>CANUEZ040000079.1:2414527-3018159 GCA_948099385.1 Fasciola hepatica | reverse complement strand
GCTACGACATCATCGTGGAAGGTGGGAAGGTACCTGATCTGATCCTGATTTTATTCTCCTGATGTATTCCAGGAGACCGTTATGGGAACCAGTGGTGGATCACTCGGGATATTTTCTGGATAACCCAAATCACATTCCTGTGTGTTGTTAACATGCGATTGAAAAACATTTCCCCTCCTGTGATTGGTAGTTGACCGATTTTCATATCATAACAAGCAGTTGTTGGAAATGTAAAGTTTCATATTACTAAGTACGGTTGACATTAGCTCTTATGTTTTCCGATAGGTTCAAAATGCATAACCTTGGTTAGCTGAAGCTTGAAAGATAAACTTCGATAAATGGTCAGATGTGAATACTTTTTAAGACTATGAAGGACAAGGGTGAGACATTTGCCTACTTTAGGATGGGGATAAAGTTACGGAATCGTACTTTTCACATGTTTCCTTGATAGATATTGTTCATAATCCTTCAGTAAAAAATGGATGCACTTCTTTTCTCATCATTCATGCAAAATATGGTGTCCAGACCGGATGGGAAGGGGAAAAGATAAACAAACTCAGCCCGGGTAATGATGTTTCGTCCAACGTGATAAAAAGGAAAAAGAATTTCATGACGGAGCTGGAGGGACAGCTGGCAGACAATACCTAGTTCCAAAGAATTGGAAAGTAGAAAAGATAGCATGAAATATACGGAGAAACAAATATCAGCAGCACTGAAGAGACTAGGAGAGGAAATTATTCTAGTCGCAACGACAGAATGGGAACGAACAAAACCAAATGGTTCATCGATACAGCGCTACCCATAAACCGAAACAATATCCATTAGGATAGATACTACGCAAGTGCACATTACCTTTTGTCTAAATTAGAGCTAGTATGGGACCGAAAGACTAGGGTCAGTTCAGTTCAGTTCAGTTCAGTTCAGTTCAGTTCAGTTCAGTTCAGTTCAGTTCAGTTCAGTTCAGTTCAGTTCAGTTCAGTTCAGTTCAGTTCAGTTCAGTTCAGTTCAGTTCAGTTCAGTTCAGTTCAGTTCAGTTCAGTTCAGTTCAGTTCAGTTCAGTTCAGTTCAGTTCAGTTCAGTTCAGTTCAGTTCAGTTCAGTTCAGTTCAGTTCAGTTCAGTTCAGTTCAGTTCAGTTCAGTTCAGTTCAGTTCAGTTCAGTTCAGTTCAGTTCAGTTCAGTTCAGTTCAGTTCAGTTCAGTTCAGTTCAGTTCAGTTCAGTTCAGTTCAGTTCAGTTCAGTTCAGTTCAGTTCAGTTCAGTTCAGTTCAGTTCAGTTCAGTTCAGTTCAGTTCAGTTCAGTTCAGTTCAGTTCAGTTCAGTTCAGTTCAGTTCAGTTCAGTTCAGTTCAGTTCAGTTCAGTTCAGTTCAGTTCAGTTCAGTTCAGTTCAGTTCAGTTCAGTTCAGTTCAGTTCAGTTCAGTTCAGTTCAGTTCAGTTCAGTTCAGTTCAGTTCAGTTCAGTTCAGTTCAGTTCAGTTCAGTTCAGTTCAGTTCAGTTCAGTTCAGTTCAGTTCAGTTCAGTTCAGTTCAGTTCAGTTCAGTTCAGTTCAGTTCAGTTCAGTTCAGTTCAGTTCAGTTCAGTTCAGTTCAGTTCAGTTCAGTTCAGTTCAGTTCAGTTCAGTTCAGTTCAGTTCAGTTCAGTTCAGTTCAGTTCAGTTCAGTTCAGTTCAGTTCAGTTCAGTTCAGTTCAGTTCAGTTCAGTTCAGTTCAGTTCAGTTCAGTTCAGTTCAGTTCAGTTCAGTTCAGTTCAGTTCAGTTCAGTTCAGTTCAGTTCAGTTCAGTTCAGTTCAGTTCAGTTCAGTTCAGTTCAGTTCAGTTCAGTTCAGTTCAGTTCAGTTCAGTTCAGTTCAGTTCAGTTCAGTTCAGTTCAGTTCAGTTCAGTTCAGTTCAGTTCAGTTCAGTTCAGTTCAGTTCAGTTCAGTTCAGTTCAGTTCAGTTCAGTTCAGTTCAGTTCAGTTCAGTTCAGTTCAGTTCAGTTCAGTTCAGTTCAGTTCAGTTCAGTTCAGTTCAGTTCAGTTCAGTTCAGTTCAGTTCAGTTCAGTTCAGTTCAGTTCAGTTCAGTTCAGTTCAGTTCAGTTCAGTTCAGTTCAGTTCAGTTCAGTTCAGTTCAGTTCAGTTCAGTTCAGTTCAGTTCAGTTCAGTTCAGTTCAGTTCAGTTCAGTTCAGTTCAGTTCAGTTCAGTTCAGTTCAGTTCAGTTCAGTTCAGTTCAGTTCAGTTCAGTTCAGTTCAGTTCAGTTCAGTTCAGTTCAGTTCAGTTCAGTTCAGTTCAGTTCAGTTCAGTTCAGTTCAGTTCAGTTCAGTTCAGTTCAGTTCAGTTCAGTTCAGTTCAGTTCAGTTCAGTTCAGTTCAGTTCAGTTCAGTTCAGTTCAGTTCAGTTCAGTTCAGTTCAGTTCAGTTCAGTTCAGTTCAGTTCAGTTCAGTTCAGTTCAGTTCAGTTCAGTTCAGTTCAGTTCAGTTCAGTTCAGTTCAGTTCAGTTCAGTTCAGTTCAGTTCAGTTCAGTTCAGTTCAGTTCAGTTCAGTTCAGTTCAGTTCAGTTCAGTTCAGTTCAGTTCAGTTCAGTTCAGTTCAGTTCAGTTCAGTTCAGTTCAGTTCAGTTCAGTTCAGTTCAGTTCAGTTCAGTTCAGTTCAGTTCAGTTCAGTTCAGTTCAGTTCAGTTCAGTTCAGTTCAGTTCAGTTCAGTTCAGTTCAGTTCAGTTCAGTTCAGTTCAGTTCAGTTCAGTTCAGTTCAGTTCAGTTCAGTTCAGTTCAGTTCAGTTCAGTTCAGTTCAGTTCAGTTCAGTTCAGTTCAGTTCAGTTCAGTTCAGTTCAGTTCAGTTCAGTTCAGTTCAGTTCAGTTCAGTTCAGTTCAGTTCAGTTCAGTTCAGTTCAGTTCAGTTCAGTTCAGTTCAGTTCAGTTCAGTTCAGTTCAGTTCAGTTCAGTTCAGTTCAGTTCAGTTCAGTTCAGTTCAGTTCAGTTCAGTTCAGTTCAGTTCAGTTCAGTTCAGTTCAGTTCAGTTCAGTTCAGTTCAGTTCAGTTCAGTTCAGTTCAGTTCAGTTCAGTTCAGTTCAGTTCAGTTCAGTTCAGTTCAGTTCAGTTCAGTTCAGTTCAGTTCAGTTCAGTTCAGTTCAGTTCAGTTCAGTTCAGTTCAGTTCAGTTCAGTTCAGTTCAGTTCAGTTCAGTTCAGTTCAGTTCAGTTCAGTTCAGTTCAGTTCAGTTCAGTTCAGTTCAGTTCAGTTCAGTTCAGTTCAGTTCAGTTCAGTTCAGTTCAGTTCAGTTCAGTTCAGTTCAGTTCAGTTCAGTTCAGTTCAGTTCAGTTCAGTTCAGTTCAGTTCAGTTCAGTTCAGTTCAGTTCAGTTCAGTTCAGTTCAGTTCAGTTCAGTTCAGTTCAGTTCAGTTCAGTTCAGTTCAGTTCAGTTCAGTTCAGTTCAGTTCAGTTCAGTTCAGTTCAGTTCAGTTCAGTTCAGTTCAGTTCAGTTCAGTTCAGTTCAGTTCAGTTCAGTTCAGTTCAGTTCAGTTCAGTTCAGTTCAGTTCAGTTCAGTTCAGTTCAGTTCAGTTCAGTTCAGTTCAGTTCAGTTCAGTTCAGTTCAGTTCAGTTCAGTTCAGTTCAGTTCAGTTCAGTTCAGTTCAGTTCAGTTCAGTTCAGTTCAGTTCAGTTCAGTTCAGTTCAGTTCAGTTCAGTTCAGTTCAGTTCAGTTCAGTTCAGTTCAGTTCAGTTCAGTTCAGTTCAGTTCAGTTCAGTTCAGTTCAGTTCAGTTCAGTTCAGTTCAGTTCAGTTCAGTTCAGTTCAGTTCAGTTCAGTTCAGTTCAGTTCAGTTCAGTTCAGTTCAGTTCAGTTCAGTTCAGTTCAGTTCAGTTCAGTTCAGTTCAGTTCAGTTCAGTTCAGTTCAGTTCAGTTCAGTTCAGTTCAGTTCAGTTCAGTTCAGTTCAGTTCAGTTCAGTTCAGTTCAGTTCAGTTCAGTTCAGTTCAGTTCAGTTCAGTTCAGTTCAGTTCAGTTCAGTTCAGTTCAGTTCAGTTCAGTTCAGTTCAGTTCAGTTCAGTTCAGTTCAGTTCAGTTCAGTTCAGTTCAGTTCAGTTCAGTTCAGTTCAGTTCAGTTCAGTTCAGTTCAGTTCAGTTCAGTTCAGTTCAGTTCAGTTCAGTTCAGTTCAGTTCAGTTCAGTTCAGTTCAGTTCAGTTCAGTTCAGTTCAGTTCAGTTCAGTTCAGTTCAGTTCAGTTCAGTTCAGTTCAGTTCAGTTCAGTTCAGTTCAGTTCAGTTCAGTTCAGTTCAGTTCAGTTCAGTTCAGTTCAGTTCAGTTCAGTTCAGTTCAGTTCAGTTCAGTTCAGTTCAGTTCAGTTCAGTTCAGTTCAGTTCAGTTCAGTTCAGTTCAGTTCAGTTCAGTTCAGTTCAGTTCAGTTCAGTTCAGTTCAGTTCAGTTCAGTTCAGTTCAGTTCAGTTCAGTTCAGTTCAGTTCAGTTCAGTTCAGTTCAGTTCAGTTCAGTTCAGTTCAGTTCAGTTCAGTTCAGTTCAGTTCAGTTCAGTTCAGTTCAGTTCAGTTCAGTTCAGTTCAGTTCAGTTCAGTTCAGTTCAGTTCAGTTCAGTTCAGTTCAGTTCAGTTCAGTTCAGTTCAGTTCAGTTCAGTTCAGTTCAGTTCAGTTCAGTTCAGTTCAGTTCAGTTCAGTTCAGTTCAGTTCAGTTCAGTTCAGTTCAGTTCAGTTCAGTTCAGTTCAGTTCAGTTCAGTTCAGTTCAGTTCAGTTCAGTTCAGTTCAGTTCAGTTCAGTTCAGTTCAGTTCAGTTCAGTTCAGTTCAGTTCAGTTCAGTTCAGTTCAGTTCAGTTCAGTTCAGTTCAGTTCAGTTCAGTTCAGTTCAGTTCAGTTCAGTTCAGTTCAGTTCAGTTCAGTTCAGTTCAGTTCAGTTCAGTTCAGTTCAGTTCAGTTCAGTTCAGTTCAGTTCAGTTCAGTTCAGTTCAGTTCAGTTCAGTTCAGTTCAGTTCAGTTCAGTTCAGTTCAGTTCAGTTCAGTTCAGTTCAGTTCAGTTCAGTTCAGTTCAGTTCAGTTCAGTTCAGTTCAGTTCAGTTCAGTTCAGTTCAGTTCAGTTCAGTTCAGTTCAGTTCAGTTCAGTTCAGTTCAGTTCAGTTCAGTTCAGTTCAGTTCAGTTCAGTTCAGTTCAGTTCAGTTCAGTTCAGTTCAGTTCAGTTCAGTTCAGTTCAGTTCAGTTCAGTTCAGTTCAGTTCAGTTCAGTTCAGTTCAGTTCAGTTCAGTTCAGTTCAGTTCAGTTCAGTTCAGTTCAGTTCAGTTCAGTTCAGTTCAGTTCAGTTCAGTTCAGTTCAGTTCAGTTCAGTTCAGTTCAGTTCAGTTCAGTTCAGTTCAGTTCAGTTCAGTTCAGTTCAGTTCAGTTCAGTTCAGTTCAGTTCAGTTCAGTTCAGTTCAGTTCAGTTCAGTTCAGTTCAGTTCAGTTCAGTTCAGTTCAGTTCAGTTCAGTTCAGTTCAGTTCAGTTCAGTTCAGTTCAGTTCAGTTCAGTTCAGTTCAGTTCAGTTCAGTTCAGTTCAGTTCAGTTCAGTTCAGTTCAGTTCAGTTCAGTTCAGTTCAGTTCAGTTCAGTTCAGTTCAGTTCAGTTCAGTTCAGTTCAGTTCAGTTCAGTTCAGTTCAGTTCAGTTCAGTTCAGTTCAGTTCAGTTCAGTTCAGTTCAGTTCAGTTCAGTTCAGTTCAGTTCAGTTCAGTTCAGTTCAGTTCAGTTCAGTTCAGTTCAGTTCAGTTCAGTTCAGTTCAGTTCAGTTCAGTTCAGTTCAGTTCAGTTCAGTTCAGTTCAGTTCAGTTCAGTTCAGTTCAGTTCAGTTCAGTTCAGTTCAGTTCAGTTCAGTTCAGTTCAGTTCAGTTCAGTTCAGTTCAGTTCAGTTCAGTTCAGTTCAGTTCAGTTCAGTTCAGTTCAGTTCAGTTCAGTTCAGTTCAGTTCAGTTCAGTTCAGTTCAGTTCAGTTCAGTTCAGTTCAGTTCAGTTCAGTTCAGTTCAGTTCAGTTCAGTTCAGTTCAGTTCAGTTCAGTTCAGTTCAGTTCAGTTCAGTTCAGTTCAGTTCAGTTCAGTTCAGTTCAGTTCAGTTCAGTTCAGTTCAGTTCAGTTCAGTTCAGTTCAGTTCAGTTCAGTTCAGTTCAGTTCAGTTCAGTTCAGTTCAGTTCAGTTCAGTTCAGTTCAGTTCAGTTCAGTTCAGTTCAGTTCAGTTCAGTTCAGTTCAGTTCAGTTCAGTTCAGTTCAGTTCAGTTCAGTTCAGTTCAGTTCAGTTCAGTTCAGTTCAGTTCAGTTCAGTTCAGTTCAGTTCAGTTCAGTTCAGTTCAGTTCAGTTCAGTTCAGTTCAGTTCAGTTCAGTTCAGTTCAGTTCAGTTCAGTTCAGTTCAGTTCAGTTCAGTTCAGTTCAGTTCAGTTCAGTTCAGTTCAGTTCAGTTCAGTTCAGTTCAGTTCAGTTCAGTTCAGTTCAGTTCAGTTCAGTTCAGTTCAGTTCAGTTCAGTTCAGTTCAGTTCAGTTCAGTTCAGTTCAGTTCAGTTCAGTTCAGTTCAGTTCAGTTCAGTTCAGTTCAGTTCAGTTCAGTTCAGTTCAGTTCAGTTCAGTTCAGTTCAGTTCAGTTCAGTTCAGTTCAGTTCAGTTCAGTTCAGTTCAGTTCAGTTCAGTTCAGTTCAGTTCAGTTCAGTTCAGTTCAGTTCAGTTCAGTTCAGTTCAGTTCAGTTCAGTTCAGTTCAGTTCAGTTCAGTTCAGTTCAGTTCAGTTCAGTTCAGTTCAGTTCAGTTCAGTTCAGTTCAGTTCAGTTCAGTTCAGTTCAGTTCAGTTCAGTTCAGTTCAGTTCAGTTCAGTTCAGTTCAGTTCAGTTCAGTTCAGTTCAGTTCAGTTCAGTTCAGTTCAGTTCAGTTCAGTTCAGTTCAGTTCAGTTCAGTTCAGTTCAGTTCAGTTCAGTTCAGTTCAGTTCAGTTCAGTTCAGTTCAGTTCAGTTCAGTTCAGTTCAGTTCAGTTCAGTTCAGTTCAGTTCAGTTCAGTTCAGTTCAGTTCAGTTCAGTTCAGTTCAGTTCAGTTCAGTTCAGTTCAGTTCAGTTCAGTTCAGTTCAGTTCAGTTCAGTTCAGTTCAGTTCAGTTCAGTTCAGTTCAGTTCAGTTCAGTTCAGTTCAGTTCAGTTCAGTTCAGTTCAGTTCAGTTCAGTTCAGTTCAGTTCAGTTCAGTTCAGTTCAGTTCAGTTCAGTTCAGTTCAGTTCAGTTCAGTTCAGTTCAGTTCAGTTCAGTTCAGTTCAGTTCAGTTCAGTTCAGTTCAGTTCAGTTCAGTTCAGTTCAGTTCAGTTCAGTTCAGTTCAGTTCAGTTCAGTTCAGTTCAGTTCAGTTCAGTTCAGTTCAGTTCAGTTCAGTTCAGTTCAGTTCAGTTCAGTTCAGTTCAGTTCAGTTCAGTTCAGTTCAGTTCAGTTCAGTTCAGTTCAGTTCAGTTCAGTTCAGTTCAGTTCAGTTCAGTTCAGTTCAGTTCAGTTCAGTTCAGTTCAGTTCAGTTCAGTTCAGTTCAGTTCAGTTCAGTTCAGTTCAGTTCAGTTCAGTTCAGTTCAGTTCAGTTCAGTTCAGTTCAGTTCAGTTCAGTTCAGTTCAGTTCAGTTCAGTTCAGTTCAGTTCAGTTCAGTTCAGTTCAGTTCAGTTCAGTTCAGTTCAGTTCAGTTCAGTTCAGTTCAGTTCAGTTCAGTTCAGTTCAGTTCAGTTCAGTTCAGTTCAGTTCAGTTCAGTTCAGTTCAGTTCAGTTCAGTTCAGTTCAGTTCAGTTCAGTTCAGTTCAGTTCAGTTCAGTTCAGTTCAGTTCAGTTCAGTTCAGTTCAGTTCAGTTCAGTTCAGTTCAGTTCAGTTCAGTTCAGTTCAGTTCAGTTCAGTTCAGTTCAGTTCAGTTCAGTTCAGTTCAGTTCAGTTCAGTTCAGTTCAGTTCAGTTCAGTTCAGTTCAGTTCAGTTCAGTTCAGTTCAGTTCAGTTCAGTTCAGTTCAGTTCAGTTCAGTTCAGTTCAGTTCAGTTCAGTTCAGTTCAGTTCAGTTCAGTTCAGTTCAGTTCAGTTCAGTTCAGTTCAGTTCAGTTCAGTTCAGTTCAGTTCAGTTCAGTTCAGTTCAGTTCAGTTCAGTTCAGTTCAGTTCAGTTCAGTTCAGTTCAGTTCAGTTCAGTTCAGTTCAGTTCAGTTCAGTTCAGTTCAGTTCAGTTCAGTTCAGTTCAGTTCAGTTCAGTTCAGTTCAGTTCAGTTCAGTTCAGTTCAGTTCAGTTCAGTTCAGTTCAGTTCAGTTCAGTTCAGTTCAGTTCAGTTCAGTTCAGTTCAGTTCAGTTCAGTTCAGTTCAGTTCAGTTCAGTTCAGTTCAGTTCAGTTCAGTTCAGTTCAGTTCAGTTCAGTTCAGTTCAGTTCAGTTCAGTTCAGTTCAGTTCAGTTCAGTTCAGTTCAGTTCAGTTCAGTTCAGTTCAGTTCAGTTCAGTTCAGTTCAGTTCAGTTCAGTTCAGTTCAGTTCAGTTCAGTTCAGTTCAGTTCAGTTCAGTTCAGTTCAGTTCAGTTCAGTTCAGTTCAGTTCAGTTCAGTTCAGTTCAGTTCAGTTCAGTTCAGTTCAGTTCAGTTCAGTTCAGTTCAGTTCAGTTCAGTTCAGTTCAGTTCAGTTCAGTTCAGTTCAGTTCAGTTCAGTTCAGTTCAGTTCAGTTCAGTTCAGTTCAGTTCAGTTCAGTTCAGTTCAGTTCAGTTCAGTTCAGTTCAGTTCAGTTCAGTTCAGTTCAGTTCAGTTCAGTTCAGTTCAGTTCAGTTCAGTTCAGTTCAGTTCAGTTCAGTTCAGTTCAGTTCAGTTCAGTTCAGTTCAGTTCAGTTCAGTTCAGTTCAGTTCAGTTCAGTTCAGTTCAGTTCAGTTCAGTTCAGTTCAGTTCAGTTCAGTTCAGTTCAGTTCAGTTCAGTTCAGTTCAGTTCAGTTCAGTTCAGTTCAGTTCAGTTCAGTTCAGTTCAGTTCAGTTCAGTTCAGTTCAGTTCAGTTCAGTTCAGTTCAGTTCAGTTCAGTTCAGTTCAGTTCAGTTCAGTTCAGTTCAGTTCAGTTCAGTTCAGTTCAGTTCAGTTCAGTTCAGTTCAGTTCAGTTCAGTTCAGTTCAGTTCAGTTCAGTTCAGTTCAGTTCAGTTCAGTTCAGTTCAGTTCAGTTCAGTTCAGTTCAGTTCAGTTCAGTTCAGTTCAGTTCAGTTCAGTTCAGTTCAGTTCAGTTCAGTTCAGTTCAGTTCAGTTCAGTTCAGTTCAGTTCAGTTCAGTTCAGTTCAGTTCAGTTCAGTTCAGTTCAGTTCAGTTCAGTTCAGTTCAGTTCAGTTCAGTTCAGTTCAGTTCAGTTCAGTTCAGTTCAGTTCAGTTCAGTTCAGTTCAGTTCAGTTCAGTTCAGTTCAGTTCAGTTCAGTTCAGTTCAGTTCAGTTCAGTTCAGTTCAGTTCAGTTCAGTTCAGTTCAGTTCAGTTCAGTTCAGTTCAGTTCAGTTCAGTTCAGTTCAGTTCAGTTCAGTTCAGTTCAGTTCAGTTCAGTTCAGTTCAGTTCAGTTCAGTTCAGTTCAGTTCAGTTCAGTTCAGTTCAGTTCAGTTCAGTTCAGTTCAGTTCAGTTCAGTTCAGTTCAGTTCAGTTCAGTTCAGTTCAGTTCAGTTCAGTTCAGTTCAGTTCAGTTCAGTTCAGTTCAGTTCAGTTCAGTTCAGTTCAGTTCAGTTCAGTTCAGTTCAGTTCAGTTCAGTTCAGTTCAGTTCAGTTCAGTTCAGTTCAGTTCAGTTCAGTTCAGTTCAGTTCAGTTCAGTTCAGTTCAGTTCAGTTCAGTTCAGTTCAGTTCAGTTCAGTTCAGTTCAGTTCAGTTCAGTTCAGTTCAGTTCAGTTCAGTTCAGTTCAGTTCAGTTCAGTTCAGTTCAGTTCAGTTCAGTTCAGTTCAGTTCAGTTCAGTTCAGTTCAGTTCAGTTCAGTTCAGTTCAGTTCAGTTCAGTTCAGTTCAGTTCAGTTCAGTTCAGTTCAGTTCAGTTCAGTTCAGTTCAGTTCAGTTCAGTTCAGTTCAGTTCAGTTCAGTTCAGTTCAGTTCAGTTCAGTTCAGTTCAGTTCAGTTCAGTTCAGTTCAGTTCAGTTCAGTTCAGTTCAGTTCAGTTCAGTTCAGTTCAGTTCAGTTCAGTTCAGTTCAGTTCAGTTCAGTTCAGTTCAGTTCAGTTCAGTTCAGTTCAGTTCAGTTCAGTTCAGTTCAGTTCAGTTCAGTTCAGTTCAGTTCAGTTCAGTTCAGTTCAGTTCAGTTCAGTTCAGTTCAGTTCAGTTCAGTTCAGTTCAGTTCAGTTCAGTTCAGTTCAGTTCAGTTCAGTTCAGTTCAGTTCAGTTCAGTTCAGTTCAGTTCAGTTCAGTTCAGTTCAGTTCAGTTCAGTTCAGTTCAGTTCAGTTCAGTTCAGTTCAGTTCAGTTCAGTTCAGTTCAGTTCAGTTCAGTTCAGTTCAGTTCAGTTCAGTTCAGTTCAGTTCAGTTCAGTTCAGTTCAGTTCAGTTCAGTTCAGTTCAGTTCAGTTCAGTTCAGTTCAGTTCAGTTCAGTTCAGTTCAGTTCAGTTCAGTTCAGTTCAGTTCAGTTCAGTTCAGTTCAGTTCAGTTCAGTTCAGTTCAGTTCAGTTCAGTTCAGTTCAGTTCAGTTCAGTTCAGTTCAGTTCAGTTCAGTTCAGTTCAGTTCAGTTCAGTTCAGTTCAGTTCAGTTCAGTTCAGTTCAGTTCAGTTCAGTTCAGTTCAGTTCAGTTCAGTTCAGTTCAGTTCAGTTCAGTTCAGTTCAGTTCAGTTCAGTTCAGTTCAGTTCAGTTCAGTTCAGTTCAGTTCAGTTCAGTTCAGTTCAGTTCAGTTCAGTTCAGTTCAGTTCAGTTCAGTTCAGTTCAGTTCAGTTCAGTTCAGTTCAGTTCAGTTCAGTTCAGTTCAGTTCAGTTCAGTTCAGTTCAGTTCAGTTCAGTTCAGTTCAGTTCAGTTCAGTTCAGTTCAGTTCAGTTCAGTTCAGTTCAGTTCAGTTCAGTTCAGTTCAGTTCAGTTCAGTTCAGTTCAGTTCAGTTCAGTTCAGTTCAGTTCAGTTCAGTTCAGTTCAGTTCAGTTCAGTTCAGTTCAGTTCAGTTCAGTTCAGTTCAGTTCAGTTCAGTTCAGTTCAGTTCAGTTCAGTTCAGTTCAGTTCAGTTCAGTTCAGTTCAGTTCAGTTCAGTTCAGTTCAGTTCAGTTCAGTTCAGTTCAGTTCAGTTCAGTTCAGTTCAGTTCAGTTCAGTTCAGTTCAGTTCAGTTCAGTTCAGTTCAGTTCAGTTCAGTTCAGTTCAGTTCAGTTCAGTTCAGTTCAGTTCAGTTCAGTTCAGTTCAGTTCAGTTCAGTTCAGTTCAGTTCAGTTCAGTTCAGTTCAGTTCAGTTCAGTTCAGTTCAGTTCAGTTCAGTTCAGTTCAGTTCAGTTCAGTTCAGTTCAGTTCAGTTCAGTTCAGTTCAGTTCAGTTCAGTTCAGTTCAGTTCAGTTCAGTTCAGTTCAGTTCAGTTCAGTTCAGTTCAGTTCAGTTCAGTTCAGTTCAGTTCAGTTCAGTTCAGTTCAGTTCAGTTCAGTTCAGTTCAGTTCAGTTCAGTTCAGTTCAGTTCAGTTCAGTTCAGTTCAGTTCAGTTCAGTTCAGTTCAGTTCAGTTCAGTTCAGTTCAGTTCAGTTCAGTTCAGTTCAGTTCAGTTCAGTTCAGTTCAGTTCAGTTCAGTTCAGTTCAGTTCAGTTCAGTTCAGTTCAGTTCAGTTCAGTTCAGTTCAGTTCAGTTCAGTTCAGTTCAGTTCAGTTCAGTTCAGTTCAGTTCAGTTCAGTTCAGTTCAGTTCAGTTCAGTTCAGTTCAGTTCAGTTCAGTTCAGTTCAGTTCAGTTCAGTTCAGTTCAGTTCAGTTCAGTTCAGTTCAGTTCAGTTCAGTTCAGTTCAGTTCAGTTCAGTTCAGTTCAGTTCAGTTCAGTTCAGTTCAGTTCAGTTCAGTTCAGTTCAGTTCAGTTCAGTTCAGTTCAGTTCAGTTCAGTTCAGTTCAGTTCAGTTCAGTTCAGTTCAGTTCAGTTCAGTTCAGTTCAGTTCAGTTCAGTTCAGTTCAGTTCAGTTCAGTTCAGTTCAGTTCAGTTCAGTTCAGTTCAGTTCAGTTCAGTTCAGTTCAGTTCAGTTCAGTTCAGTTCAGTTCAGTTCAGTTCAGTTCAGTTCAGTTCAGTTCAGTTCAGTTCAGTTCAGTTCAGTTCAGTTCAGTTCAGTTCAGTTCAGTTCAGTTCAGTTCAGTTCAGTTCAGTTCAGTTCAGTTCAGTTCAGTTCAGTTCAGTTCAGTTCAGTTCAGTTCAGTTCAGTTCAGTTCAGTTCAGTTCAGTTCAGTTCAGTTCAGTTCAGTTCAGTTCAGTTCAGTTCAGTTCAGTTCAGTTCAGTTCAGTTCAGTTCAGTTCAGTTCAGTTCAGTTCAGTTCAGTTCAGTTCAGTTCAGTTCAGTTCAGTTCAGTTCAGTTCAGTTCAGTTCAGTTCAGTTCAGTTCAGTTCAGTTCAGTTCAGTTCAGTTCAGTTCAGTTCAGTTCAGTTCAGTTCAGTTCAGTTCAGTTCAGTTCAGTTCAGTTCAGTTCAGTTCAGTTCAGTTCAGTTCAGTTCAGTTCAGTTCAGTTCAGTTCAGTTCAGTTCAGTTCAGTTCAGTTCAGTTCAGTTCAGTTCAGTTCAGTTCAGTTCAGTTCAGTTCAGTTCAGTTCAGTTCAGTTCAGTTCAGTTCAGTTCAGTTCAGTTCAGTTCAGTTCAGTTCAGTTCAGTTCAGTTCAGTTCAGTTCAGTTCAGTTCAGTTCAGTTCAGTTCAGTTCAGTTCAGTTCAGTTCAGTTCAGTTCAGTTCAGTTCAGTTCAGTTCAGTTCAGTTCAGTTCAGTTCAGTTCAGTTCAGTTCAGTTCAGTTCAGTTCAGTTCAGTTCAGTTCAGTTCAGTTCAGTTCAGTTCAGTTCAGTTCAGTTCAGTTCAGTTCAGTTCAGTTCAGTTCAGTTCAGTTCAGTTCAGTTCAGTTCAGTTCAGTTCAGTTCAGTTCAGTTCAGTTCAGTTCAGTTCAGTTCAGTTCAGTTCAGTTCAGTTCAGTTCAGTTCAGTTCAGTTCAGTTCAGTTCAGTTCAGTTCAGTTCAGTTCAGTTCAGTTCAGTTCAGTTCAGTTCAGTTCAGTTCAGTTCAGTTCAGTTCAGTTCAGTTCAGTTCAGTTCAGTTCAGTTCAGTTCAGTTCAGTTCAGTTCAGTTCAGTTCAGTTCAGTTCAGTTCAGTTCAGTTCAGTTCAGTTCAGTTCAGTTCAGTTCAGTTCAGTTCAGTTCAGTTCAGTTCAGTTCAGTTCAGTTCAGTTCAGTTCAGTTCAGTTCAGTTCAGTTCAGTTCAGTTCAGTTCAGTTCAGTTCAGTTCAGTTCAGTTCAGTTCAGTTCAGTTCAGTTCAGTTCAGTTCAGTTCAGTTCAGTTCAGTTCAGTTCAGTTCAGTTCAGTTCAGTTCAGTTCAGTTCAGTTCAGTTCAGTTCAGTTCAGTTCAGTTCAGTTCAGTTCAGTTCAGTTCAGTTCAGTTCAGTTCAGTTCAGTTCAGTTCAGTTCAGTTCAGTTCAGTTCAGTTCAGTTCAGTTCAGTTCAGTTCAGTTCAGTTCAGTTCAGTTCAGTTCAGTTCAGTTCAGTTCAGTTCAGTTCAGTTCAGTTCAGTTCAGTTCAGTTCAGTTCAGTTCAGTTCAGTTCAGTTCAGTTCAGTTCAGTTCAGTTCAGTTCAGTTCAGTTCAGTTCAGTTCAGTTCAGTTCAGTTCAGTTCAGTTCAGTTCAGTTCAGTTCAGTTCAGTTCAGTTCAGTTCAGTTCAGTTCAGTTCAGTTCAGTTCAGTTCAGTTCAGTTCAGTTCAGTTCAGTTCAGTTCAGTTCAGTTCAGTTCAGTTCAGTTCAGTTCAGTTCAGTTCAGTTCAGTTCAGTTCAGTTCAGTTCAGTTCAGTTCAGTTCAGTTCAGTTCAGTTCAGTTCAGTTCAGTTCAGTTCAGTTCAGTTCAGTTCAGTTCAGTTCAGTTCAGTTCAGTTCAGTTCAGTTCAGTTCAGTTCAGTTCAGTTCAGTTCAGTTCAGTTCAGTTCAGTTCAGTTCAGTTCAGTTCAGTTCAGTTCAGTTCAGTTCAGTTCAGTTCAGTTCAGTTCAGTTCAGTTCAGTTCAGTTCAGTTCAGTTCAGTTCAGTTCAGTTCAGTTCAGTTCAGTTCAGTTCAGTTCAGTTCAGTTCAGTTCAGTTCAGTTCAGTTCAGTTCAGTTCAGTTCAGTTCAGTTCAGTTCAGTTCAGTTCAGTTCAGTTCAGTTCAGTTCAGTTCAGTTCAGTTCAGTTCAGTTCAGTTCAGTTCAGTTCAGTTCAGTTCAGTTCAGTTCAGTTCAGTTCAGTTCAGTTCAGTTCAGTTCAGTTCAGTTCAGTTCAGTTCAGTTCAGTTCAGTTCAGTTCAGTTCAGTTCAGTTCAGTTCAGTTCAGTTCAGTTCAGTTCAGTTCAGTTCAGTTCAGTTCAGTTCAGTTCAGTTCAGTTCAGTTCAGTTCAGTTCAGTTCAGTTCAGTTCAGTTCAGTTCAGTTCAGTTCAGTTCAGTTCAGTTCAGTTCAGTTCAGTTCAGTTCAGTTCAGTTCAGTTCAGTTCAGTTCAGTTCAGTTCAGTTCAGTTCAGTTCAGTTCAGTTCAGTTCAGTTCAGTTCAGTTCAGTTCAGTTCAGTTCAGTTCAGTTCAGTTCAGTTCAGTTCAGTTCAGTTCAGTTCAGTTCAGTTCAGTTCAGTTCAGTTCAGTTCAGTTCAGTTCAGTTCAGTTCAGTTCAGTTCAGTTCAGTTCAGTTCAGTTCAGTTCAGTTCAGTTCAGTTCAGTTCAGTTCAGTTCAGTTCAGTTCAGTTCAGTTCAGTTCAGTTCAGTTCAGTTCAGTTCAGTTCAGTTCAGTTCAGTTCAGTTCAGTTCAGTTCAGTTCAGTTCAGTTCAGTTCAGTTCAGTTCAGTTCAGTTCAGTTCAGTTCAGTTCAGTTCAGTTCAGTTCAGTTCAGTTCAGTTCAGTTCAGTTCAGTTCAGTTCAGTTCAGTTCAGTTCAGTTCAGTTCAGTTCAGTTCAGTTCAGTTCAGTTCAGTTCAGTTCAGTTCAGTTCAGTTCAGTTCAGTTCAGTTCAGTTCAGTTCAGTTCAGTTCAGTTCAGTTCAGTTCAGTTCAGTTCAGTTCAGTTCAGTTCAGTTCAGTTCAGTTCAGTTCAGTTCAGTTCAGTTCAGTTCAGTTCAGTTCAGTTCAGTTCAGTTCAGTTCAGTTCAGTTCAGTTCAGTTCAGTTCAGTTCAGTTCAGTTCAGTTCAGTTCAGTTCAGTTCAGTTCAGTTCAGTTCAGTTCAGTTCAGTTCAGTTCAGTTCAGTTCAGTTCAGTTCAGTTCAGTTCAGTTCAGTTCAGTTCAGTTCAGTTCAGTTCAGTTCAGTTCAGTTCAGTTCAGTTCAGTTCAGTTCAGTTCAGTTCAGTTCAGTTCAGTTCAGTTCAGTTCAGTTCAGTTCAGTTCAGTTCAGTTCAGTTCAGTTCAGTTCAGTTCAGTTCAGTTCAGTTCAGTTCAGTTCAGTTCAGTTCAGTTCAGTTCAGTTCAGTTCAGTTCAGTTCAGTTCAGTTCAGTTCAGTTCAGTTCAGTTCAGTTCAGTTCAGTTCAGTTCAGTTCAGTTCAGTTCAGTTCAGTTCAGTTCAGTTCAGTTCAGTTCAGTTCAGTTCAGTTCAGTTCAGTTCAGTTCAGTTCAGTTCAGTTCAGTTCAGTTCAGTTCAGTTCAGTTCAGTTCAGTTCAGTTCAGTTCAGTTCAGTTCAGTTCAGTTCAGTTCAGTTCAGTTCAGTTCAGTTCAGTTCAGTTCAGTTCAGTTCAGTTCAGTTCAGTTCAGTTCAGTTCAGTTCAGTTCAGTTCAGTTCAGTTCAGTTCAGTTCAGTTCAGTTCAGTTCAGTTCAGTTCAGTTCAGTTCAGTTCAGTTCAGTTCAGTTCAGTTCAGTTCAGTTCAGTTCAGTTCAGTTCAGTTCAGTTCAGTTCAGTTCAGTTCAGTTCAGTTCAGTTCAGTTCAGTTCAGTTCAGTTCAGTTCAGTTCAGTTCAGTTCAGTTCAGTTCAGTTCAGTTCAGTTCAGTTCAGTTCAGTTCAGTTCAGTAGTTCAGTTCAGTTCAGTTCAGTTCAGTTCAGTTCAGTTCAGTTCAGTTCAGTTCAGTTCAGTTCAGTTCAGTTCAGTTCAGTTCAGTTCAGTTCAGTTCAGTTCAGTTCAGTTCAGTTCAGTTCAGTTCAGTTCAGTTCAGTTCAGTTCAGTTCAGTTCAGTTCAGTTCAGTTCAGTTCAGTTCAGTTCAGTTCAGTTCAGTTCAGTTCAGTTCAGTTCAGTTCAGTTCAGTTCAGTTCAGTTCAGTTCAGTTCAGTTCAGTTCAGTTCAGTTCAGTTCAGTTCAGTTCAGTTCAGTTCAGTTCAGTTCAGTTCAGTTCAGTTCAGTTCAGTTCAGTTCAGTTCAGTTCAGTTCAGTTCAGTTCAGTTCAGTTCAGTTCAGTTCAGTTCAGTTCAGTTCAGTTCAGTTCAGTTCAGTTCAGTTCAGTTCAGTTCAGTTCAGTTCAGTTCAGTTCAGTTCAGTTCAGTTCAGTTCAGTTCAGTTCAGTTCAGTTCAGTTCAGTTCAGTTCAGTTCAGTTCAGTTCAGTTCAGTTCAGTTCAGTTCAGTTCAGTTCAGTTCAGTTCAGTTCAGTTCAGTTCAGTTCAGTTCAGTTCAGTTCAGTTCAGTTCAGTTCAGTTCAGTTCAGTTCAGTTCAGTTCAGTTCAGTTCAGTTCAGTTCAGTTCAGTTCAGTTCAGTTCAGTTCAGTTCAGTTCAGTTCAGTTCAGTTCAGTTCAGTTCAGTTCAGTTCAGTTCAGTTCAGTTCAGTTCAGTTCAGTTCAGTTCAGTTCAGTTCAGTTCAGTTCAGTTCAGTTCAGTTCAGTTCAGTTCAGTTCAGTTCAGTTCAGTTCAGTTCAGTTCAGTTCAGTTCAGTTCAGTTCAGTTCAGTTCAGTTCAGTTCAGTTCAGTTCAGTTCAGTTCAGTTCAGTTCAGTTCAGTTCAGTTCAGTTCAGTTCAGTTCAGTTCAGTTCAGTTCAGTTCAGTTCAGTTCAGTTCAGTTCAGTTCAGTTCAGTTCAGTTCAGTTCAGTTCAGTTCAGTTCAGTTCAGTTCAGTTCAGTTCAGTTCAGTTCAGTTCAGTTCAGTTCAGTTCAGTTCAGTTCAGTTCAGTTCAGTTCAGTTCAGTTCAGTTCAGTTCAGTTCAGTTCAGTTCAGTTCAGTTCAGTTCAGTTCAGTTCAGTTCAGTTCAGTTCAGTTCAGTTCAGTTCAGTTCAGTTCAGTTCAGTTCAGTTCAGTTCAGTTCAGTTCAGTTCAGTTCAGTTCAGTTCAGTTCAGTTCAGTTCAGTTCAGTTCAGTTCAGTTCAGTTCAGTTCAGTTCAGTTCAGTTCAGTTCAGTTCAGTTCAGTTCAGTTCAGTTCAGTTCAGTTCAGTTCAGTTCAGTTCAGTTCAGTTCAGTTCAGTTCAGTTCAGTTCAGTTCAGTTCAGTTCAGTTCAGTTCAGTTCAGTTCAGTTCAGTTCAGTTCAGTTCAGTTCAGTTCAGTTCAGTTCAGTTCAGTTCAGTTCAGTTCAGTTCAGTTCAGTTCAGTTCAGTTCAGTTCAGTTCAGTTCAGTTCAGTTCAGTTCAGTTCAGTTCAGTTCAGTTCAGTTCAGTTCAGTTCAGTTCAGTTCAGTTCAGTTCAGTTCAGTTCAGTTCAGTTCAGTTCAGTTCAGTTCAGTTCAGTTCAGTTCAGTTCAGTTCAGTTCAGTTCAGTTCAGTTCAGTTCAGTTCAGTTCAGTTCAGTTCAGTTCAGTTCAGTTCAGTTCAGTTCAGTTCAGTTCAGTTCAGTTCAGTTCAGTTCAGTTCAGTTCAGTTCAGTTCAGTTCAGTTCAGTTCAGTTCAGTTCAGTTCAGTTCAGTTCAGTTCAGTTCAGTTCAGTTCAGTTCAGTTCAGTTCAGTTCAGTTCAGTTCAGTTCAGTTCAGTTCAGTTCAGTTCAGTTCAGTTCAGTTCAGTTCAGTTCAGTTCAGTTCAGTTCAGTTCAGTTCAGTTCAGTTCAGTTCAGTTCAGTTCAGTTCAGTTCAGTTCAGTTCAGTTCAGTTCAGTTCAGTTCAGTTCAGTTCAGTTCAGTTCAGTTCAGTTCAGTTCAGTTCAGTTCAGTTCAGTTCAGTTCAGTTCAGTTCAGTTCAGTTCAGTTCAGTTCAGTTCAGTTCAGTTCAGTTCAGTTCAGTTCAGTTCAGTTCAGTTCAGTTCAGTTCAGTTCAGTTCAGTTCAGTTCAGTTCAGTTCAGTTCAGTTCAGTTCAGTTCAGTTCAGTTCAGTTCAGTTCAGTTCAGTTCAGTTCAGTTCAGTTCAGTTCAGTTCAGTTCAGTTCAGTTCAGTTCAGTTCAGTTCAGTTCAGTTCAGTTCAGTTCAGTTCAGTTCAGTTCAGTTCAGTTCAGTTCAGTTCAGTTCAGTTCAGTTCAGTTCAGTTCAGTTCAGTTCAGTTCAGTTCAGTTCAGTTCAGTTCAGTTCAGTTCAGTTCAGTTCAGTTCAGTTCAGTTCAGTTCAGTTCAGTTCAGTTCAGTTCAGTTCAGTTCAGTTCAGTTCAGTTCAGTTCAGTTCAGTTCAGTTCAGTTCAGTTCAGTTCAGTTCAGTTCAGTTCAGTTCAGTTCAGTTCAGTTCAGTTCAGTTCAGTTCAGTTCAGTTCAGTTCAGTTCAGTTCAGTTCAGTTCAGTTCAGTTCAGTTCAGTTCAGTTCAGTTCAGTTCAGTTCAGTTCAGTTCAGTTCAGTTCAGTTCAGTTCAGTTCAGTTCAGTTCAGTTCAGTTCAGTTCAGTTCAGTTCAGTTCAGTTCAGTTCAGTTCAGTTCAGTTCAGTTCAGTTCAGTTCAGTTCAGTTCAGTTCAGTTCAGTTCAGTTCAGTTCAGTTCAGTTCAGTTCAGTTCAGTTCAGTTCAGTTCAGTTCAGTTCAGTTCAGTTCAGTTCAGTTCAGTTCAGTTCAGTTCAGTTCAGTTCAGTTCAGTTCAGTTCAGTTCAGTTCAGTTCAGTTCAGTTCAGTTCAGTTCAGTTCAGTTCAGTTCAGTTCAGTTCAGTTCAGTTCAGTTCAGTTCAGTTCAGTTCAGTTCAGTTCAGTTCAGTTCAGTTCAGTTCAGTTCAGTTCAGTTCAGTTCAGTTCAGTTCAGTTCAGTTCAGTTCAGTTCAGTTCAGTTCAGTTCAGTTCAGTTCAGTTCAGTTCAGTTCAGTTCAGTTCAGTTCAGTTCAGTTCAGTTCAGTTCAGTTCAGTTCAGTTCAGTTCAGTTCAGTTCAGTTCAGTTCAGTTCAGTTCAGTTCAGTTCAGTTCAGTTCAGTTCAGTTCAGTTCAGTTCAGTTCAGTTCAGTTCAGTTCAGTTCAGTTCAGTTCAGTTCAGTTCAGTTCAGTTCAGTTCAGTTCAGTTCAGTTCAGTTCAGTTCAGTTCAGTTCAGTTCAGTTCAGTTCAGTTCAGTTCAGTTCAGTTCAGTTCAGTTCAGTTCAGTTCAGTTCAGTTCAGTTCAGTTCAGTTCAGTTCAGTTCAGTTCAGTTCAGTTCAGTTCAGTTCAGTTCAGTTCAGTTCAGTTCAGTTCAGTTCAGTTCAGTTCAGTTCAGTTCAGTTCAGTTCAGTTCAGTTCAGTTCAGTTCAGTTCAGTTCAGTTCAGTTCAGTTCAGTTCAGTTCAGTTCAGTTCAGTTCAGTTCAGTTCAGTTCAGTTCAGTTCAGTTCAGTTCAGTTCAGTTCAGTTCAGTTCAGTTCAGTTCAGTTCAGTTCAGTTCAGTTCAGTTCAGTTCAGTTCAGTTCAGTTCAGTTCAGTTCAGTTCAGTTCAGTTCAGTTCAGTTCAGTTCAGTTCAGTTCAGTTCAGTTCAGTTCAGTTCAGTTCAGTTCAGTTCAGTTCAGTTCAGTTCAGTTCAGTTCAGTTCAGTTCAGTTCAGTTCAGTTCAGTTCAGTTCAGTTCAGTTCAGTTCAGTTCAGTTCAGTTCAGTTCAGTTCAGTTCAGTTCAGTTCAGTTCAGTTCAGTTCAGTTCAGTTCAGTTCAGTTCAGTTCAGTTCAGTTCAGTTCAGTTCAGTTCAGTTCAGTTCAGTTCAGTTCAGTTCAGTTCAGTTCAGTTCAGTTCAGTTCAGTTCAGTTCAGTTCAGTTCAGTTCAGTTCAGTTCAGTTCAGTTCAGTTCAGTTCAGTTCAGTTCAGTTCAGTTCAGTTCAGTTCAGTTCAGTTCAGTTCAGTTCAGTTCAGTTCAGTTCAGTTCAGTTCAGTTCAGTTCAGTTCAGTTCAGTTCAGTTCAGTTCAGTTCAGTTCAGTTCAGTTCAGTTCAGTTCAGTTCAGTTCAGTTCAGTTCAGTTCAGTTCAGTTCAGTTCAGTTCAGTTCAGTTCAGTTCAGTTCAGTTCAGTTCAGTTCAGTTCAGTTCAGTTCAGTTCAGTTCAGTTCAGTTCAGTTCAGTTCAGTTCAGTTCAGTTCAGTTCAGTTCAGTTCAGTTCAGTTCAGTTCAGTTCAGTTCAGTTCAGTTCAGTTCAGTTCAGTTCAGTTCAGTTCAGTTCAGTTCAGTTCAGTTCAGTTCAGTTCAGTTCAGTTCAGTTCAGTTCAGTTCAGTTCAGTTCAGTTCAGTTCAGTTCAGTTCAGTTCAGTTCAGTTCAGTTCAGTTCAGTTCAGTTCAGTTCAGTTCAGTTCAGTTCAGTTCAGTTCAGTTCAGTTCAGTTCAGTTCAGTTCAGTTCAGTTCAGTTCAGTTCAGTTCAGTTCAGTTCAGTTCAGTTCAGTTCAGTTCAGTTCAGTTCAGTTCAGTTCAGTTCAGTTCAGTTCAGTTCAGTTCAGTTCAGTTCAGTTCAGTTCAGTTCAGTTCAGTTCAGTTCAGTTCAGTTCAGTTCAGTTCAGTTCAGTTCAGTTCAGTTCAGTTCAGTTCAGTTCAGTTCAGTTCAGTTCAGTTCAGTTCAGTTCAGTTCAGTTCAGTTCAGTTCAGTTCAGTTCAGTTCAGTTCAGTTCAGTTCAGTTCAGTTCAGTTCAGTTCAGTTCAGTTCAGTTCAGTTCAGTTCAGTTCAGTTCAGTTCAGTTCAGTTCAGTTCAGTTCAGTTCAGTTCAGTTCAGTTCAGTTCAGTTCAGTTCAGTTCAGTTCAGTTCAGTTCAGTTCAGTTCAGTTCAGTTCAGTTCAGTTCAGTTCAGTTCAGTTCAGTTCAGTTCAGTTCAGTTCAGTTCAGTTCAGTTCAGTTCAGTTCAGTTCAGTTCAGTTCAGTTCAGTTCAGTTCAGTTCAGTTCAGTTCAGTTCAGTTCAGTTCAGTTCAGTTCAGTTCAGTTCAGTTCAGTTCAGTTCAGTTCAGTTCAGTTCAGTTCAGTTCAGTTCAGTTCAGTTCAGTTCAGTTCAGTTCAGTTCAGTTCAGTTCAGTTCAGTTCAGTTCAGTTCAGTTCAGTTCAGTTCAGTTCAGTTCAGTTCAGTTCAGTTCAGTTCAGTTCAGTTCAGTTCAGTTCAGTTCAGTTCAGTTCAGTTCAGTTCAGTTCAGTTCAGTTCAGTTCAGTTCAGTTCAGTTCAGTTCAGTTCAGTTCAGTTCAGTTCAGTTCAGTTCAGTTCAGTTCAGTTCAGTTCAGTTCAGTTCAGTTCAGTTCAGTTCAGTTCAGTTCAGTTCAGTTCAGTTCAGTTCAGTTCAGTTCAGTTCAGTTCAGTTCAGTTCAGTTCAGTTCAGTTCAGTTCAGTTCAGTTCAGTTCAGTTCAGTTCAGTTCAGTTCAGTTCAGTTCAGTTCAGTTCAGTTCAGTTCAGTTCAGTTCAGTTCAGTTCAGTTCAGTTCAGTTCAGTTCAGTTCAGTTCAGTTCAGTTCAGTTCAGTTCAGTTCAGTTCAGTTCAGTTCAGTTCAGTTCAGTTCAGTTCAGTTCAGTTCAGTTCAGTTCAGTTCAGTTCAGTTCAGTTCAGTTCAGTTCAGTTCAGTTCAGTTCAGTTCAGTTCAGTTCAGTTCAGTTCAGTTCAGTTCAGTTCAGTTCAGTTCAGTTCAGTTCAGTTCAGTTCAGTTCAGTTCAGTTCAGTTCAGTTCAGTTCAGTTCAGTTCAGTTCAGTTCAGTTCAGTTCAGTTCAGTTCAGTTCAGTTCAGTTCAGTTCAGTTCAGTTCAGTTCAGTTCAGTTCAGTTCAGTTCAGTTCAGTTCAGTTCAGTTCAGTTCAGTTCAGTTCAGTTCAGTTCAGTTCAGTTCAGTTCAGTTCAGTTCAGTTCAGTTCAGTTCAGTTCAGTTCAGTTCAGTTCAGTTCAGTTCAGTTCAGTTCAGTTCAGTTCAGTTCAGTTCAGTTCAGTTCAGTTCAGTTCAGTTCAGTTCAGTTCAGTTCAGTTCAGTTCAGTTCAGTTCAGTTCAGTTCAGTTCAGTTCAGTTCAGTTCAGTTCAGTTCAGTTCAGTTCAGTTCAGTTCAGTTCAGTTCAGTTCAGTTCAGTTCAGTTCAGTTCAGTTCAGTTCAGTTCAGTTCAGTTCAGTTCAGTTCAGTTCAGTTCAGTTCAGTTCAGTTCAGTTCAGTTCAGTTCAGTTCAGTTCAGTTCAGTTCAGTTCAGTTCAGTTCAGTTCAGTTCAGTTCAGTTCAGTTCAGTTCAGTTCAGTTCAGTTCAGTTCAGTTCAGTTCAGTTCAGTTCAGTTCAGTTCAGTTCAGTTCAGTTCAGTTCAGTTCAGTTCAGTTCAGTTCAGTTCAGTTCAGTTCAGTTCAGTTCAGTTCAGTTCAGTTCAGTTCAGTTCAGTTCAGTTCAGTTCAGTTCAGTTCAGTTCAGTTCAGTTCAGTTCAGTTCAGTTCAGTTCAGTTCAGTTCAGTTCAGTTCAGTTCAGTTCAGTTCAGTTCAGTTCAGTTCAGTTCAGTTCAGTTCAGTTCAGTTCAGTTCAGTTCAGTTCAGTTCAGTTCAGTTCAGTTCAGTTCAGTTCAGTTCAGTTCAGTTCAGTTCAGTTCAGTTCAGTTCAGTTCAGTTCAGTTCAGTTCAGTTCAGTTCAGTTCAGTTCAGTTCAGTTCAGTTCAGTTCAGTTCAGTTCAGTTCAGTTCAGTTCAGTTCAGTTCAGTTCAGTTCAGTTCAGTTCAGTTCAGTTCAGTTCAGTTCAGTTCAGTTCAGTTCAGTTCAGTTCAGTTCAGTTCAGTTCAGTTCAGTTCAGTTCAGTTCAGTTCAGTTCAGTTCAGTTCAGTTCAGTTCAGTTCAGTTCAGTTCAGTTCAGTTCAGTTCAGTTCAGTTCAGTTCAGTTCAGTTCAGTTCAGTTCAGTTCAGTTCAGTTCAGTTCAGTTCAGTTCAGTTCAGTTCAGTTCAGTTCAGTTCAGTTCAGTTCAGTTCAGTTCAGTTCAGTTCAGTTCAGTTCAGTTCAGTTCAGTTCAGTTCAGTTCAGTTCAGTTCAGTTCAGTTCAGTTCAGTTCAGTTCAGTTCAGTTCAGTTCAGTTCAGTTCAGTTCAGTTCAGTTCAGTTCAGTTCAGTTCAGTTCAGTTCAGTTCAGTTCAGTTCAGTTCAGTTCAGTTCAGTTCAGTTCAGTTCAGTTCAGTTCAGTTCAGTTCAGTTCAGTTCAGTTCAGTTCAGTTCAGTTCAGTTCAGTTCAGTTCAGTTCAGTTCAGTTCAGTTCAGTTCAGTTCAGTTCAGTTCAGTTCAGTTCAGTTCAGTTCAGTTCAGTTCAGTTCAGTTCAGTTCAGTTCAGTTCAGTTCAGTTCAGTTCAGTTCAGTTCAGTTCAGTTCAGTTCAGTTCAGTTCAGTTCAGTTCAGTTCAGTTCAGTTCAGTTCAGTTCAGTTCAGTTCAGTTCAGTTCAGTTCAGTTCAGTTCAGTTCAGTTCAGTTCAGTTCAGTTCAGTTCAGTTCAGTTCAGTTCAGTTCAGTTCAGTTCAGTTCAGTTCAGTTCAGTTCAGTTCAGTTCAGTTCAGTTCAGTTCAGTTCAGTTCAGTTCAGTTCAGTTCAGTTCAGTTCAGTTCAGTTCAGTTCAGTTCAGTTCAGTTCAGTTCAGTTCAGTTCAGTTCAGTTCAGTTCAGTTCAGTTCAGTTCAGTTCAGTTCAGTTCAGTTCAGTTCAGTTCAGTTCAGTTCAGTTCAGTTCAGTTCAGTTCAGTTCAGTTCAGTTCAGTTCAGTTCAGTTCAGTTCAGTTCAGTTCAGTTCAGTTCAGTTCAGTTCAGTTCAGTTCAGTTCAGTTCAGTTCAGTTCAGTTCAGTTCAGTTCAGTTCAGTTCAGTTCAGTTCAGTTCAGTTCAGTTCAGTTCAGTTCAGTTCAGTTCAGTTCAGTTCAGTTCAGTTCAGTTCAGTTCAGTTCAGTTCAGTTCAGTTCAGTTCAGTTCAGTTCAGTTCAGTTCAGTTCAGTTCAGTTCAGTTCAGTTCAGTTCAGTTCAGTTCAGTTCAGTTCAGTTCAGTTCAGTTCAGTTCAGTTCAGTTCAGTTCAGTTCAGTTCAGTTCAGTTCAGTTCAGTTCAGTTCAGTTCAGTTCAGTTCAGTTCAGTTCAGTTCAGTTCAGTTCAGTTCAGTTCAGTTCAGTTCAGTTCAGTTCAGTTCAGTTCAGTTCAGTTCAGTTCAGTTCAGTTCAGTTCAGTTCAGTTCAGTTCAGTTCAGTTCAGTTCAGTTCAGTTCAGTTCAGTTCAGTTCAGTTCAGTTCAGTTCAGTTCAGTTCAGTTCAGTTCAGTTCAGTTCAGTTCAGTTCAGTTCAGTTCAGTTCAGTTCAGTTCAGTTCAGTTCAGTTCAGTTCAGTTCAGTTCAGTTCAGTTCAGTTCAGTTCAGTTCAGTTCAGTTCAGTTCAGTTCAGTTCAGTTCAGTTCAGTTCAGTTCAGTTCAGTTCAGTTCAGTTCAGTTCAGTTCAGTTCAGTTCAGTTCAGTTCAGTTCAGTTCAGTTCAGTTCAGTTCAGTTCAGTTCAGTTCAGTTCAGTTCAGTTCAGTTCAGTTCAGTTCAGTTCAGTTCAGTTCAGTTCAGTTCAGTTCAGTTCAGTTCAGTTCAGTTCAGTTCAGTTCAGTTCAGTTCAGTTCAGTTCAGTTCAGTTCAGTTCAGTTCAGTTCAGTTCAGTTCAGTTCAGTTCAGTTCAGTTCAGTTCAGTTCAGTTCAGTTCAGTTCAGTTCAGTTCAGTTCAGTTCAGTTCAGTTCAGTTCAGTTCAGTTCAGTTCAGTTCAGTTCAGTTCAGTTCAGTTCAGTTCAGTTCAGTTCAGTTCAGTTCAGTTCAGTTCAGTTCAGTTCAGTTCAGTTCAGTTCAGTTCAGTTCAGTTCAGTTCAGTTCAGTTCAGTTCAGTTCAGTTCAGTTCAGTTCAGTTCAGTTCAGTTCAGTTCAGTTCAGTTCAGTTCAGTTCAGTTCAGTTCAGTTCAGTTCAGTTCAGTTCAGTTCAGTTCAGTTCAGTTCAGTTCAGTTCAGTTCAGTTCAGTTCAGTTCAGTTCAGTTCAGTTCAGTTCAGTTCAGTTCAGTTCAGTTCAGTTCAGTTCAGTTCAGTTCAGTTCAGTTCAGTTCAGTTCAGTTCAGTTCAGTTCAGTTCAGTTCAGTTCAGTTCAGTTCAGTTCAGTTCAGTTCAGTTCAGTTCAGTTCAGTTCAGTTCAGTTCAGTTCAGTTCAGTTCAGTTCAGTTCAGTTCAGTTCAGTTCAGTTCAGTTCAGTTCAGTTCAGTTCAGTTCAGTTCAGTTCAGTTCAGTTCAGTTCAGTTCAGTTCAGTTCAGTTCAGTTCAGTTCAGTTCAGTTCAGTTCAGTTCAGTTCAGTTCAGTTCAGTTCAGTTCAGTTCAGTTCAGTTCAGTTCAGTTCAGTTCAGTTCAGTTCAGTTCAGTTCAGTTCAGTTCAGTTCAGTTCAGTTCAGTTCAGTTCAGTTCAGTTCAGTTCAGTTCAGTTCAGTTCAGTTCAGTTCAGTTCAGTTCAGTTCAGTTCAGTTCAGTTCAGTTCAGTTCAGTTCAGTTCAGTTCAGTTCAGTTCAGTTCAGTTCAGTTCAGTTCAGTTCAGTTCAGTTCAGTTCAGTTCAGTTCAGTTCAGTTCAGTTCAGTTCAGTTCAGTTCAGTTCAGTTCAGTTCAGTTCAGTTCAGTTCAGTTCAGTTCAGTTCAGTTCAGTTCAGTTCAGTTCAGTTCAGTTCAGTTCAGTTCAGTTCAGTTCAGTTCAGTTCAGTTCAGTTCAGTTCAGTTCAGTTCAGTTCAGTTCAGTTCAGTTCAGTTCAGTTCAGTTCAGTTCAGTTCAGTTCAGTTCAGTTCAGTTCAGTTCAGTTCAGTTCAGTTCAGTTCAGTTCAGTTCAGTTCAGTTCAGTTCAGTTCAGTTCAGTTCAGTTCAGTTCAGTTCAGTTCAGTTCAGTTCAGTTCAGTTCAGTTCAGTTCAGTTCAGTTCAGTTCAGTTCAGTTCAGTTCAGTTCAGTTCAGTTCAGTTCAGTTCAGTTCAGTTCAGTTCAGTTCAGTTCAGTTCAGTTCAGTTCAGTTCAGTTCAGTTCAGTTCAGTTCAGTTCAGTTCAGTTCAGTTCAGTTCAGTTCAGTTCAGTTCAGTTCAGTTCAGTTCAGTTCAGTTCAGTTCAGTTCAGTTCAGTTCAGTTCAGTTCAGTTCAGTTCAGTTCAGTTCAGTTCAGTTCAGTTCAGTTCAGTTCAGTTCAGTTCAGTTCAGTTCAGTTCAGTTCAGTTCAGTTCAGTTCAGTTCAGTTCAGTTCAGTTCAGTTCAGTTCAGTTCAGTTCAGTTCAGTTCAGTTCAGTTCAGTTCAGTTCAGTTCAGTTCAGTTCAGTTCAGTTCAGTTCAGTTCAGTTCAGTTCAGTTCAGTTCAGTTCAGTTCAGTTCAGTTCAGTTCAGTTCAGTTCAGTTCAGTTCAGTTCAGTTCAGTTCAGTTCAGTTCAGTTCAGTTCAGTTCAGTTCAGTTCAGTTCAGTTCAGTTCAGTTCAGTTCAGTTCAGTTCAGTTCAGTTCAGTTCAGTTCAGTTCAGTTCAGTTCAGTTCAGTTCAGTTCAGTTCAGTTCAGTTCAGTTCAGTTCAGTTCAGTTCAGTTCAGTTCAGTTCAGTTCAGTTCAGTTCAGTTCAGTTCAGTTCAGTTCAGTTCAGTTCAGTTCAGTTCAGTTCAGTTCAGTTCAGTTCAGTTCAGTTCAGTTCAGTTCAGTTCAGTTCAGTTCAGTTCAGTTCAGTTCAGTTCAGTTCAGTTCAGTTCAGTTCAGTTCAGTTCAGTTCAGTTCAGTTCAGTTCAGTTCAGTTCAGTTCAGTTCAGTTCAGTTCAGTTCAGTTCAGTTCAGTTCAGTTCAGTTCAGTTCAGTTCAGTTCAGTTCAGTTCAGTTCAGTTCAGTTCAGTTCAGTTCAGTTCAGTTCAGTTCAGTTCAGTTCAGTTCAGTTCAGTTCAGTTCAGTTCATTTCAGCTTGAGCAAAATATAGGAAGAGAGTACGAAAATTGGAAAAGTGGAAGCACGGTGGTTGTTGTGAAATGACAGGTTGCTGACGGTTACCCTCGTGGAAGTGTGGAGGATAGTGTACTTTGGGGATCTGTGTCGGCACTTGAGGTCAGGGGCCCATGAAGGGGCATGGAGCGAGTTTGTTTGCGGTTTTTCACACGTCAGGTCTTGGATATTGTGAACCATTGTCGGTAGAAACTAACGGCACTTGCACTATTAGGCTCAGCAATAATTGCCGGTCCCACAGGGTCTAAACAAAACTTATCCTCTGGAGGTGGTCATACTTTGGGGGTACACAGGGGACATCAGTTGAGTAATTGACGAGAAAATTGCTGGTGAGTTAGGAGAAACATTCTCATTTTTTTGAACACAATTTTTAAATCTGACATCTTCCTGCCGATCAGGAAGGCTACTTGGCCGCTCCCCATGCAAACTACAGGCAGGCTTGTAGGTACCTGTACATTTCCGATTTTTTCCATGATCTTCAACGTCCCTTGGTGCGACACTCCTTTGTTGTACCGACGTTTTAATGTAAAAACACACACCTTTTGGTCGTCACCACCGCGCAATACAAAAAGGCTGTAAATAGATCTTTCACTCTGGCTCGATCTCATCTTCTGGTTTTGAGTGTCTTGGAATCACATCGGTCGGAACTAACTGTGTGAAACAAAACATTTTAGAAGCTTCAACGGCGTTTCTTGGCACTTCGCTCAATACCATCCTGTTCTGTCCAACGGATGGCTGTCAGACCGAACTGAACTGAAGACATTGGCGGATATTGGCTCTTTGACGCTCATTTCCTGATCACAAGAACACTGAACAACTGTGAGTTTGAGTCACACCTATTGTTTCATTTTTATTCTTGATGTACATACCCTTTTGGCCTTTTTATCACCGCACGCTCCTCCGCCCATCTTAGTTTGCTAGTGTCGCCTTAGATATTGTTGACAATAATTTAGTGTACCACATAGACAGAGTAGTACGCTACAAAATTGGTGAGCCCAGGTTGTTTTTCCATCATTTGAAACTAGCTTCATTCTCTCGGTCCAAGTTTCACACCATTCACCATGTCTGACAGCGAATCTATTGACATCCACGCGGTTGCTCTGAAACTGCCAGTTTTTGCCCCGACCAACCCTCGAGTGTGGTTTCGACAGATAGAAGCCGTATTTGCCACTCGACGTATAACCAGCGAGCGCGTGAAGTACTCTCACGTTGTCCAAGCACTTCCCTTTGACATCGCTGTTGACGTGGAAGATCTCCTCGATCCCATTCCACCAGAAGCTCCTTACACGAAGCTTAAGGAAGCAGTCATTCAGCGTACCGGAAAATCAGCCGGAAAAATGCTCCGTGAACTGTTCACGTCGGTGGAGCTCGGAGACCAAACTCCGTCCCAGCTTATGCGCCACATGCGGTCGCTACTGGCTGGACGGCAAATGGACGACGCCATTTTCAGGGAGATATGGGTTGATAAACTACCTCTCCCGATGCAGCAGGTCCTGTCAATGCTGGAACCCACTACTCCACTTGACAAAGTTGCACAGCACGCCGACAGAATAATGGAATGCTACCCGGCTGGTAGACCCTGCGTTCACATGACATCACCCGCCGAAACCACTCCGACGCACGAATCCCCTACGACATTACCAGTTCCTGCCCCAGATCGCCGTGGCGACGTCTCTCGCAGTCCTGATTCCCCATCCCATCACTCGCATATCGATAAGGACATTACGGACCTAAAAGAAACCGTTCGCATGTTGTGCAATCAGGTCAGTGCAATGTGCAGCGCATTTACTACTCATCGATCTGTGTCCACCGAAGTACCTCATCGACCGAGATCACGGTCCAGAAACCGCCGATTACAAACCTGGTGTTGGTACCACCGCACTTTCGGCTCCAAGGCACGCCGCTGCGATCCTCCATGTTCATTCCGCACTTACACTCCACAGTCAAACGACCAGGCCAGCCAGTAACGGCGACGACTAGGGCTGGCCCCCCACGCAAAAGTCGCCTGTTTTATATCGTTGACCGGTCCAGTGGTCTTCGATTCCTCATTGATACCGGCGCCGAGATCAGTGTAATCCCCCCACCCAAACATCACAGCCTCAAACCATCTCACTTTACACTGCAAGCAGCAAACACAACAACTATTACTACATTCGGCCAACGGTCCATCACTCTTGATTTAGGCCTCCGACGCTCTTTTCAATGGGTTTTCATCCAGGCAGATGTCCAGACCCCCATTATTGGCGCGGATTTCCTCTCACACTTTGGCCTAACAGTGGACCTCAAAAATCGCAAGCTGGTAGACACCACAACCAAACTTTATACAGTCGGCATTGGTAAATGCACCAACTCTCTGGGTATTCGGCTGGCGATCCCGCAATCGCCGTTTTCTGACATTTTGAAGGAGTTTCCATCCCTCACTAAACCGTGTCAGTTCACCGACCCAGTCTCTCATGCTGTGCAGCACCACATCGCCACAAAAGGCCAACCTGTCCACTTTCAACCACGACGACTCAACGCCGACAAACTCCGTATCGCACGCCTTGAATTCGAACATATGATGAATCTTGGCATCATTCGACCGTCTTCAAGCCCATGGGCCTCGCCTTTGCACATGGTTCCAAAACCATCTGGTGATTGGAGACCCTGCGGAGACTACCGTGCTCTCAACAATGTCACCGTCCCCGACAGGTACCCGATCCCACACATTCATGATTTTGCACAGAATCTCTCTGGGAAGACAATCTTTTCCAAGGTTGACCTCGTAAAGGCATATCACCAAATCCCCGTGGCCGAAGAAGACATTCCCAAGACAGCCATCACTACGCCTTTTGGCCTGTTCGAGTTCATTCGCATGCCATTTGGATTGAGAAACGCTGCTCAGACGTTCCAACGATTCGTCGATGAAGTGCTTCGAGGTCTACCCTTCGCGTTTGGCTACATCGACGACATATTAATTGCCAGCGCCTCTCCATCGGAGCATGCCAGCCACTTGCGCCAACTCTTTCAACGTTTCCAACAATACGGACTTCAGCTGAACCCTAGTAAATGCGTGTTCGGTGTTCCGTCCCTCGACTTTCTCGGGCACCATATCGATCAAAAAGGTTTGACACCCCTCCCAGATAAGGTGCGCAGCATCCTGTCATTTCCTGCACCTCAAACGATCACACAGTTACGACGTTTCTTGGGAATTTTGAACTACTACCGTCGCTTCATTCCCCATTGTGCGACCATCGTTTCACCTTTAACCGATCTTCTCAAGTCCAACGTCAAGACGATCGATTTCACTCCCGAGGCTGAGACAGCTTTCGCAGAAGCCAAAAAAGCTCTCGCGGATGCCACCATGCTGCACCATCCACATTCGGATCCAAATACTGAGTTAGTCCTAACGACTGATGCATCAAATACTGCAGTCGGTGCAGTGCTTCACCAAATAGTGGACAACCAATTACAGCCTTTAGCGTTCTTTTCGCAAAAACTCCAGGCGGCACAGACAAAATACAGCACATTTTCTCGTGAACTCCTGGCTATTTACTTGTCCATCCGTCATTTCCGTCATCTTTTGGAAGGACGACAATTTCGTGTGCACACTGACCACAAACCCCTGACACACGCACTTCATGCCAAGCCTGACCGACATTCACCCAGAGATATCCGCTATTTGGATTATATTTCTCAGTTCACAACAGACATCCGCTACGTGCGTGGAGTTGATAATGTTGTGGCTGATGCATTATCCAGACCTGACATCAACACGGTGCAGACTAAATTCGATCTTACGGAACTGGCAAATCTCCAGCATGATGATCCATCCTTGCTCGAACTGCGCACATCCTCCACACTCCAGCTCAAGGATTCTCCCCTACCTTTAGCCGATGGCACAGTCCTATGTGACTGGTCTACAGGTAACCCTCGTCCTATCGTTCCAACTTGCTACAGGAAGATCGTTTTCGATCATTTTCATTCTCGTTCCCATCCTGGTATCCGTGCATCTCGCAAACTCATTTCTGCCAGATTTGTTTGGCCCAATATGAATTCTGACATTGCATTATGGACTAAACAGTGTTTACAGTGTCAGAGAAACAAAGTCCACCGCCACACTTTTTCTCCTCCCAGTACGTTCACCGTTCCCGACGTCCGTTTCACACATATTCACGTCGATCTTGTTGGTCCACTACCACCATCAAATGGACATACCCACTTATTAACCGTTGTTGATCGTTTCACACGCTGGCCAGTGGCAGTACCCATTTCCGACACCTCGGCAGAAAATATTGCGAAAGTACTACTCCAACACTGGATTGCTACATTTGGTGTACCGTCTACCGTCACCACAGACCGTGGCAGCCAATTCCAATCGATTTTGTTTCGTGAGTTCACTAAACTGCTTGGCTGTAAACACATCACAACAACCGCATACCATCCTTCGTCCAATGGCATGGTAGAGCGCCTACACCGTCAACTTAAAGCAGCACTGATATCACAGCCAAACCCCAATAACTGGAGCGACAACCTGCCACTAGTTCTCTTAGGTCTGCGGTCATCAGTCAAAGACGACCTCCACAGCACGTCGGCTGAGCTCGTTTTCGGTACCACCATATGCCTTCCAGGTGAGTATGTTCAACCCAGCACCGATGCCAGTCCTAACCCATCCCAATTTGTCCAACAACTCAAAGAGCGTATGTCACATCTACGTCCAACACCCACTCGCTCGTCATCCACACACGTTTTTGTACACAATGATCTATATACGTCACCTTTCGTTTTTATTCGTAACGATGCTGTTCGCAAACCACTCACACCACCGTATGATGGTCCATTTAAAGTGCTTAATCGCACAGACAAATATTTCGTGGTTCAAAAAGCCGATAAGCCAGACACAGTTTCCATTGACAGATTAAAACCCGCGTATTTTGATACACCTCCATCACCAGCAACGCCGACACCATCACCATCCACAGACACACCACCAACAACTCCTGTCGATCATCCACACTCTATCATCACACCAGACACTACACCACACCCGCCAGCACCATCACAGCAACAACCTTCCCTGGTAACCCGCCGTTCCGGCAGAAACGTTCGACATCCTGTCAGATTTCAAGACTTTGTTAGTTGACGTTTTCTTTCGCTAACCGTTTCCTCTTTCTATTTTTCTATCGAGCGTTTATTTTGTACAACAAACGCTCTGGCGGGGGAGTTGTGTAGGTACCTGTACATTTCCGATTTTTTCCATGATCTTCAACGTCCCTTGGTGCGACACTCCTTTGTTGTACCGACGTTTTAATGTAAAAACACACACCTTTTGGTCGTCACCACCGCGCAATACAAAAAGGCTGTAAATAGATCTTTCACTCTGGCTCGATCTCATCTTCTGGTTTTGAGTGTCTTGGAATCACATCGGTCGGAACTAACTGTGTGAAACAAAACATTTTAGAAGCTTCAACGGCGTTTCTTGGCACTTCGCTCAATACCATCCTGTTCTGTCCAACGGATGGCTGTCAGACCGAACTGAACTGAAGACATTGGCGGATATTGGCTCTTTGACGCTCATTTCCTGATCACAAGAACACTGAACAACTGTGAGTTTGAGTCACACCTATTGTTTCATTTTTATTCTTGATGTACATACCCTTTTGGCCTTTTTATCACCGCACGCTCCTCCGCCCATCTTAGTTTGCTAGTGTCGCCTTAGATATTGTTGACAATAATTTAGTGTACCACATAGACAGAGTAGTACGCTACAGGCTTTAGCAACACCCGCAAATGACCCGCTCCCTTTTAACCAAGTTCTCCAGCTCATGAGTCATTTAAATCAATGCAGAGCATCACGGCGACAGACGGGTGGTGCTCTCGGGGTAGAAAGGGCTAACGAACAATTACAATAAGGAAACGGTGTGGTAAGCTTTACGTGACCTCACATACTCAAGGCCCAAGGAGCGAGCTTGCTTGAATGGTCTTAATGGGGTGTGTTACTAGCAGCCATGGAGTATTTGCGGATTCGGTGCTGCATCTTGGTCCAAAGTCTCCGTTTGCGAAGGGTTTCTGTTATGTCTGGTTGTTCCCTGGAGTATGGTATAAGTAGCTTCTAGAAGAGATGAGTATGGATAGAGAATAATACCTGGTTTCCATACGTTTCCTCACTTTCCGTGCCATGACGAGGCATTTTTTTCGTCTGCTGCGTGGAACAGCAGGATAAACACCAAAGCCACTGTATTGGTTGTGGTTAACGTCAAAAAGCATTCCAGACTTGCAATGGAAGTTTGTACGGTAGCTGAAACTTGGAGCGGTACGCGGATAGGCACATGTGAAAATTTTCCCGTACGAGCGACGCAGCTTGATAAGAGGGTGGCTGCCTCAGGGGTTAGGCAGACCGTGAGTCTAACACCTGACGGCATTAGCAACAAATCATTTATGGCCATTGCTAAATAAGTGGAGCCAATAGATTTGGCTGGCACCACGGGACGGCTGCTGCGGTCTTTTCATTCGTCCACGCATAGCACACTAGTTTCCACTATCTGGCGTTTGCTGGTTGCCGTCTGACAAGTGTGAGAAGTATCCTTCTAAATAACTTAATTACCCATTCTCGCACCCCGCCTCGATGAACTGACTATCGTGGTAGAGGTGCACCCGATGCCGTGTATCACGTTTCCTACTTCCCTTCTTCACTGTTGGTCGAACTGAGTTGAATGGAATTGAATTGTATATTTCTTGACCTTGGTCAATACACATACACAAGGCAAGATCAGAGAATACAGCAGTACATGGTAATGTGAGGTATTCACCATTTATAAATTTATGAATCACACAGCAACCGAAATACACTAGTAAAGTCATGTAGAGTTTGAGTGGACTAAAGTGGTAATGGTTGAAGCGGAAGTTGCAAATCGGTTTCGAATTCGGTGAGGGCGGTGCGGATAGCTGGACAAACGTGGGATTGCTGATATAAGCGATAATTGGACGGTCTCTAACGAGTAACCTGGCGGAAGAGATGCCAAAGAACAAGACTACAGTAAAGTACGCATGGGGCTATCAACGTGCAGTCAAATATACCAGCGGAATATAGAACACTGGGTAACTAATTGTGGGGGAAGCTTGTTACTTAAATGCAAGTGAGTCAAAAGTGATAATAAAAATCAAATGAGTTCTGCCGCGGCCTCGCCGAAGTTCCACTCATTGTTGGAGTTTGCCAGGCTGCGTGCTTTTTCTATTTGTAAACACTTAAAGCGCCCGAAAGAATGGGTGAGTCGTCAGCGCTCATTTGATCTCCGAGTAAGCAGCATGGGATTTCCTACGGTGTAGATTACTAGGCATATTTTTCAGTCTTCTTCGAACTTCTTACACGATAAGGGCCGAAATGGTTATATCTGACTTCGCTGAAAGCCACCATCTCGGAGCCAATATATGCTCCGGTGCAAGAGCCCTACGTCAGCTTCACACCACAGCCTCACGTCCTCAGCCATCCAAGCAAAGCCGTATGGGGTGCTGAGCACTCACACCTCCCATCACCATATAAAAGCTCCTACAGGCAGCTTTTTTCTCATGATACTTTTCTGCTTGTCCCTTTGAACTGTGTTTCTTCGACGGGTAAATCACGGGTTCCTGAGAAGAAATACTATTGAGTGTTACGCTTCGAGGCTCAGGCGGGAGTTTGTCAGCATATCGCCTATCCGTAGAAATCCGCTATCAAGCCCCGCATTCAAGGTTTTCAAATGATTATTTGAGGGTCCTGGTCTCCTGTTGTTCCTTTTTGAACCTCCCTGAATTCGTACAGCTCAACTGAAAGCTCTCAGCTGCCATATCAGAATGACGTCATGTTTCACCGGCGCAACTTATGTAAGCTTCTTCCGACAACCAATAAGCAGCTTCACAGAGCTTGTTGGAGCCTTATGCTCTTTTTCATGGGTCCACAAAACGAGGACGAACTGTAGCGGTTGCCATCTTCGTTCATACGTTTACCACGTTTATTGTTTAACTGAACGCTGACTGCCAAGCGCGGTTGCCATTTGACCGTTGCTCTTGCGCACGCTCTCACGCACGCTCCCAAATACACGCTAACCACTATCTCTCCCAATCGCCTTCTCGTTCTCACGGGTCGTGGAGAATACTGTTCTGGTTAACATATTTGTGCAGTGCCGCACATTAGAGTAACGTGCAGGTGGTCCACGCAGTACAAAGGACCGAAGCACGCGTTTACTAAGGAAACCGCGAAGTAAGGTCTAATCAACCTTACAGAACTCTCTTTATCTAATGACCCGATGGCAGCGGCAGAACATCCACTTTCTATCCTGAACCACTGTCCCGCCTAGATCACCACTTCCCCAGCCAACACACGGAATACACAGTCTAACTGTACAAACGTACACCGATCAAACATTCTGATTCGATAGAAAGTGACAACACGATCTCCACTGTTCGCGGTTCCCTGCCATATCCTTCAGTGTCTTCAGCCAACTGGTAGACAGGTCTTTTGGACCCCAACCACGAAGACGTGAAGCACCTACTTTTCCTAAGTCTGCTGTACATTTTCTCATTCCTCGCTGCCACGTCATCTGTTGACCTCCATGTGGTCTCTTCCACTCCCTGGGAGGGGCGGAGAATAGGACACGGTACGGTAGACGTGTGTTTGCCATACGTAACACGTGTCCCAACCAACGAAGTCTACTAAGTTGGATACGCTGTGACAGAACGTTCTCTGAATTAGTACCCAATACTCGCTTTCTTACCTCATCGTTGCTTACTCGGCTATTCCACCCAATCCTGGCGATACTACGTAAACATCGATGGTCGAAAACCTCAAGACGACGAATATCTTCAGCACGCAGACTCCAAGTCTCGCAACCATACAACAAAACTGAACGCACTGCAGCACAGTATACACGACCTTTCAACTTCAGTGAAATATCGGATCGGCGCCACAAGTGCTTCAGTCCAGCGTACGCCGCTCGAGCTTTGGATATCCGCGTACTCACCTCTACTACTGTGCTCCCATCCGTCGTCACGCAGCTACCGAGGTAGGTGAAGTGATCGACAACTGCCAGCACCTCCCCATCGAGCATCAAGCTCGGAATCGTTGACGTCCAGTCTTGTAACATCGCCTTGCACTTTGAAGGTGCAAAACGCATGCCGAATGGAGCTACAGCTCTTGCGAGATTATCTAGTGCACGCTGAGCATGTTCCGTGGATTCGAACAAGCGGACAACGTCGTCTGCGTAATCTAGGTCACATAACTTTCCACTATTTCCTAGTTCGACGCCCACATCCTGAAGATTTTGCAGCGCACTCTCCATTATTTCGTCCATGACGAAGTTAAAAAGGAATGGAGACAAAGGGCATCCCTGCCGAACACCACTGGTCGTTTCGAACCGACCGGATAGTTCACCGTAAACCCTTACGCGGCCAGAAGTATGAGAACACAATGATCTCATTAGGTTCACGAACTTCTGGGGCATACCTTTTCGATGAAGAGTACTGAAAAGCGATGTTCGATCAACTGAATCGAAGGCGCCTTTCAGGTCTAAGAAAAGCATTATTGTTGGTCGGCGGTGCGTGTGACGCGTTTCAAGTAGTCGGCGAAGAGTAAAAATCTGATCGATGCATCCTCGACCTGGGCGGAATCCTGCCTGCTGTTCGCGGACATTCCTCTCGCGAGCCGGTGTAAGACGGTGCAGCAAAATCGAAGCTAATACTTTGGCGACTATCGGGATTAAGCTAATCCCACGATGATTACTGCAGTCATTGCGTATTCCCTTCTTGAAGATGGGAACAATCAATGACTCGCTCCATATTAACGGAATACGCTCCTCCTTCCAAATGTCACGGAGTAAGGCGGTTAGTGATTTTATCAACGCCTCACCACCCAGTTTGAAAAGAACTGGAGGAAGTTCGTCGGGACCTGCCGCTTTCCCCCGCCTTAGTAATCGAATACATGACTCTACTTCTACTTCTGATGGGGGCTCAAGTGATACCACCCAAGGAGTCACAGTTGTTGACACGGGAGTAACTACACTAGCGTGCGGCCAGCTAAACTGTTCCTTGAAGTACTCGGCCCATCGGTCAAGCCTTTGCTGTTTGTTATGGATGGGTTCTCCATTCCTATTGAAAATCGTTTCACTGACCTGAGTTCGCCGTCCACCGGTGTCACGAATAAGTTTGAACAGTCTTTGACTGTTACCTGAAGCAGCTGCCACTTCCATTTCTTCGGCTACATTGACCCACCAATTTTCGCGATCCTTCGTAAGGCTTCGCGTAACTTGTCTTTGCAGCTTTCTCCGCATCTTATTCATCTCCTTACGGTTCGAAAGCTGACGCTTTTGCTCCATTATACTCAGCGACTCTTGCGAGATCCAGTGTCTCTGATGGACAACGGATCTAGGACCACAGGCGAAACCTGCTGCAAAGTGCATCGCTTGTTTGATATGAGCCCAATGCTCATCTACATTACTGTTCTCCGTGGATCCTAGCTCATGTGCTAATTTCTGCTCATACCGGGTGCAAACGTCTGGATCACACAAACGTTGCACGGCTAATCCGGTTTGCGGTTTGCGACGATGGCCATGGAGCTGGAGAGATAATCGCATTAAAACTGAGGCATGGCCCGACTCTACGTACGTGGACCAGTAAGATCTACAGTTCTGAACAGAACTGCGCCATCGGTAGCTTACGGCGATATGGTCAATTTGACTCAAAGTACCTGTAGAGTTAGAGCGCCATGTCGCTGTGCGACGCGAGCTGTGTCGGAAATTTGTGCTAGACAAGAACAATCGATTGTCTGCACAAAATTGGAGAAGCCTATCTCCGTTATCTGTGCGCTCAGCGGGTAAATCACAACGCCCACCTAAACAGGCTTCTGACGCACTAAGTTTGCCAACTTGTGCATTGAAGTCACCAGCTAGCACTACAATGTCGGAACCTTCACTGCTGCGAACGAGAGTGGCGAGGGCATCATAGAACTCATCTTTCTGCAAGTCTGAGCTGCAGTCCGTTGGGGCGTACGCCGAGATCGCGAACAAATTGCGTTTAACACAACTATCCTTTCGAACGCCGACTGACCCTTGGAGTCTCACAGCACATAAACGACTGTTAACAGGGATCCAGTCTAATAGGGCAGCCTCAGCCTTGTCAGTCAAGACAATTCCTACACCACGTTGACCCACAGCTCTAGCTGCTTTGTCTCCTGAGGTGCGCAGAATATACCTCGATGAGATACCAGGAGCAGTTAGTTGAATTACACTGCTCGAATCCTGGATACGCGTTTCTCTTAAGCAGCAAACATCAATCTTCAGAGAGTTCATTGTGAGGGCTAGGCACGCCTGCTGACCGGCCTGCATGAGTGTACGCACGTTGAAGGAGCCGAGATTCAGAGGCTGACGGGGCTTGAGAAAATGTGAGGTACCAGACAGAGGATTATTCCCGACACTGTTTGACAGTGAATCGTTGCGAGTATCGACCGTGTTATCAGTGGGAGCATTATGGGTGGATAGATGGGGCAAAGAGGGATGGTTAGGGACAGAAGACAAAGGTTGAATAACAGAGAGGGAACTCTGAGCAGTAGCACACTTATCACTACCCACCCCGCTCGATGCAATGGGCAGCGCGGTCCTGATTAGCCTGCGGGACGACCGATGCAGTATGGAATTCTTTGTATTCGTGCAGTTCATGGGAGATGTTGGACGGGTACTGCTAGGGTGTCCAGCCACTAAGCAGGAGAACGATTAGGGTCCTCATCCAAAGCCTTTAGTTCTAACAAGAACCTATCCGCAAGGCAGCGGGATGGCTTAGTGGAAGCCCATTTGCTTGGATCAATTATTCTTCCACTGGTTTTTCCGACTGAGTTGCCAGCTCAAATCAACCCCCAACCTGGAGGACCAGGAGACTGGACTTTGTCTGACCTCTACCCATTGACCTGTCAGGTATGATTGCATCTCCGGCTTAAGGAAGCCATCCTGCATAGCTCTTTGGGTCATAGAGGCGCGCAAGCCATCACACCACGTCAAGGTGCAGTCTCGTCGTGACGACACCTAATCCACCCCGAACATGAATCCGGTCACACGGTAACCTTTTCAAAGGTGCTGCTCTTGATGACGTTCCGGTTTCGATATAAAAGGACCGCCTTACCAACCAGGTCCGGATGCTTTGCAGCAGACAGTTTTCAGCTCAGGCGGTATAGCTTTTCTCAGGTTTTCAACAAAAATATTTTACTCATTGATGGGGAGTAGCATTCTTCCTTCTCACCGAGGGACCTCAGATGCTTTCTGGTGGACGAAAACAAATCACGTCTAGATCCAGTTGATCAAACACCAGCAAATCACAGATTAGTAGCGTCCAGGATAATGAAAATGGAGATTCGGGAAAAGTCGACACCTGGTTTCCTTAGTTGTAACCAGTCATTCCGCATGGTTTTTTTAAAACAGATCTAAGACTGCGGGCATGGCAGGTTCCCTCTACCTAGTCACTGAGGCTGTCAGTAGAGGCAAATCAGCGATCTTAATTTTTCGGACATGCCCATGAGCTCCAATCGAGTGTTTATGTGGGGCTACTGGAGGTTTTAACGTGCGGAATTGTGAACCCGATTCTCACTTGGTTTCCGTCATGTTTATTGGCTCCGGATCAGGTAGTGAATAAAGGTGAGGTTTTGTCCTAACCCGGACCCGTGTCTAATGGTGTGGCACAGAGTACTGAACTTGGCACCCCACATACCCTGATAGACTTAGTTGATTGAGTTAACTTCTACCAATAGGGACTCCCCTTCCGGCTATCGGATGGTACTAAAATCGTTTACTTTTTTTGGGTTCACGGCGATATCTTCCACCAAAGTCGACATCACAAGGGAACGACTTGTCCTCATTTCTTGAAGTCGTGATTCGATAATGAGATTCTGCTCTGAAGAACTGTTCTGATATGTGTGTTTTCCCCACTGGACCACTTGGAACTACCGACCAGGTCTTACCCATGAATGATCATTTACATGACTTTGGTCTACACTACTCACGTTTGAACTTTTGCAACTCTCGGCCACCCAGGTTCACGGAGCAAGCCAGACGACTGAGCTCGTACACCGAACCTTTGTGACGCAGATGTGTAACCTTAGCTGTTTTAGGGCCAGTGCCAGACTTCCTTAGAAGGCTGCTCCACCATTTGTTCCAAAGTGTGGCGGAGAGGCAGGATAGCGCTTGAGAATATACAGCTTGCATCCACTGACTAGCTTCTAGGTTCTTCCTCCCCCCTAAGTCACACGGAGCTTTCCGATTAGCTGAACATCCATCCGATACGGTTACATCGCCCAGGAATCAACCTCCTTTTCATTCACAATAGCTAAAATACGGTTAACCGCGGCTCGGTATAGCAGGCAAGGACTCTTAATTATCCCATACGTAACAGCTATTTTTTGGCGTCTGTCCGTTTCCCCAGGCTTGCGCTGAGATCAAACTTCTTCACTAGCAAGTGAGTTTTATTATGACAAATGTTGCCACTACATATTCTGGCACCATCACCGTCCCCCGCGGGGGTTCAAACACAAAATGACCAGTGCTGATAGTGAACTCACGGACTATGATGTTCAACCCTTGTCTCAAAAAATCGGGCCTTTGAGATACAATTAGGGTGCTGACAAAGCAAGTTTTCAATTAAAGCTTCCAATTTATGATATCACTTTTATATGGTGAGCTCTTCCTTGACAGCAGCCTCCAGAGGATTCATCATATAGAGCAAGAACTCTATGGTCTGCTTTCTAAAATCTGGGACTGATTCGTGGTCTGACTACTTCATGGGTAAGTTTGTTCCTTTGAAAAAGCTTGCACCGTGTTCTATCTCGCTCTCAGTCTTGGGCTTCTGGATACTAAATTCCCACAGCTCAGCTTCCGGTCCAATTCAACTAGATGTTCCTTGTCGAACCCGCCACTTCTAGCCGGTCTGTTTTCTCCGTTCCCCAAGTCTACCGCTATTTACGCGGTTGCATCCCGAGTACTTTTACCGCATTACTTTGGAGTTGGCCCTGGTTGCCTTGTCTTCTTTCCTTGAAGGGTGAACTTTTAGACCTTAAACTTCCAGTAAGTTTTTGCCAAAGTGACACTGCCACATCTAATTTTCTCACGACTGTAGGTTAGTACCACTTTCCATGACATGCTCCGTCGTCAGCCCTGCCCTATATTGTTCATTACGGACAGTAACCCATGGCGGCCGGTACTTACCCAAGTACGGTTTTGACGGACTTTCCAATCCTTCGGATAACCAGCGACAATGCCCGGAAGGAAACAAGTCATGTTGCGGTTTATATCGAATCAATCCCTCGAAGTCATCTATTCCAGGGACAATGACTTTGGCCAGAGCCCTTCTCCTGCTTTCTTCCGCCAGTCCTTCATCTTTCTCCTACCTGTGCCGCTCGTTCTATTCGTCACTTTAGACCATCCATACTCCACAATCATAAGTAGGCTCTGGTTTGTGTTGGGTTTCGGAAAATCTGGCATTGCAGTCAACAGATAAAAGCAATGTGGCCTGTGGCCGTTCCACTTGCTCGCTTGCCCTCTCCTTCCACTCTGTGCACCTAAAGCAGTCCAGTGTTGGTGGAAATGGCAGTAAGGCCAAGGCTGCCTGCAAACACGAAGGAAAATAACATTCTTAGCAGATTCAAGCACCATGTGCAAGCTTGTAACAAAGGTCTGTCGGAGGAGCTATGGATCGCTCTCGAACTGGCTGAGCCACTCCTTAGTGAAAAAGATGTGGTAAAAGGACACTTTACAATAGGGATACTATTTCCTCGATGAGGATTGTGAAAAAGGTGGACGCCGTCAACATATAGCCTCGGCCTGACCCTGTGTACGAGTAAACTCCACAATAATTCCCACTTTCTGTTCATCTGATGTGCCATTTGTCCCCCTGCTTGTACCTTAGTGGTACGATGGTGTACCCAGTGCAACAACCGGTCGTGGAAAATCACCCTAAACCCTCGCTATTCAGTGTTTTCCTTACATCACTCATTTGCCTACACTATTGAATTGTCCTTACGAACTGGTTGTTTCTATGGTCTAATTGTTGTTCATTCGCGCCCAGAGCGCTACCTTGGCACATCCTTGTTCAGGACCTGCGTGACGCACGTGCTGTTTGCTCACATGCTGCTATTCGGCTTCTCGTTGTTGAGTCCTTGTGATCGTATTATTGAGGTTTGTGTATTTTTGATGTCATTGTTCACGTAATAATATAGTAACGTAGAACATCGCGGATAATCGTCTTTTGATTTTGGGATCCGTTGCGAGTTTGGCTACGCATTGCTCAAACGTTCGTTACAATACTCAATAGATCAATTTGGAACAAAGAAAAACACGCAAAATGCCAAGAAAAGGATCGAAAACATTGGAATCCGTACAGGAAGTAACACGGCAAGTCTTTGGGGAGGTTTTGGGTACATTTGACTCTTTGTTCAATGTTAGATCGCCTAGTCCTGTCAGTGCTAGTTCGTGTGTTAATGAGAGCAATATGGATCGTAAGGACGTTGATTTATATAGGCTGAGAATACTAGACCTGGAACAAAAGCTACTGTCGGCTGGACTACAGGCGCAGGAAGCAGAAAAGAAGTGTACACAGGAAGAGCGAGAGCACGAAACAAGCGACTTCGACACTTCCGATAGACAAGGGTGCAATGAGATGGGGCACCCCCACGCCGGTCGCCCACTACAAACCACCATCGATCAATTTGCTTAGAGTGGAACTAATGATTTTCGACGGGCGAGCTGAGCAATACTGCAAGTTTGTCAAGCAGTTCGAGAAGTTCTTCGAAAATAAGGTAACCGACCCTGGGCGAAGGCTTTTCTACCTTACTCACTACCGTCGAGGCCGAGCAAGAGAAGCTATCGACGGGTGTACCATGCTCGACCCGGAACAAGGTTACACAGGGGCAAGGAAGATTCTAAGGGATTTGTTTGACCAGCCGTTCTAAGCAGCCCGTAACCTAATAGAGGGCGTGATGGCAGAGGCAAAGAGAACCAAGAGCGACGTCTACACAATGGTGATTAAGATGCAAAACTGCTCAATAGCCCCCGACCATTTAGGTTACAGGGCTGACCTAGATGCCATGCACACTTTGGAAGGCATAGTCCGTCACCTTTCCCCCGAACTACAGGGTCGATGGGCGGAAGAAGCAGAACGGATAAGCCGAAGCGACAGGGAAGCTAACTTCGAGGACCCGACCGAATACTTGGACAGGCAAACCAAGATAGCTGGCAGCAGGTTCGGCCGACTCATCCGGGACAGCAACCGAGAAAACAAGCCCAGTACTAGTCAAGCTCAAACCCCTGCACGGAAACATCCAAAATACCAGCCTTGGACCAATACACATGCCATTTCACGAGATGCTACTGCGCAACCCAATTGCAGATCCTGTGGTGCAAGCCATGGACTACCAGAATGCCCCAAGTTCGGTAACGCCACAATAGACGGACGGTGGGGAATGGCGAGGATTGCAGGTGCGTGTTTTATTTATCTCAACACCAGTCACCGGGCGGCAGCTTGAAAAACGAAGAACAGGTGTGGTTACGAGGGCTGCACGGGCAGACACCATCGGTTGCTGCACAAGGCGAGAGTAACCTTACCCGAGGCGAGAGCCAAGCCCAGCGTTATTTGTTCAAGGTCACGATCTGCCAAAACACCAGTGCTTTTAGGCGTAGTCGCCGTGAGAGTAGTGACCCCAACAGGAGTGGCCAAAGAGTTGGTCTTCATAGATAGTGGCTCGGATACCACGCTAGTAAGAAAGGAGTTCGCAGTGAGATATGGGATCAAAGGAACTCAATCCTCATTGGCAGTAAGCACAGTGAGTGACACCGAAGTCACTCAGTCGATCAAACTGCACCTACAACTCGCTTCCTTGGTCGGCAACGACAGAGCAGAAACCCCAGAAGCATTCACTATAAAGGACCTGCCGATGAAAGCACCTCAGTCAGTGCAATCGATTCTGACTCAGTGGCCGCATCTCGACGGGATTACGATCGAGGAATGGCGGAGTAACGAAATTGATCTGCTGATCGGCTGCGATATACCGGGAGCGCATTGGTTCCTGGACCATAGGATAGGAAGCCGCAAAGCACCCTATGCAGTAAGCACCATATTCGGTTGGACTTTATATGGTAGTACAGACGGCAGATGCGGCAAACAAATCAACTGCATTTCGGTGGAAACGACGAACACTGAACAGGCATTCCAACGATTGCATAACACCGAATTTGCCAACCTGGCCATTGATAGAGATGCCCCATCACGAGAAGATATGTTGGCTTTGGAAATGGTGGCCGAGAACGTCAAGTACGCAAAAGGTCGTTTCGAGGTTCCTATCCCGTGGAGATCCAACATGAAACCCATGCCAAACAGCCGAGAAATGGCTCTGAAAAGATTATACTTCCTCAAAACCAGGCTTATTCGAGAACCACAATTAGGGATAGAATACGCGCGAGCCATGTAACATAACATCGACTTGGGTTACATGGAAAGAGTAGATACAGCGGTTACCAGCGCAAATTTGAGGTGGTACCTACCCCAACACCCGGTCGTGAACCCGAAGAAACCGGGGAAGGTCAGAGTGGTTTTTGACTGTGCCGCGAAATGTCAGGGTGTGTCCCTCAACGACCATATATTACAAGGCCCAGACTGGACAACACGACTAGTCGAGGTTTTATATCGTTTTAGGCTAGGAAAAGTAGCCGTCTCTGCGGACATACGTGAGGTGTTTCTACAAGTAGAGATGCCCGTTAAAGATAGGGGCGCCTTCCGTCTCCTCTGGTGGCCAGAGAACGACACAAATCGCGCACCTGACGAATACAGGCTGACAGTGCACCCGTTTGGGACGGTATCATCTCCCTTCTGTGCTAACTTTGCCCTCCGTGGAACCCTCGAGCGTTATGACTGCACCAGCAGCTTGTTAGGAAGAGCAATGGACCATTTCTACGTGGACGATTTTATGTGTTCCTTCGACGAACCAAATATTGTTATTTTATATGTGATCGAACTGACCGCCACTCCAAAGCCTGAGGATTCGACCTCACTATATGGACTTCTAACAGCCAGGAGGTGCTCAGTGTTATAATAATGGTGTATTTCTTGATCTCGGCCAAGACACACGCACAAGGAGTGCGAGAGAGCTTTTGGGATCCTCTTCACAAACGGAGCGCACTCTTGGACTTCAGTGGAAGCCCAGAGGGGACGAATTCATTTTCACTTCAGACCTACCCAGACGACCAGTCACGAGGCGAGGGATCCTTTCAGCAGTCTCAAGCCTTTATGACCCCCTAGGTTTTGTTTCGCGATGGTTGCTACCGGAAAAGTGCTTGCTGCAACCGCTGTGCCAAAGAGGGACGGTTCGGGACGAACCTCTCCAGGATGACGACGATAAGCGATGGCGCGACTGGCTGCACAGCCTGGAGCAACTTGGGGAGATAAAAATACAAAGATAATTAACAAGAATCAAGTGCACAAACGATGCCCGACTCTACTTATTCTCCGATGCATCAGAAATAGGCTACGGGATAGTTGCTTACGGCTGCTGGGTGGACGCAAATGGTTGGGAGCACAGCCAGATACTGTTCGCAAAGGCGAGAGTGGCCCCATTGAAAACGGTGTCGATTCCAAGGCTGGAACTGACGGCTGCAGTACTGGCCGTGCAAGACTCGGGACTGATCAGGAGATGCTTCGACCGGATAGACTGGGAAACAAACTTTTGGACCGATTCAGCCACAGTACTTCATTACATAAACAACAGTACCACTCGTTTTAACACTTTCATGGTCAACAGACTCGCTATAATGCCCGAGTCGACTAAAACCGATCAGTGGCACTATGTGAAATTCGCCAGTAACCCGGCCGACTTCTGCTCCAGGGGCCTGAAAACACTAGAGAGGTTTCCGACGTGGACAATGGGACCGGACCTCCTACCGGCAACTAGAGAGATGTGGCCAACGCTATTATTACCCAAGGCTGATGATGGTGATATCGAGACTTAAAGACTGATACTGGCTATAAACTTCACGGGAAGAGTAAGCCTGATAAAGAAACTATGCCAATTCCCCAACCGGACAAAAATGTTAAGAGCCGTGGTCCGGTGGACACGGTACAAAGAACTCTTATTGATTATGAAAGGAGCAAGACGACAAAACACATTGAATGTGGGGACGATACTACCGGGCGAGCTGAATCAAGCCGAACTCGACGTTCTACGCCTACTGCAACTAGAAGCTTTCCCATTCGAGGCCCGAGAGCTATCCAGGACAGATGATAACACCAAAGAAAGCAGGCTTTACACAGTAGTATCCGAGCACTAAACCCCATGCGAATCAACGGACTACTGAGGGTTGGAGGGCGGCTGATGAATTCAAGCCGAGAGTACAAAACAAAACACCCCACAATAATCCCCGGTGACCACCATATAACGAGATGCCTGGTAGATCATGTACACAGGGAAGAGGGACACGCAGGCCTGAATCACTTATCGAACAATATACGCCGACGATTTTCAGTGACAAAGAGACCAGCGACGGCCAAGCGAGTCATAGGCAACTGCATCAATTGTCGTCGCCGGAGGGCGGCAACAGGCCAACAAATGATGGCCCCCTTTCAGCCGTAAGAGTCCAACCGGGATGGTGCCCGTTCGTGGAAATTGGCGTCTACTGCTTTGGCCCGTTACTTGTACGACAGCAAAGGAGCACCCAGAAGAGATATGGCTGCCTGATAACATGCCTACAATCCAGAGCAGCTCACCTCGAAGCAGTGCATAACATAACAACCGATTCATTCCTAATGGCCTTTAAAAGGTCCATCGCGAGGCGGGGCGTCCCCAAGAATATATAATCCGACAATGGCTCGAACTTCGTTGGGGCTCATAAGGAGTTAGAGAAATGGTGGACCCGCTTGGACACCGCCAAAATACAAAACCAGACAGCAGCAAAAGGAGATAGAATGGCATTTCAATCCGCCTTATGCCAGTCATCGTGATGGCGTTTGGGAAGGGCTGACACGATCAACTAAGAATATACTCACAGCCCTGGCCTCACAACAAACCCTCGATGACGAGACGCTGACTACTTTACTAACGGAAGTAGAACGCATATTGAACAACAGACCCCTGGTGCCGATCATCCCAGACCCGGAGGGCGGACCGGCACTCACCCCAACGACCTATTATTGCTCCGGTCAAACGCAGGAGTAACCACACCGAAAACCCTACGTGGAACGTACGTTGTTGGATAGAAACAAGTGAACCCCCCAGCACAGGCTTTCTGGAAACGATGGACGAGGGAGTATCTACCGACACTGCATCTTCGGCAAAAGTGGATCTTCAAAGAGAGGTCGTTCAGACGTGGCGACGTGGTCGTCCTTGTGGAGAGCCACCTACATAAAGACGATTGGCCGGTTGGAGTGATCAAGGACTGTCGTGCAGAAATCGATGGTTTCGTGCGCACGATGGTGGTGAGGACGGACAAATGAGACGTATTGCGAGATATCCGTAAGATATGTCTACTTGAAGGTAACAGCGACGCGGGCGAGGCCGACGCTACCGACCAAGCTATACCTACGTCTGCTGATACCAGATGAAGCCGAATTCATTTATTTATCCCTCATGTATTCCCCTGTAGGACCCAACCCTCCACAATATCTTTGAAGTATACTGTGTTTAATTTCATACAGCATTTACGATGTACTATGGAGCTAACTGTCTAAACCTTAGCTCACCACACCACACTGCATGTAGAAGTAACGGGGCCTAGGTCACGCACACGCCTAAACTTTACTAGTTTTTTGCCACACAGCCTTTTGTTGACATTGCAGAAAGTCCCTCCTTGATGTGCAGTCATACGTGTGATTCCATTTAACATCCCGGCACGTACACACATGCACACACACACTCAATCAAGCACAAACATTCAGAACAGGACGGCCTTTTACAGCATTTGTGTGCCCCCTTCACGCCCGCCATCGGTCATTTGGTCTTTTGGAAGATGTACACTAGCCTCACGCCTATGTAGCCAATGGGTCAGGTGCGACCAGTAGTAGAGCTTTGACGACGAGCATCAGGCGCGCGCACTGACAGCAGGGCCTAGGCAGGTAGAAAGAATCAGTACCTTTATACAGAACCTTTGACTCTGCTAAGGATCCAGGAGAATTTTGGTGGGCGGTGTAACAACCGGTCGTGGAAAATCACCCTAAACCCTCGCTATTCAGTGTTTTCCTTACATCACTCATTTGCCTACACTATTGAATTGTCCTTACGAACTGGTTGTTTCTATGGTCTAATTGTTGTTCATTCGCGCCCAGAGCGCTACCTTGGCACATCCTTGTTCAGGACCTGCGTGACGCACGTGCTGTTTGCTCACATGCTGCTATTCGGCTTCTCGTTGTTGAGTCCTTGTGATCGTATTATTGAGGTTTGTGTATTTTTGATGTCATTGTTCACGTAATAATATAGTAACGTAGAACATCGCGGATAATCGTCTTTTGATTTTGGGATCCGTTGCGAGTTTGGCTACGCATTGCTCAAACGTTCGTTACACCCAACTCTGCACATACCCAAGCCGACGGGGCCCATTCTCCTATGTGCGTTATTCCAAGTACGCTCCCTTTGAGCTGAGTGCGGACGCCATCAGAGAAAGCCAAAGTATTCTCGTGGTATCGCTCCTCCGGGTTTCCCTGGCTAAACATCCAGCGGTACTTTGGGAGAACTTACAAAATAGAAGCTAAGAAACTGCCAACGCTCTTCTCACTGCGCAAATCCAGGGTTATTGCACCGATTTTCAGATGATATCCAGGCCGCAGTGCATTGTTAGAAATTTGCTTCCTGGACAGAGGTTTGCTGGGCTTCACCGTAGCAAATTCCCTCCTAAGACCGTAATTACGGCTGTACCTCATGGTATGGTTGAGCTATCCGCCCGAAAGGTACCTGGGTGAAATGAAACGCACTGTTGAGGACGCTGAAGTGTCTTGGTGGAGAGCATGTAGAAAAAACTCAGGGGCCTCGGTTAATCCCAGCAGAAAAGACTATTTGCTCTTCGTCCTCAATGTTTTTCCAACCGCTTTTAATTCCCTCTCTCTACAAACTGCTCGGACATCAGGGTCTTGGCCTTCCTCCGATATTAATTCGGCTCTACTCTTTCGATCGGCCTGGGATGAGCACAGCCGAGCACGACTGGCAAACTCCTGCCTAACTAGTGTACAGCAGTTAGATACCGCACCTAACAACACGAAGCTTTAGTTGTCCGATGGATTCGATCTTCTGAATTTCAGTAACTTCGGTTTTTGAGGCTGCGGAAATCTTCCGTCCATTGAGCATCAAGGCTATCATTTCGGGTTGTAGTACGTGTGCTGAGCACCATGGTGCTAATAAATTCGGTGGAAATGGTTCTTCAAACTTAGAGCATCAACCTTCCATCCTGCAAGTTTGAGCCGTTTGTCCACGACGGATACCGATATCACTGCATACTTAACTCGTACACAATTTTCGGCCTTCCTCAAATGGATAAGTTGACTCTGCTACCCAATAACTTCTGAAGGGTCCAGGCTCCGGCTTCATGTACGCTAATTCCCAACATTTCTTAAGCAATTCTCGTTTTGAATGCTCATTCCCACATCAACTCCACTGACGCTTTTTCACTCAATCCTCTCTGGGTGTTTTATCTAACCCAGCGCACCTAATCCTAACCTTCATCCCTTTGAAGGGTATCGTCCCTTTCTGGGTCCTCCCGAGAGTGACCGCTTCTACCCCAGCCAGTATCTCAATGCATCCCCCCACTCCTGCTTCTCAGAAACCCCTTATACTGTGCCCATTGATGCCTCTCGTCAGCTTTGAATGCCTTTCAGTCTATCGGCCCGCGTGTCCGAGTAAGCAATGCCAACGTCTTTTCGAAGTTGCTGCCGTGTCTTCCAAACTGCCGTTTTCTCTATCTTTTTGAGATCCAACAGACAGTAGGCCACAAAAACGCCATGGTTCATGAGCTTGGAGACTTTGCCGTCCCACTTTTCAAACCCCTGGCCCCGGGGCACTATCTGACCGGTGTCGGCCAAAGTTTAACTGGAGTCTTTGCCATCGCTAGCTACCTTAGCTGCAATACGGTCGCCATTGGTTACAACCCTCCCAAAAGCTTCACAGTAAGTAGACTGGTGTTTTATGGATCAGTATCCCTCTTGTTCAGAAAGTCAGTCTACTTCTGGATCCCAGTCTGGATAAACCAACACGCCAGTGGAGAAAACCAAAAAGATATATATCTTCACCTTGCTGGAACTTCACTACGCTAATTTTGAGTGATCAACCGCCATACAAAGACACCTTTTTCAATGACAAACTGTCCAGGTTTACGGTGGCTTTTCTCCTTCAAAATAAGTCTCAGCCCAGTGGATGTGTGAACCCGAAAAGCCGTAAACCCTTTTCACCTACAGTGCTTCACAGTGATAAAGGCGAGCTCCACCAGACGCAAAAGAAGAAATCTGTCATTTTATCAGCTCACTCAGGCCCGAGCCCAGGCAAACATCGCCTACATGTTACCGTTATATTCTTCCTTGCTACAGTGCCACTCTTGCCAATCATTGATTCGCGTCTCGGGATTCCATACATTTTCCATCATCCGAGTACTCTTGTAGTTGAGAAATGCATGTTGTTCATCCAGGTGAATATCCCACCTTTTGAGGGAGATCTTTGTTCTCATTTTCGTAAAAGCACTCAAATTTCAGTTGCCTGCGGGTCTCATAACAGCTTGCTTTCTCGTTGAACCAAAGCAAGCTTCACTCGCCACTTTCTGTCCCATCAAACATATAAGGTACCTTCTGCATTATGAGATAACCTTGGTTTCAGCAAATCTCCGCCCCATCGAGGGCACAATCACAGAATTTTGCATATCCCACTTAAGGAGCTGAACCAAGCGGAACCACCACGTGAATTCATAACGCACAACTATTATTTCTTTTCAAGCAAATACCCAAGTCAGATTGATTCCACTTTATAGAGTGGTTCCCTAATGGGCAAAGCTGATCTGGGCGGGTTTCCGCGGTGGCCATCGATCTGGAATGAACCCGGAGGGAACTCGGAGCTAATGTTTGTTAAACAAGCTCTGGGCCAACTCCCAACCCATCGTTCACTGACAGCTTACGCCCAGAAAGATCACAAAGGCCGACGAATGGCGTATATTGGGCAAAAGTCACAACACCCTGGACGCATGGATTCCTAAGAACAGATTGCGGAGTAGGAAGAAGGAAGGGGTTCACTGAGTTCATCCTGGGTTGGTAGTTCTTGTGGTTCATATCCCATGGCTTTCAGGCCCGGAGGGCAAGTGATGAGGGGAAAAATGTGAGTGAAACAGTGATGTTGAAATAAAAGAATTACGTTCGGCCCGCAAGTAGCGGTTGTTACTAGAGTTTCATGGATCAAGTCAGCAGCCAACAGCCATCCATAGAGACCACCTTGGAATAGGCTGTACCCAAAATGTATTCCGGGGTTATCCAAGCCCTGCCCCACTAGTAACTTAAATAGTTCGAAACTTATTCGTGCTCATTGCGTGAACCGCTTCCATCATAGTTCATTTAAACTTCGTGTAGCTTTGCTTTCCTGTTACATAAACATGCAACTCTCTGCTAAATTTGCTAATATTTTGCCACATTCAGCTATTTTGTGCATTTGGGTTATGCTCCCACGGGTGCTTCTCAGCCAAGGTCAAAAAATATGCCGATGCTGCGGTGATTTTTCAGTATTAATGATCGACACGTACTCTGCTGGACGGATAAAGACCCCTCTCCATTAGAAATTACTTTGTGAGCTTGATAACCACAAGGGCAAGCGAAGCAACCTGACCAGGAAGGAAATCCGTTCAATGTCAGTACCAGCGGTTTTGTCTCTGCGATAGCCGTTGAGCCCACAATGCTTTGAGTTTTATCTTCGAAGCTGACGGAGTTTCGGTGTCTCACATAGATGAATCTTGCTTGAAAACTCGTGGGAATTTGGGTCCTTCCGCCTATGTTTCTAGTCCTTGAAAGTTCGTTGCACTCCGGGAGGTAGGCTTACCCTTTTGTTGGCGGATTGTATTTGTTGCTACTGGTCGGAACAGATTTATAATAATAATAATAATAATAATAATAATAATAACAATAATAATAATAATGGTATATTTCTCGGCCATGGTCGAGACGCACGCGCTAGCGCATGATCATGGTGTGACACGTTACTCAATAAGGTGGAACATTCACAAATTCAAAGTATGAAAGTCGAGAGTATCAGCGATAGATAGACATAGCGAGCAACAGTTTGAATGGATCATATTAATAATGGTTTGCACGGCAGTTTCAAAGTGGTTTCGAATTCGGGCTGAGCGGTGGAGTTATCGAAAAACCGTTAGCACAGTGTCAGGGACGCCTTATGAACGAGAATGATGCAAGCTGGAGAAGCGGAGGCCTACTGAGGTTCTGCAGATGGAGTAAATTTTGAATAAGAAGATAAGGAAAAAGAAGAAGAAAAAGCAAAAAAGACTGTAAGTGTTCTCGGGAAAGTCTGTGCATGCGGAGAGGATAGCGATCCATGAAGACGATGCAGACCCTGAACGACGGAATTACCGGAGTTCAATAAATGGAATGAGTTTCGAAACGGTGCCGAGACCAATTTCGTGAAAGTGAACACTGGTGGATGTGGGAGAAACAGCAGTCCATGAAAAGGTGAGTTTAGATTCAGGATCAGTAACATGTACCATTCAGAAATAAGAAAGCGCAACTGGAGGGTCCTCGAAGAGTGGAGAGTCAACTTCCAACCGGCTACGGTTCGGAGGAAAGGTGGACTGTGGTAACGGATAATAAAGTGGGAAATCTCCGCATGGGGTTGAGCGTTAGTATGCTGTTTCACTGACAAATATATATATATATATATATATATATATATATATATATATATGTTGACGCATTTGCCTTCAGTGATATTCAGCGTCGTTTCTGGTAACGTACGACATCATATGGGTATGCTTCATCTAGCAAGGCAAAGTATGTGTCGGTCAATCAGCTGAATGTGGTGGTATATTAGCAAGATGCGCATGAACTGGAATATATGTTGGTTGCTTTAGGAAAAGCTGAATGATCTGATAAGCAATTGGGAGTATTTCCTGTTGGGTGGCTTGATTTCGGCCCCAGGTGCTATGGTGGGTTTAACTTGAGTCTTTGTCCGTACGAGTCAAAGTGGCATCCTTGGTTATTCGGTTTGGCGAATGCGATAGTGGGAGACAACAGACCTGAAATAAAGGGGGATTGCAGTCTGAACGTGGTTCCAGCTGTGGGTTATGATGATATATGAAGACAATAAATACTGGACTGGTTAGGTCTGTGTGAGTGAAGCACGGATGAGGTTTCATTTGAGCAGTCAGCGGCACCTACTCCACATTCTAAGTAAAATAGGCTAGCAGTGGATTTGTGCTATACTGCTGCAGGCTAACGAAGTTGCGTACACTAGTTTGGTAACGTTGTATGCATCCCAAAGGATTTATGATTTTGCGCGTTGGCATGGCATCGCTTGGATAATAATGAAAGACCTAGGGTCTCACGGTTTAGAGCAGTTAGAAATGATAACCATCAGTACCGTTTGATTACGCAGAGCGCAGTTTGGCAACGAGGCGGTAAGATAGGTTTGAAATAACAAACTGTGAGCGAATGAGACTGGCACACTGTTAGCGTAGCCCTATGCTGTTACCGTCTCTTCCGGCATAGTGGTTATTCTATACTGGGTAGGTTCTGAAGAGCCTTAAAGTAGAAAAAACTATTGGGGTGACAGAGGTGATACACTAGAGGCAATCGGTCACGTGCCTTGGAACGTTAACGCGAGTTCATCTGTGCTCTTACTCGGTGGTGCTATCGTACTGAGATTTGCTCGAGTATGATCAAGGAAATCGGATGTAGACATGATTGCATGGTTATCGCGGTGTCCTTTTCGTCGTTATCGCATTGCAAACCAGAAAAACACCCATGTGAGGACTGGTTTTGGAGAGCCGTGAGAAATGGGAATGAGATGGGTCCGAATTTTCGTCAGGGTAGCAAACTCTAACGACCTACATTCGGTGCTGATGGTAGGTGGCACAAGGGCCTGCTTCAGGTAGGGAGGTAGCACGATACACAACCACTGGCATCCAGCACGTGGCGCTCCAAGAATGATCCACACATTTTTTTGACGTTTTTATTTTTTTTAATGGTTTTTATCACAGTCAGGTATCTGGCTGCCAGAGAAGGCGGAGCTGCTTTTGGTGGGCGACCACAGCTCCCACGCCCCGGCCGAAACATGGACCGCATGAAACAAGCCGCGTTGGGAATAGGTCAACCACACCAGTCAATCCGTAGCAACACTGCAACCCGGAGACATGAGTCACAAGTGACAAGGCTGGTGTGCCTGGAAGACAAAACAGTGGGGTAATTTTTCTCACTTTTTTATGCCAATCTATACTTTTTGGTGGTCATGTCTTATTGGCGATCAACTCTGTGCAGGGAGACCATCACGGCCAGGAATGTTTGCAGAAGTGCCGCGCTAACACTCGCCTTATCCGTGAAGTCAGAACCCTCATGCCGTTTACATGGGACAGAAAATGCAGGGGGAGGTAGAGCCAACCACAGCCTACGATTATTCGATGGGGTTTATGTTCAACAAAACGCCAGTCTGCATAAAGATGGGGTACAACTTGCAGCACTAACAACGTGATTCGTAGGGACGATCCACAGATGGTTTGTAGTTTTGCTGGCTAAGTATCAAATGTTGTATAGGCCAGTCACGGAAGATGCTAGAGTTCTGTGATAGGGACGGAAGTTGAGCTGTAAGTGATTAATGATGACCACTAGATGGAGGTTGAGGAGTCTGACAGGTGCTACGTCTTTGTTTAGACACAAAGGCGAAGACTAAGTAAAAACAGCACTGAGAATGTTTAAGGACTACCTTTCATGCTTCCAGTGGTATTTCATATAATCAAATACGACTCATGATGCACTGGCCTCAGCCATGAGAGTAACTATGTTTAGGCATTGTAACCTGGTAGGTTTACGCTTAGGTGATGGCAACTACGGTGTATGATATGGCACATCCTAGATTATCAAGGGTTCTGGTTAGTATCACGCTTTCCTCATAAGCTCTACCAAAAGTCATGTAAGGATTTATAATAGTATATATAGATCAAATCGATCCCCGGGCAAGGAAGCTTAGAGGAGCGGAAGCCAGGATAAATAAGAGAGGATCGAGGAGTGAAGTATTGGGTGGTGGGACTTAATGTCTTAGGATCCAGCACCACTGGACAATTTGGTGCTGGGGGCAAACATCGATGGCTAATACCTAGCCTAGCGTCAGTCGTTAGGCAGAAAATTGTAGGTTTGGGATATGGTGCCATGATCCTAGTAGCTGAACCCGTTTTTGAAGGCCAGCTCGACGGATAGCAGAGAGCGGGAAGAGAGACTGAAGCTGGGGTTCTAAAGTTCGATGCCTTCTTCATAGGCTCGATCCTCAGATATGCTGGCGTTAGTCAAAGATAACATATGACTAACGGTAAGTTGTGATTTAAGGGCATGGCTGAACTGGGTTATTGACGCACATTTGCGAATGGTTCGAGGTAGCTTATTCCAAAGCTTTGAATATTTAATGAGGAAGAAGTTGGATCTTATTGCCAGCCTGGAATGTGGGATGGTCAGACTGAAGTCTCTGTGGCGCAAAGGGTAAGATGAGGGTAGGGAAAACTGTATAGTGTTGGTAGAAGTGAACGCAGAGCAATGAATAAGTCTATATAGAAAACACAAGTAAAGCCTGGCATGTTAAAGCCATACAGGGTCAAGTTTTAATAGAGTGCATCGCTCTTTATAGCTCAGTGGAGAGGAATATCCTATTAGCTTTTTGGTGAAAGTACGCTGGACTTTCTCCAGGCGTATTCTATCAGATTCACCGGACATAACTGTGAACCTATTAGTAGCGACAGTTCTGATGTGGCTCCTGACATTATTGATGTAACACGGCACAGTTAGTTAGTCTGGTCAAAACACTACCAACCAGCCGACAGAACTGAGGTACCTCTTTGAGGATCCCACCGGCTTGGCCGCGTGCTCAGATGCGCCAAGTAACTGGCACGGGATGGAGACCGAATTAAGAAGTACAAACCAAAACTTAACACGCAGGGTCCCATTGGTGTAACGTCCATCGTACAGGCATCAAAGCCCATAAGCCAGGGCTTTGTAACCAACCTTCAATGCGCCGGAAGGCGATTTGAAGCTTCTCATCTTCTTCTTGGTGACTGAAGGCAGGCTTCTCGAGGCTCAAATTTTCCGTATTCTCTCGAGAGAGGTCGGGATATCTTACCAGTCTAGCATGTCTGCCAGGTTCAGCGGCTTGCCCCGCGCAGCTTTCTTTAAGGGTGGCCATTGCATTAGGATATTCCGGGGCGGCAGCGGGGAAGAACCCAAAACAAGAAAGTCACACGAGCCCGGTGTTTATGGCGGAGTTCAGCCACGCGTGACTGGGCGGTTGGAAACTTCTAGCTCGAAACCAAGCCGGACTTTCTCATCGGAGCTGATGATGCGCTTAACTCTCGAGTGTATCCTACTTTTTCACATCCGCAGTGATCTCTGGAATCTCATGAACATTTGACGTTTTAGTAAGCAGTTTGCTGGCAGTCATGTTGGTGTTCAAATTTTGTGTGTGTAGGATAATGTTCGCGCTAGCAGTGAGCACCGGTCTCAAGGGCTTCCTTTTCCCTTTTATTTTCCTGGTGCAACACGAATTACCCTCAGGAGAGGAAGACGGCTCCTTGCAAATCACAAAATTCATTTTACGGGATGAAGACTGACGTGTATAAATTCCGCAAAACACCAAATGATTCGTGGCTCATTCGAAGCCGTGAAACGGCCGGCGATAATCACCAGCACAAGAAGTTTTGCAAACACTATATGCGGGGGCCAGTGACGGACCGCAGCAGACCGCACCTGATGAAAGGTCTGCTGAATGAAGTTAGCTCCATCGGAGATGGCTAATCCCCCCTCATTTCACCCTTTTTAGGTGCCTCGGCTCTAGCAAAGTAATCATGAACGGCCCATATATTTGGATATTGGTCTTTCATCATAATTGTTTCCTTTCCATTAACACGGTTAGCCCAAGGGCAAAGGCGGCCAAGCATGATTTGTCAAGTCTTTTTTCATTGTTGCCTAATATCCTTAACAGTTTCAGTTATCATATAAATGACACTTTTCTTCGGGGATTTGGTTTCGTGGACTTTTGTTATCTCGAAGTTTGGAGGTTTTGAACTCCGTTCTGACGTGCGCATATCACTATACAGAAGGGCTATCGTATCTGAGTATGATGCTTAGCTAATCGGTGCTCCATGTGCGGCTGTGTTCTCTCATGGGCATAGTTGACACGAAAGGTCTTCGATGTAGCTCCGAACTGGAGAGCCATTTTCCTTATTTCTATCTCTTATTTGTTCATATTTTTCTGGTCGTACCCTTCGGAAGTTAAAGCATTCCTGTATTCCAAAGATAACTGCACCCACAAACTTCCGTGATTGCTTGGCTAATGAGGCCCTTTCTATGTAACCTGAGCCAGCAAAAAGCCTCATTTTTCTGCTCTGCCGAAGTTGGCCCTTGCACCAAGCCACCGTTGAATGACTTCTTTGCAAGTTGGCTAAACAATAAGAGACCACACCGGGTTCCTTAGGTTTGTCAAGAATGAACACTGGATGGTAGGGAAAGTCCCCCATTTTCTTCAGGCTTCAAAAGCGACAGACAAGTTCTTACCTATTCGAGGGATACAGCGCGCATCGACACTTTTGAACATCGATAGGTAGGACTTCTACCGACCTAATCGAGCAAAAACCCGAGAAGAACAGGTTACTCGTCGTCCACAAGAAGATTAGTCGGCCTCTGCAACCAGAGATTCACACGCCGACCTCAGGTCCGATTCCGCAGTATTTCCAAAAGAAATTGATCTTCTGAGGGGGAACGAAAGGTGACGAAACCCAAGGTCATAGAACTTATGTTGGTGGAGACTCTGTAGCTGCTGTCCTATGCCCTTTGTTCCCACGGGCACAGCTCACAGCTATTTCACCTGTAGGTCAGTAAAATGCCCGCCAACATTTTGAGTATGCTGCATAGGGCGCCATGCAACTGCTCCTTTTCTGGTCCAGCACCAAATATGCTTTTGGTATGTGCCAATCAAGAGGATCTACATAATCATCCTTCCAGCCTACAATAATTATGTCCCGCAGATAAGGCCATCTGGATATAACTGCATCTGGTAATAGCTATAGTTTACTTGGTGGAAGTCCGAAGCATGCTGCGTAAGGTACCAAATAATGCGAATAATAGCAAGATCATACTAGTTGGCTGGGCAGTACCACGCACGCATATGGTAGCAGGAAGCTTTTATCATCCAGTCCCCGGATAAGACTCCATTTCGACTTTACCCTATTTCTTATTCGAATGTTGGTTGATTCGTTCGCTTTCATCGACCTTTCAAGCTCTATTTCTGAACTACCTGGCATTTCGTGTTCTGATCCCCTTCATTCATTGCAGAGCATCACTGCTCCATATAAATCGCATCGCTAATCCAGTGCTCTTCCATTTTAGAAAACGCTTCTTCTATCACCTTTAGTTGCCCTAATTGTTCCAATGCGTTTCCCTCTTTTGCTTGTATAACTCTTTGTTTTCCGCAATTTTAACTTGGTTCTGAAGTTGACCTTCGAATATGCCGGGGTTCTTATCTGGTTCCATCACTCAGTCCACTTAAACTCTCTCCAGTGCACCTCGGTGTGCAAACGCTTGTCCGCATTCGATCTCACACTCATTCACATTATTTGGTTCCTCACGTGGCGTGCTTCGGACTTCCACCAAGTAAACTATAGCCATTACCAGATGCAGTTATATCCAGATGGCCTTATCTGCGGGACATAATGATTGTAGGCTGGAAGGATGATTATGTAGATCCTCTTGATTGGCACATACCAAAAGCACATTTGGTGCTGGACCAGAAAAGGAGCAGTTGCATGGCGCCCTATGCAGCATACTCAAAATGTTGGCGGGCATTTTACTGACCTACAGGTGAAATAGCTGTGAGCTGTGCCCGTGGGAACAAAGGGCATAGGACAGCAGCTGCTCCGCAGGTGACTGTTGCGTTAGTGACACGTTTGTCTCCCGTTGGTCCGCTCTTGGTGCTAGAAGCAGATGAATTTAGTTGTTTGCCATCAGAGGCTCGGACAGATTCTTTCAACCACCTCCATCTCCAACGCTCGCCCCAATGAGCAGCCAAGGCTTATTAACATCTCGTGATAAACCTTTTCTCTTTGGTTACCTCCGAGCTTACGAAGCCGCCGGTGATTACTTACCGCTCTGCTATGCATCATTCGTATCTGCGAATTTCTTTCCACCGGGAGACGATATCGCCAGAAGCAAACAGAATGCCCTGAGAATCTCATCTATCAGACGAATAGCACCCAGTGAAATTGCTTGCAACCGGACTACGAGCAACGAACAAACAACAAGATTGGACAAGATCAGCTGGAATGCACTGTCCCACTTGGTTGATGCTAACTGATTTATACACAAAAGGAGGTAGGCATTCATTGGGACATAAGGTGCCGGCAAGTCACGAAGCGGCCTCTCTACAGCTATACTATCTAACAGTCACTGTCCAGATTCTCCTGGTAGGTTTCTTAATGAAAATGAAGCTGTTGTACGAGCAGGACCGCGAGAGAATGCATTTGAACACCACAATGTCCTCTGAGATCCAGCTTTGATGAGGCTGTATACTCGGCGAAAGCTCTTTTGTCAGGTGTCTCAAAACATTTTACCCGGATAGTTTATTTGTCTTCGCCCCTTCAAGTAGTAACTTTTATATCAGTCATCATTGCCATTCCGTCGTTTAGTCTCCACAGCACTGGGTAATTGCAAGTGAGGACAAGGTCGATCACATGATCCGGGCTCATCAGGACTAGCGATGTGCTACTCAAAATTGCTCCTTCTCCACAAACAGTGCAATAGTCTCACAGCCAAAAACTTATTTCTTGCTGAGGTTTGTCAAAGCTTCTCGGCCGATCGTATGAGTCTGTCACTAAAAAACCCACGGGCTCCACCGCTTGGCGGATCAGAATAATACGGCACTCCCTTTGCAATAGTTTGATCCGCAATTCTAGTTCAAAGTACCCCCTTCATCCCAAAGTTGAGTGAAGAGTAGCCAGATAAGCCGATTATGAATAAAAAATTGATTTAAAACTCCACTGTGCCAGGTTAATGAATCATAATCACGCGAGACGTATACAGGTGATGCGGCCTAAACCAATACTGAACGTTTAATTGAGTTCGAAAATCTCCTCATTCCTTAAACTAACACACGGGCAAGAGGCTAGAGTTCAAAACTCTTCTAGATTTTCTATAAAAATTCTGCATGTTTATGGCAGATGATCTGGAAAACAAGTCACTCGGCAACATGAGAAGGCCCATGCTAGAAATCCTCACTGCGTCTTGCATTGCTTAACACCGGTAAGCTGGAAAATAGAGCACAATACAAAATCAGAGGTTCCAGCTATTTACTGCAGTAGTCAGACGTGAGGGCGATGATATGATTACAATTCTGAATAGGTAAGGAGGGTACTAAACGCGTCGAACCGTCTTGCGTGGTCTATTCCGCCCAAGAGTCCTCTCAGTTTATTGGCACAGAACGTTGTTTATGTAAAAATAAACCATCAGTGACAACAGTCGTCCCAACACGAGCCAACCGGTTAATACTTGCAGCAATTGCCCCGCCTCATCGATCCGATAACTTGTCACTTGCGAATCCGCTAGTACACGTACTGGCCTGGGTTCTGGGCAGGCGCTCACATGCTGACTGCTGACGGGTCACTGTTGACTGTCGACCATGAGTCAGCACGCACCCTCATACTAACAAACGGGCGGCCTCATGAACCCCAGTGAAATATACGGCACCATTTTCAGCTGGCCGTAAAATGTAAAATATGGTCAAACCTCCATCAGTGACCTCCATCTACCACCCAATCAAGGTTTCATAGCCAGACGTGACAGAGAATCTGGTATAATAGGTTTCTTACTCAACAGAGTGAAGGACTCTTGAAAAAGGACCTGCCACTGAAGGTTTTTCAAAAATGAAATGTTCTGTTTACCCATTTGGGCAGCTCAAGTAAAATCTTCAAGAGTAGCAGCCAACAGCAACTTTAGATCAGACGAAGACAAAAAGTCAGTTCAGGGGCGATTATCCAAAACTAAGCCAAGCCCAAACAAATTGAGGTGAATCACTCATTTTTACTGTCACGTAAAGTGATAATAAAATCGTATAAAAGGCTCACCTACAGACCGAGGGGGGGAAGCTTTGTTCGAGGAGCAGACTTCGTTAGCTTTAAACTTAAAGCAGTCAAGGAGAACAGTGGGGTGATCACCAATAACGGTAATACTAAAAACAAAGGAGTGAAGGATTTCCATTGGTGCACTATGTCTCATGGGCCAAAAATGTTCCTCCGAACGAACATTTCATTGGAGAATGAAGTAATCTTTTTCACCAGTGGGGAGTTAAAGATTCAAATCAAGAGGTAAATTGTTTTATTGTCTGGGCCCCACCGGCTATAAAGGAAGTTTATTCTATTGGTTAACCACTCACTCCGAGGAGAAACTTGCCCTAGATTCCGCACTGCAACGGTTTTTGCAACCTTCGATCAACTTCCCTCACGCCTCTCTTCTGTGCTTGTTTGCAGTGGCTGAATTCTTCAAAAGCCTGAAGAGCCATTTTGAGTCCGAAAACCTTGATGCGATGTCCATTTACTCTCCTCCATTCGGTGGAGAAAAGCTTTAGTTTCCTAGTACCCTACCCGAAATTATTGCTCAAAGTTCAGGAAAGTTTGTGTAAATATATCCTGGGCAGGTCCGGTTTTCTGCTGCTAGTAACAATTGGGAGAGCGGGGTAAGTTCCGACCTGGCTTAATGTAATGCAGACATCATACAGCTGACAGAAAAGCTTCTGAATTAAAATGGAACAGAAATGTCTCGAAAGTGTGCGTAATGGGAGTGGCTTTTATAAACTTATATTCTATATTTTTGGTGAATCTTGTTTTTCTCAGTCAAATCTCGGTAATTAGCTCTACAGTCATTGGCTTAGCCGTTGCTGATTGTTGATTGGGTTAGTGGTCATATATAACCTGTTGCACGAAGTTCAGTCCTCACTTGCCGTTCCCCGCGGCGCGGTTACCGGCTATTCGGTGTGAAATGGGAGATCCGGCCCAGTTCCCTAATTTGCGTTCGATTTTCTGGAATTCCAACCAACCAGTTTTCACGTATACGATTGGCGAGCAAGAGGAATGGCTTCACCGGCTCGGGAGGAATGCGTACACTGTCTGGCTCGATGACGAACGTGGAGGACTAAGTGACTGTTAACATGGTCCCTACGGGGCCACCACATTTTGATTACCGTGTTGCTTCTCTGAAGCCGTTTTGTTGTTGCCTTTTCATTTCTCTTGCATGTGAGTCTCGTTTCACGTGCGCAAGCCTGGGAATACTAGCTTCATATGGGGGGCGACCATTTGCGAGTTTGGGCGTCGTATATAGAAAACTCCGTGCTTTGTTAAACATTTCGTAAAGATCGACCGACGTTTACCAGCTTCAGAAGATGGAAAAGAATAAGCATTCGATTCAATCCGTTACCCATATCACGTAAGTAACAGTACTGAAAGCATTGGTAGCAGGAGCGCAGTTATCTACTATGTTCAGATAAGAGGATCAGCTAGTTAGTTCAGTGAAACTTTGCTGCTAGATAAATGGAAGAGAGCTCGTACAGTGAGACATAACTATATATATATATATATATATATATATATATATATATATATATATATATATATAGATGTATGCATACATGTATGCGTATAATTATGCATATATATATATATATGTATATATATATATATAATATCCTTCGGTTACGGTGGACGCGAAACACCCATCACTTACGTAACTCATTACGCCAATGGTGTACACGCAGGTAGAAAAACACAGTTTAGGTATTCTGGCAGTTATTCTTTCAGCCAAACTTCACTGGGTCAGATCACATCGCCCAGTGGTCCTTCGGAAAGCGCACCCCCACTAGGGGCACGTTTTTCACACAAAATAGATATTTTGGGACAATGACAAGTGAGGACCACTTTCCCGAAAAATAATTAAGAAACAGTCCACCGTTTTCAAAATATTTCACACATTTTTTGCCATTGCCAGATACGAATCGACATCCCACTTCAATGTTAGAGTCCGCTATACAACAATGATGACCATTTCGTTGATCGAGATGTTTCTACGAAGGGAAAATCGCCCATTTTTTTCTTTTTATAAATATACCAAGTAAGTCACTTAAAACCCAGCAAGTAACTCGTATTTCAAAATAAGCTTGGCAGATCAATTCCTTGTGTTTAAAAATAGGCGCCCCAGAATTTTAGGATTACGCGCCAATTCAAAAATATCCAGGTCGGAACTTACCCCACTACCAACAATTGGGTTTCCAGTTTGAATGGCGCACCCCGAAAGCGGCCTTGAGGAAATTTCGTGGAATGGCAACACAACCTCTCGTCTACTCAGGGCAGAAGTACCCATTAGCCGTGGTGGGGTATTATTACCTTTCTCTGCAGTCAGAGCTTGCTGGCAAAATATGTGACAGACCGTGGAACATTCGTGCCATGTGAAGGTGAGCTTCACTTGGAGTACTCGGTAAGGATTTTCTCTGTGCTACTGACACCGGGTGGAAACTAGGATCCGAAATGATTGCGCTGCCAATCCAACTCCTCCGCCCTGACGAAACTTGAACTGTTGTCTCAGTGTGCTTTCCAGACAAAACCTTACCCAACGAATAAACCCTGAAACTTTAATTGAAACTGCCCCTTGGTTATGTCACACCCTAATGTGCACAGCTCCAGGCTCTAGGCATTTCTTTATGCTTCCGCAGATTTTGTGCCTTTTCCTACCGCCGTATAGGCAGTTAGCCAAAATAGTCCTTGCAAACGGATTTCCGCCGGGTTGTGCTCTCACTGCGGCTGAAGGGCCCATCGGTTGTTTCGCTGCTATCTCATTTTGGATCCTACAGGGTAGATAAACGTCGATCATTCATCTGATTGTTGCTGATGCTTTACGTGCCAAAAGTCGTCGATAAATAATATTCGACAACTGTTTCGGGCTGGTATGCCTTTTACCTCCGTCTAAAACCTTGTAACCGACTGCAAATCTCAAGCATATAGGCGGCATAAAACGTACGAAGGAAGTACATTATCGAGTATTCCCACGAATCCGAGGTATAATGATATTCTCGGCTGGTTTTCCGCAACCTGCAGTTGCATGCCCTTCTTCCTGGTGTAAACGATCCGCCACATGGTTTAATAAAATGGTGGTTGCCGAAAATAGTGCACTATTTCTTCTCCTACCTGAAGGTTTAGATTCACCAACCCCCCCCCCCCCCCCCCGACCCAAAGAAGCCCCTTACCCGGGCAGGCTTTAGTTCTGGAATACTTCGGTAAAGAATCCTGCCTCCTTTCGAGTTAAAGTCGTTCCTAGACAACCTAATGGTCTCAAACAAGAGTGCACATAGTTGGAATGTGCACGGAGCACCATTTTTTGCTTGATTTATACGGCCTATCAGCATTTCACCCACACTTCACCTTGTCTTGGTCCATGTGCCCTGTAAGCCCCTCAACAGCACCTTGCGTCCTATGCACCAAGTGAAGCGTTCATAGGTTCTAATTCTGGTCTAGAAAAAGTACACCTTCTGCAAAAGCATTTCAGTCCTAGATTGGGTGGTCACTTCCATTCCACAGCCTCGCCTGTCGGGGTGAAGGTTGGTAATCATGGTCAGGCATCCTAAGAGGATGTAAGTCGCAATAATCGCAAATCGGGTGAAGAGGAGCCAAGTCTAAAGAATCCAAAAACCGGAACAAGATTGGTTCGTAGTTTCTACGTTGAGAAACTGAGGAACACAAAAGGTACAAAGTTATACGAACCTCAAGTATGTTGCCAAATTGAATCAATAGCAAAATCCAAAGGTTCAAACTTCCGTGGTCCAAGCACGACAACTAGGAGCGGTAAGAGGCCGAATTCAGATTCCTCACACAAACAAACAAACGTGCAAAATTGTTTTGCATGGACGAGCTCGGCGAAGTATTGTCATATATGGCCACATTAGCAAAGCACGTACGACATCTGGAAAGATTTTCAATGCCTCTTACAGAAGTGGCAAGAAAGTCTTTCCGTGGGGTTCACAGTTGCAATTTCTGGTGTTCTCTAAGGCCATGAACAGAGGCCAGCGGTAATACTCCTGGCCATACTTGGCCAACTTAAGAATCGCCGAGGGTTTGATGGCCACTAGAATGTAGCGTCATGTGTTAATTCATCCAAATGACCGATTTCCAGGGTATGCTGTCGAGTTATTTCTTAGCTGGCCTGGCCGCTCTCAACGCCAAAATTGCTGATGAGGGCCGCCCTCTTTGAAGCCGCTGGCACTCGTTAACACTGTGTGATAGCTTTGCTTGCCATTCACCTGCAAGCAGCAGCCACGAGTTAATACCCCATACTCCACCTGGGGTGCAACAGGAAGCAAGTAGGGTTAAGCATCACTTCCGCCATTCCCTTTGGCATCTTCATATTTTGACTTCTCCGAGTTGGTTCGGGCTATTGAATCAGTCACTAAATCACTTGTGGTCGTCATTCTCTGAAAATTCATATCAGTCGGCCTCCTGTCGGTGGTGAGTGGAGCAGGTTCTTTTGGAGTATCAGCTTTATCGGAAAGAAGTGCAAACTGTCTCAGAGACTTCAGACTGATGACAGAAATCTTTTCCGAGCCTTGGGTTGTTTACCTGGTTCAGAATCACTAACTAATTTGTCCTCCTCTGCGTTCTGAAGAACCCAGAACTCACTTTTTAAAGGCAGCCTTGGCTCAGAGACCCCGCTTCAGCAGTCTATCTTCCTTCTTTCGGTGATAATATATGGTAATTTGTAGCTTTCTGAGGTCGATTCATCAAGCCTAAATAAGCCTGCACAAATGGCACAAAAATAATGATTTATTGCTTAGGTGACTTCCTACATTATGTGAGAAAAGAGGCTGATTGCAGCCAGTCTGTCGAATTTTCAAGATGGTTCCGAGTCGACCAGAAAGACTTAGAGCACAATACTGTGGAAAAAACTGGTCAGCGAAAAAGGATAAGATAAAAACGGGGTCGGTAACAAAGGAATGAACAAAGCCACGCAAATGCTCAGACAAGTATATCACCGAGATCAGTCCTTCGATAGAGTACTAAGTCCCAAGTATAGTCACGTGAGTGAAGAAAAAGAAAGCCGAACAAGTAGGAAAAGATCGTCATCCGCGGATATGGCGAAATAATGGGCAGGAACATATGAAGTCGACCGCCAATATCCATGGCAGACATAACACTTCGCTACAGAGGGTAATGGCATAAATCCCTCGTGACGCAAGCACTGAGCAAAGTGAGTGAGGTCAGTAGGCAGGCCAAAACAAAGTCGAACGGTTGTTCCCCAGTCTAGCCAACCAGGAATTGATGGGGAGAGAACGCTCATTGCCGCGGCTTTTCTGAGAATTAACGACAAACACCCTACGCAAAAGATCCGTTTCTTAGCGCACCAGAAAACTCGTATGTGAGCAGACAAGCAAGAAAACGGATAATCTAGTGACAGGGGCAAGCAGTGCAAGCCATCGAGGGCGGTTAGCCTGAGCCGCTTAGCAGTAGCAAATCAAAGAGCAGTTGTTGCCCAGTGCTAAAATGTGATTGGTTAGAGCAAGCCTTCCGTTGCATTAGCAAAATCACAGTATTATGAGTACGTTTGCAAGCTTATGTAATTTTTTGTGGCAACCAAAGTTGTCAGTCAAGAACCAGTTGATAACTGTGTGTGTACGCGACAGTCTGATTGCGACCGCGAATACTTGAACACATAAAGTTGTCGTCATAGTGGATATGAAAGGTGAAAACCTGCTCCGTGTTTTATGGTTTTTTAGGAAAATAATGCTCTGATGAGATCTCAATGAATCCAAAGTAGAAGTCGACAGGGAGGTAGGGGATTTCAACCTGAAACAATGGAGGAAAGGGGCAGATTGGACACGCTTGCACAAGTACCCATATAGAAATTGCTTTAAAAATGAGACCTTATTACAAGAAGTCTGGCTGCTTTGTTTTTTCTGGATAATTTCCCGCAGAAAATCGAGAAGAAAAAAATGATTGTGGAAATGTGTGGTTAGAAGTGATATATGGAGGCGCAAAGATGTATTGCCGAATGGATGCATGAACACAAAAGTGATTCATTACAAAGTCATGACATGGTCAGACAGCTTTGCTGTGTGTGAGAACGTGGAACCCAATAAGTAAGGACAATCGTGCAAGTTGGAACAGGCGGAGAGTAGCTGGTAATTTGGACTCAGTGAGGGAACACCCGCAAACCTATGTTGTAATAACAGATTCATGAGGGTTCTCTCGCATCATAGATCGCTCACGTGATCCAGGTTTCAATCCATGTGCCGAATAAATTGCGAACTTCTAGTCGGTTCATCAGGAGATGGTTCGAGACGTCGGACGTTCGATTTGGGGGTGGACGGGGGAGCACCGTGATCGGCAAAAGCAGCCAGGTTTCACTGTGGTTGGTGATACCGATAACAGCGGGTTATTTCGGAGACGTCTAAAGCAGGCCGCTGTGCACGACCAAGTGACACGAGTGATGCTAAGTTTATGGGATCTGAGGGGCTAATGTAGGTGTGCCCATCAAAGAAAAGGGAGAAATTTTGAACGGATTGAAATGAGAATAACCCCCGGCAAAACTAAAATTCAATGTTAGATGATCAAGTCGACCAGGGGCTTACGAAGCCATCCAGAAGCTTCGGGTGTATGCATAAAATTTATCGGAATTACTTACAGTAGCTGCAAAATGCACGACGGTCAGGAGACATTTAAATTATTCCGGCTTCATTCAAAGAAGAGGGTTGTCATAAATCAGGGACATAAAGAATCGTTGGTGGGCTGCAAAGAAAGATAGGGACATGGATAGGAAACACATCTGTGGACGGGGTTGGAACACGAGGAACAGAATAAATTAAGCCAGTGAGAAATTATGCCGGTAAAATTTATCATTGGCGCGCCGACGGCACTGGTCATGCGGAAGATAAAAACGCACATGGAGAGGAGACAGTTCCAGAGTGGTGGTGAAAGAAAGGCCCACAAGAGGGCAAGTGTTCGACTCCCTTAACTAATTTATATTGATAGAACTTCGCAGTATCACCGAGTAAACAGCCTATAGTGATACCCCAGCCGTAGGCATGTGGCTACGGTGATTGCGGAGACCTCTAGCGTGTACCGGCCGTGTTAGGGTATAGAGAACATATGGACAGTAAGTGTACATCTGATGCTGACCACTTCAGTAGAGCGGCCGAGTCACGACAATCAGAAAATAAGTCGCTTCAGAATGCTCTGGATTAAAAAAAGAAATGGACTATCCACTGCAGAATAAAAAATGGATCAGTCGTCAAAGGTAGCAGCCATGATTTCTATAAATATATGTATATATATATATATAAACCATTTAGCTGAAGCAGACCAGTGCCGGATGGAAAGCACTTCCGGAGGTGGCGAGAGTCTACTAGAATGATGATGAGGGAGGCTGCCCCAGGGAAACCTAGCCAGCAAATGATCACAATATAATGGGTGAAGCAGGGCATACCAACATAGAAACGGTAAAGTGGGTGATAAGTTGACCTGGGATGCGAAGCCACTGTAATTACAGAGCCACCGGCGTGCAAAGGTAGTGATAGACCAAATGACAGTTTAGTGAATATTTTTTTCCTGGTCACTACTAAAGATAGAACATGCAATAGAGATAGAGAGGCTGGCAGTATTACTGAAGAACCTGATACGAAGTACGAGGCTGGAGCTTCGGGTATGGAATGAAATAAACCTTTCGACGAAGTTGGCTGTGAGAATTGACAGAATTATTTATGCGATGAACTAATGACTCACTAGGGATGGAGGTGGCCTACCAGGGTGACGATGAGAGGGGATGACGCGATGAGACTGGCAAGTGACCAGCAAATCGCTCACCTCATAAAACATGGGTGATGATAAGTCAAAATGAGACTGTTAAATGGGTAGTAAGACCATCTGGGACGCATATACATGGCTATTACAGAGTCGAATAGCACACAAGCTTGATAGTGGAGAATAAGCAAGGTAGATAAGCATCTTTTTGTGAGTAATTTATTAGATATCGTGAGAAGTAAAAGCAGAGATGAACTGGCAATTTGAGGCAGCAGCTATGGAGAGAATCTAATGTTCTGCAAGATCGAGAAAAATAACGGAAGAACATTCTGTCGAGAAAGAATGGACTGATGAAGGTTGCGGATAACCATCTATTCCATCTCTGACTGTTGTTGCACTATGGAAGGATGTCGACTAGTTACCATGGTTAGAAGACGGACAGCAGCAATACCGGAGCAAGCGAATGAAGGCGTTCTTAGTAGAAGCAAGTTTGCCCGGGAATGGACATGATTGCGGATGTGGCTGGTGACTAGTTAGGCGCGGACCTCATGGAATGCAAGAAAAGGAAAATGTCTCAAAAGGAGAGCACTATTCGTGTAAACTATCAGCAAGTGCCAACAAAAGATGTTGATAGCTACAGGTAAGATGTAGGCACGAGTAATTTTACGGATGGAGTGGAAAGTGCTTACAGGGCTTAAAAAGGGGAGTGGTGGCGATGACACTGGCGGCACGCTCGAAGAGAAACCAGCAACGATTAGAGAGGACAATGCGAAGCACGTGATGGGGGTGGCCTTTCCCGCGGCGAGTGGGAGACGTAATATAGAAAAAGCAAACGATGTAATGTGGGATGATCATCGGTCGTGTATGAGTGCTATTTGACATGCAAGAGCCTTATGTATGATAAAATCAGGGAAGAAAGACAAAACAATGAAGGAGGCAAGCATGAACAATATCTTGCTTTGATTGCAATAGTCAAACACTTACCAGGAATTAGATGGTGTGCACTTGGATTGGGGCTACATCAAAGGTGAAGAACGAACTTAGGGAAAATCATGCTATGCGAACGAATGCGGACACTGATATTGGCTGAGGCTGCCTCAGGAAAAAGCAGACTTGAGAGAATGGGTTTATTCTGTATGCGCAGGGGATTTGCTGCTCTGAAAAGTGTGCTTTTGATCGGCCAGAGTCATATGCGGCTTAAGACCAATACGTGTGACTTTTAGGTTAGGGCATAGCGGATGGTAGTCCACATGAGATAGTTGGTTACGCGGGAGGGGAGCATACTGTGCGAAGGTGGTACTGTAATGTCCATGTTGACTGAAAAATTCCTCTTCTGCTCTCACTCCTATAATCTACGACCATTTTTAGACCGCCTTCTCTAACCTAATTCATGCTGACACTGTTCTGTGGTCGACAATTAACCTAGGCCTGGTGCACTTACTTTTTATATTTATGGTTGTGCTTTCTTACTGAGATTACTTTGCGGACAATTGGTACGGTAGTAAGTCACACTGATTCAACACAATTTTTGTTTTATTACTGCTCGACTTTACTTTCTCGCTCATGTCGACTGATCGTAGACTTTCAGCTCGTTTACTCTGATTTTTGGCTGACACGCTCGGGAAATTGTTCTTTGTGCCTGATTAGGCATGGAGAACTTGTTCTATTTGTTTAGACTTCAGGACATGTATTTATTATTTACTCTTTTTAGCCAACTGTTCCCCTTTTTTACAGATTTCTGTCTTGTTTTTGACTACCTTTTTGGCTGGATCGTGACTTAGACTCACTGTCAAAGGTGTGATCGTGTTTGTACTTAGATTTTACTCGTTATTAGTACCATAGTATTTGCAGGACAGTCGTGTTTTTGGTTTGGGTTCTGCATCCGTTTGTGCTACTCGATGCTTTGAGGCTGTAAGGTGCTATCCAGAACGAGTGAAGCCTATGAATCCGCGAATCGATAATTGAATCGTTGGTCAGGATTCACTTGGACCAGGACTTGAGCGTTTTGGTCGTTACAGGTATTGTATACAAGATATGGTCGGTGACACGTGACAAGGTGTGGCCGAATGTAAGTTAAGGGATGGAAACAAAAAGCAAAGCGGAGGTGATCTAGATTCAGCGAATGAATGGGTATGTACTCTAAACGGACTTACGAAATGGACAAGAATGTACAGGGTAAAAGATGAGCCGACTTAAAGTGTTAGCAGTTTGTCCGGTATCTTCGGCAGCGATAGGCGCAGACCTTTCTAATAAGAAATTTCTGAGAGACGTGGATAAGTGGAAGAAATTCTTTCTCAATTGAGGTAAGTCATCCATTATTTATGTGCAGTGAGAAAGCAGTTGTACGTACTGGGGGTAGAATGCTAGTTTCGGTGATCAAATTGGACCATTCTTTCAGGGGCAGCCTCACCACCGATGAGCTTCATGGATAGGGTGATTGCATTGGGAACCAAGAGGTATTCATAAGGCATATTCTTAAACACAGAAAAGATGGTACAACGTAAAGCGGGGGCCGTTTGTTCAAAATTCTGCCATGGACCATATCAAGCTTGCCGAGCTTATTTACACAGCGGAACTAGAAGAGAAGAACGGTCTCGGAGCGGGTAGGAGCCCGGAGGGCACGAAGACAAGTGGCAAGTTGTGTGCACAGGGTGATGGGTCACTTTGAAGACGGTGAAATTTAGTTCAGTACGACGGATCCATAGAGGATCAGGCTTGAATAGCCCGCAGCACTCACGACAAGTCACGGCGGCTGTCCCAGCCAGCTTCCTGCTGAAAGTGCACCGTAAGTGCTCCAGGGTATTTTTGGCTAACTCGGAAAGATCCGAGGAGACAGCAGAAAAGCTTTCAAGCACGGGCCGGACATCGGACGTCGTAGGCGTACACCAACAGTCGACTTGAATGCAGTTTGAAGTGGCGGGGAATGAGGCCAGTGAATTGTTTGAGTTTTGGCGACATGTTGAATGGTCTGTTCGGAAAGGCTGAAACAACAAAGGTAGCGGATTCCAATGCCACACACTACTGGGATGATGGGAATAAGCTGTCCATTGAAAGCAACTGCAAGTGGAGGTAACTCGCTCTTGTAGATGAGCAATGAACGTTTAGTTGCAGAAAATTTCCTGAGAGAAGTTTGCACCAAGCAATAAGTGAGCCTGGATCCTTTTGAATATAAACTGACGTAGGTGACAAACCATCTGTGCAAAAGGAACGTACAATTTGCTGTTCTCCACAAAGTGAAATAGGCGCCATGGCTATTACACGCAGAATATCCTTGATACATGTAGGAAACAGTAATGGTCGAAAATAAATACCTTGAATCAGGCCGCTTTTCATGGCCCTGGCAGATGACTGGTCATCGACTAGTACCATCCGGGAGCAGGAGGACAGATAAGGGACAACTACAATGGCAGAGGGTCAAATAGACCCAGAGGTTTGAATTTGATCATTAGGTGATGGTGAGGTACCCGGTAGGTTTTTGACGGACCTGGGGCTAAGATGAACGCAGACATCTTACGTTTGGTAGCTGAGGTTAGGACGGCAAAGTAGTCGGTCTGACAAGAAGAACACGACCACTATTTGTTGAAGCCAAGATGACCAGCTTTCGATGGTCCGCTTGATAGAAGATAGTCAGCCAGCTGCGACTTGACGATTCATTCCATAATTCTGCATACCGCAGGAGTGTGGTTATTTTGAGGGTAATTATCAGGGTCATGCTGTAAACTTGTTTAGATCAAGGCTTGATAAGAGGTTTTCCACTGCTTTGGAACAAAAATAATGTCCATTGAAAGTGCAATAATTCAAGGGCAAGCAAGCCACGTCAAGGCTACCGAAGGGGCAAAAGACCCGCGGTATTCCTTCTGGTCCAGGTCTTCGCGAGGACCTAGGGTTGAGGTCTAACTTGCGTCTTTCAGATGACGTACAATTCAAAGTAATGGGATCGGCGCCAGAAGTAACAAGGATGGGAGGAGGGTGGGTACTGGCACCATATTTGATCGATAAAAAGTGGGGACTGAAAGCTTCTGATACTAGCGTTGGTGAGTGGATAGTGTTGGAGCCACCCGCTAGAAAACTGAACGAGTTCTTGTTGAATCCTTAATGTTTTATACTTGGCATATTGGACGAAGGCTAACGTTGCTAGGGTGCACTGAAGCGAGGGCTTCCTGACTTTGGAGATGTATCTCGTTGCAGCGACTGAATTTGCGGTTTACCCCATTGATGATCAATAGAATGGAGTAATCTTTTGCTTGACAGTCTTTGCTCTGCGCGCTTGCCGGCTCCAGTTCTTTTCCCGATGTTCTGGAGATCCGAAAGGGGCCAGCACGGCAAAGTGCATCCAAGAATCCACCAGAGATGGGTCCATCCGAAGCTGTAATTTTATTGTTCGGTCAAGCGATGCAGTTGATGACGATAGAGTATCAAGGGCCTGTAACGAATGTAGAGGTCTGAATTCCGGAGGTGCTCCTAGGTGTGGGCTATGATAATTAATGACGGCAACATACAGTGAACTGGGTGAATTTATGCAAGGGCCGCGAGCTTACGTTTTTATTCCTAAGGTCAGAGGCATATGTCTTACGTAACAATCGAGGCTTTAAACTACCAGTTATACTAACTTAAGCTTGAAGGGGGAGTGCTGATGGAGATTGGACCACGCTGCTGTGAGCTGGCAAATGTTCAGTGGGAGGTGCTTGAGTGGAGGCTATCGAGGAAGGAGAAAAGTGGGTTTTGAACACATTGGCGACGGTTTCTGGGTATTGGGCAGTAGGTGACCCGGAAGTGCTCATTTTCGGGATGTTGCGAGGCGGAAGAGAAGATATTTGACCAAGTAGCCTTGCTACTTATGCCGGATTGTTTGGATTGTTCAACCGTTGAGTTCGATGACTGCATATAGAGTTATGGAGTGTTTGGCCGTCCCATGTGACAACCTTGGTGGTGTTTGTTATCGTGTCCTTGGAACGGGCCTGAGATGGTAGGAACTAGGGATGTGTGCGGCAGTTTCGCCGCTAGTCCGTGCGGCTTCTTTTGGCAGGGTGGGACAGGTGTCAGTGGTAGGTTGAAGGGGCATATGTAGATTATCTTTGAAGGATGCAGTGTGACCACACAAAGTTACGTAACTGGTTGGCGCAGCGTGGTGTGCGATCAGAAATTTAAACGATTGGCACGATGCTAGCTCTTGAAGTTGGTTCATCAAGGCAGGAAAGAAGTAAAGATTGTGGGGCTGAATGCCCCTAGGTGGTGGAAATTTGCGCAAATGAGGCTTGTGGAAGCGCTCTGCTGGCAGAAGGGCTTTAGTGGGGTGAGCAACGGTGGGGAAGATGGAAAGTTTGGTACGGAAGAGGAACTAACACGATGAACAGTGGAGGCCTGGAAGGGTTAGGGAAATAATAGGTAAAGCAGATTCAGCCTTGAATGGTGGTTGTGAAATGGATTGCTGGTATCATCCTCATAAAAGTGCGCGGAGCTGAGACTTTGCTGAGGGGACATACGGTTTAAGCAGCTGTCTGGTCTTTGAACAGACACTGTAGGAGTTGGCATTTGTGACACCCGACTAAGGTACTTTTTCGGATATAAATTTTGCAAGACCACTGGAGTGTGGTCTAGCGATGTAGAGGGGTTGCTGTCCAGCGAATTAACCGTTGAAGCCTTTGTCAGGGAAAGAAGGCTCGTCGCGAATTCGGATTTCGAGACCTGGGGTCCCCATTGGAGCTTACTGTCGGTATTGGAGGCCGAGTAAGGACAGTAACCAACTTTCGACCCATAGGTGGCAAATCAGGTCGCGAAGACCAGCTTGTGTCCTGAGGTGCGCTACTTCTTGGCGATTCGGTTGCTTGGCCTTGCCTTGAGGGCCGATAGGTCTGATTTGGTCGATTACGGTCCGTGAAAATGACGAGCTCCAGTCCTTACAGGGCTTGCCGAAAGTGACGGATAGTGGTGCAGGCGGAGTAATATTCTCGACCAGAAGCCGAGTATTTGAGTTCTGATAAAGATGGAAGGCTTTAGCAAAGAGCAAGCCTCCCGGAAACCCGGCCTACAGCTTGCTGAATGTCGCGGCCTGTAGCAAAGCCTGAAATATCAAAGGTGGTGCTAAGAGGGGCACAGGCACCAGGATGACGAGGAAGAACCATAGGCGCCGAAGTCTGTTTAAGCATGGAAAAGATATCTTTTGCTAGGTTAGTCTAGAACAGTCCGTAGTGTGCCACCTAGCAGGTTGCTGAGTGGCGGCATCATTAAGGCGCGATGCAGACCTAACGGATAATAGCTGTTAGCAAACCCACAGAAGTGCTTGATTTATTCAAAGAACCTTGGTAACGAAAGACAGGCAATATTGCTAGCCATATTTTGGGCTGGATAAATGCCCTGGCTTCAGTTCTGTGACCAAGGAATAGCAACAATGGCCTGCTCAATCCCGCCGAAGCAGCGTAGTTAGTAACTCCGTGCTCGGTCAAAAGCTGGGAGGGCTGTCGGAGATCCAGCTGACTTTCAAAGACAAGGGAGCTGGCTGTAAGAGTCATCACTGTAAGCGTGGAAGGAGGACAGCCCGCCGGTAACACCGTTTAATAAAGGCCAGAGCTTTTGGGGCATTTTGTATGAACTAGATATCTTGGGAAGAAACTCGAAAATCCGAGCGCAGTGGCTGCAGCAGTTTTTGAAATATCCCCCCAGCGATCGGAATTTGATGAAGGTTCGAAAGAAGTTCAGTTCGCACAGGACGGTGAATACAGTTGGGGCATATATGTTGTCATGGGTTACGCTGCAGCGTGAAGATCCGACCATGTGGCCTCGTTGAGTTGAAGGTGACCACCACTCGGATACCAGTCTTCCGAAAACTTCTCAGGCAACATATGCGGTAAACATATCCCCGGACTGTTTGGGGGAAGAGTGGATGCAAGGTGCACTAAGTCTTGTAAGTTTTGGCGGACTTACGGACCACACGACTGAGAAAGGCGAAAGTGGTTGGTCCAGTTGTGCTGACGTGATATACGACCACCGAGTGCACCGCGCGTTATTGGTCCGTGGGACCCATCAGAGATGGAAACTCGGCCAAGATTATGACGAAGGTGTCAATGGCACCAGTGAATACGGATGAAGTTCGAAATGCACTCATCAAGCATAGAAACCCTAAAATATCAAGGTGAGCCATATGTACGGGTAAGCTATGAGAATGTGAAGCTAATGAAAGATTAACGTGATGGAAAAAGGTGACACCCAGTGTAGGCCAGGATACATCTGAAGTAAAAGTCCACTGGAAAAGGCAGCTTAAGCTTAGTCTAAGCCGATAAATTTGGTGCCGAATATGAATATACGGGACCTGTTGGCAGCCTGAACCTCTTATATGTTACGGTGATGCAGCCGGGATTTGGTAGGAAGGACGAAACCGATCCTGGCGCAATTTTCAGTTTAAAAGAAAGCAGCTAAGTGTGATTTTTGGCAAAGGGGAGACGGCGGGGTGGCTGGAGGCCAACGGGCGCCTTGTGCGTATTTGTTGGCCGGCGAATTGTCTTCGGTAGCCGTCGAAGGTGCACAAGATCGTGCACTTCCGGATGCTTGCTAGGCGCAAGTGCTGATACTAGGACCGTACCTCAGAGACAGCATCGGAAGACATTGTACGGAGAAGGACTCGACGGCTAGTACGGGTCAGTGGTGGGCAAAGAGGTGCCGAACATGGAGACTGAAAAGATGTCTCATTCGATAGAACGGTTGATACATCCGGTAAATTCATGTCGTTGGAGGCTGTCAGTCATAAGAACCTTTATTCGAGCAAGGCTTAGCCTGATCAGACTAGTCTCAAGTCAAGGGTAAGATAAATCTGCAAATTCTAAGGTACTTAATTACAGGAGTAACAAACGAGCGTCATGTTTAAACCTCACATGTGATTCTTAGCGACTCTCAGTTCACAACAGACATCCGCTCCGTGCGTGGAGTTGATAATGTTGTGGCTGATGCTTTATCCAGACATGACATCAACACGGTGCAGACAAAATTCGATCTTACGGAACTGGCAAACCTCCAGCGTGATGATCCATCCTTGCTCGAACCGCGCACATTCTCCACACTCCAGCTCAAGGATTCTCCCCTACCTTCAGCCGATGGCACAGTCCTATGTGACTGGTCTACAGGTAACCCCCGTCCTATCGTTCCAACTTGCTACAGGAAGATCGTTTTCGATCATTTTATTTCTCGTTCCCATCCTGGTATCCGTGCATCTCGCAAACTCATTTCTGCCAGATTTGTTTGGCCCAGTATGAATTCTGACATTACATTATGGACTAAACAGTGTTTACAATGTCAGAGAAACAAAGTCCACCGCCACACTTTTTCTCCTCCCAGTACGTTCACCGTTCCCGACGTCCGTTTCACACATATTCACGTCGATCTTGTTGGTCCACTACCACCATCAAATGGACATACCCACTTATTAACCGTTGTTGATCGTTTCACACGCTGGCCGGTGGCAGTACCCATTTCCGACACCTCGGCAGAAAATATTGCGAAAGTACTACTCCAACACTGGATTGCTACATTTGGTGTACCGTCTACCGTCACCACAGACCGTGGCAGCCAATTCCAATCGACTTTGTTTCGTGAGTTCACTAAACTGCTTGGCTGTAAACACGTCACAACAACTGCATACCATCCTTTGTCCAATGGCATGGTAGAGCGCCTACACCGTCAACTCAAAGCAGCACTGATATCACAGCCAAACCCCAATAACTGGAGCGACAACCTGCCACTAGTTCTCTTAGGTCTGCGGTCATCAGTCAAAGACGACCTCCACAGCACGTCGGCTGAGCTCGTTTTTAGTACCACCATATGCCTTCCAGGTGAGTATGTTCAACCTAGCACCGATGCCAGTCCTAACCCATCCCAATTTGTCCAACAACTCAAAGACCGTATGTCACATCTTCGTCCAACACCCACTCGCTCGTCATTCACACACGTTTTTGTACATAATGATCTATATACGTCACCTTTCGTTTTTATTCGTAACGATGCTGTTCGCAAACCACTCACACCACCGTATGATGGTCCATTTAAAGTGCTTAGTCGCACAGACAAATATTTCGTGGTTCAAAAAGTCGATAAGCCAGACACAGTTTCCATTGACAGACTGAAACCCGCGCATTTTGATACACCTCCATCACCAACAACACCGACACCATCACCATCCACAGACACACCACCAACAATTCCTGTTGATGATCCAAACTCTATCATCACACCAGACACTACACCACACCCGCCAGCACCACCACAGCAAAAACCTTCCCTGGTAACCCGCCGTTCCGGCAGAAACGTTCGACATCCTGTCAGATTTCAAGACTTTGTTAGTTGACGTTTTCTTTCGCTAACGGTTTCCTCTTTCTATTTTTCTATCGAGCGTTTATTTTGTACAACAAACGCTCTGGCGGGGGAGTTGTGTAGGTACCTGTACATTTCCGACTTTTTCCATGATTTTCAACGTCCCTTGGTGCGACACTCCTTTGTTGTACCGACGTTTTAATGTAAAAACACACACCTATTGGTCGTCACCACCGCGCAATACAAAAAGGCCGTAAATAAATCTTTCACTCTGGCTCGATCTCATCTTCTGGTTTGGAGTGTCTTGGAATCATATCGGTCGGAACTAACGGTGTGAAACAAAACATTTTAGAAGCTTCAACGGCGTCTCTTGGCACTTCGCTCAATACCATCCTGTTCTGTTCAACGGATGGCTGTCAGACCGAACTGAGCTGAAGACATTGGCGGATATTGGCTCTTCGACACTCATCTCCTGATCACAAGAACACTGAACAACTGTGAGTTTGAGTCACACCTATTGTTTCATTTTTATTCTTAATGTACATACCCTTTTGGCCTTTTTATCACCGCACGCTCCTCCGCCCATCTTAGTTTGCTAGTGTCGTCTTAGATATTGTTGACAATAATTTAGTGTACCACACAGACAGAGTAGTACGCTACAAATGCAACAGTTGTAGGCTAGCCATGTCATGTCAGCCAGAACCAATACCTGGGAATGAAAGTGTCATGCCCAAAAGATTTTCTGCACATCATATACGGTGACTATGTGCGGACGAAATCAATAACATTTTGGCTGATGCTGCTTCCATGACAAGGTACCCCCAAAGCCAGCCTGCCTAACGATACCACGAGAAATTCCCGGGCGCATTGCGCGTGTTCAGGTGGCTGCCGCATCCACCATGGCCACGAAATCATGTCGTCCACTTGGGCCCCGTGGGTCAGCTGGCACCTCCAGCCCAGAAGCCATGGAGGCCTCCGGCTTCGAGGAAAAATATCACCAATAAGCTGACGAAGACGGTTGTAATCAGAAAGGCCGAAAGGTTCCAGGATGGTCTGGCAAAGCACGTCATACCACTTGCCTGCAGGTCGAGTGGAGGCTACATCCTCGGTGATGTCGATGATATCTAAAGGATGTTCATCAGCGATGTGAAGTTGTGCGGCTGGGAAGTGATTCCGAAGGTAGTAAACTGAGCCTTCAAGGGAAAAAACAATGGAAATGGATAAAGTGTAGAGGTTTTACTCATTGAGCCCAAATAAAAGTTTCTGGCTACACAGGATTGGGCATAATCAATCCGGATTCACCCACTATTGGAAAGCCTAGGTAAGCTAAATATTCAGTGACAGTCTAAAACCGTTATTGGTAAAGCTAACTAATCCTATCATTTCAGGCCTCTTACCGCTTTCCTTAGCGAAACACAGCATACTCAGTTTGTGCAATATGGCTCACCGTAGATGCTATTGTAGGAGGCTACGTTAAAAGTCCCAGTGACATAGTTGCCACCTTCCATTCCAATTCATGGACAACCTAACAGCTAGGGTTCATTAGCAACAAGTCGACAATTGTTGCCGTTTGGCCGTATAAGGACATTAAGTTATTCCCCGATAAAACCCCCTCCAACGGGAAATACTTCGCTCGCTGGGAAGCAACTCTGCCTTGCCCATGCAGGCTGACCCAACTGAAACCGACTTGAAGGTTACCCAATGCCCCACTGATAAGAAGTCAGAGGCAGGCCCAGGGCCTCACGCTGTCTGCTCGCAAACTGTCGACCTAGATAAGTCTAACTCCCTACCCCCGGTTCTGCTTCCACACGAAGGCCCCTTTCTACCATCTCAACAAGCAGCCTCTACCTCCAGTGGCTCTCGCCTGCCGACCACAGGCCCCAAGGGGCGCTCCACCTCAGTATTAAACCCGAGCTCCCCCCTGATAGCCTCAGAGTCAAAGCAAGACCCTGGTACAGGCATCAGCCCCTGCCATGCTACTTCCCATCCGTCCTCCGAGCCGTTGACAAGTGTTATCAACCACTGCCCTTGCTCTAGCGACCCCACAAGCTACCCATCTGCTACTAGCTCAGCCTCGACACTTCGTAGTTATCCTCATAAATGCCCCTCCAATCCTCCTATGACCCTATGCGGTACTCCTACCAGGTCCGCACTTGTTCAACTAATCACTTCACACTTTAGCCCCCATTCTCAATCGTAATTCGCTTATAGCGTAATCTCTGACTCTGCGGGAGGAAACGAGTTTGGCTACCATCCAGATTCGTCTGATGCCATCATCCCTATAAGTAGGAGTAACCTTCAGAACCATGCCATGGCCACTCACCCTTTCATTGCCTCACACCCACTTCCATTGTCTTTCCCTCAGTCTGATCGAATGGTTCACACTAATCCTGCATCTCCGTCGCCACCCTATATCTCTTCCTGCTCCTCAGACACAACCCCTCATACTACAGCCTCAGCATGCCCCGGCTGTTCCCCTATGCTCACCCACCAACCCCCATCTAATCCCGAAGTACCCTCGTTGTGTACCCTAGCAGACACTCCAGGTTCCTACCAGTATCTCGATTCCTGGCCCCACCTACCCACCTTCTCTACTTACCGGCTCCCATACCCCTCATGGGCCTCTAAACCTTTCCATATTTCACCGCTTCCCTCCCGTTCTTTGCCCCACACTAACTCCCAGTTACTGTCCCACATACCTGCACCTCCACGCCAACCTGCCTACTTTACACTGATTCTGCCCAACAGGTAGGCTACCTGCCGTCAAGATCTCATTTCTTCCCGACCGGTACCCTGCACACCTGTGGCCGTATCGCCAATCGCCCCACAAACCATGTCAATAATCTTTCACTGACCTGTCACAGATCGCTCCTCCCTCGCCGTCATGCCGTTTAGTACCTTACACCATGCACTCCCTCCTGTCCACCTCGCTTCGACAAATATCCTATACCTCTCACTCTGCCATGTGGTGCTCCCTCCTCCTCTACCAATTGACACCCCTCTGGCCCACATCAGCAGCCTTTTGCACACCCACCGTATTGATCACCCGCAGTGATTGGCAGCGCCCCATGCCACAGCTTCACCTACTTTCTGCCCCCCTCCAACGTTGTCCGCCCTCCCACTTCTATTGAAGCTCTATCCCCACTGAGACCCAACTCCTATCGCCTCAGCGATCCCAATAGTCTTGCACCTGGCACCAATGTCTTGCGCACACCGACACTGAACTCCTTCCTGCTAGTTCTCAGTGAAGCTTGATCAATAACCAGAAAAATATCACATCAACGATCTCTGGCATTTATCCCAAGCGCTGGAGTTATACTAACAAGTGAATCCTGGCAGTCGGATAATGCCCCGCTTGACCCTGTTCGCATAGCTGGATATCAGTGCTTCTCGAACACCAGCCCGTCCAGACGCAGAGGGGGCTGTTTAGCCTTTGTCAAATGCGCCAGCCAGGCTGTTGTTATTGACCACCACTCTCCTCTCCTTATTGGGGATTCGGTATGGATACCCATTCACGCCTCCAGCCAGAACCTCCACCTTGGCTGCGTCTACGTCCCCCCGGGTCTGAAACCTGCAAACTTTTACTCTGCCGTGGATGTCTTCAGTGCTGCGCTTGACTATCCTGATGGTGAATAAACTATGGCGGGTGACTTTAACCATCCTTCAATCTGCTGGTCCTCTAATACTAGCCCTCCCGCCCTCTCCACCTCCTTTTCCTGCGTCCGTCCTGGTAGACGGGCCCAAAATCTCTCCTGTCCTACAAGGAGGAAAGACATCTTAAACCTGCAAATCTCCATTGACATTTCTGATATCACCACCCAGACTACTGAGCACTTCCCGGGTAGTGACCGCCGTGTTGTCGGGGCCAAGTTCAGCTGCTTCAGCTGTTCCCATCCAATGCAATCCCCTTTCTCCGTTCCGACTTCCTACTGTTCACGCAACTGGCCCCTAGTACCAATGATAGTACGTTTCCTTGACTGAGACACTTATTTTCTCTCCTATGATCTCCTAACTGTTGTGAACTCTCTCTACTCCAACCTCCTACACTGCTTAGGTAACGTTAACTTATGTATCGATCCACGCCCCAAGTCCGGCATCTCACGCCTGTCACTTTTAGAGCGTAAGCTGGTTAAGCTGCAACCTTCCTTCGCCAAATCACGCGACTTCGTAATTCTTCTGCGCAAAAACCAGCTGCAAATGAAGCTGCGACGCATAGCACACCCCCAACGAAACTGGCTACCTGCCTAACCCGCTTGGTAGAAGGTCCAATCACTCTAATCTTAACCCGTTCAAATAACTCATCTGCGGCTCATCTACCACTAATACCCCAGCATCTATTTCTGAGGCATTCAGTGATCATTTTTCTTCCTCCCTTATAAACTTCACTGGTATCCCTCCTCCTACAACCCATTCCTGCACCTCGACCTCTCTTTCGGCGATTCTCTTCACCCATCTAGAGATTGAGAAATCAGTTTTCTCCATTAAAGCTTCCCCGAAACCGGACCCGGATGATCGCCCACTAGCTCTCCTCCCTTTTTGGTGGCCCCGATCTTCCTTTATTGTTAACTAATTCATACACCACCTCCATACTTCACAGTGCTGTCCCCCCTCGATGGAAAACCTCTGCTATAGCATCGCGCTTCAAACAGGGCGCACTACACGACCCAGATAACTATCGGCCCATTGATCACATCCCAGTGGCCCGCAAAATCATGGAGAATTATAAAAAAAATCATTGTTCAGTACCTCTTATCCAACAACCTGCTGAACCCTGGTCAGCTTTGTTTCTTGAACTCCCGCTCCTGCTCCCCCTATGGGCTGAATTTTTATGTCCTATCGTCTGCTGCTGACACCAGCAACTCTTTATTCATCCTGTGCCTCGACATGTCTGGGGCTTCTGACCGTGTTCCCCATATGAATCTGTTGGCCAAAATCCGATTTTCTGGCATTGTTGACCCTCTCCTCTCCTGGCTATCCTCGTATCTCTCCCACGGATCACAAGCTGTGCCCGTTGATGGCCACTTATCTTCTGCCAAGCCCATTACTAGCGGCATCATCCAAGGCATTATTTTGGGCCTATTAATATTCCTTACTTATATCAATGACATTCTCTGCTCTATTTGCCACGGTACCCCTCTCCTCCTCGCCGATGATATAAAAATAGTGTGCCACTTCCTCCCTAATGACCTATCCGTGACCCTGTTCAACATATCGCGTGACTCACTCTCCAAACTTGGTGCATCTCGTGGTTCATGAAACTCTCTGAAGAAAAACGCTTCCTCCTGCCATACAGGTGCACTGTACCGCCCGGACAAATTTGCCTGGACGGCTTTCCCATTCCCATACACCCCACGTTTATTGATCTTGGCGTACTCTACTCTTGTTCCTTTAACTTCTCGGAAAAGGCATTGTTCTAAATGGCCAAAGCTGAGCCAACCCTAGATCTGATCAATCTGTGTTTCTCACCACGGACCAGTCGCCTCTTCGTGTACCCCTCACATGTAAGACCGCTCCTAGAATATTGTCCGATTACCTGCAGCCTCCGGCCACCTTCCTCTATTGTATCTCTTGAGAACGTACAGCGTACATTCGCCAAAATGCTGTTGGGCGTATCTATATCCCTTACACACCGCCAGCGCTGTGAGCTCCTACCAACTGAGCCTCTGTGGATTCGTCGCATGGGGCTGAACCAAGCTTCCCGTTTTAAGCTAATCCACAAGCAGGCCGACACCTCCTATTATATCTCATTCGCTTCTCCCTGCTCCTATCCCGTCCGACACCGTGCCTTCTCTCACCCTGTCCCTCAATCTAATCTCAGTCTGAGGTTCCGATTTTTTCTATCAGCCTATTCAAAAACCTGGAATAAGCTCTCCCTTAGTTTACGCAGTGCCTCCTCACTATTCACCTTTAGGGGCTCACCTAAATTGTACTTACCAGTCTCCAGCGCTATATTGCTCATCAATGAGTTCGTTCCCACCGATCTGGCCTTCGAAAGAGGCCTCGCACTGCAACCTTGCTACCTCTGCTCCACAGGCTAATAGGTATACTCCGTGCACGACACTTCTCTCCTTAGAGCCACGAACTATGGCCATTGCCATCCCTGATCCACACAGAACTTATCCCCTGCCTTCATAAGACAACCCTGTTGCTCACTCACGTTCATCTGTTATCCAGCATTTATATTTTTTTCTCCTCAATATGCTTTGTTCCTCAGCTGGGGCTAACCCAGACTGCGCTTCTCTATCCCTTTTCCCTTTCCAGTGATCCTCGATGACGGTCAGCCACTTCGGGCACTGCACTGACCATCTCCCTGGCAGGTGCACCTGGACAATATTTCTACACGGCCGTCTACCACTCGTTGTTCCCGTTGGCTCTGCTGCCCAAGGTCTCAAATGCAAGCCAATTGATCCTGGATCACACACCCCTATCGCGGTCACTTTACTCCCTGTACAGTTATCAATGACCACTCGTGCCACTCTCAACGGTGTGGGGCGAGGTCAGATCCACCGCTATGGCCAGAGCACATCGGGTGTGCAGGCCCTCTGCAACGATGTGCGGGCGCAACTAATTCTTTGGATCACACCTCAAGTGTTCACTTCACGAAGTGTTTTTCAGGTTGGGTGCTTGGCGCACGGCTAGTCCCACCCACTAGCACCGGTTGCAGATCACACTCTCTGCCACATCCAATACTGTCGGTTGAAAATTGCACACTGCCCATCATTTTCCGCCAGGGTGCGCCCACCTACAGTTCTTATCATCTGTTATCACTTTCCATTTTCGTCGCTGTACCACGGTGGGCACAACTATCCATTCTGTCGTCGCTCCTGTCTCCCCCCATATCGCCTCGCACTGCATGAAGTCGCCATCGTCCTACCCACTCTTCTCTGCCGAGGCTCGCCAATATTTCTTTTTTCCGCCTGCCGTCATTGCCGGCTTCTAGTCTCTATTCACTTGGTATTACTCTATGCTCATAATGCTCATCGATAGCACTCTTATGCCTCACTGTCTCGACCGTTTTTTTCAAATCCCTCCTTGATCTCCCTCCTCATGCCCAATGTAGTTACACATCAGTCAAACCCGCACGCATGACCAGTCCTCATATAAGAACACGCCTCTCCAAATTTTGCATCTTTTACAATCGCATTTATTATCTAATCACCACCACCATATTTTTCCTTCTTGGTTGTGCTATTTCTCTGTGGCTCTCTCCATTAGGCATTGCCCCGATAAGCATCCTCCTGCTTAATCCACCTGCTCAGTTGCCTGCTGGCACGCAGCTCTCTAGTTCCATTGCCTCGACTTCGTTGCGCATTCATTTCTTGGACCTTTCGTTCTACTACTGGTTCACCTATCCTGGTGAATCACGCTTCTTTCTTTTCTGCGTCCTTCGTGTTTCACATGTAGTAAAAGGATCTGATTTTTCATGTCTCGCCCGTGTCTCTCTGGTCATTGCTGTCATCTTATCCCTATATTGCTCGCCACAGGCATTTTCTGCAGGCCTTTCAGTGTGGTCTGCTTTTGCGTGCTCCACCGTATGTGAAGACGGCGATACATCGCGATGTTCACAAACAGTTTCAAATTGTTTGATTTGCCACTACCCGATTCCTCTGGTCTTTATACACATGTCGCACCTGCATTGATCAAATAATTGGACCCATTCTTACCTGTTCTCTTTGATTTTATCCGTCATCGTCCCTCGTCTATGATTTGCCCTTCACATCCAGCATCACTTTTGTGCTTCCTTAGTCTTCTCTCTGTTGATCCACCACGTTAGCCTGTCATCAAAAAATTCGTCTGAATTTTCCCAAGTCAATCCCACACATTTCTGCCTAACCTTACCTATCTCCTCCAATCAGTAATGCTTTTTTTCTCCTAGTACTCCAATGCCCTTTTCTCCCTCTCCTTTCATGCCTATTTACATACATATATATACATATGTGTGTATACACTTGCCCTGCATCCTGCATTTCTTTGCCGGCCATTTCTCATGCTGTCATCCAGCTGACCCTTATGATATGCGTCCATTCCCTTTATATCTATGCCTCACATCTACCGTATCCAATCCTTCCAAATCATCTTTTCATCTGTACCACTTCTTACTTCTTCCAATGCTCGCTACCTGTTCCACGATGAGTTTTTGGCCCTGCCCGCCGATCACTTACTGCATTGTAGCAAGGCCTCATTACTATCTAACCCCTAGCAATGGATCCCTCGTTTTTCTCCACTATCTCCGGCTACCACCCTTTCCCATATCAGTTTCTAGCCCCTCTCATGTATATCTGTCAGTGTTCAGGTATTCTTACTGGGACCAGACGAACTCTCCACCTGAGCTTGGGCTCTAAATCTAACGGGCATCCATTTGAAGCTGCCCTTGGGTTCTTGTAAATCCTTTCCATTTATCTTTGGGGTGCACGCATTCATCATACATTTATCTCCCACCTGAGCCTACTCATACCACTTTTGCCATGCGTATTTTTACTTTTTCACTATTTTTTTCTGTCCATTCCATTGCTTGTAAAAACTTCATAATGCGTCTAGCATGCCTTCTGCGCCTCCAAATCAAACAATTATTATCATTTTATTAGCATTCTACATTCGCCCCATCTTGATGCCCCTGGACACCCTAGGGATCTTCTCTAGCTGTAAACTCTCATTTTCTTAGTTTCCTGTATGGCTGTACATTTTCTGATTCTCCGAGCTTTCACTAAATGAGCACCTCGTCCAGATGTCCAACCCAGTTTATGTAGGCCACATCTCAATTTTACCTATCTACTCTACCCTTGGTCCACCTAGGTGCTTCCTGTTATCCCAGGGGGTTTCCACTCTCAGCTGCCACCTCCTTTGGATTCTACACTTCGTAGACCTAGTTTTCTGTTTCTGTGAACCCCCAGTATTTTTTCAATGACTTCATTCCACTTCGACACTTCACTAAACCACTGGGTCACTTTTTACAGTGCCCAGATTTTGACTACTTCCGGACTGCGATTGCCTCAAATGGTAGTTTAATTTCCTAACCTTTATTCACCTTCCAGCCCAAACCTTCCTCTTCTTTTTCTTTTCCCCTTATCATGACCTTACTTGAACATCCTAACCTCATTCCGTCTAGTACTAATACCTAATGCCTGTGTTTCTTACCATAGACTGCCCTTGGTTTATCTTACCTACCGCTTATCACTGACAGTTCGTTATGGAATTTCTTTCGTTTCTTCCAGCTGATCTTCTGTCCTTTTTTCTCTTTTTTTGAGCCCTGGCGGAATCTTTTTCCGATATACTGACTGACGTATTCACGTCCATCTCACCCCTATCTACATATATCCCACAAGTGATTCAACAGCCAGGCTTCTTACCTGATACCACACTTTTCACGTTGACTTAATTTTATCGTCGCCTGTACTGAGTGGTGCCCAAATATGCGGTGAGCCTGACAGGCAACCACCAATGCATTTTACCTCCGTCAGTCTGCGTACACAGGCAGTGACCACAATCTCGGCTTTACTGGTGATGAACTCTTGTTCACCGCTGGAGTCCATTGCCCGGTCTGTCCATCACATAGCACTCTCCTCTGCGGTGATCCCCCTATGTCATTTTACTTCTTTTTCGCTAGATCCATACTGCCAGCCCATGTGCGATGGCCAGACAGCATAACCCAAGGCTGGACTAATGCCGTTAAATTGGGTATTACTTTCTCGGCGGTCTGCTAATGTAAATTATCGTCGCCTCATCCTTTTGCTAGTATGCTTGAGGCTCATAGATGCTAGACGCAACCGGACCTGCCGTTTCCCTCCTGTTGAAATCTGCCTCACAAACATTTCAATTAATCATCATCCTTCAGCTCAGCCCACTGTGATCTCGTGATCTACCATTCTGTTTTTTATCACACCGCTTAGACTTTCTACATTGTTTGTTATTGATCCTCCAAAGTTTCAACCTATCTGTCGGATGTTTCACCCTCATGTATGGTCGGAATTCATTCTTTTCTGCACTCACTGTGTTGCACTGATTCTTGTGAATGGTCGCGTGTATGCCATGCATGCATAGATTACCTGCACATAAGTCTTTGTGCAATCAAGCATCTCTCAAACATCCCGAAGTGTACCTTCATTGTTACTTATTCTGATAAGAATAGTAATAAGTACAAGCAAAGCGAAAACAGCGAACATTGTAAAGCAAGTAAAAAATATTCCAAACGGGTCCATCTATTTAGATGCTTCTAGGATTTCCGTCCCACAACTGCAGTGAAAAAACCACGTATATTTATATATTTTGGTAACTACAGAAACTGCACCTTTGGGCTGAAGGCGGATGGAATATCAGGCGAGCTAGTGGCCACAGACGACAGGCCATTACGGTTCAGAACCACTCGGAGGGAAAACGACACTGGCAAGCTCATGATGGCAACAGGCTGATCATAACAATCAGGCCACGAACAATCAGTCATCCAAAGGGACTAAAGCTAATCTGAATTTTAATGCATCATAGAGAATGTCCAGCGATTGACTGACTGGATTTTACCATAGTGACTAATTGATAAGCGTCGCCTCTGTCACACAAGATTTATGCAGCAGATCCTCCTGTTCTGGAGGTAGATGGGTACCCTGAGCTTCTACTGCTTCTGATTTTGGGCAGCCTCATTTAACGCCAGGAAGCCATGATGCCGAACCACACGCAGCTAGTGGAAGACCTGAAGCCGGAAATGGACGAGTCGTTGATGGGCAGCTGGCACTTCAAATGCAGAACCAACTACCGACGCTTAAACACAAGCAAGGTGTGACCCATCTTCGATCTGGCAAATGCATATGTAATGATTTTCGTGGCTTGGTTAGGCAGAAGAGCCGCTGCAACTTCACTCAGTCCAAGGCACTCAGCTATCCTCATTCTGATACCCCATGTAAAAGCTTCCGTGTGAGTAGCTTTCTTCGTTGCAGAATAAACCTGGGCAAGGACCCCTTTCGTAAACATGGAGCTGCCGTGCGCCTAATAATAAGCCAAGTCCTAACTTTGTCCTTCCACAGAGTCAAAAAAAGAAAAAGCGAACGCAAAAGTTAGAGCAGTGGGAACCAATTCGAATCGGATCAGGTTAGGTGCACATTTTTCGCAGATTTTTCATCTCAGTCCTCTTAGCCCATTCGGTGCCGCAACATACGAAAGAACCGTGTCTTCCTCGATGCTTTGGTAAGGATAAAAGGCAGAGATGGCCTTTCGCCTTTGTATCTAAACCTGAAAAGCCCCAAGGGACGGCCGTCCCTAGATGAGTTCCATCAGAAGCCCCACCTAAATGAGGGACGGTAGGTACTGAAATGGGAAAGTTAGGTCGGGGTAAGGGGGTGTGGGATGGGAATTCTAGAAGCGTAGTAGAAAAACTCTGAAAAAAGCAGGGCTAGTGATGAAGCTTGAGGCGGTAAGAACGGGGGAAGAAGAGCCAAAGGCAGAGGTTGACTGGAAATTGCAGAGGTAACAATGGTACTAACGACAGGGGGAAAGGAGAATATAATGGATAGGGCGGGCACCCATCCGCAGGTTCCGGCAAACATGCCGTCCCAGCAGTGGCTCATCTAATGTCTAAACTCCACAACCCTTTCCTTTGTTACACTTCCATGGGTAGCTGTATCCAATCATTTATAACACTCAGGATGAAGGAATTTCCCCTCAATTAACTAAGCGTTCTCCCCTACGCCAACTCCGAAGTGCGCCTTTTCGGTGACGGCAAGCTCGCTGAGGTTCAGCAGTGTTGCTGCCACCCTTGAAGGGCAACGTCTCTCTTGAAGACCTCGAAAGCCTCCGATAAATTACCTATACGTTTCCTGTGGTCGGGCAAGAAAAAGCTCAATTCTTCGAGCCTCTGCTTGTGGGCAATGCTTTTTAGGCCAAAAGATCATCGGGGAAGAGTCGGTGGACCTGTTCCAGAAGCTTGATATCCTTTACCAAAAAGCACAGCCATACTTGGACACAGCCTTGCAGATGCGACCAAGAGAATGTCTTGCAACACGGCTATAAATCCCAGGGTCTTCTGGTTGGAAGGGTTTCCTTGAGTTGGTAATTTTCCCCAGCGGCTTTTTTGATGGGCCGCGCAGCAGTGAGCCTCAGGAAAGAAGTCTTCCTATGTAATCACCTCACTTGTCTTTGTCGTCGTGGTTTTCCTGGTTTCAGTACTCCCATTTGCCTCTCCAGTGTACCTAGTCGGACGAAGTTCCTTACCGCTCACTAACTGGGTGCAACTGTTGACGTTCGTGGAAAGTTCCAGAACACTGACCAGTGATCCACAGTGTCCAGATTCCGCTGAGCAGAATCTGTTTTATCGGGCCATCTGACTTCGCTTCGTCGGCTAGCGCGAGGCATGGGTTTTCCAGGCCCGTGACCGAATAGTTTATTATTAGGATGAAAACACAGGTATGAGGACGGACCTCTAAGGTACTCCACTCGGTAAAAGCATCCTTTCCGAGAAATGCTACACTCCACCTTGACTTGAAACGTCTTACCTATGACTGACTTAGGGGTCCGCCCAATATTTTTCGGAGACCGACCGAGAACACAGGACTCCATCAGCGGCGAAGGAAGACTGACTGAATCAAACGCCTTCTGAAAGCCGAGATAGCAGACTTTCAACCTATCCCCTAGTCTAATCTTTGTGTAGCCTTGTCCATGAAAAATGGAGTGACAGGCAGGACTCCTGAATAACGAATCTAGGCCGATTAATCGCGATTATTCCGTGGGCTTTCACGCGGGTAGTAACCCCGCGTCGCTAAACCCGCTCCGTCGCCCTCAGCAAGACAGTAGTTAACCTAACGGTCTGCAGATGAGACGGAGTTCTCTATTCCCGACTCAGTTGATAGGGGCCGCTCGTCCTGAGCAAGTGCTGGGTAGTTTTGGAGCCTCGAGATAGCATACGGGTACAGGGATGAAGCTCAAATATCCCCTGACCACGTGAAGTTTTTGTTATCTTAATTCCACCGGTGAGCCAGAAAATGCTTCGCTGGATATAGGGCAGAGGGGAAAAAAGGTAGACAGAATAAGAACTACGACTGTATCTTCAATATGGCATAACCGGTGAGCCTAGAGATAGACCTATGAGCATTGAGAAGGGGTTCACTGTACAGGTATCGACTCCCCCTTTCTATTCGAATCCGCAGTGATCTGCAAGATAGCTCACTGGGCTGCAGAAAGAAGTTCAGTTTCGCGGCCTCCCTTTCAGCTTGGGAAGCGCAGACGATTCCGTCTTGGAAAATCTATCAGACTTCAAAAGGGGGAGACTTTTGAACCTCGCGCCTCGCGAGCTTCCTTGGTAGAGCAGGACAGCAATTAAACTGACGGGCTTGTACTTGAGAAAGTCCCATTTAGCACCGGCTTTTGCGTATTTGGTTGACTGTCTCCTTCGGCCACCACCGAGGATGGCAACCTTCGCCGAAGTGATGCTTTCAGTAGCGTAGTCAGCAGCTTGGTCAGGAACTCTGTCAGAGGCTGGAAGATACCCGGATGGATTATGTCGAAAGTCTCCTTTCTAATCCTTACCAAGCCACTGGGAAACTCGAGCCCGGCACCGTAATGACTTTTGTTGGCATTTTGGGGAGTGGTCACCGTGGAGATAAGCGGAAGGCCTCGAGTTCCTCTGTCTGGTCTTTTCACCTGCTGGAAGTGGTGCTTGGAGGAACCTGCTTTCTCGGAATCGTCGGTGGCAGCTCGACCCTGGGTATCTCTTCTTTTTTCGACGGCCATTCTTGGAGCAACATGAGACCAAACCTAAATGCAATATCTCCGCGGGTTTATTTTGGTTGCTTCGGCCAAACAACCCTCGTCCTCACTTCTCCGTTCACTAAGAATCTTACTTGACTTAGCTCTTTCTGGTAATATCGCAGGTAATGTCTGTGACTTAAAATTTCGGTACTTGGCCCAAGCAGGTTTCTTCCTTTGAACAGCCTTCCGAACCTAACTAGTCCATCGCGGCAGGGTATTCCTCAGACGGGCCTTCCTAAGGATAGCTGCCGTGTCAATCGGAGAGAAGAAATCATCCAGAATGTGCTTCCAAAGCCACTCCACGGCCCTTACTCTGTTCATTTCCCCTTTAGATCTCAGCCCCCAATTCCCCTTACTCCATCTGGTCTACCAGGTGGTGGCCGCATGTTCCCTTGTCTGTAGCTTATAATCTGCCCAGATTTCTTTTTAAACTGGGTATTTCCTGGCCACAATTTGCTAGTGGAACCCAACCCGGAGGTCTGTAACTTCTCGTAGGTATCTTGCCGTCATAAGGTTCAGGACGGATGGAAGTTACACCCGCCCCCATCTGGTCTCCTTGGTAATACTCTGAGTCGGGCTGTTACCACTTATGTAGCCCGGTGGACTCTGGCGCAACGACTCCATGGGGGCAAGTCTGTTCATCAACCTCATCTATGAAGCCTCGAGGTCCCTTATTATAGGGCTTCTCACGAGCCTGTGGAAAGCCGTGAGTACTTTGGAAGCTAGTAATCTCCTGTTGCAGACGGCGAGCTGCGTCACCAACAGGAGATTCCCAGTTCGGCGCTGTTAGCTGTAAGGACCACCGAATTGGCCTGTACGCTGGGTAAAAGTGGCTTGGATTTCTTCCGCTGGTTATACTGTTCTCGCATAAGAAGCAATTCCCCTCCCCAAGTGTAGCTGTACACGTGGCCATTCTTTATTATACGGCCATAGGGATTCTTCTCAATCACTGAGACATACCCGCAAGGTTTTGACCATCCGTTTTAGTCTTGTCGATCCTCGAGCAAGTACAACGTATATCAACCACTACGCTTAAACTCCTGCTCGTGTTTCGTTCATGCACAGTGGAATCCTTTTGGCTAAACCTCCGACAGCCGGGACCGTCTTATCCGACAGTGACTGGCTGAACTCTGGTTCTTGTCGTCCACCTTTGTGGCTACACAGTTGAGAACTGTGCAGAACTAGCATGCTTAAAATTTGTCAGTTCAATACCGTGGAGTCTGCTAGTCAGTCCCGTCCCGACCTTAGAAATCGTCGTCCTGGCTATGATTTACCCACAGCTGGAATAAATTTACACCTTCCGTACTGATGACTTTAAACGTTGGTCCTCTGAAACTCATGCAACACTCCAGTAGCATTAAAACGCCTCACAACAAGTTCCACAAATTCAGTCATCAAGCACATGGATTTGAACTGCTCTTCAACTTCATGATAAACAATTGGTTTAATCAGTTTACAAAAATGAGAAAGCAAATAAAGTTATTAGATCCCATCGACCCATAGTTGTAGAGCCCAGTTCTCCGTGGGAACACATCTACCCATCTGTCCGCAAGTAGGCTCAGTGAACCAAAAGCCTGAGACAAAAGTAAAACACAAAAGCAGAAAGCGATGCCAAAAAAGAGAACGAAAAAAGGTACGAAAACCAAGGCAATATTTACATAAATACGTAAACGTACGTTTACGTCAAAGTAGACTTTGAGAGGTCGATTTGCCAAATTGGAAGGCATAGCTTAAAGTCACAGGTCAATTTGCTGAACTAAGGGGTTCTCGTTAAAGGCTTCAAAAGTCAACTTTCTGTGACTGATAACTCTCCAAAGTTGAGGTCATCTGAGAGGTCAAGTTTGAACCACGAAGCATGGCAAATAAACATACAGATGCAAACGGGGATCGACACTTGCGCACTGCTGATATGACCTCGACCGATGATGTAACTTCAGCGACCTGGACGCCGAGCGCTGCCATAGAAAGCCGTTGAACAAAGTTTGGAGGCGTTTGGATGCCCGGCTTCCGGCTGGGGTTGATCTCAGGTCCTAGTGGACCCTGATATATCTACACCCAGTGTGCGAGCTTAGAGTTCCGGCTTATTACTCACACTTGCTGTCTTTGTGTACGCAGATGGCAGACACAATTCCCTGCCCATTATCTGAATTCTCAGAGAATTCCAGACGCTCGAAACTCAGATCCCAGCGGCTTTCCCGTTTACTGGGATGGAAGCCTCAATTACCTCCTAGTTTCTATATACGGGGGCAATCGCCGCTGCAGCACACGAAGGTAGCGCACTCCACATGACTGGACTACCAACGTCATCAGTTGACTTCCTCTTAGCGGCCTCGTATTCCGCCGGGGGTCCTCCTAGGAGAGGGCCTGGAAACAGCGGTAGCCGAGCCACTCGGACTGTGGATGAGTCAAGTCTACTTAAGTATTTGCTTTATGCACCCCGGTGGAGGAATGCTCGGCAGTGTATAGCTATGCTCACAGTGAATACAACGGAGAATTTTGCCGTTACTTTCTTGGGCGCGGATGTGATGGAAGCCGATCTCCAACAGTCGGGAATCTTGCTATACAAACATTGATTAAACAATTGTGTCATGACTGGAGTGAGCGTCCTTGCACACTGCCTTAATACAATTGCGGGAAGATTATCATGTCCGTGGGATTCGTTGCTCTTAGGGTTTGACAGCTCTTTGTAAACAGGTTGAGGGGATATGTTGCGGGGGGGTGGAGCTGGTAGAGCTGTGACGAGATAAGACGTCGGTACAACTGAACAACGAAGGATGAGTTTGCTTGTTGAAGTCGCCGTTTAGATCCGCAAAATTAATGCTTAGGGATGAGGGTCTTGTGGGGATACCACTCAAATGTTTGATGGATGTCCAAAGTTCTCGAAAATTATTGTTGGCCAGCAGCGCACGACTGTGTATGCCCTTAGACCTGCTGACTTCTGACTTGAATGACAAAGAAAGGATTTTCCCTGTGCAAATTCTGCAAGCTCTCACTTTCCAAATGACGCGAATTTTTGAGGGTGGAATAGGAAACTGAGTCACCACGGATGTATATGTTCCCCAATAGACGACACACCTCGTAGCAAAAAAATCAGGTGCGGAACAGCTGTATTGAAGCCCGTCGGGGCTGGATGGGGCCGCCGGCTGTTCTCCAGTTCGACGAGAAGAGTCATCGGGTTGAACTACTACTGCATCCTCCATAGCACTGTTGATCTCGTGCGGGGCCGATAAAAACCGTCCCCGAGTCTGTGGGTACCGAACTCCACAGCAATCGGCCCAGGCCACTGTCCTTCACTTTCCTGAGGACCGTTCCATGTTCCAAGCCGGCGAAAGCGTTTTACGGCCACTAAACAATAGTAATAACGGTATATTTCTCTACCGCTGCCGAGAAGCCCACGTGAGACCATGATAAAGGTGTACAGTGTCACTCAATGAAACAGAAATTCACATATTTTAAAAAGAGGAGTCGGCTACTTTAGCAAAAGCTAGAAAATAAAACTAGGCCGAACTTAACTGAATTATGGTGACAACGGTTTTTGCTGCAAATACGAGTCAGTCTTGATTTCATCACCGGCTATAGTAGAGAACAGAGGGAACATAAAATTGTTGAGAAGAAGAAGATAAAATATATGCTAGGATGAAGCGGAAGTGATGAAGGACGTTCTTTCAAGCCCACTTGACAAATTAAACGGAGAAAAACTGCAACATGAGCACTTGTGAATGTAGAACGGGCCAAGACACTGTGGACAGGGTTAGGGGACTGCCAGAAATGATGGTTATCATCCAGTGGTGTGAATCCGCAGCAGGCGGAATATTGATGGGGCTCAAAGACATTAAGAATAAGTTGCTAAACGAAACACTTTCAAGGAGGGAGAAAATAGCGAAACAGGGAAGAGGATAAAGACGTTCGCCTGGACTAGGCCTGGCTGCCCTTAAAATGGTAGATAAATCGTGGATAGTATGACATTGTATCTGAATGATGGGACAAAAAGGCCTCGGAAGCACACGACCGGTTTCGCGGTTATTGCCGCTTATCAGGAATGCGAACCCGGTACTCTTCCGCCCAATCATTCTTGTGCTTGAACACTCCACTGTTGGTGTGCAGCTCTATTCTCATTTGAATCGTCCACGCGCACCTCATTCGATTCAAATGAGAATAGAGCTGTAAACCAACTGTGGAGTGCTCAAGCACAAGGATGATTGGGCGGAAGAGTACCGGGTACGCATACCTGATAGGCGGCAATAACAGCGGAACCGGTTGTGTGTTTCCGGGGAACTTTTATCCTATTATCCACATACAGCGTCATGCTACTCATATTGAAATTCCATACTTGGGACCGTGTGTCCTCGCACTCAAGGTTGTCAGTGTTAACCGACAAATTAAGTTTGGAAGAGTCCACGCGTCATTTTAAAAATGGACTCCCCGCCCATGCAAGCTCCATTTGTTTCAAATGAGATTAGGGCTGTAAATAAATCATATTATAGTCTCCTGGGGCTTTTTTGCATCCGAACCGGGCAATACGGGCTAGAATGGCTTACTGTACTTTAAGTTCGCCTGCCCACCGAGCTGAGGCTCTTTGGAAGGAAGGGCATCACTGGATCTTTACTGAGATAGGTTACGCAGCACAGGTGTTGGTCACTCGAAGTTGTCAAAGTGAGGTTTCGGCCAGGTATGATATATCGGTGGGTGATAGCCATGGGTAATGCGTGTCACCTTGTGAGTATTGTCCTTTTTCGGTTCGAGGGGTGAGTTGTTAAGGCCGAAGCGAACAGCGGAAGCTAGAGAGCCACATCGGTCGAAAACGATGGACGTTGTTCGCCAGTGAAGTAATAGTTGCTATGTGGCCTGAACTCGCGCAGGCTCGGAATGAGACGACAGCGGGGGAGAAATATTAGACGCTCCGATCAGTCCAGTAGGAAGCTGTCGGGAGAGATTTTATGCCTCCCGGTGAAAATGCGATCCAGAGAGCCGGCAGATGAAGGGCTCCAGTAAAAGCCCGGCCAGCACGAGTCAGACTGTACTCCCCGACCACTGAGCATGAACAGCGACGTGGTCGAATCAGCTAGCGCGTGAACCCGTGCTGTCGCTTGAGGTTTATACCCGGGCTTTGTGATAGAAGATACAGTATCCAGCAGGATCTGAAGTAGACAGGGAATGCGCGGCACTCTGGAAAACTTTCCAGCTGGAGATCAGGATAAACATTTTAATGATCCATTAGCATAAAAGCGATGCGATAAAAGAGAGGAAGGGGCTTGGTCGGCATGAGTGCATGGAAAGCTAGTACGCCGGCACCCGAATTGGGAACAAACAGAGGAACTTATGTTATAACTGGCGAACCGAGAGCGCATCCGTGGGGCTATTACTGGTCAAAAGCTACTGGCCGGTGTCCGGTCTTTGTTCGCAGAAGGTTGCTAATAAGTTGGTCTGTAACCTCAAGAGTGGGTTAGGTGCTGGGACGCATAAAAAGTCGCCTTTTTTAGAAAATGAGGAAAAATAGGTAGGTAGGAATGGAAAATATGAACTGTTTTTGTGCCCGTTTTTGTGGGCTTTATTGAAGCGGGTGTTTGTCGTTTGTTGCTTTGACATGCTATCCCGGTCGGTGGGCTAGAAGTCCGGGCTATGGTAGTGACTGCAATCTTGGCAGGAGGCACCAAATGCACTAAGTACACAAATAGAGGTTTGTTTAACTGGTCTCTAGGATATATGACACATGCCGCCTTGGGGTTCTCACAGGTCTGTTGCCGCTGGCTGGTGATGGATGTAGGCTGCTCTTAGGTAGGACTGTAAACTTCAGCCTGGCTTGGATGATAGGACATTGAGAAGGCTGCATTTTTACAAGGGAGACGTGAGATAGAAAATTGTGAATGGAAGTGGTGGACTATTTTTCCTCACTTTATTTTATTTTTCAGGCTTCACTGAGGCAGGTGTTTGTCGTCAGATGCGTCGAAATGCTGTCCGGACCAATGGGTTGAATTTGAGGCTATGAAGGTGATTATAGTTGACGCCGACGCACATGTTACACTTGCATAGGGAGGGTAAGGGGTGGCTGAAATTCACATCGGGTTGTCGATAAACATATGTAGAAAATCCAGTGCTCTGTCACAGCAGTAAGTCTCCTTCTTAAAACGGAAGCTCGTCCAAGGATCTAGGGCGACTTGGAGTTTTCCCTTTCTTGGTATCAGGCCTGAGCTGATGGGAGACATACCTGTGAATGAAGGTTACCCATTTCCTTCGCAGTCCGATGTCGGTGGTATTTGGAAATCAAGTCAATCCTACCGGCTTTTTTGTTTCCCGTCCTCTCTTTAGTTTTTCTGTTTCCTAACAGAGGAGTGGTTGGGCCCATTTAGGAACTTTTCACAGGCCCTCCGCCCAATGGCAATTTTGTGCATATTTGAGTTTTTTCGCAACTGCTGGGTATGGCTTGCTTTTCCCACTTCCGGAAGAAGCTGTGGTGTGGGTGCCATTCACATCAGGATTTGCACTAGCACGGGCTGAAAAAGTGTAGAGCGGGACTAAGCAAGCACAAGGAGTAGAAAAAAGAGTGTTATAAAGCACAGTACAGTATGTGTATTAGTCTCTTACAAAGCCAGGCCATGACTAAGACCATCAGAGACCATTCCAGGTCAGCTGGTGTTAATGAGGTCGGCTTTACTGACAGTGGATAGTACGGTGCATAGGAGGGAAGATGGCAATAATAATAATAATGATAATAATAATAATAATAATAATAATAATGGTTTATTCCGGATAACCCCGAGGCTTACTGTAACGCAAGATCAAACGGTACAATTGGACGTAGAGTCCGAATTCCAAGAGGATGATTCAGGTATATACACTCGATATTGTAAAAGAGAAAGTATTTAAGTTACTCTTTAGAGCGGCGCTCGGCAAATTTGAACTCAAGGTCGGGTGGCCAGCCCGGCCAAGTCAGGGTGGAGCTGGTAGGAGGTAGTAGACTCATCCTGAAATAGTACAAAAAGAGGGGCTATGCAACGAAAGAATCAAACAGAATTGATGAAAGTTTTGTTCACCCTGAGAAAAAAGAAGTTTCCAAGTAAGACGTGAACCAGCTATAGCGCTCCGCGGAGTATTGCGCGGCTTTGGATTGAAATCAGACGATAAAAGGGATGAATTTGCAGATAAAGGACAATCAAAATGTTTCGAAGATTTTCTTTGTAACGTTCAGCCACCAAATATCGGCTGAGTCCGTTAAATCATCGAGCCCATTGTTCACTTTCATAAAGGCGGGATGTGACGCCCCAAAACGGAAATGGGAACTGGGCGACAAATAAATTTGTGATGAGTAGCCATGATAGTGGCAGATACACGATTTGCACAGATGAACATTCAAAATACAGGTAAGTATTTACTTTCGATTATCTGTGTCTAAGAGCTGAACATAAAGACCAGATAGACGCAAGAATCAAAATTATCCGAGAGGATTTACCAAGATAGAATACCGGATATGAAAAAGCTCCAAACAGCCGATGAATACAGTTGCGAAGCTGGCGGTGAAGTAGTTGACAGGCGAAATACTATCTGCTGGTATTCTTTGTAAGGGATGGATCCTGTGACGGTGAAAGATCAAAAGGCCGTGAGACAGATGTCAGTATATGGGGAGGGCATGAATCTTTGCAAGGTGAGGATACTGCAATGCTACAACCATGTGGGCCAATGGAAGGACTGATAGAGGGAGCGAACTATCACAATATAGCTGGCTGATGGGATGCTCTAGAGACAAATATTCTCCAGTGAAATATACTGTTTGGACTTTGTGGGACGGAGATGTATGGCAACATTAAATGTGACTTTCGCAAATATATCGATAACTGTGATAAAATAAGTGCGAGTTTTATCTTGGGGATTGGTTAAGATTGCAAATGGGACAAGCGGGTGTTTTGGCACGAATCCACAGGAAAAAGAATCGTGAAAGGTAAGCCGAGTACGGAAACGGTCTTTTAACCCCGCGATAATTATGTTCTAGGGAAGGTAGGTTTTTTCGGGCGTAAGAAGCTGTAAGTTACGTTGGCGAAGATGGAGACAAGTACGATGAAAAATAGGCGATAGCTGAGGGAAATAGTTCCATATTTGCAGCATTTCCGGTGAATAAATTTTCTATTGCCTCGACCGGTGCTAGTGGGTGGGGCTAAACGTGCGTTGGACACCCAACCAGGAACCTTTTTGGTGACAGGAGGTGCGATCCGCCATCCTAGCTGCTCCAGCACATCGTTGCAGACGTCCTGCACGCCCGATGTGCGCCGGCCAAAGCGGTGGATCTGACCTCGCCCCGCCGAGACAGGCTCCGCTGGAATTATATTGGAGTTGTCACATAGAGTAGTTGGTGGGTGGTAGATTCAGAGATGAGACGAGAGAACAGGCCAACAAGCAGTTATTAGAAGGTGAGAACTTGGGAGAAGAGATTCCAGGACAAGATGATTAGGGAAGGCGAAATGATGCCGGACATAAAGCCCGGGTGGGTGGTGGCAGCCAAAATAGTTAAGCTGCGGGACTAGGAGTCTTTGGATCCAAAACCACAGATTTATCTGATGCAGGAAGGAGAAGTCAGAAGCTAAAAGCCTTGGGCTAGTTGACAGTAGGATAACATTTACATTGTCTTGAATGGGAGAAGGAGCAAGCATTGAACTAGTTATAGTTACAAAAGGAGACAGACTTTATCTACTGTAATATAGGTTATGTGCAGAGTAATGGAAGAGAAAGTCGTTAGCCTGTTGTCTGTCGTTGCGGGAGTGATGGAAATTCTAGTGCATGGTGTATATTACCAGTAATCAAGCCCGTCCTCGTCGGCCGGCTCTTCAATGAAACTCTAGCAGGTAAGAAAGATCACACTAGATACGGCCAAAAGTGACCCAACGGGGCGCTGAACTGAGGGTTTGAGGGAATCTCGCGGATGTCTATCCAGAGTTTATTCCATAATTTTCACTATTCTATAAGGGAGAAGTTCGACCTCAACGAGAATTGTGACCTAGGAATAGAGAGCTACAGTCAGCAGTTGCCTAGGGTGTACTTCGTGCCTGGAGTGAGGTAATGAGTTCAGTACATGAGAAGGTCATACAGTGGTATAGCTTAAACAGAAAGCATAAATTGAGCCCCAAGCGATTTAGCCATAGAGGGTGAAGACTGAGTAGGATGCATCAATCCTTTTAGCACAAAATGGAGGAAAATTTCACTAATTTTATATTGAACCGCAGCTGCAAGGCCTCCAAAGAAATGCGACCAGATTTCGTCATGCTGGCCTCATGTCCCCCTGCTTCAAAACTCATTCCGTTTATCGAACTCCGGTAAATCCGTCATTCAGGGTCTGCATTGTCTTCATGGATCGCTATCCTCTTAGCATGCGTCGATTTCCCCCCCCCCTTTTCTTCTTGTTCAAAATTTACTCCATCTGCAGAACCTGAGTTTGCCTCCGGTTTCCTTGGCTTGCATCATTCTTCTTCATAATGCCTCCTTATCACTGCGTTAACGATTTTTTCGATATCTCCACCGCGCACCACTGGTTAGCTCGGATTCGGAACTGGTTCAAAACTGCCACGCAAACCATCATCAGAATGATCCATTCAAACTGTTGCTGTCTTTGTATTTCCACCTCTGATACTCTCGACTTTCATACTTAGAGTTTGTGAATATTTCATATTATTGAGTAACGTGTTACACCATGATCATGCGTTAGCGCGTGCGTCTCGACCACAGCCGAGAAATATACCAGTAATGTCCTCATAATGGGACGGTGGCCAAGGCGAGGCCTGGAGTGAGACTTGTGGGTGAGCGGTCTGCTGTCATCTGACCGAAAAGTTCTAGTGATGAGACCGATGGTCCTTCCCGTCCCGGTTATCTGGAGCTGAGCATACTCAAGAAAACTAAAGCTTTTATCATGGATCACTTTCTACCTGTCGGACCAAACCCAGGTTGTATATGCTAATGGTCATCTATCGCAACCGGTGCCTGTCACTTGTGGAGTCATACAAAGAAGTGTATTTGGTCCGCTATTTTTCTTACCTTATAGTGACAAAATTTTTTCGATTGTGCTGCACGGCACACCTTTCCCCTTTGTCAACGACATCAAAATCGTTTATGAGTTCCGCCATCAAGATTTGAGCACAGCGCTGTCTGAAATAGCTAATGATCCTAAGAAACTTGGTCAATGGTGCACTTTATGGCAGATGTGCTTCTCGACACCTAAAAGCTTTTAGGCAACCTATAGATATCAGGTTCCTCCCGGAATCCTGTCACTGAACCAAGTGTCCATCGCCCCAAGCTCATCCGTGAGGGATTATGGGCTTCGATACACCAACAATCCACAGTTCTCGGAACACGTCTCATTTCAGACGGCCAGGGCCAGTCAGATGATAGGCCTAGTTCTCAGATCATTTAAAATGAAACACAGTGATCTTTTTGCATACCACTCCCATGCTAAACCCCACCTCGAATATTGTCCTATAATCTTCTCTGAAATGTCTAAATCGGATAGAATACGCCTAGAGAAAGTCCGGCGTGCCTTCACCAAGAAGCTAATAGGATACTCTCCTCCACTGAGCGATAAAGAGCGATGCACCCTACCAAAACGTGGCCCCGTATGGTTTGGACATGTTAGGCCTAACTTGTTTTCTACATAGAATTATTCATCGCCCTGAGTTCACTTCTACCAACTCTATACAGATTTCGCTACCCTCATCTTACCCCCTGCGCCACAAAGACTTTAGTCTGACCATCCCACAGTCCAGGCTGGCAACAAGATCCAACTTTCTCAGTAAATATTCAAAGCTTTGTAATAAGCTACCCCTGGCCATTTGCAAATTTGCGTCACTAACCCGGTTTAGCCATGCCCCAAAATTACCACTTACCGTTGGTCATATATTATCTTTGACTAACGCCAGCATATCTGAGGATCGAGCCTATGAAGAAAGCATCGGAATTTAGAGCTCCAGCTTTCTTCTCCCCTCCCGCTCTCTGCTATCCATCGAGCTGGCCGTCGAAGACGGGTTTCACTACTAGGATTATGGCACCATGTCCAAAACCTGCCGTTTCCCGCCTAACGACAGATGCTAGGCTTACCATTTATTATCACTTTTTTACGTAAACCGCACACAACCCACGTTGCAGTAGGATACAGATTTTGCCGTTTACAACTATAAATAGCTAGATGCCTGCAGGTTCTCGCCACTCACCCACGTTCACCTACTATCACCTAATCCCTATACAACCCTGCCTTACCTAATTCACTAGTCGGTATTCACAAATATACCTAGACAATTACTGCCTCCCTCGCTACATAGTACTAGGGCAGCCATGTAAAACAACTCTCTTCTAGTTCAAGGTTTTCAGCCTTTGATTTTCTCCCCTGGAATCTAATGGTTCAGTGGTGCTGGACCCTAGGACATTAAGCTCCACCGCCCATTACTTCACTCCTTGCTCCTCTGACACTTCTCTTGTTTATTCTGGCCTCCGCTCCTCTCAGCTTCCTTGCCCAGCCGTAATTTTATTTTCCTAATCATCCCGGTTAAAAATCTTTCATCCCATAAGTTCACCTTCCGATAGCTACCTGTTGGCCTCAATTTCTTCCTTTTATATTTCCCGACATGAACGCTAGTTTGTGTCGCCAAGATTTCTAAATCCATCACCTAACTTAGACTGCTATCCTCTCTCTGTGTGTGCAATAACATCTACTAGCGCAGCCTAACTCAACCACACCAGAACGGCCTCTGGCAGTTTAAGGCACGGTCTGGCTCTGTACGAGACTGAAACATATACGCAGGCGCGTACATTACAACACTCGTTGTCCTACTCCGTGCGTTTGCTTGGGTGCACTACTTATTTTCTCAGCTTATGCAAGCAAAACCCCTGATGTCAACGGCACCTTCACCATAGCTGCATCCGGGCTTGGGAAAAACAAACCATCCCCAGCATTTGCAAAAAAAAATGACATACGCGGAAAATTGTGGTAGGGCGGAGGAGCTGTGAAAAGTTGCTAAATGGGCTGAACCACCCCTCTATAAGAAAACAAAAGTGGAGAACAAAAAAGACCTAGTGGGATCGATTTGATATATATATATATATATATATATATATATATATACCAATAATATCGGGCTGTGAAGGAAATGGGCAAACTCCAATCATGGGTGTCTCCCACCAGCTCAGACCTGACTCTGCGAAATAGAAAACTCCACACCGCCCTGGTCCGCCTGACGTGCTTTTGGTTCCTACGCACGAGGCTGACTGGGGTGATAGCGAACTGGCCTCTCCACATATGCTTACCCACTTCCCACTCTAATTTTCAACCACCTCGTACCCTCCCATGCACGTATGGCATGTTTGTTGACGTCAGTTACAAAACCACCGTGGCTGTGGACAACAAGTCGATACATCAGACGGCAGACACGTCTCATCAAAGCACTAATTATGTACATGTAGGCATTAATGTATACATAAACACGCACGTAAGAAAGTAGAGAAAAGCGCCAGTAATTTTCGTCCATTTATCTATTTTTCCTCCTTTTCGTAAGAAAGCGGAGTTCCTCTTGCCCTGGAATCCAGCCAACTCTCCAGTTTGCAGCCTTACCTAACAGAAACCTGCAGCATCAGACCTGTAGATACCCCACGATAGTATTTGTCGTACACCCTCTGGATCTATCATACTAACTTGCCGTTTGGATTTTTAGTGCCCCAGCTGCTTTCCTGTGACCTGTGAAGCTACTGCGGGATTTGTCATATATCCCTTAGACCTATTATGCAAACTTGCCATTCAGGTTCTTCGCGTTTCCCACGTGCTTTTTCACGTAGCTCTCAGGCCCTATAGTCCGAATGCACCTCCACGGCTTCATTAACCCCTAGGGATAGGACTTCCTGGTGAACGGCCGAATCGGTAATCAATAACTTTGCCTAGTAGTGCAAGCCCGGTTAGCCCTCACAAACACCAATTTACAATACCAACGACTCCTTATTAAAATAAGACCATTTTGCCTCGTTTCCAACCTCCGTACTCTTAGCTGTTACTTTGCTCACGCTAACCCTCAGATGGAACATCTCCCAGACTGCCATCCACCCGGTCATCAGGTTGCCTGGCTGTAATATATCGCGCAGGCAGCTTATCTTTTCTTCTGCCCGTCTACAACCGCACCAAAGGCTGGCTACCACGAATGCGATCTAGCCACCGGGTTTCACCCACAAGAAGTCCTGGTATTCTGCACATGCTCCTCTGAGTCTTACCGAAGAATTCTCACTAAAAGATCTTCCGATGTCGAAGCCATTTGAACCAACGTGGGAGGGCTCCCAATTAAAAACTGATCGGTCCAGGTTCGGCGATGCCCTCCTCATTCCCATGATGAAACAACGAACAAAAGCTGCAGCCAACCCTTGCCCAAAATGCCCGACAGGGACAAAGAAAAGCCACAAGAAGCTCAACAGAATGATGTATTCATAAATTTACCAGCAAAGTCTGGCCCATTGCAAAGGTTCCTCGTGGACACAGCATTCCGATTGTTGATTATTCCTCCCTGGAACTTCATCCATCTTCCACCAGCGGCGAACTGCCGACAATAGATGGCACACACTACTTCTCATGGAGACCGTCTCACCTTTGCAGGCGGTACTATTCCTTTTCATACCACAAATCTATGAAAGTTAGTATTCCCCTGCGAACCTTCATGAAATTCTTCCCCGCCTCCTTTGTCTCAACACCAGTTACATTTTTAAGTGAACATGAATATGCATTACTGACCATTATCTTGCATCATTCTTGGGATTGTTGTATTTCCTGTGTCCTAAGCCAATGTCCGTCTGAACGTGCCTATATCCGGCCGATTCATTACTACTGCCGCAGTTGACTCGAAATCAATTCGTACTCGCCGTGTATTCTTTGGTAGCTTTGATTCATTTAAACTCTCCTCAGCCTCATTCCATTGTCGCTGTGATGTGCCAATCTCTCTTTGAAATATGTGAATTTTTCATCTCATTCTATGATATTGTAGAATCTGATCATGCTTACATGCATGTCTCTCGACCACGGCCCAGAAACATTCCATTATTACCAATGAAAACTAAAATCTGCAACTAACGGGCTGTACGAGATGGTTAGGTCATGAATAACCGGGATTCCGGGGGAGACTTGATATCCGAAGGCCGTGCAGCAGTTCTCAAAGATTGAGAAGCTAAAACAGCCAGAGGTACACTGGTCTCCGAGTCGCTTTGGGTCACAAGAAGTTTCGTCCTGCGTCATGTCGAAGTTCTGACGAGGAAGCTCATAGACAATCTTAACGTAATCAGCGAAGAGAAATTGTGCGCCATGGTGCAGAATGAGAAATATATCACCTTTGTTGTTGACCAAGCTTGTTGGTCATTCTCAAAAGAGTTATACGTGCGGCCTCGCCGTTAGTTCCCGTTGTTTGCCCTCTCATAGTGGGTTTAGAGGTGCCCCTAGCCACCTGATTCTGCCTCTTGACTTGAAGTATTGCTGGCGACTGGGGGCTGTTTTCTTCTCTTTCCAAAGTTCACGACTCCGTTGCCCGTAGTAATGAGTCTCTCATTCAAAACGGTGTCCACAGGGGCGTCTTTTGGTGGCAAGGCGGTTGCAGCTTCTATTTTGTTATTTTTCCGCTTCCTAATTGTGGAGCCTGTTTCGGCCTTATAACAAGCTTGAAGTTAGGCCGAAATGGCCCATGATTTTCCTCTGCTCCGGTTTTCCTCAGTACCACAAATGATTGGCTGAAACATTTCACCGATGTCCATGTCCCTATTTTTGACGGGACAGGCCATCGGGTTGAACAATCTTATTCAACGACAATAACAAGGGCCTTGGTGCTCGGGGAGTCTTCCCCAAGAACTTTACTCCGAATGGAGGCTGGCTCTCCGAATGAGGTGGAGTTTCTTTTCAGCACGGCTATTGAATTCTCTTGCATGAGCCTCCCACGCAGGGTCTACTAGCGGCTTGGGCAGGTCCAGTCCAACTCTTTATGCCCAATGTAAGTGCTATGGAGGGCCATCCTTAGGTCTCCGCATTTGAAAAGGGGACAGGAGCAGCAAGATTCCGACCGGATTCCTGCTTCCGACTCAAGCCTCGCACATTCAGGGTCACCACAGCCGTCGCTAGTCGGAGAAATTTTACTTGCCTCTGACTGCTCCCACTACCTCTGGCCATCATAGGTGCGAGTAAACAATGGAGAGAAAGTAGATCGGAATAGTATGGAACATCGAGATATAGGAAAAAGCCTAGGTGCATCTCCGTTCAAGTAGGCCGTGGTATATCAGTGGGTCAAGGGAAATTGGGCGCACCTGGAATTTCTTGCCGTTACCTCGGGGCAAGGAGCATAGATTGTATAGGTTATTCCGACTGTGAGTAACGCGCAGCCAAGTCAAAACGAATCCCAAAACCAGAACAAGATTGATTCGTAGTTTCCACGGCACTGGATTACCAAGTTATACGCATATAAATATGTACAAACCTCAACTGTACGGCCACAACGTCTAACAACGAGGACCAGAGTTCAACAAGGGTCAATTTCAGGTACCACCGTCACGGCAGTCCGAGTTCGAACCAAAACTATGCCACTTCACGTTGAAGTGTAGCGATTGGTACTTGCTGTACTTGTTCCAGGGTCAATGAAATAAAGAGCATAGTCTCAACAATACAAGTATATGACAACGGCTAGGGAGGATTTCCACGCATGTACGCTACACTACCCGCAAAATCCTCCCATGAAAGGGTCAACATCCAAGAAGTGAATTGGGGTACTGATTTGCTCTAACCTACCTAGGTCCTTAGTCATTGCATACGTAGGTCGCTATGGGCTTCGTCTATCGTTAGCCAGTAGCAGACACGCCTGCAGTCTTTCTTGAGGTTATGATCCGTCTCCTTCCACGTCTTAGAGTTTCTTCTGAGAATGGTACGACATAATCCGTGTATGAAAAAGGACTTCGATGTGATCGGGATGTGTGGACAGATTAAGGAATATGGAGGAAAGGGCCGCCCGAACAAGAGTAAAGTACGTGGCTGTATGAAGACTGAGAACTCCTGATGAAAACTCAAGAAGGCTACAGGGCACTCGATATCAGGGGCTCAACATGTGGTGTTATCACAGTAGAGGTGTGTTTGACTCACAGCTTATATCCAGTTGAACACAGGTTGAATAATAATACAAATAGGTCACGGAAAAAGATATATTTCTGCAAACTGTCAACAAGCGCTTGTTCAAGAGTTTCCGCTACTTCACAAGCAGTGTCGTGTCGTGTGATGAACTAGGGTTTCGACAACTACCTCCGCAGTAAATTGTGAACACCATAAGAAATTAGACGCAACTATGCTTCAAAGACGGTGTGAAGGGTTGGGTCCTACGAGAGAATGCATGAGGAATAAATAAAAGAATTCAGCTTCATCTGGTATCAGCAGACATGGATTTAGCTTGGTCTGTAGAGTCGACCTCGCCCTCACCGCTGTTACCTTCAAGTAGACATATCTTACGGATATCTCGCAATACGTCTCCTTTGTTCGTTCTTACCACCACCGTGCGCACGAGGCCATCGATTTCTGTATTGCAGTCCTTGATCACTCCAACCGGCCAATCGTCTCTATGTAAGTGGCTCTCCACGAGGATGACTACATCTCTACGTCTCAACGACCTCTCTTTGGAGGTCCACTTTTGCCAAAGCTGCAGTGTCGGTAGATACTTCCTCGTCCATCATTTCCAGAAAACCCGCGCCAGGTGGTTCACTTGTTTCCATCCAACGATATGCGTTCCAGGTGGGGTTTTCGATGTGATTGCTCCCACTTTTGACGGCAGTAGAAACAGGTCGTTGAGAGTGAGAGCCGGTTTGCCATCCGGGTCTGGGAAGATCGGTATCAGAGGTCTGTTGTTCAATATGCGTTCTACTTCTGTCAGTAAAGTAGTCAATGTCTCGTCATTTAGGTTTAGTTATGGGGTCAGGGCTGTGATTATTTGCCCAGTCGATCGTATCAGCCTTTCCCAAACGCCACCACGAAGGCTGGCATAAGATGAGTTGAAGTGCCATTCTATCCCCTTTGCTACGGTCTGGTTTTGTATTTTGGCGTGGTCCGGGCTGCTCTACCATTTCTCCAACTCCTTATGAGCTCCAACGAGAATACATTCTTGGGGATGCCCCGCCTCGCGATGAACCTTTGAAAGGCCGTTGGAAATGAATCGGTGGTCATATTACGCACTACTTCGAGATGGACTGCTCTGGAGTGTAAACAGGTTATCAGGCAGCCATTACTCTTTTGGGTGCTCCTTTGCTGTCGTACAAGTAACGGGCCAAAGCAGTCTTCGCCGATTTCCACGAACGGGCGCCATCCCGGTTGGACTCTTACGGCTGGAAGGGGGGGCCACCATTTGTTGGCCTGCTACCGCTGTCCGGCGACGACAATTGATGCAGCTGCCCATGACTCGCTTGACCGCCGCCGGTCCCTTTGTCATCCAAAATCGTCGACGTATGTTGTTCACTAGGTGGTTCATACCTGTGTGTCCCTCTTCTCGATGTGCATGGTCTATCAGGCATCTCATTATGTAGTGGTCACCAGGGACTATTGTGGGGTATTTTGTTTCGTACTCTAGATTTGAGTTCGTCGGCCCCCTCCAACTCTCAGTGGTCCGTTCGTTTGCGTAGGGTTCACTCTTCGTGTACTGCTGCACAACAGCCTGCTTCCTTTGGTGTTATCATCTATCCCGGCCAGCTCGCGGGCCTCGAATGGGGAAAGCGTCTGGAGAGGTTAGTCCCAACCCTTCCCCCTCTGGCACAGCGATTACAGCGGGCACTTTCCCGGTCACAACCTTGGCGAAACGAAACCTAGGGGATCATAGAGGCTTGAGACTGATGGTAGGATTCATCCCCGTGTAGCTGGTCGTTTGGGTAGGTCCAGAGTGAAAGTAAATTCGTCACCTCTGGGTTTCCACTGAAGACCAAGCGTGCGCTCCGTTTGTGAAGAGGATCCCAAAAGCTCTCTCGCACTCCTTGTGCGTGTGTCTTGGCCAAGATCAAGAAATACACCATTATTATAACACTGAGCACCTCCTGGCTGTTAGAAGTCCATATAGTGAGGTCGAATCCTCAGGCTTTGGAGTGGCGGTCAGTTCGATCACATATAAAATAACAATATTTGGTTCGTCGAAGGAACACATAAAATCGTCCACGTAGAAATGGTCCATTGCTCTTCCTAACAAGCTGCTGGTGCAGTCATAACGCTCGAGGGTTCCACGGAGGGCAAAGTTAGCACAGAAGGGAGATGATACCGTCCCAAACGGGTGCACTGTCAGCCTGTATTCGTCAGGTGCGCGATTTGTGTCGTTCTCTGGCCACCAGAGGAGACGGAAGGCGCCCCTATCTTTAACGGGCATCTCTACTTGTAGAAACACCTCACGTATGTCCGCAGAGACGGCTACTTTTCCTAGCCTAAAACGATATAAAACCTCGACTAGTCGTGTTGTCCAGTCTGGGCCTTGTAATATATGGTCGTTGAGGGACACACCCTGACATTTCGCGGCACAGTCAAAAACCACTCTGACCTTCCCCGGTTTCTTCGGGTTCACGACCGGGTGTTGGGGTAGGTACCACCTCAAATTTGCGCTGGTAACCGCTGTATCTACTCTTTCCATGTAACCCAAGTCGATGTTATGTTACATGGCTCGAGCGTATTCTATCCCTAATTGTGGTTCTCGAATAAGCCTGGTTTTGAGGAAGTATAATCTTTTCAGAGCCATTTCTCGGCTGTTTGGCATGGGTTTCATGTTGGATCTCCACGGGATAGGAACCTCGAAACGACCTTTTGCGTACTTGACGTTCTCGGCCACCATTTCCAAAGCCAACATATCTTCTCGTGATGGGGCATCTCTATCAATGGCCAGGTTGGCAAATTCGGTGTTATGCAATCGTTGGAATGCCTGTTCAGTGTTCGTCGTTTCCACCGAAATGCAGTTGATTTGTTTGCCGCATCTGCCGTCTGTACTACCATATAAAGTCCAACCGAATATGGTGCTTACTGCATAGGGTGCTTTGCGGCTTCCTATCCTATGGTCCAGGAACCAATGCGCTCCCGGTATATCGCAGCCGATCAGCAGATCAATTTCGTTACTCCGCCATTCCTCGATCGTAATCCCGTCGAGATGCGGCCACTGAGTCAGAATCGATTGCACTGACTGAGGTGCTTTCATCGGCAGGTCCTTTATAGTGAATGCTTCTGGGGTTTCTGCTCTATCGTTGCCGACCAAGGAAGCGAGTTGTAGGCACGGTTTGGTCGGCTGGATGACTTCGGTGACCCTCAATGTGCTTGCTGCTAATGAGGGTTGATTCCCTCTGATCCCATACCTCTCTGCGAACTCCTTCCTCACTAGAGTGGTATCCGAGCCGCCATCTACGAAGGCCAACGCTGTCATAACCACAACTAGGTTTTCTACGCCAACTGCTATTACTCCCAGGCAAATGGGCTTGTTAGTGGAGCGAGACATCGAGCAGACCACACTTGGCTTCGGGGTTCCTTCGACACTCAATTTCTGGGATATGTTTAGTAGGTCATGGTGCTTCCCATGGCAACCATCCTGACTACAACTGGGTTTCCTTCGGCACACCGCTGCTCGATGTGAATCGTTGAGACAGACGAAGCACGCGCCCAGTCTCCCAGCCATTTCCCATCGTTCGTCGACTTATACGATGCGGAAGCGAGTGCATTCCGCTAGGTGATGAGGCGCCTCACAAACTTTGCACACCGGTACGTTTTCACCTTCGCGAGATAATGCGTGTGTGTTTGCCCATGGTTGGATTCTACTTGATTCTCCGGGTCCAGGTTTTCGTCGTCGTAATCCTAAGTAACTTGCCGGACTCGCGGACAAGTTGACAGAAACTACTGTTTGCTATACGAGCACGACGGTCTATAAACTGCGTCGGGTCTTCAAAAGTGGCTTCTCGCCCAAATCTACTGATCCCCTCGGCTTCCTCGGCCCATCTACCATGTAGTTCTGTGGGCAAACTGCGCACTATGGCCTCCAATGTGTGCAGTACTTTTAGGCCCGACCGGTTATCTAGGTGATTCAACGCGTTGCTGCAGTTCTGCATTTTTATCACCAGGCTGGCTAGAGAGCCCGACTCGCCTTTGGAACACCTTGACTCTGATAGTACACCATCGATCAAATTCCGGGCGACTTTAAACGGCTGCCAAATAGGTCTCTCAGGATTCCATGTGCCCGAGCGTAACCTTCTTCGGGATCCAGCATCGGGCGCCACCAATTGCTTTCCTGGATTTTTCACGACTGTAATGCAGTAAATACAAGAATCTCTGTCCTGGATCGGATACTCTCTTTTCCACAAAGTTCTCGTATTGTTTACCGAACTTACAGTACTGTTCTGTGATCCCGTCGAATGGGGACAATTCCGCTCTTGGTAAGTCAGTAGAGTGGGTTACACTGGTACAAGTCGACTTTAATCGTTCCACGGAACAGCTAGGCCAAATGGCCGTATGCTCCGTGGTCTCCAAAGTCACCTCTCGCTCCCGCCCTCGGAATTGATCTTTCCTGGTAGATTCAGCTTCATCTCTAGCCTGCCTGAGCTAGGTTTCTAATTCAACTATTTTCAATCGACAGATATCATCACTTTGGAATTCTATACCGCTAGCTGCAGTACATGAACTTGTGCTGACAGGACTAGTAGACCTAGCAATATCTAAGGAATCAGTACCGCCCAAAAATACCCCAGGGATTTGCAGAGGTTACTTTTGTCCAGCTTCGGTTTGCCTATGTCCTCCTCTTGGGATTTCTGACTGATTTCTTGCTGGAGATTCCAAGATAACTACTGTAACGGTTATTCCGACTGTGAGTAACGCGCAGCCAAGTCAAAACGAATCCCAAAACCAGAACAAGATTGATTCGTAGTTTCCACGGCACTGGATTACCAAGTTATACGCATATAAATATGTACAAACCTCAACTGTACGGCCACAACGTCTAACAACGAGGACCAGAGTTCAACAAGGGTCAATTTCAGGTACCACCGTCACGGCAGTCCGAGTTCGAACCAAAACTATGCCACTTCACGTTGAAGTGTAGCGATTGGTACTTGCTGTACTTGTTCCAGGGTCAATGAAATAAAGAGCATAGTCTCAACAATACAAGTATATGACAACGGCTAGGGAGGATTTCCACGCATGTACGTTTCATAGATCTTGAATCAGAGTTTCTGTTCTAGGGAACCCATTTCCAAGTTTTTTCCCCTAGTTTTCTGGGCCGGTAATTCTCGTGTTTCAAATTTATTGTTCATTTCTTTGAACAATCCATAAGCCGATAATTGTTGCCCAACGTAACATCCACTATTGAAGTCACGATTTTGCTACCATCTTCGCCTGCCACACAGCATCAGGTCAGGTCAAGTCAGGTCAGGTCAGTTCAGATAGCGGGACCCTAGGCTCAAGCCAATAAAAAACCATTTTCCTGCATCTTCATTTCAGGGGATTCCCTTCCCCTCCCCGTTCTGAGACTTTCTGGCATCCAATGTAATCGGATATGCTTAGTGGCAGAGGGAAAATAAGGGGAGCAGGCCCGCCCCCGGGAACAGCAGTATCATGATAATAAAGGATCAGCGCCACAACTCACTTTTGTCTCCGTGTGAGACCTGCCCCGAGTCCTCGAAAAATGCAAAGATGCGAGTTTGGAGTGATCATCAGGAGAGTGATGGGGGTGGGCTGCGACAGACAGCTACGGTGAGGAAACGCTAGGGTTACGAGATGCCGTGCACAGCGCCGTGTCGGCATTAGAAAAAAGGACGAAAAGGTAAGAATAAGAGCTACTTAGGATGGTCAACCTTAGTTTGGGAATACCCCTGCTCAGCACACCGCCAATTTTTGCTTGAAAGCAGCGAACGAGGTCGCTGTCACCAAGTGCCGGGGCAACTTGTTCCACTTGTTCACGACAAGGTGAGAAAAGAAACATGCCCTTATGCTCTTATTTGCCCCTGGTTTGTTCAGCTTACTCTCTTGCCCCCTGAGCGCCAGGTTTTGACAATGATCCAGTAACGGTTCGTCAGTCGTAGTATTCCGCTATATAACTTGCGGCTATCTATCAGGTCTTCCCTTGGCTAGCTGCGACCAAGGGAGAGCAGACTTCGGGTTTTTAGTCTTCTCCGGTACAACTTCTCTTGCCTCTAGCTAATTACTCCAACGAAACTCCTTTAAAGCCTTCTAACGGTTTTTCGTCCCTCACTAGGCTAGGCGCCCACGGATCTACAAAAGCCTTCTAGTGATGCTTTGCAGTCGTCCTGTAGGTAAGAGCCAATACTCCAGCTTTCCTATACGCCATCGTTCCCCTCGGGTTGAAAAGTGACCAGTTTGCTCCAAGGGCCGCTGGCATACGTTGCTCAGCATGCTTGAAGCTCTTGTGCAGAAGCACACATAATTCTCTTACTACATTAGCGGACTCAGTCCTTCCTGGGATGGACAGCCTTAAGCACCCGTCCTCTTTGCTTCCCCTACCTGACAGCAAGTGTTTGCTTTTGGCTGCATCAACCAGCAACTCCCAGTTTTCTTTTCATGCACTAATCCTGTTTGAGCGGGCTTGCAGTACACTTTGGGTCGGCTGTCGTACTAGCTTGATACCATTTGTGAACAGAAACCCCAGGCGGTCTAGCGTGGGCCCCATGTCCTTCATATATACTAGAAACAACAGTGATCCTAGCAGGGAACTTTGCAGCACGCCACTGCAAGCTTGGGCCAGTGCGGACCTGGTGCTCTTGACCCGTGCAAAGAAACTTGTCACTCGGGTAACCTTCGATCCACCTAAACATCCAGGAGGCTACCCCAAGTGCCCTAAGCTTGCCCAGCAGGAAAAGGTAGTTCACCAATCCGGAGGCCTTCTGAAAGTCCAAGTAACATACCTCTACTCGTTCCCCTGGGTCTAACCCGCTATCTATCTCATTGAAAAACGATAGCAGGCTAATGGGACAGGATCTTACTTTCAGGAACCTGTTGCTGGTTTGCAATCGGCTGGTGCTTTCGCAGACCTTCGGTTGGTCGACATCTGACCCGTCCCCCCAGTACTTTGAGTGCGACTGGCAGTAACCTTACTGGCCGGCAGTTAGAGGCCTCCTCCCGTTCTTCCCCCTTGTGAATAAGGACAGCTTGCTCCGATCTCCGGCCTGCCGGTAGCTCTCCGGTGTCTGAGGATACACAGAACAACTGCGTTTGCGGGTCAACCAGTATGTTGGCCAGGGCTTCTGGAATGGCGGGGTGAATGCCGTCCGGTCCCAATGCCCAGTGACCGTTCAGCCTGTTACGAACGTTTGAACAATGCGTAGCCAAATTCGCAACGGATCCCGAAATCAGAAGACGATTATCCGTGATATTCTACGATACTAGATTATTAAGATAAACAATGACATAAACAATATACAAACCTCAATAATACGATCACAAGGACTCAACAACGAGAAACCGAATAGCAGCGTGTGAGCAGACAGCACGTGCGTCACGCAGGTCCTGAACAAGGATGTGTCAAAGTAGCGCTCTGGGCGCGAACAAACAACAATTGGTCCAGAAAAACAACCAGTTCGTAAAGACAAGTCAATAGTGTATGGAAATGAGTGATGTTGGGGAAAACACTGAATCGCGAGGGAAAAAGGGGGATTTTCCACGACCGGCTGTTACACCGCCCACCAAAATCCTCCTGGATCCTTAGCAGAGTCAAAGGTTCGGTATAAATGTACTGATTCTTCCTACCTGCCTAGGCCCTGCTGTCAGTGCGCGCGTCTAATGCTCGTCGTCGACGTTCTACTACTGGTCGCACCTAATCCATTGGATACATAGACGTGAGGCTAGTCTACATCTTCCACAAGACCAAATGACCGATGGCGGGCGTGAATGGTCGCATAGACGTTGTCCTCGTAAGGGGCCGTCCGGTCCTGGAAGTACGTGCTTGAGTGTGTGTGTGTGTGCGTGTGTGTGCCGGGGTTACAATGAAATCACAGGTATGACTACACATCAAAGGCGGACTTTCTGCAATGTCAACAAATGACCGCGTGGCAAGAAGACGAGTAAATGTAGCATGTGTGTGTGACCTGAGCTCCGCTACTTCCACATATGCAAGGGCATTCGGTAGCGTCAACAAAAGGCAAACAAAGAACGCTGTCACATGTATGATGGGTTTACGGGATGTAGAGTGCGTCGTGCATGCGTGTATGTATGGGGATGTATAATGGAATCGCACTCATCACCACATATCGGAAAGAACCTTCTGTAATGTCAACGAAAGGACCGCGAGCACCTTAACGTGTTTGACGGAGATTGTGTGGTATATATGGTGTTTCTTTATCCACCTCGATTACTGATGTGAAAAGGTGTACTAGGCCTCAGGGTTATCAGCTCCTCCGTCTTCGCTCTCGAGTAGGTTAATACTGCGTATGTCACGAATGAGCACTCCGTTAGCTGTCTTCACCTTCACCGTTCTTATCATTTCGTCAGTGCTTTTGATGGTTTCCGTAACTACTCCCAAAGACCAAGCGCTGAAATGTGCGCGTTTGTCGGCGATCATAACCACGTCCCCAACTTTGAATGGTCTTGTTTTGGCCATCCACTTCTGTCGAGTCTGCAAAGCCGGTAGGTACTCCCGTAGCCATCGCCTCCAGAAGACCTTGGCCAGATAGTTCGCTTGCTTCCACCCGTGGAGGTAGCTCCCACGAAGGTTTACCGGCCCTTGGAAACCCCAGTTCGACCTTAGCGTCAATAAGTCGTTTGGGGTGAGCGCCAGGTGGGTGGGGTCGCCGTTCAATACTGGAACCAGGGGGCGGTTGTTCAGGATTCGCTCCACCTCAGTCATGACGGTGTTCAGCGTCTCGTCGTCGGGCGGCTGCTGCTCCATGATTGACAGCAATATCCGTCTCGCGGACCGGATCATGCGTTCCCATATGCCGCCTCGGTGACTGGCCTGCGGGGGGTTGAAATGCCATCGTATGCCGTAGGCCACGGTTCGATTCTGCAGTTCGTCCCTGTTTATGTTCTTGTGCCAACGCTGCAATTCCCGTTGAGCGCCCACAAAGTTCGATCCATTATCTGAGTATATATCGGCCGGTACGCCTCTTCGGTTGATAAATCTCTGCAAGGCCCGTAGAAACGAATCGGTCGTCATCGAATGTGCGACTTCTAGGTGTACCGCACGTGATTTCATGCACGTCATGATACATCCGTATCGCTTTTCTAATCTTTTCCCGCACTTGATCCACAAGGGCCCGAAATAGTCCAACCCGGTGTCACTGAACGGCCACCAGCCCGTAGTCACCCTGCATTCTGGTAGTGGGGCCATGAGTTGTTTGCCTGCTGTGGCATTGCGTCTCCTGCATTGCACACACCGTCGGATTACGCGTTTTACAGTCTCTCGTCCTCTCAACAACCAAAGACGCTTTCGGATGACGCTCGTCACGTGACTTTCCCCGGCATGTCCCTCCATGGCGTGGACGTGTTGAATCAATAGCTCTACTACAGGTTGTCTCGCAGGCAGCAGTATAGGATACTTTGTGTTGAAGTTCAGGTGTGCGTTGGTCAGCCTACCATCCACCCGCAGCAGTCCGTCGATGAGTTTGGGGTTTAAACGCTTCAGCTCGCCTCTTGGAGATGGTATGTCTTTATTGGTTGGTCCCACTTCTTCCGCCCTCTTGAGTTCTCGGGCGAAAGCCTCGCGTTGTATCATTCTGAAAATATCGTACTCTGCCGCTTGTAGCTCATCGGGACCTATCGGGCCGACCCGTATCCGACCTGAGGGCCGTAGCCCTTTCATGACCAGTAAATTTCTCTTGAACCTGGTTAACCAAACTAGCGAACGAAGCGTCTCCATCCAGGAAGAAAAACTGACCAGTCGCGATAGAATGGAAGACGCTTCGACGACGTTGGTTGCTATCACTACGCCTTTGATCTCCAGTTCCAATTCCGTAGGGGTTTTTAATTCGAACACGGGCCAGTCCTGTTTGGGCAATTGCAGGAAGTTTGGCCCTCTCGTCCACGTGTCCAGTTGCCTGAAGTTGTTCGCACCTCGGGAGCACAGGTCGGCCGGATTATCGCCAGACCTGACATGACTCCACTGATGCGTGGCTGATTCATCGTGGATAATCGTGAGCCGGTTAGCAACGGAAGTACTAAACCGGCTCCGTACGTTGTTAATGTAGTAAAGTACTATCGTTGAATCCGTCCAGAAGCTCACCGACCAAATGTAGAGATCGAAACATCTCTTCACAGCTTGCACCACCCTGACTGCCAACACGGCTGCGCTGAGTTCAAGGCGTGGGATTGAGACCGACTTCAGTGGGGCAACGCGGGCTTTGGCGAACAGGATCCCCGTGGTATATTGTCCATCTCCTGCGCACCATCGTCCGTACACCACAGCTCCATAACCGACTTCGGATGCATCGGAAAAGGCATGTAGTTCTCCAGTCCGTGTCGTATGGCCAGGGGTCAAACATCGTGGGATTCTTATGTCCCCTAATTTCTTCAAGGTGTTCAGAAATTCTTCCCAGTCCAGCCGGTCCCCTCGGTCCAGTGACTGGTCCCAATCAAATTTTTTACGGAACAGCCGCTGCATAAGATCTTTCCGGGTAGCAGCCATGGTGAGACGAAACCGAGCGGGTCGAATAAACTCGAGACGGCAGATAGTATGCCACGACGGGTTATTGGCAGCTCGGGAACGTTCAGTTCGAAAACAAAATCGTCCGTTTCCGCGTCCCATTGTATCCCTAAAGTGCGCTCGATAGGAAGTGGAGAGCCGTCCAAATCACTTACCCTTTCGGCCTTTTCGTGATACGGGATGACTTTCAGCACTTCTGAAGCGTTCGACATCCATTTAGTTAGATGGAAGCCGCCCTCTTCCAGCAATCTCGTCAGACCCCTGAACTGCTCTAGAGCTGATTCCACATCATCGAATGACCCAAGGTAGTCGTCGACGTAGAAGTTCCTGCTGACGCTTTCTACCACTGTCCGATGTACTAGATCGCCATGTTTGTTCGCTGATTCTCGGAGGGCGTAGTTTGCACAAAATGGTGACGATATGGCTCCGAAGGGGTGGACGGTCATCCTATAATTAACCACTGCGTTGTCCCGGTCGCTCCCTTCCCACCACAGGAAACGCAAAGCATCTCGTTCTCCCACCGGAATCTTCACCTGATGGAACATTTCCCTAATGTCAGCAGACAAAGCCACTTTACCCACTCTGAAACGGCACAGAACATCGATCAGTGGTGTGGTCCAGTCAGGCCCCTGTAGTAGGCGATCGTTTAACGACTTGCCCTGGAACTTGGCCGCACAGTTGAAAACCACGCGCAGTTTATTGGGTTTCTTGGGGTTGATAACCGGATGGTGAGGCAGATACCAGATGCCCCTTTTGCTGTCGGTGTTAACAGGCACCTTTTCAACGTAACCGATGGTCTCGTTTCGCTTCATCAAATCCGCGTATCGTTCCCACAGATTCTGGTCTCGAATGAAGCGTTCTTTTAGTCGCAGTAATCGTTGGAGAACATAATTTCTGTTGTCAGTCCACGGGTCGACCGGTGAGCGCCATGGGAGGGGAACCTCAAACTGTTTTTTGAGGCCTCTAGTGCATTGCCGCACCGTTTGTAGGGCGAAGTGATCCTCTTGAGACAACGTCGGTCTTTCGTCTCCAATGTCATGAAACTCCTTTTCATAAAGCCGTTGCAGATGATACTCTATGCGGTCCGTTTCGGCGGATAAGTAATTCACGGAACCGCGTACCCCTACTGGACCGTATAACATCCATCCCAGAGCCGTGCGTACGGCATAAGGTGCCTGGCGGTCGCCCACTCTTTGGTCAAGCACCCAATGCGCCTCTGGCACGTCGCATCCGATGAGGAGATCCACTTCATCATCTTCCTAGTCTACAACGGTTACATCCTGCAGGTGGGGCCACCGAGTCAAGATTGCGTTCACCGACCTTGGTGCTCGCATGGGGAGATCCGCTAGCGTGAATGCCTCCGTTGGTTCAATTTCCTAGTTAGTGTCTGGAGAGATGAGTTGCAGCCTTAATCTACCGGCAGCCATTACCTGTGTTCCGCCCACCGTGCTCACTGCTAACGACATCGCACCTTTAGCGAGTTGGTATTTGTCGGCAAACCGCTCTTTCACTAAAGTGGTGTCGGATCCACTATCAACGAAAGCCAACGCCTTGACTATCCCAGTCGGAGTCACTACTCCCACGGCCACTACGCCTAAACGCACCGGTTTACTGGCAGATTGTGAAGTTGAACAAATCACGCTGGGCTTGGCACTCGCCTCGGATATGGTTACTCTCGCCTGATGCAGCAGCTGATGGTGTCTGCCCGTGCAGCCCTCGTAACCACATCGATTCCTTGTTCTACAGGCTGCTGCCCGGTGCGTGGTGTTGAGACAGATGAAACATGCTCCTGCCATCCTCGCCATTCCCCACCGTTCGTCTATTGTGGCGTTGCCGAACTTGGGGCATTCTGGTAGGCCATGGCTAGTACCACAGGACCTGCAATTTGGGTCGCCGTAGCATCTCGTGAAATGACGTGTGTGTTGGTCCAAGGCTGGTACTTTGGATGTTCCCGTACAGGGGTTTGGACTTGGCTAGTACCGGGCTTGTTTGCTCGGTTGCTGTCCCGGACGAGTCGGCCGAATCTGCTGTCAGCTATCTTCGTTTGCCTGTCTAAGTATTCAGTCAGGTCTTCGAAGTTGGCTTCTCTGTCGCTTCGGCTGATCCGTTCAGCTTCTTCCGCCCACCGACCCTGTAGTTCGGGAGAGAGGTGACGGACTATGCCTTCCAAAGTGTGCATGGCGTCTAGGTCAGCCCTGTAACCTAAATGGTCGAGGGCTATTGAGCAGTTCTGCATCTTGATCACCAGGTCGGCCATGGTGTAGACGTCGCCCTTGGTTTTCTTTGCCTCTGCCATCACGCCCTCTATTAGGTTACGGGCCACTTTGAAAGGTTGGCCAAACAAGTCCCTCAGAATCTTCCTTGCTGTTGTGTAGCCTTGTTCCGGGTCGAGCATGGTGCACCCGTCGATAGCTTCTCGCGCTCGGCCTCGGCAGTAGTGAGTACGGTAAAGAAGCCTTTGCCCAGGGTCGTTTACCTTGTTTTCAACGAACGTCTCGAACTGTTTGACAAACTTGCAGTATTGCTCAGCTCGCCCGTCGAAAACCGTTAACTCCACTCTAGGCAGATCGATCGATGGTGGTTTGTAGTCGGCGACCGGCGTGGGGTTCCCTACCTTATTGCACTCTAACCTATCGGAAGTGTCGAAGTCACTGGTCTCATGCTCTCGCCGTTTCTGTGTACACTTCTCTGCTTCATGCGCCTGTAGTCTAGCCGAAAGTAACTGTTGCTCTAGTTCTAGTATTCTCAGCTTATATAAATCGACATCCTTACGATCAATATTGCTTTCAATAACACATGAGCTAGCACTGACAGGACTAGGCGATCTAGCATTTACTAAAGAATCATATGTACCCAAAACCTCCCCAGAGACTTGCCGTATTACTTCCTGTCCGGATTCGACTGCCTTTGATCCTTTTCTTGGCATTTTGCGTGATTTTTCCTCGATCCAAATAGATCTATTGAGTATTGTAACGAACGTTTGAGCAATGCGTAGCCAAATTCGCAACGGATCCCGAAATCAGAAGACGATTATCCGTGATATTCTACGATACTAGATTATTAAGATAAACAATGACATAAACAATATACAAACCTCAATAATACGATCACAAGGACTCAACAACGAGAAACCGAATAGCAGCGTGTGAGCAGACAGCACGTGCGTCACGCAGGTCCTGAACAAGGATGTGTCAAAGTAGCGCTCTGGGCGCGAACAAACAACAATTGGTCCAGGAAAACAACCAGTTCGTAAAGACAAGTCAATAGTGTATGGAAATGAGTGATGTTGGGGAAAACACTGAATCGCGAGGGAAAAAGGGGGATTTTCCACGACCGGCTGTTACACAGCCTGCCCAAAGCCAGGTCAACTTCACTATTACCAATGACGACTCCATCCACGACGGCTGTCTGCTGGATTATGGTGGTCTCATGTTGCCCCTAGCCATCAGGTCTATGCAAAAATCAAAAGTTCTTGAAAGCCTGCGCCTTTTGGTACGCGCTCGATGACTGCTGCACTTTTTAGTTGCATCCAGCGGCGATTCTTGCCGTAGCCTCAGACCGAATCTAGTTTCACTAAGCCTCGGGACATATCTTCGGTCTTTGAGCTAGGGCTGCTCTATACCTCGCCTAAAATTTTCTCTGCAAACTAAGGGCATGATCGCGGGCTATCGCATATTGCGGCAAGTTCTGATGCCCGCCTATTGACCCATAACGGGGCCGAGCTCTTCCCTTTATCAGTTGAGCCTTGGGGGGTGGGCTTGCCAACCAGCGGTGGTTTACCAGATTTGACGCTTCTAAGTGGAGCGAGTTAGTCAGTCAACCTGGGGAGGTCTTTCCCGATGATGGTCCATCTCTCTTCCACGGTGTGGTAATACGCTCCCCAGTCAACTCCACCTGCAGCTTCTCGGATTGCTATGAAGTCCAAACCCCTGAAGTTCCCTTGCATCCTACTTGGCACACCGTGGAAACCCCTTGGATCGGAAACCTGATGTCCACATGGCAGCCCGTCCCAAGAGGGTGGGGAAATCTTGGGTGCCAGGTGGCCAATAGGTCAGGTACACTCGAAGTCCACCCTTCTTTCAACTAGGATGGCTAGTGGACGTACTGAAAGAATAGTGTGTCATCCGAAAGCCCGAATAATTACATGAAGAGGTGGGTGCCAGTTTTAGAAGAATCGCTCTTCTAATTCATTTCCGGAGTTTTGAAATCCCCCCACTGCAAAACTCCGGAAGCCCGTGAGGCAATCAAGGTTAGGTATCAGAACATTTGAAGGTTTTATCTCCTGGAGTGGCACTTGGGCTGCGGTACGATTATACTATATCTATAGGACATCCCGGAGATAGCAGGTGGCGTAGTTAAGCTAGTACACTTTGGATATACAGAGCTTCTCCAGGATGCAGTTTTAGGTTTCCCTTGACCAACACTAGATTCCTTCCTCCTACACTACCATCCCTTCTGTCCGCCCGGTAGGGGCAGTATCCAACGGTGGATAGCAGCTCCGGGTCTGCACTCTGGTGCAACCGCGCTTCTGTCATCGCAAAGCAATCTTCTCCCAGTGTTTCTACCTCCAACTCCTTATTTCTTGTGCTACAAGCTTTGGTGTGCACAGCTCTCATCTACCCCGCGGGGGGTACTGTTTCCCCTCAGCTGTTGGACTTTGCTAACCCCTCTTCTAAACTGGCTCTCGGACTCATTTCTCGATACCTCCACCCTTATGTGTCACTGAATTTCAGCTTCCGGAGAATTAAACCGGACTGCTGCTTCTGCTGTCCTCAATGTGGTGTTCTTGCGCCACAATAGAAGTGTCGGTCAACGGGGGTACGGCATGGGGCAGGTAATAGGCCTTTGGAACCCCGGACAACAGGTACAACCAAACCCCGAGAAAGGCCTAAAAAATTGGACAACAAGCTGAAAGTTCCGGCGTGCGAGAAAAGACGGTAAAAGTCATGGAATAAGTGGAGGGCGTTTTGCATTGAAACGAGCCCTTTTAAGTTTACGTTTGGGGGCGACACCGGACGCGACACTAGCTAAGGGAGCCAAACCTTCAACCGTCCGCAGGGAGAGGAGTCAAAAATATGTTTTTCGACTGACGGAAACCCATTGTCCTCGCTGCAGGCAGACAAACAACGCACGGCCAAGTCGCATCGAACAACATACAAACTACCTAAAGCTAAGTATTAATTGGTTGCCATGATGTCCTGATAGCTGAGCTTGGCGTTTAGATCACAAACGTTCCACGACCAGTTGAGGTGACATCGTCAGCTATGTTTTTCAACGGTAATTTTTGGTCATGAATTTACACATTCAGACCTACTCATCTACGAGTCGCTACAAGCTCTTCAGAATAGCGTACTCCAGCGTACACAAATCTACCTTGGTAGATTTGTTACTCGCTGCCAAAGATCTGTGAGTTGCTATCTAACTGACGAGTAGATCGGCTCGGGGACCCCTTCTGTGACGGCGTTTGCCTTCCTTCCGATGGCCATTCCAGACGTCCGCACCAACCGCGTAAGGTCCTGGCTTGGCTTGGTTCAGCTTATGTCTAAACGATCACTCATACAAGATTCTGCGCCGATGCCCTTGGCTCGGGCCTCATGTCCTGTGACCAGATCTGACTTCTCATGCCTTTAAGCGTATTAAACAAATTGAACTTCCCGCGGCGCGCCTGTCGAGTCGGAAGATGGCGCGTTTTGTGTTCCTGCTGGCAGTCCTATGGTAGTTTGTTTTCAGACATGGATAATAAAATTTTCAAACAGGTCAGTCTTTGCAGATGATTCTAGGCTTATTCTTCTGGATGATTTGGAATTAAAATCTTACATACCATCGTCTTCGTGGGATCTTGTTGTTCAAAATCCATTTAAGGTGAGTTATTCGCATCAAGTTTCTCTGTCAAACGTATGCCTACAAAGTGTGGATATTTGTTTTCGCCTTCTGTTTCTTCCTTTCGATTTAATATCTTATAACGATGTGTAAAGCAAGTTTGGTGAGAAAAATCAACGACGGCACCTCTACAGCAAAACCGCCCCAAAATCGATCGGTTTCCCACTGGGTTGCGTTATTGCAGTGGTCGGTTTTTCGAACGATTTTCAGTCGTTTAAAGCCGGTCGTGTGTATTAGAGGTATACTTCAATTATTTCTGTCAATTCCGTCTAATTACGTTTTCTCCTCCCCACTTCTATGTCCCAAACAGTGGAGTCTTCTCAGTTTGCCCATTTTACTAGGCATGAAATAGTACGACCTTTACCTTTGTAGTAACGGGCATTTCAGTGTATCTGAATCAGTGTATTGAAATAAAATGCTCAGTAAAAGATGTACGGTACTCCGGCCATCCACTTCATTCGTTTTGATTCGCTTTTGAACTGTGAGAAAATGGCTAGTTAACAAACCGGTTGAAAACCGATGTAACGATGTTCTTTGATTCAGATTTACTTCTCTTGAACCATTCAACTGAGACCCATTCTAATATTTTAGGTAGTTTTTCGACTAGTCGTAACACTTAACTTGTAATTGCCCTAGTTGTAAGGTTGATTAGACCTTACTTCGCGGTTTCCTTAGTAAACGCGTGCTTCGGTCCTTTGTACTGCGTGGACCACCTGCACGTTACTCTAATGTGTGGCACTGCACAAATATGTTAACCAGAACAGTATTCTCCACGACCCGTGAGAACGAGAAGGCGATTGGGAGAGATAGTGGTTAGCGTGTATTTGGGAGCGTGCTTGAGAGCGTGCAAGAGCAACGGTCAAATGACCACCGCGCTTGGCAGTCAGCGTTCAGTTAAACAATAAACGTGGTAAAAGTATGAACGAAGATGGCAACCGCTACATAGTTACAGATTGTGTGTGCGTTTTAGGTTACTCTTTTTCTGAGCGAATATCGGAATATCCTCGGTTGACTTAGGTTATTCAAATTGTCGTTTTTTGCGTTGACCGTAACACTTTTGATAATCATGCAAGAACCTCAATGGCACAGTCTAGAGTGTGAATCCCCAGTGTTGCACTCCTTCCAGAACAATCATTTCGACATATACTGCTCTTATTGAGGTCCCACCCAGCACAGTAGTCCCCAAAAATGCCCAATTTAGTCCCCTTTGAAACACCTCAGGGATTAATGTTTGATGCATCGAGGATGCATCGGCTTATGAGCTTTACTTTTAATTTTCGGTAATCTGTACTATATTATTTCATATTGAGGTGCTAGTATTTGAAATTTAATTTTCGTTGGAGAAAAAAACAGGACTTGCAAACACCCTCAAAAATTACTTAGCACGACTGGGATACTTTCCGGTTCGAATATCATAAAACAGCATTTTACAATGAAGTCATATTGTACTTCTATGTTGTGAACCATTCTCAAAGTAACCGGTAAAATTCCCCAACTTATAAAAGTAGTCCCTTAGTGGACTTTTTAGTACCTAATGCTCCTTTTTGCCGACCGGGTTGGTAAACTATAATGTTCTCCAATAAAGTTAAATTATTTTCCTATATTTTAGACCTTCCCAAATCTAATGGTACTATGAAAACTCGTCTCGAATTACATAATAAAACATTGCCTGTTATGAGACTTTTTTGAGACTAAAATGTTCACCCGCGCTGCCTGAAGTGGTATTTCTTACCGAATACTTTACATTTCTACAAGCGTAGCGTTATTCCGATAGCTACAAAATAAAATTACTGAGGAAAAAAAATGTAAAACGCGTTTTATTTATGCAGGAGTAAAGATAAGGAGGCCTAGCTATTTTCGGCCCACTTTAGCCGCTCTTGTAACTCTGTCCAGCACCTGATCTTCGGTTCTTTAGTGTAAGCATTCCCTCGCCCTCGCTTCTGTTGTATGAAAGACTTGGGTGCACGGTACCCCTGCTCACTTGAGGTATTTCCGAAGCGAGGCCGGGTCGTGTATCGCTCGGGCACTACACAAATGCGTTCAGCGGACAAGATCAGATCTACTGAAAGACTAAAAATATATCGGAAAATAAATATGTAAAATTATCCATCGACCGTACTCACGACAACCGGTTTGTATTGAGTAACACTATATTTATTTAGGAGTTGAGGTGCATCGATATATATATATATATATATAGTAAGTAGTATGTTAACGTGTGGGCAAAATTTCCCCGGAAGCACACGATCGGTTTCGCGGTTGTTGCCGTTTATCAGGTATGCGTACCCGGTACTACTCTGCCCACTCGTCCTCATACTTGTACACTCCGATGTTATATGTTCACTAGGACCTAATTTGAATCGTCTGGAGTGTGAATGGATACTCTTCATTGAAGAACCCACAAACGAATCACAACTGTGATTTCTCATAGTTATTCGTGTCTGGGTCACTGCTAACCCAACGAACAACGAGGCTGCATGTGCAAGCGCTCATATTGATAGATTCAAATTAGATCCAAGTGAACATATAACATCGGAGTGTACATGTATGAAGACGAGTGGGCAGAGGAGTACCGGGTACGCATACCCGATGAGCGGCAACAACCGCGAAACCGATCGTGTGCTTCCGGGGAAATTTTGTCCACGCGTTAACATACTACTTGCTATCAATATGAGCGCTTGCACATGCAGCCTCGTTGTTCGTTGGGTTAGCAGTGACCCAGACACGAATAACTATGAGAAATCACAGTTGTGATTCATTTGTGGGCTCTTCAATGAAGAGTATCCATGCACACTCCAGACGATTCAAATTAGATCCTAGTGAACATATATATATATATATATATATATATATATATATATATATATATATACGATTTCAGGCTGTGCCAAACAAAACATGGTACAATCAGATAGGAATGAGTACATGAATTCATAGTGAGAGAGGGGAACAACGGTGAAAAAGCGAAGTTCTTTCTCTGTTTTGTTTTGTGCACATTTTGCGTTTTTTGTTCACGTTTGATGATCACAACAGAAACAAATACACTCCCGCCACTGATTTCGATTTCAAGCTATTTCCATTACTGAGACAAGCCAGCGTTCCTTGACATCTCTACCGTTGCCAATTGGCAACCAAGACTTCCCTAAACGTGATAGACATCCCGTCAGTTTCCTCAGTCCTCTGCGGCACGTCATTGCTTGTCCTCTACGCCCTTTCTTCCAGCCAGGCCCAGGCGCTGGGCAGGCATCCTTAATACGTGTCCTAGCCGGCGTAGACGATGTTGCAATTAGGTCTTTCATAGAGAGGAGTTGGTTGTACCAAACACGCCTGCGCACTTGATCATTGCTGACACGCTGCTCCTGGCAAACACGGGCAATGCTACGCAAGCAGCGGGTATCAGACACAGCCAGGCGACGAATATCTTGAATTCGGAGGGACCATGTTTCAAAAACATACAGCAGTACGGGGCGCACGGCGGTATTGTACACTCACACACACCTTTCAAGGAATGACTGATGTCGTTTCGGCGCCAGAGACGCCTGGGGTTTGGAAAAGCTAGTCTGACCTTTAAAATACGCGTAGATTTTCCTCTCCCATGTCACCGTTTTCAACAACACAACTGCCCGGGTAAGCAAAATTTTCTGTAATCTCCAGTCATTCGTTGCCCAAGTAGAGCGCGGGTACGCGCTCTTGTCAATCCTGAAGTAGCACCTTACAATTTGACGGGACGAAGTACATTCCGTATGAAGCCATTTCAGTTATCATGCGGCTCAGTAGAAGTTGAGCGACTGAGAAGTTAGAAACGAGCAGGATGATGTCGTCAGGTTATTCCAGATCAGTAATCCTGTACCCTGGGAGGAGTTTGACACCACCTTTTACAAGGCCCTCGACCGATTTCTCATGGGTGTCGTCAGTTGCGAAGTTAGAGAGAAACGGTGAAATATGATACCCCTGTAGAACACCACTGAAAACAACAAAGGGAGCGAAAGCCTAATGTAAACTCTTACTCGTCCTGAAGTATGGCGGCAGAAGGATTTTGATGATGGGTACTTTTCTGGAAAGCTGTTTCTCAACAGGCATTTCTACAGAGCAGTCTTGTCAACCGAATCAAAGGCTGCTCCGATATCCAAGAATACGGCCGACAATGGTCGGTCTTCGGCAAGTGTTTTGATGCTCCAACGACTAACAGAGGGTGAATATCTGAACAGTGCAGCCTCGGCCAAGGCGACACCTCGCTTGCTTCTGACAGGTTTGCCCCTCTCTGTGACGACAGTCTGCGAAGATTGACAGGCGGTAAAACCTGCGACGCAGTCTGGATTAAGCTGATTCCTCTATGATTGCTGCAGATAGCTCGGGTTCCTTTCTTGAAGACAGGGACTACAATCGATTCCGTCCAGTTTGTAGTAGCTTCTTTCTCTTCCCCACTTTACGTAATATATGCTTTAGATCTTTCACCATGTCGTAACCTGCCGCTTTGAATGCAGCTGGTGGTGGGCTGTCTGGGCCTGGAGCCTTACGGCGCTTGAGGAGTGCAAGTGCACTACAAATTTCAACTTTACTGGATGGGTCTAGGGACACGGACCACTGGGTACAGTGTTCATCAAGAGGCATGACGGTCTTCGCAGAAAGCCAGTTGAATTGCAAGTTGGAGTGTTCAGCCCATCTTTCCAAGCGTCGATGAGGATTATGTATAGGTGTTCCGTCGGCTTCACAGATTGTCTCGCTGACACACGGTGTTGCGGAAAATACTCAGCCTTTCTAAAGGTTGCGTTGCTTTGATTACCGGTCTGTCCGAAGGTTTGTAAAATCTGAATTTGACCTCTGCGCACATCCTACACTGTGAAAGCACTCGCCGCACTTCATCCAAAGAATGTGACAAGTCTCGAGAACGGACGAGATGAAACATACGATTTATTCCCGGAGGCAGAGTGATTCGTGTAAATCTCTTAGAATGGTTTGATCTAAAACAACTGTACAACAGCCGCGTGAGAGCGCATCAGCCGCGTGGTTATCACACCCTGGACGGTAGACGACGTCATATCAGAAACAGCATAGTTCGCCTCGCTGTTGCTAGTTTTTTTTCATCTTTGATTTTACCTTTGGCTTGTGGCTGAACATAAAGACAACCAGCCAATGATCTGTGGCGAATTTGAAATTATTTCCCAGTAGGCAATGTCTCCACTTCCTCAGTGCCTCAACCATGGCTTGAGCTTCTTTTTCGACGGCGGAATGCTGTCTTTTGGTTGGTGTCAATGGTATAGAAAAAAACGCCACCAGTCTACCATTTCGGTTGAGTGTGGCGGCAACAGCGACATCCGAGGCATGCGTCTCCACAACCGATGGCACGCAGGTCTCCATGGTCCCTACCGTGGCGTTTTCGTGTTCATTTTTCAGTTTTTTGAATTACAGTGTGGTGTGTGCGGGCATTGGGAGTGTGCTCTCGGACCAGTGGGTTTATCTTGTCTGAGGAGTGCGATATTCCCTGCGAATAATGTGCAAACATTTTGATGCCTGCTCTTGTGTGATATTTCGATTGGGGGCCAAGTCCCTCAAGAGTTTGAGTCTCTCTCAATCAGGTCTTACAGTCCCTTTTGGAACTTCGAAGCCTAAAGTATTTATTTGTCATACGAGTGTAACACTCTTAGCTTCTTTAGATATGGGAACGTATTTTTTGGCCCCGTCTAGAAAACTCCTCAAGTTTTGGTCGTGTTCTTTCATCTCCGTACTGCGGGTTGTGGCGTTGTCCACGTGGACATAAGTGCCAGGTAATTCCTGCTTGTTGATGATGTTATCGAGAGTCTGCTGGAAGCACGCCACGTCATTGATGACTCCAAAGAGAATGTGACAAAATTGATATAGTTTTCCACAAGCCTTGAAAGCGGTATATTTCCCTTTGAATTTGGTAGGAATTTGGTGGTAAGCAGGTTTGACATCAAGTGTGCCGAATATTTCAAAACGCGCAGTCTGATCAGTTAGCTGGTCCATACGGAAGATGCGTCAATAAACGTGAATCAATTTATGGTTTGACTATAGTCCACGACGATGCGTTTTTTGTCTTTCATTAGAGGTTATCAGGACACGTGATCACTAAGGGGATCTCGTGGGTTTGATAATATCGGCATCTAGTAGGCTCTAGACTTCAGTCCGTATATACTGCTCATCGGATTTTGAGTGGCCTCAAGGTCTTGTTGCGATAGACCGGCATTCCGCGGGCAGGCTATAAAACTGATTGTGGTTCTATCGAAGCCGAGACAAATCCGAAAACGGAGGTAGACCTGTTTCCAGTCCAAAAGCCCCCAGTAATCACATCAGGCAAACCACTAACCGCATGCTGGAATTGTGGCAAATGGCCTTTTGTCCGTTTCTGTCCGTTTACGAAACACATTTTTCAAAAATGCCGTAGTCAAGATCACAAAGAGAATCACTGTTCAGTCAGTCACCCTACCAAGTTTAGTGTGAACCAGAAACAAAAGACGCCCTTCATGTGTCCATAATCTAACTCGAGCACCAATTCGCGGTCCGTCATGATCACCTCTAATGCTGCTTTCGGAGCCAGAAGGAAATACATAACTATCAACATCAATGGCGCACCGGTACGTCTTTAGCTAGATACGGCGTCATATATCATATAAATTTCCAAATGCACATGGGATATGATCGAACAGCTTCGAACAATCAAATCAAACAAGACACTAAAGAACGTTTCCGAAGGAAATTTACTGCCTACTGGTGAGCTAGACTATGACGTTACTTTTGGTGATAATTCACGGGTACCTGCCGTCCTACAAACCGCCCAAATCTGAATCTCCTTGGGCTCGGCTGGATTGAAGAACTTCACCGTCTGGACGTACCACTCAACCATGTTTGCAGTGGTGTGAAGCTGTCACCACAGAATACTCAGACCTTCGATCACGTGGATACCGAATCGACATCCAGAGGTTTGCGCACCGACACAACATTATCATAGACGACTGAGAAGAAACAGTTATTTTGTTCACAGATCAAAAACAGGTTGAGTTAGTCGCAACAAAGATGAATTGTTCTATCGAAGCAGTGGTTTCGGGTGATTCCTGAGGCGAAGACGAGTTATTGTCGATAGCACTACCCGGAGGAAGTGCGGCCGACTCGTGGTGTAGATCAGACTGATAGGCCCGTTTCCGAGATCTATTCGAATCAGCCGCCGACTTCAGATCGAGCATTTCATGTCTGATCGAATGGGACATGAATCCGTGTTTGAAGGAATCGCGTGAGGCTTCATTCTGATGTTCAGCGGTGACTTCCCGGTGGTCTCAATCACTCACACGCGACTGCAATTCACGAAGGAACTGATCCGTCATCTCCCCAACGTTTTTTGCAGGTGTTTGGTGGGTGTCGAGTAAATATCTCGTTTTTGATTGAACATACGTTGACTGGAGTTTCGATATGGCAGTTTCGTAGTCATGAAAATCTTTCGCATGCGAGAAAACCGATAGAACAAGATAGTTCATAGACGTTTTCAACTCATTTGCATGTAAGTTTTCAGTGGAATCTAGCAAGTTGTTGAATCTGTGAAGCCAACTAATGCGGGATTCAACAGCTTCGGAAGAGTTCTAATCTTTGTTTGAAACGCTGTGATGTAAGGAGTCGTTCCATAAATTATGAGATAAGTAAATTGTGATGAAACTCAAGTTAGTAAGTCGAACAGAGTGGAGCAGAACAGAGGACTTTTTACAAGGCCTTATTCATCTTATAAAACGATATTAACTACAACGTAAAATGGAGTGGAAATACCAATTGTACACGGAACAGTCTGGTGATTCACAGTATTTACCTACAGTGTCTTTGTGAGTGAAAACTTTTTATGTTGATCAGGTGGAAGCTTTAAGTGGGGAGAATAATATTCGATAATTTAGGTGGCCTCTTTACGTATATTCTAAAACTATGAACACCTTTTGTGATTTTCTCGAAATTCTTTTGAGGTGAATCCGAAAATTGATAGCCTAATTGAGTCTGAACCCTATAGAGCAGAAATAATCGACACTTGCCTTCCGAACCATCCCCTCAAGAATTTGATGCCAATATGAAATACTGCAGCTCGATGCCCATTGAGAAGAAAAATGCTGACCTCCCACATTTTCAAGAAAGGCGGTTTGTTGCATGTGTTACCTTTGAGACGGTTCAAAGTAAAATGGATGAGTTGTGTCCATAGGTGGAGTCATGATGTATTTTGATCACGGCGATGGTATGTCAATTTCACTTGACATTTTAAAGGTTCAGTCGATGTAAATTATAACTTATTGGGGTTTAAAATACTTAGTTTTGAATTTTCGAGAGATTATTTCCTTTTTTTTGAACCATAGATTTTGGAATTACAATGTTTTTTTCTTACCTCCAGGGTGCCATTGAAATCGCTGAATCTCCTGTGGATAAGTTTCAGATTCTCATAAATGTTACGAACGGTCTATCTTCAAACCAAAAAATAAATTACCTTTTGAGAAACACTGATGACGCTGTCTACGTGGAATTGGTAAGTGACTGAGGCATTTTTGTTCAATATTTTGTAGTACTCTCGTGTGGCTGAACTCACTGTCAAATCCACAGGAGAGGAAGAAAAAATATACCTACAGCTTCTTTTTGTCACAGTTTCGGCGTTGATCCTGGTCGTATTTGTTGTATCCATCATTTTTTCCTGTTGGTGGTTGAAAAGTCAAAAGTGGGAAGACGAAACACAGCTCACAGATGCAGGTAAGAGTGCTCGTCTTTAGGTTTACTCTTTTTGCATTTTGTTTGAGGACGAATGCAAACTTTTTTAACTGTTGTCATCGGTGTTTCTCAGACGTAACAAGGAGGATCCAGAGGTTGTCTATCTTATGTAAACTAGCATGTCTAGTAACGTTATTGCTGTAGAAACACATTAGTCTTGATCTCAGTTGATTATTTGAGACTGCTTTTGCTGAAATTCAGCAGTCGAAATTGAGTTGATTTAGTGCCTGCGTCTACTCTCAAAGACGGTGGCTCAGCACTATTACTGGAGTTGACAAAACTCCTGGGCTTGATGTAGGAGAAGGGAAAAGTACCGAAGAGTTGGTTTGAATCGGTGATCCTACCGATACATAAGAAAGGCGACGGGTCCTCCTGTGAAAACCACAAGGACATAAGTCTGGTTAGCATCGCATTGAAACTGCTCGTTGTTATTATTCCTTATCCGTAACCTAGCACTCGCGAACAGTGCTCGCGCGAGAATCAAGCTGGTTTTAGATCAGTTCGAGGTCGTGTTGATCACATCTTTACTGATCGACAAATCTTGGGACATAGACACACCTCCCGTAGACTAAAATCTTCGTTTTTATTGATCTTAAAGCGGCCTTCGACTTAATCGACCGCAAATTTCTCTGGTTCTGTCTCTTGTTGAAGCGTGCATCAGATAAATTTGTTTCCATCATAAAATCCGTTTACATGGATAACCGAAGACGACTTCGGGTTTACGGTGATCTTTCACCCGAGTTCACCCCCAAAAAGTGGTATACGTCAGGGTTGTCCGCTTTCTACTTTTCTCTAACTTTGTGATTAATATGTTTCTGGGGACCTCTCTTTTGTCATATGAGGATGGTGGCATTGAACTTTTCCCGAGTGGAAAAGTGTCAGATCCTGAATATGCGAACGATTTAATTCTAACTGAAGATTCAGGTAAGTTGCAGGCTTTTCCGGACAGCTTGAATAACTACGAAGTGATGTTTGGTGTGCGTTTTGCAAGATTCTGTTGCAGAACTATGTTGGTCCAATTCCAAACCTTCCAGTGTTTATGAAAACTATAAGCCAGGCAGGCAAGTTCTTTTATGTGAGCAGCTGCATTTCATCTGAAGGTCGGATATCGGATGTGATGTCTTTATGTATACTGGAGATTCGTTTGGCTTTTGTCAATCTGAGTCATCTGTGGCGTGGACATAACATCCGTTCAGCTATCAAGGGTGGAGTGTACGCTGTGGCAGTCGGGCCAGTTATTCTAAATGGTGCATAAACATGGCGGTTGCGACCGGAGGATATAAGAAGATTGTCGATATTTGGGCACCGATGTCTTTGTGGCATTGCTCGAATCTGGTGGGAACATCGTATTAGGAATGCTGAGATAAGGCGCAGAGTATTAGGCACAGGAACGGAATCATTAAATGAAATACCCAAGGTTAGGAGGTCAAAGTGGTTGAGACATGTGTTACGCATGTTCCGTGATAGGATTCTTCGCCGATGCGGGTAGCGGTTGGAAAATGAGTAAGGGTGATCAATCCATGACATGGAAGAAAGATGGGAGACACCTAACCAGTAGACTTGGCCATGTGGGGTGTGTTAGAGTTCCTAAGTGGTGTCCAAGAGACTCTCTCTCTCTCTATGGTTAGATACATTGGAGGATATGGCTGTGTGTTGTAAAGGGTGACGCTCTTGTATTCACAGACTTTTTCATCGACTTGATAGAAATATTCGCAGTTCTACTATTCCTCCCTTCATACTCTTGTTCCTTTTCGTTATTTCCTCCTGAGGTTGCCGCTAGGAAATAGCAACCGCAACCTCTGCACCCACTACTTTTTAATTTTATGTAACTGTCTTCTACGAGAGGAAAGGTCAGCTTCTTGGATGTCTCCGATGGTAGCTGTCCACGCATTCCGGTCTGCGGCAAGGTTTTTACACCGTAAAATCTATTTGCTGCGCCAGTCGTTTACTCCGAAGATCGACTAGGGTTTACCCTAATAGTGCTAACGCATGTCTTCAGTTGGCCACCAGTTCGATATTTTCAGTCCATGCAGGGTAATGGCAGTAGGCCCCTCTTCGTAGGTTCCGTTTCGGATCGTCGTGGGACATGGCCAAACCACTGTAGGCGAAGTCGTTGGAGGAATGAAAGTCGTTCTGTATTCGCACAGTGTTGACGCACAGCGAAGTTTCTGACGTATTCATACCACTTGGTTTTGTCCCTGTAGCGGAGAAACCAGTGGTCAAAGCTTTCCAGTCTTTTCGTGTTGTCTACTCTCAACGGCCAAGTTTCGCAGGCGTACGTAAGAACTGGGCGGAAAGTCGCTCGGTACATGCGCACCTTCTTGTGGAAGCTTATTTCGCTGTGAGACCACAATAATTTTCGAAGTTGTAGGAGCCCCCTCCTAGAGCAGTCTGCACGGAGCTTTACCTCGTCCCTGACCTGACGGTTTGGCTGAATAGTAGAACCGAGGTATTTAAAGTGGTACACCTTTTCCAGATTTTCGCCATTGACGCATATAGAGTGTGTTGAGCCTTGCGAAGTCGTGAAGAATTTCGTTTTTGTGGTGTTTATCTCCAGACCAACGACCTCAGCTTCACATACAGTACGGTTAAGAACCGGCTGCAGAGTTCCAGGATTCTCTCCCAGAATGACAGTGTCGTCGGCGATTTCGAGGTCTGTAACCAAAGAGTCGTGGCCAAGTTGTATTCTTCGAAAGTTGTTGAAGGTGCGATGCATCATCTGGTCAGTGGCGTACTTAAATAGGATTGGCGATAAAAGGCATCCATGGCGGACGCCGGCGTCGATTGGAAACTCTGAAGACTCTTCGCCGCAGGCGCGGTCACGCACCTGTGTTGGCGAGTAGCACGATCCTATCGATCTGATATACTTTATGGCATTCCGTCGTCGCGCAGTACGCTCCAGAGTGGCTGTCTGTCAGTGGAGTCGAATGATGCCCGAAAGTCATTGAAGCACGCTGTGGTGGGTTGTTAGAATTTAAAGTGGTGTTCGAGGATTCGGCGTAGCGTGAGGATATGGTGAACACAGCCTCTTTCTCGACGAAAACCACACTGGTTGAAGCGTGTTCACGCATCCCGAACAGCAACAAAGCGATTTAGCAGAATGGTCGCAAAATACTTAGCCGGTATATCGATGAGGCTGATAACCCCGCAGTTCACGCAGACAGTCTTGTCACTTTTTTGGTATAGGGAGTAGGATAGAGGTTGACCAATGTTAGGAAGTTAAAAAAAAACAAAAGACCTTTTTTTAAGCAAGCCATTGACCCAACTCGAGCGTGCCAGACTGGAGTGAACAATCACTGGTCAATAATTTATTGGATTACTCAAGACGAAACCCTTTTTGCTGACCGAACAGTCATCTACAGTTGGACGCAAATCGGGTCAACGACGAGACTGCACATTGACGTGGTGTGATGGCTTGCGTACCTCTATGACCCAAAGCGCTATATAGGATGGTTTCCGTAAGCCGGAGATACAATCATGCCTGAAAGGGTGGAGGCCAGACAAAGTCCAGTCTCCTGGTTTTCCAGGTTGGCGGTCGATCTGAGCTGGCAACTCAGTCGGTAAAATTAGTGGAAGAACAATTGATACAAGCGAATGGGCTTCTACTCAGCCACCCCGCTGCCTTGTGGACAGGTTCTCGTTAGAACTAAAGGCTTTGATTGAGAACCCTAATAGTTCTCCTGCTTTGCCGCTAAACACCCTAGCAGCACTGGTCCAACATCTCCCATGAACTGAACGAACACAAAGAATTCCGTACTGCATCGGACGTCGCGCAGGATAATCAGGACCGTGCTACCCATTGAATCGGGCGAGGTGGGCAGTGATAAGTGGGCTACTGCTCACAGTTCCCTCTCTTTTATTCAACTTCTGTCTTCTGTCCCCGACCACTCCTCTATCCACCCATAATGCTCCCACTGATAACGTGCTCGATACTCGCCGCGGTTCATTGTCAAGTAGTGTCGTAAATAATCCACAATGGCATGACTCATTTTCTCAAGCCTCGTCAACCTCTGAATCTCGGCTCATTTAACGTGCGTACTCTCATGCAGGTTGGTTAGCAGGCGTGCCTAGCGCTTACAGTAGATTCTCTGAAGTTTTGATGTCTGCTGCCTAAGTGAAACGCGTATCCAAGTTTCGAGTGGTGTGATTCAACTAACTGCTTCCGGTATCTCATCGACGTATTTCCTGCGCACTTCAGGAGACGAAGTAGCTCGGGCTGCGGGTCAACGTGATGTAGGAATAGTCTTGAGTGACAAGGCCGAAGCTGCTCTTTTAGACTAGATCCCGAATAATAGTCGTTTATGTGCTGTGAGACTCCAGGGGTCAGTTGGCGTTTGAAAGGATAGATGTGCTAAGCGCAACTTGTTTGTAATCTTGGCATACGCTCCAACGGACTGCGGCTCAGACGCGCAGAAAAATGAGTTCTACGATGAACTCGCCACCCCCGTTCGCAGCATTAAGGGTTCTGACATTGTAGTGCTAGCTGGTGATTTAATTGCAAAAGTTGGTAAACTCGGTGCGTCAGAATCTTGTTTAGGTGGGTGCTGTGCTTTACCCACTCAGCGTACAGATAACGGGGATACGCTTCTCCAGTTTTGTGCAGACAATCGATTGTTCTTGTCTAGCACCAATTTCCGACACAGCTGGCGTCGCACGGCAACATGGCGCTCTAACTCTACAGGTACTTTGAGTCAGATTGATCATATCGCAGCAAGCTACTGGTGGGACAGTTCTGTTCAGAACTGTAGATCTTACTGGTCCACGTACGTAGAGTCAGACCATGCAGTAGTTTTAATGCGATTATCTCTCCAGCTCCATGGTTATCGTCGCAAACCGCAAACCCGATTAGCCGTGCAACGTATGTGATCCAGAAGTACGCACCCGTTATGAGAAGAAGTTAGCACATGAATTGGGATCCACGACGAACAATAATGGAGATGAGCATTGGGCCCATATCCAGCATACAGTGCACGTGGCAGCAGGTTTCGCCTGTGGTCTTAGATCCGATGTCCATCTAAGACACTGGGCTTCGCATGAGTCGATCGGGCTAATGAAGCAAAAGCGTCAGCTCGCGAACAGTAAGGAGATGAATAAAATACGTAAAAAACTACAAAGGCAAGTTACGAAAAGCCTTAAGAATGATCGCGAAAATTAGTGGGGCAAGGTGGCCGAAGAAACTGTAATATCCGCTGTTTCAGGTAACAGTCAAAGACTACTCAAACGTATTCGCGACACCGGTGGACGGCGAACCCCGGTCGGTGAAACGATTTGCGATAGAAATGGAGAACCCATCCATAGCAAACAGCAAGGGCTGGACCCTTGGGTCGAATACTTCACGGAGCTGTAGCGGTTGCCATCTTCGTTCATACTTTTACCACGTTTATTGTTTAACTGAACGCTGACTGCCAAGCGCGGATGCCATTTGACCGTTGCTCTTGCGCACGCTCTCACGCACACTCCTAAAATATACGCTAACCACTATCTCTCCCAATCGCCTTCTCGTTCTCACGGGGCTCGGAGAATACTGTCCTGGTTAACATATTCGTACAGTGCCGAGCATTAGAGTAACGTGCAGGTGGTCCACGCAGCACAAAGGACCGAAGCACGCGTTTACTAAGGAAACCGCGAAGTAAGGTCTAACCAACCTTACAGAGCAGTTTAGCTGGCCGCGCGCTGATGTAGTTACTCCTGTGTCAACAGCTGTGATACCTTGGAGAGTATCCCCTAACCTCCCATCGGAATGGGAAGTGGAGTCGTACATTGGATTACTGCAGCGAGGGAAAGTAGCCGGTCCTGACGAACTCCCTCCAGTTCTTTCCAAAATGGGTGATGGTGCATTGATAAAATCACTTACCACCTTGATTTGTAACCTTTGGAAGGAGGAACGTATCCGGCTATTATGGGGTGATTCATCGATCGTTCTCATCTTTAAGAAGGGAATACGCAACGACTGTAGCAGTCATCGTGGGACCAGTTCAATCCCGATAGTCACCAAGGTATTAGCCTCAATTTTTCTGCGTCGTCTCACACCGGCTCGCGAGAGAAACGCCCTTGAATAACAGGCAGGATTCCGCCCAGATCGAGGATGCATCCATCTGCTTTTTACTCTTCGTAAATTATTAGAGGTGCGTCACACACACCGTCGACCGTCAATAATGGTTTTTCTCGACTTGAAAGGCGTCTTCGACTTAGTTGACCGGACGGCGCTATTCAATGTTCTTCACCGGAAAGGTATGTCTCAGAAGTTCGTACATCTACTGAGGTCGTTGTACTCTCATACTTCTGGCCACGTAAGGGCTTACGGTGAACTATCCGGTCGGTTCGAAACGACAAGAAGCGTTTGACAAGGATGTCCAATTTCTCCATCCTTCTTCAACTTCGTCATGGACGAGATAATGGAGAATACCTTGGGAGATCTCTAGAATATGGGCATCGAACTAGGAAATAGTAAGAGGCTGTGCGACCTAGACTGCACGACCGACGTTGTGTGCTTGTCCGAACGTACGGAACATGCACAACGTGCATTGGATAGACTTGCGAGAGCTGTAGCTCCATTTGGCTTGCGCTTGGACCTTCAAAATGTAAAGTGGTATTGCAAGACTGTACGTCAACGATTCCGAGCTTGTTGCTCGATGGGGAGGAACGCAAGACTGTTGACCGCTTTAGTTACCTCGGAAGCAGCGTGACAACGGACGTGAGCACTGTAGTAGAGGTGAACACGCGTATATCGAAGGCTGGAGCGGCGTACGCTGGACTGAAGCACTTGTGGCGTCGACCTGATATTTCACTGGAGTTGGAAGGTCGTGTGTACTGTGCCGCACTGCGTTCAGTTTCGTTGTATAGTTGCGAGACCTGGGGTCTGCGTGCTGAAGATATTCGTCGTTTTGAGGTTTTGGACCATCAATGTTCACGTAGTATCGCTAAGATTGGATGGAATAACCGAGTAAGCAATACTGAGGTCAGAAATCGAGTATTGGGTACCACTTCAGGGAGTTCTCTGTCGCAGCGTATCCAGCTTAGTAGGCTTCGTTGGTTGGGTCATATGTTACGTAAGGCAAACGCGCCTACCATACTGTGCCCAATTCTCCGTTCCTCCTAGGAAGTGGAAGAAACCAAGTGGAGGTCAACAAATGAGTTGACAGTGGTGAGTGAGAAAATGTACAGCGCACTTAGGAAAAGTAGGTGCCTCACTTCTTTGTGGTTGGGGTCCGAAAGATCCATCAACCAATTGGGTGGACACACTGAAGGATATGGTGTGGAACCGTGGACAGTGGCGATCGTGTTGTCACTTTCTGTCTAATAAGAATGACTGATCAATGTGTGTGTTTACAGTTAGACTGTGTATTCCGTGTGTTGGCTATTGGGGCGCTCTTTCCTTTTCCCAATTGTGTAGGTCCACTCCCTGTCCATCTTGTATATTCAAACTTTCTAATTCAACGTGCAAGATGGTGAGAGAGGCAGTGGTGAGTGGGGCTTGCCCTACTGTTTAACGCTGTACGATGATGGTGATGATGATGGATCAGCGGATCAATAATCAATCCGGTAAATGTTTTCATCCACCCAACCGGCCTAACAAGGTTTCAACCTAACTGGACGCCGGAGTTCGAAAACGTTCGATTTTCGCTTTAAATACCACACAGTAATTTCTGTAAAAGCACGTTTTGGCGAACTGAGTTGTTGTCTCCTAGTTTCCCATAGCGGGCTGGAGCGATTGAAGTCGCAAGCCGAGGTCGTGCGTAGAGTTTTCTACTCAGGCCGTAGAAAGGAACCCGTGGGTCATAACAACCAGTCTTAGGGGGGAAACTAAATACGACGGAAGAGCGTGCTTATTGGGTCCAGCAGAATTGGCAAACAAGATTTGAAGATCTCAGGTGGTATGCCATCCTCCCCAGGTGAATTCTTGTTTTTCATTGTCTGAACGATGGTGACGATTTCCGATCTGTTGGGAAGCTCGAGGTCGATTGCATATTGTTCTTATGTCGCCTGGTGTCGTTATACAGATGTACTGGATGGAAGAGCGATTGAACAGTTGACTGAAGCGTACGACCCATCTTTAGAGCTTCTGGTCGCAGCCCGATATGAGGTGGCCTCAATCGTCGCATATCGTGGGAGGAAGAGGTTGCACCTTCCCCAAGAGGAGCGTATGGGTCGGAAAAAGCCTCTCAAAGTCCCCAATGGCGGCTGCTGCTTCCACCCGGCCTGCAATTTCAGACCAGTATCGTTTACGGTCGCTTCTCGCTGAGCGTGTAGCTTCGCGACGAAGTTTGTGGTAATCAGATGAATTACGGAGTCTCGCGTCCCTAGCCTTGGCGCTGCGGTTAATGGCTTCTGCAGAGATCCAATCTTTCCCATGCTACTTTGTCTTGCCTAGCTGTTAAAAGGAAGCGCCGGCGATGGATTGCCCATCTACGCTACAATCCTCGTCGATCACAGTTAGCCTGGACGAGATCGAATTTGACAGGGCTTGAACGTTGTCCAGGATTGTTAGTTTGGAAGTATCTACTCTGCAGTGAGGCCGAGATTTTTGCCGTACTGAAAGGTGAAGCTTGAGACGAGCGCGTACCACCGTGTGGTCCGTACTGTTGGCGTTTTTCTTTACGCAGCCCCGGTATGCTCGACAGTTCTTGACAGATGATGCCCAACGAGAGCGCACCAAAATGCCGATTTGGTGCACTGTCCTCCCGTCGTTGGAATACCAGGTCAGCAGGTGATTTTTTGATGCTGGAAACGGGTATTGGTGACGACCAGTCGATTGAGGTCTGCAAACGTGATCAGGCGGTTGCCATTTTCGCATCGCTCGCCGAGGCCAAATTTCCCTAGTACATGTTGGATTTACTCGTCTGCTGGTCCCGTGTAGGCGTTCCAGTCTTCTGCAATTAGCAGAATATCTCGCCTGGGAGCCCGGTTGACTGAATTCTGAAATTCACTGTAGAAGACATCTTTAGTGGTTGACTCAGCATGTAGCGTTGGAGTGTAGACTGCAATCACAGCCACGTTGAACGGAGTACTCCTGAACTGTGCCACGGCAATTCTTGGGGAAACTGCTTCCCAGGAGATCAGGGCGTTGCGTACTCGACTGTTCATTGCCATCGCAACTCCATAAAGCCCGAAATTGTCTACTGTCCCATCGTGATACATCTAGTAGGATGCGTCCGTTTGAGCGACTTGAATCTGTCGACTGCCGAAATTGGGTAGATGTGCTTCAGATAGACAAGCTACGTCAATTCTGAAGCCGTAGAGTTTGCACATGGTAATGCACTGGCTATCTGCATCCAGAAGGGTTCTCACGTTCCAGCAGGCTACGTGAACTCGTGATCTTGTGTTCAGGTTTAGGTTCCCAGCTCGTGTTTGGGTCACCCCGGCCATTGAAGGAGCACAAGGCGCGTCGTTTGCCGGGGACGCCGTAGCATGATCAGAACTAATTATAGAGACACAATCCATGAAAAGACTGGGATTTGGTACGAAGTGGCGTCCCCAGCGTCACTCGGCTTTTGTTGGAGGTTGCACCTCCGGCCCATGCACAACCAAGTGCTACCTGATAGGCAACAGGAAGTTTTTGTAGTGGGAGTCGGTGGCCGATCGAACGGCTCATACGTCTTTTGGATGGTGGTCTACCAATCCGGAATGCCCAACGCGTCCTGGTGATCCTGGTGCATGGTTGCCGGTGGCTCTCTATGAGCCCCTGTTCCATTCGGTAGAGGTTGGCTAGAGACAGGGGTCCATGCAACCCTATTGATTGGCCGGATTTCCCTGGTAGCCGTTGGATTTAACATATCTCACTCGTCTAGGCAGGAGTTTTTATCCCCGCATGCTGAGCACCTTTTCATCGAGGTTTTTAGACCTCGGTTACTCTCCACCTTGTTTGGCCCGCCTGTCGAGCGGTTTGCCGGGTTGTGGCCGCTGATGCATGCCTAAGCTTCATGGAGCCACAGCTGAGAGTTGGGTAAATGATGGAGACCAGAGAGATGGTAAATACCCTACAGAGCATGACAGTCAACTAACTCAGGGGTGATACTCCTCTCATATACCCCATTCACCCCACCGCACGCAGTGTATGGTTAATGGTTGTCTGAACTGTACTGAACTGGTTTAGTGCTAGGTTGAAGGTTGAGAAAGCTGTGGGCGATGCTGTTACCATCCGTTTCATTTATCTTCGCTGTGAAAGGTCATTAATGCTGAGTTTACATATTTTTCTCTTGTCTGTTTTAGACGGCGAACACACATTCAAAGCCTCAGAGTACCAGTGCCATTCGTCATTCTATAGGCTTCTGCTATCTCTCCTCAAAAAATATCCTGGTCATTGTTTTATAGAATACTGTGTTAATTCAAATGTGTAACTTCAGCATGTCCAGACGTGCATTTGTAAATTGGAATCAGAAACGGGGTGCTAAATCAACAGACGGTATTTTTTTCAAAGAAGTCGCTTCAACATTTCGCAACGGTCATACTTGGTTACTCACTAATATGATGACAGATCGTGGCTGACTAGAAGCAGAGAAAGTGAAATTTGTTCCTTCAAACTCAATTTCAGTCTATTACATTACTTTACCACCAGAGGTAAACTCACTGTTTTTCATACGTGTTCGTAACATGTGCTCATTGGCATGATATACCGGCACTGAAGATGAATGCATGCAAACTCTGTCAGTACCCGTTTTTCGCATGCATTGTTTGTGTTTTATGCACTTTTACTTTTTGCATCGAGGCTGTCCCCTTATTTTACACCACTGGTAGAACACCAATCGCTGTTAAACGTTCCCAACCAGTGCTCCCGCAAGACTGAAAATAACCATGTGGAAGTAAATACCGTAGCCTGAGTGTTTTTCGTTATTACATTTCAGAATTTGATATATTCAAATCCATTTTATTTACAAGGAATGCTTTTACTGTTTCATATTTTACTAGTTCTCTTATTTACAGTAGCTTACTATCATTCAACGAGGTGTTTGTACGAAGTGGAATGCTACAAAACCGTCGAAATAAATGAATCAACAACAGTACTTGACCAATAAAAGATAACAACTTCATTCCATGGAGTGTAATATCTGGAATACCTTTTTAATTCAAACATCGCTTAGTGGTGAAATAGGCTAAATATATATCTCATAATTTGTAATATATTTCCTGTTGGGTATTCGAGGCACACAAGCAAATTTCTCAGCAAGTGTCCTATTGAAATTGGCCCGTTAGTTTTCTTCCAAGTCTTGTACCCATGAAAGCGCAGTATAAAGTTAATTTGTTTCATTTTCAGCAGTGTGAGATTTAAATTTTTTATGAAATTTCCTTATGCATTTGTTTGTGGTTTGGCGGAATCTACTGCGGCGTTTTGCAACATGATCATTCGAGTGCAATGCATTTGCGTGATTATTATTATTTTACTAGTCAAGTCAAATAAAGGCTTTATACATCTGAGGGTCTTTAACTGAACTCATATTTCTTTAATGTTTTTTAGGCTGTCAGTCAGTTCGAAACTGTTTTAGCTGATTTTTGAACGATAATATAATAGTATATAACAAAAGTATACATCGGTTTGTCTATGATATTGATCCATCTCACCTATGGACTATCTTAATTTTTGCGAGGTCTGATTAGATTAGAAATGTAGAGGTTTTTCCGATTATGAAGGCTTATAAGAATAATTTATGACAGTGCAAGGGAACGGTCCTGGTTTATCCCCTCAGTGTAGTACAGTGACGCATCTTCTCTACTTCGTACCCCTCGTCTTGGAGCGTGAGGATCATTATATGTATCACGTTTTTTATTGCGTTATTATGCACGTGATCTGTGTAAAGCACGCCCAAATAGACCATTCTTTTGTGAGTCAGAAATTTACTTTCCAGTTCTACTTTTGCTGCTTTCAGGACGCCAGTTTGAAATGTTCAAAAAACGCCAATCAAGACAGCTATCTTCGACCTGGGTCTCTCGAAGATCCAGAGCTGATTGAGTTGTTACCAACACATTTGGATTCGGAATTGAAGCAACAATCGAATGATCAAAGAACCTCATCCCAGGTTAGTTCTCATACATGTCGATATATTTAGCGACGGGATAGTCGGAAGTCTATGGTATGAAAATATTTTTAGACTATAATAAATAAATTCAACGACACTTTTTGAACGACGGTGAAACTGTTTCAAGTGATAAACGAGTGCGGTTGACGGAGGAGGGCAGATACACGGCATAATAAATCGAGAAATAAAGCATGATTTACGAACCACATTGAGACCATTTATTTTATCTAGGTAGTTTAAACTTATCGTTGTCGCGTCCGATGGAAATGGTTCATCAAAATCGTGATGGAATCATAAAGGCACGTTATTTGCGCAAATTGTAGGGATCTTTCACTTCCGATGATTGCATTTGGAAATATTCTGACCTGGTAGTCGGATTGATGTCGCCCCACTGGCACCGTTTCTTATCCTCCCAGTTTCATACCAGGGAGTGGTCCTTGCCGTCTTGAGTATGATTATTCCTGTCAATGCATTTGTATGGTATTCCGAAAAGTTTCTGACTGTCAGGCTCTAGGCTTTGCTGAATATGTTTTGTGAACGCAATCAAGGAAGGATCTTTCATCGGATCATCGTTCAGTACCAGTGTTGTATTTCAGAAGACAAGCCAGCCGAAAGTCTTTTTATTGTGAATGAATGTTTTGAACAACGGTAAAATCCATGGGTTGCGGCGGTATACGTCATTTGCATCAAATGTGTGTAGTCGTCATTAAGAAATGCTCTCACAAATTGTGCGTACCTGTACGTCTCTTTTAGCTTTTTATGCTCTGTTTTTGTGACTTCATCACCGTTTGATTCGCTCTGGCATTCATAAATCCCGCCGGTCGAGCACCTACTCATGACTAATACGTGATATTTTCTACTATTCCAAGAGGTATTCAACAATTCCCTTAGTAGTATGTAGTTATATAAAAGTAGAGGAAACTTCCTAGAGTCTTGCGATTATTTTGTTCCAGTTAATTTTATGGGGTAGTTTAGGCTGAATTTGTCAATAAGCTTAAATATATACCATCCAAAGTGACTGCGATTTTCACGGGGACATTCATATTCTTCCTCTATGTTCACGTTTCCATTAACAGCGTTGTATACACACGAGTGCATCACATTGGATAGCTTCCGACGGCCAGTTTCATGTTAACTAATGCCATAGAGAACAAGGTTTCTCATAGCTCGCGAGGTACGTTTATTAGGTTTACGTGCACCAAAAAAGATAGCTGTACAAATTATTCATCGGTACTAGGTGGAATTGTATCAAAGGCCCTTCGTCGTGCGAGTGATTGCATACGTTTTTTCTTTGCTATTCTTCGGTCATTTCTTTGAAATGTGACTGTATTAAGATTATCGTGTTTGGGAAGTTAGTGAATCGGGGTCCGATCAATTCTACCGTACTGATTGGTTCCTTGTTTTATTGACATGATCACCCAGGTAGTGTGAGTCAGAATGAACCACACGACGAAACAATGGTCTTTTGGATTTTATGCATTTCACTGCCTAAATTCCACGTAAGCTCAAATGGCAATCATGAAAATATCAAGGGTTTGGTTACCGTCCTCTTTTCTCCTTTTTTGGTTTTCCAGCTGTGTGCCAGCCCTCCAAAGGTCGGACTATCCATTGATCCGACCTCGGATTTGGGTATACATGGGGCAACGAGCGCGTGTCCCACGGGTTATCCAATTCCTCGCTATGTGATCGCTGGAGGAGTGAGCACAAACGTCACATACGGACAGTCCCCTCTGACAGAATCCAACATGTTAGGCAGAACACCGATCTTAATTTCCGCCAACGCAGCCGATCTCCTATCGAGTCCGCCAGACGGGACTTCCAGCCCGCCGGTGGCCTACGTTCGTCTGGCACCTCAATCGGGGACAGCCATGGTCTCAGATGCTGCAGCCAAATTCACTAGTAATATGTTATCTGGCGGCGGTATGTTTTTGAATCTTGCGTGAACAATTTTATCAATATTGCCTGTAAATAGGTTGTTTATATTCTCTGCACCATTGAAATGAGTACTTGGTTTTGCGTTCTGATTTTTTGTCATAACGATTGACGTAACTGACTGATACGGTTAAAATGAGTGGTTAACGATTCGGTTGCTCAGTCCTATCTGTTATGTCAGACTGTAATGAACTGGGAGATAGCGCAGTCATGCATATTCTGAACGCCCTTTCGATTACGCTTTACGGAATAGTTTCATATTTCTGGAATGAATTATCGGAGCGACCGTGTTGCCTTGCTAAATATACTTTTTATAACCCTCATATGCTTCCGTAAGGACTATACTAGATAAAGTCCTACCAACTATAGAGCTGCAGTTATCCAAGGGCCAAATTTCTTTGCATAAACTGAGTCGGATCGAATTTTACGACCTGAGTTTGTCGTTTGTTATTGCTGTTCGGGGACCGAATGTGCATTGCAACATTTCGACTGCTTGGGCTCCATAGGTGATGGATTAGTTTGCGTTTGCGCGAAACGCCTCACTTAGATCACCGATGTCTTTGTAGAGTGGCGTGATCATGATGGAGTCAGGTTCAAACCTTTGAGTATTTGCGGGGTTCAGCGTTGAATTGCGTATCTCTCGTACATCTAGGTCGACTCACTGGATGTGTTTTTTGCTGAGAGAAATTGGCTAAACAATGAATGTGACCAATTCAAGAATTATACGGGTAGATTGGTCTGCCTTGAAAACACTGGGAGATGACCAACACGTTGTTTGTACGTATTTTCAATTGTTAGGGTTATTTATGTTGATGTGCGTGTGGTCACAAGTTGAAGTTGAGGGAGTCAGTGATTGGTTCTTTACAGTTTTGACACGGCGTTGCTGTTAAGTTCATGCGTGACTTTTATAAGGAAACGCACATGTAACCACGTTATGATAATGTTGATGCAATTCACAGCTATTTCCTTACGTGAGTGATGCTCTATTGAACCACAGTCAACTCTCAGGTAACATCCAATCATTTGCACAAACCGGAACCGCGCCGGGTAAGATAAAACTGTGTGAGTCCCCAGCGCCGTATATTCCACTAAATTCAACTTTTTGATGCAGCTGAATCTGTGACTGATTAAACTAAATAAAGATCAGCTTCCGGTAGGTTTTACCACCGGGCACAAATTGGAGAAGTCGTTTTGAGTTGAAGTTTCTCCCTGAGAATGCCGTGCGAAATTCGGTTTTTCGCATGAGAAACCGTATCTAATCCCATTTTCGTAAAGACCGCTCTAAGCGTCCAGGTCAGAATTTCAAATTTTCGAAAATATTACCGCAGATCTGTTTGATGACCTCTTCCGCTCACACGAATTGAAATTAAGTTTCGATGTGATTCGGTTTTATTCATCAGTAACAGATGATTTTGAATTAATGCAACCCACAAGTGATCCTTATGTAGTGAGTATCTCTCGATGAACAACTACCTCGAGTCGGTTATTGTTCCATTACATCCATGTTCGGTCTCTTCGCAGCCAAATCGAATTCATGAGTTTATTCTGTGTGAGAAACTGATCCCAATTCCTGTTGTTCGTCCATCCGATAAAAGACCATAATTCTCTGCGTGTGCACACACTCCCTGGTCGACGTCATGTGGCCAAAGAATTTCTGGACGAATCGGTTATGGCGACCATGACTCGATCACGCGGAAAAGCTTACGCGGCACACACTAGTTCGGCGCTGACAGGGAACCGATCTGCTGTATCTCAACCGATTCCCGAGGCTACCGCGTTAACTGGGCAGGCCACACAACCGGCTTTACTGTCTCTACATACCCCACTGGTTTTCGTTCCAGGAGTGAGCGGGGAGAATGTTTCCAGTTTGGATTCTGCGATGGCTATGATGTCCGGTGCGCGAGCTGTAATTCCCAGTCTGACCACAATGGGTCATCCCACTTATCAAATAGATACGAGTAAGCGTGCATTTCCATAATTCCCTTTTTGAGTTCTTTTCATGGATACATTTGAGGTATCAGTTCTAACAAATTCGTGATCATAGGTGAAATGTTCCGCTAATTGTTCTAGTTTTTTTCACGTTGTGCTATGCGCATCTCATCAGGTCTAATGGGCGACACGATGATCTCCCGCCACGGATTCGCCATTAGTCCAACCTATAGAACAATTTCTGGAAGACGGGCCACTCCAGTCACTTTCAAATTCCTGGAGGACACAGTTATTTTTGTCTCAAAATAAAAAAGAATAAGGGCGTCTATACGTAAACATGTCTTCTGCTTCCGATCCTTGGCGTAAAATGCATTCCTCTACAAGTTTCGTCACTATTTACTCAGGAACTGACAATCACTGCACGACTGTTCCCCTAAATTTCTAGCAGACTAATTTTTTTTCGCTCCCATTTAACGCTGTTTATTTCTCAGTCACCAAGCAGTTCAGTAGTAAAATCACCCCTTCTCGTATTGACGATAATCTAACGACAGAATTTTAGACTACCGAAAGAGATTGCTTTGCTTGCAGTTTTTACCTCGATGAGAAACTCAACAGGTCTTTGACCCTAAGCGTATCTCACGCCGTTCATGTCCTCACATACGCAGCGGAAATACTGAAAAAATCGTTGGTTTTAAGAGGATCTTAATGTTTATTTTGGAACGGAGAACGTTTTTTGTTGTTGCGTGTAATGCTATTTCATTACATGGACGAACTACTGTTTTGAGAAGTACGCGATAATAATTGTTTGTTGTGTGACTCATCATACAGTATTATCGCTGAACTCACTGTTAAAAATCACGGAACCCTTGTACATCTTGTTCGTCCTTGTGAGCAATCATCAACTGTGCAAATCCACCGAATTTCATCTGGAATTCATACCCAGGATGAACTGTTGTGAGTTACGCACCTGGATACCAGGTTATTTGAGGTGGGTATCGCCGGTTTACTTTGCGTAAAACTACACGATATGTTGCTCCTTCATCACTGGTTTTTTTAACGGTAGTAAAACATCAGCCGTACGGCGATGGACGACTTCGTACAACTATACACTCCATGGTCGATACGCAGTTGGAGTTCAGTGGATTTGTACTGCAGCTGGTAGTTTTTAACAAGGATGAAACAACTGTTTCCATGGTTTTCAGTGGTGAGTTGAACGTTGACACTGCATGCTGAATCATCTGACTTTCTATCCTCGAAGTGGATCTGAATGACTGATTGAAGGCGGAACAAAAATTTGCATTGTCGTCTTAGGTGCGAACCATGAGACACTACGTCCCGTACTCGGTTTTTGGTGCCGCTGCACAGTGTCATTCGGCGCAAAAAGCTTCAGAAGAATTAAATATTCACTGTACGATAGAATAAAATTTGTGTGAAAGTTAGGGTGACTCTGGATGATACGTGGATCTAAACGTGTGTATACGATCAACACGCCTAGTATACAACTCCAATGCACTGCTCATTTCCTCACTTTTGACATATATATATATATATATATATATATATATATATATATATAATGACATTTTTATGGAAACGGGGCACGAGAGATCCACAGACAGACGGCAAAACCTTCGCGTCACTGACTTCTTTTTCCAGCCATATCCGACAACGTCTCTAACTAACGACAGTCTCCGTCCCTTAGGTCCCACCCAGGGAGGCGGGAAACACCAGCCGAAGCCAAATGAATGCTGATGCTAGTTTCTTCATAGCCGGACCGCTGCGTCGTTTCTCCCAGCCTTACCCAGCACGTGCGAATAGAGCTCGGAAAGGTAAACGATGAGCAAGTATTCTCAAAACATGATCGAGCCACCGGAGGCGGTGTAGAGCGATCACTTCATTAAGAAAGTGGTTATCGTGCCCAGCAAACAACGGCACACCTCGTTATTACTCACTCGATATTCCCACCGGACGCTAGCAATGCTTCAGAGACATCGGTTGTCGAACACAGAAAGACGCCGAGCATTCTCAAAGTGACCTGACCAGGTCTTGCAGCCGTAGAGTAAAAAACTGAACTGCGGCGGCGTACACCCGTCCTTTAAGGGAGAGCTGGATGTCGTGGTGACGCCACAGGCCTCGCAGGTTTGTAAATTCTGCTCTAGTTCTCGCTCTCCCTGAAACTCTCGTGTATCCATGTCCTGAAAATTCATTGCGCATTTGCTCAGTGGTAAGTAAAAGATGAAGATATTACTATTTTTATGGCATGCTTGTTTCACTTGGGTTGTCTGTCAGAAGACCGTAAGAATCATTATGTACATGAAAAGGTACTAAAATCCTTTTCTAGACGTTGTACGGTTTTTACTGTTGGGTACTTACGAAAAAATGCTTTACCTGCCAAGTAGTCCTGATGGATCGATCTCCAGTTGGTGTCCAGAAGAAAAGATTCGTCACGTGATATGATGGTTAGAAACCGACTATGGTAATAGCTCCGTTATGGATATATGTTTCCACTCAATATCCTGTGTTGCTCCTCTACAAAGAATAGCATGTGCCAGGTAAAAATGTTTCTAAGTTAAGGGAAATGTGTTCCTACTAATACTAGTTCATGATCTCATTCATTTATGTTCCTATCGCGATCATCTAACCGCTGATCACAATTCAGGAATAGCAACATTTTGATGGTTCCATTGGACCATAATTGTCTCTGTTGTTTTGTTATAAATATGCCGCTACTAGAATATGCTTAGATAAGCGCCGTGCTCAGATATTTTCTTCGACTGATTATAGGCGCAGTACATGATGGCCAACTATATGTGAGTCGTGATCCAGCGGTCAGTCTTGTCGAACTCTTCACTCACTCGGGTGTTCCTCTGTCAATTCCTACCGGTTCCGATGTTGCCGCGACTGAAGCTGCTATTGTAACTGACCACTTATCCGTCTGTGCAGTCCAGGATTCTCTTGGACAGGGCGAGCGGGAAGAAGGTTCGAACGAAACTAGTGGGATTGTCACGGATTCGGATGGAAGTACAAACCTCGTGGGATCGGAATGTTCCGCACTGTTGACTCAGCCGGGCTTCTCCCGCGGTATGGGCACGCTGGTTGCAACCACCCCACCAATTGCTTCTCTGGTTGCTTCCGGTGTTACAGTAAGTATAAGTGTCACCACTATGAGTTTTCGTTATCCAGATGATGATTGAATTCGTTGTTCTTCGTTTTACTCTTCTCTATCCAGGGTTTAAATACAGATGTAGTGAAGACACAAGAGACCAGAAGTGGTTTTTGGGTGAAACAACTTTCTCCGGTTTTGCAACGCCACATCTTAGTTATCCAATTCCTCAGCTTGGGTGAGTGACGGTGATTTTGTTACCGTCTTTCACAAGGGTTCAACGAAATTTGATAATGGAAAATAGATACCAAATCGAAGGAATGAGTATCGATATAGTTCTAATTAAAACTTCATATACCCATTGATCAAAACTTTTGACCTTGTCATTTGACATCAAATCATGCTGCAAAAAAATTTACTTTCTGACCAAAACCTGTCGGTGAACAAATCGAGTGTAATAAATTCGTTTGAAGTTATGCATTATTTGACTTATTTGATCCATGAATCCAAATACTTAAATTTTTCTAATTCATCATTCCAAAACTAAAACATTTTATTCATTTACCATGAGCTGTCTCTCGACATGATTTCACAACAAGTGGGTTAGGTTACGATTCTTGTATACAAGCCACACAAGTATGACAATGGACGCGAGAACAAAGAACGAGTGTTAGTTTCGACATTTTTGTGATTAGTGAAGGTGTGTTGGTACTGAACGGTGATGGGACGGGTATCTTCGCCGGAGTGGAACAACCTGCCAGCCAGCACGGATGTTTTCTAAATCGAATGAAAAATCCTCGATATGGATAGGCGGGAAATCCAGTAATCTATCTGAGTAGAATTATTTCTGGCCGCATGTAACGGTGTATAGTGACGATGACGAATCAATGGGGTGGTGATTTACAGAAAAGTGTAGCGAAGTCAGTCAAAGGGCATGCTTAGCGCAGCTGCTTACCAAAACTCAGTGATACATGTATTTATACTAATAGGGAAACAATACCCCTTATCTATCTTCGTCAGATATCCAATAGACCTCAACCGACCGTTGTCCCACTTTCTGTGCTCACCGGAGTTTCCAGTTCGTCTGCCAGTGCGACTTATGTTCCCAGTGACATTATAGCTGAGATGGCTTCTTGTCCGCAGCATAGTTACCTTTTTCGACAGTCGTCTTCCACGGAAGAAACATCAGTCAAAAATTCCGGCCGTATGGAGAGTTCCACCACTAGACAGTCATCGATTCCTCGCTCCGATAAAAGTGCAAAATCCTTGGTGAAGACCGTAAAACATGGATTGTCAGTACCAGCTACTTCCGCAGGTACGTATGGCATTAATAATCGTTCTGTTTTCGTCATTTAATCAAGTGTTCATCATATGTCCCGTGCACGTTCGTCTACTTTGTAAATAATAAGTAAATGCTCACTCACATGGGTCCGATCCATTGATCAGCTAAAGACATTTTGTTGTATCAGTATTTCATTCACTCATTGTCTTTTGTTTGTATGGTTTGTAATTCGTTCGCCCGGTTCATTGGAAAATACCTCTGGTTTTTCCCATTTATTTGTGTTGTTGCTTGCGATGCCATTGATTATTCGCTCCGCATTTCGTCATGTGTAAGTTGTGCTAGGTTGACTTCCTTTAAGGCTGTCGGTGAACTTCAGTTTCTTTCGCTTTCCTGCGCCATTAATACCCTACTTGCACATGTTTTTGGGACTCCGATAAACCACCCGTTCTAGTCATATCTTCCACCCACCGCCCAATTTCACTCGCGAACTTAGGCAGTGCACATACGAGCTCAACCACTGGGAGTAGCGCCAGTTCATTACAAACTGTTGTGGCAGCTGACGAGTATGCCCTAGGCAGTGGTGCTGGCGTTCCAGACGTTCCTAGTCTATTCAAAAGCGATTTCCCACCTTCCTCTGGACAGTCTCGATCTAAGTCCCAGGGGACCCAAGGCGCTATCAAAACGACCGCAGCTGACTCGTCAAACGGTTCTTTCACACTGTCGCGAAACCGAGTAAGTGTGTGTGTGTGTGTTGTGTTGCTCCCCTTCTGTTCTGTCTCATTCTGTTTAGTCATTCCTAAGCGCTGTCGATTTCCCTAATTATTGAGAAACTCTTAGGGCGTTTTCTCACCAATTTTTCTACTAGAACCGCATAAGAAAGGTTGTTCCTGCAGTAAAATGAGTAGGAGAAAAGTTGGGGTCGTACACCTTTTCTGATTTTTGTTACTCTCCTCCTCTGCACTTCCGATAAATCACATTCTGCCTGTACGCAAGAGAAAAGAAGCACAAACTTACGATTGGAAATATTTCGGTTGTATACCAAGCTAACTTTTGGATAATTAAATACTATAACTTTCCAACAGAATAGTGCTCAATGCACTTTTGTGTTCTAGGTTTGTGTGCTGTCTCATTGTCATCGAGTTGAGAGTGAAACGAATCGAAATGTAAGGAGCAAACAAGCAAACAAAGGAAAATTCATAATTGGAAATCATGGAGACGGAGGAAGAATTGTTGTGTAACTACACCACTGGCTACAGCACACACTGAATGGTGGGCTGTTCTCGTGAACCCCAACCTAAAAGCCTTGCACATCCTGTTCAACAAAGTTCAATTGCTGAAGTTTTCCTTCCTTTTTCATGCCACATACTTCACTTCGACCTATCCCCCAACCGCTGTTCACCTCAGAGAACAGTGTTCACGGGGAGAGTCTATCTGTGAGCGTGCGTAACACATGTCCCAATTACACTAATCTGTTTAGATTGAGCGCTTACTCCAGACACTAACCTCTGGTTCCCAGCATCCTATGCCTAACCTCACCGTTGCTGATATGGTGTTCCTACCGTATTCGAGCAATACTCCGAGGATAGCGATGGTCAGACGTCTTTAGTCTCCGCGTCTCTTCCATCCGTAAGTGCCGCTTTTCTATGCTGTTTGGGAGGACGGACCTAATGGCCACAGTGAATACTCGACCCTTGATTGGCAAACGGATATCAAGCCGGCGCCACAGGTAGCTCGTTGGCAAAATCTAAACACGCCTTCTGTGTACACGACGAGACTTCATCTGATATCCGGCTACTAGGTGAGATGTAACTGCCCAGTTCACAATTTTTCCACTTCGATTAAGGCTTTCCGTGTTATTACACGGTTGAATGTATGGCCAACCCAGTCCTTCAGCAGCATTTTACACTTTCAAAATGCAAAACGCATCCCAAGTACTACTACACTGCTGTTTAGGCTATCTAGAAAAGCTTGCAACACACTTGGATCTCCACTTAGAAAAACAATATCGTCTTCATATTCTAAGTCACAGTTTACTGCCTGAACCAAGTGCGGTGCCACGATTCTGACAAGAAGGTAGGTCCTTCTCCAGAATTCTTTCATTTACAAAGTTGGAAAGAAAGGCGACAGCGGGCTGCTCTGTTGTATTGAACTCGAACTCGGATTTGGCTGCTGACATACAGTGGTTGAAAAAGAAGAATGAGTTTCTCTGACACACCTTTCATTGAGAGACAGCATCAGAGAACGGTGAGGTTGACTAATTAAAACGCCACATTTAGATTCAGGAAGACATTGTCGGTCTACTTAAAGTTTTTCTGTGCTCTGAAATCTGTCCAGTGGTAAAGATGTGCTCAATACAGCCCCGATCAGCTTGATTCCCTGCGTGCATCTTTCGCGAGTGTTGGATAATCGGCGGAGAATAGTACCGGCGAGCAGTCTGGATGTGATAACAAGCCAATTCCTATTTGGTTCTCACAAGAGCACCCGTTATTCTGTAAATTGTTACAGTCACCAATTCACACCATTTTTTGCAATCCGCTCACTTTCTCAAGGTACCGTGAGTAGTTTTGCTAACTGCGATACCAAAGATTCTCATCCATCCTTGATAAAAGACGGTGATTGATTAGAATGCTAGCATACAAACTTTTAATAGCAAATCGTAAAAATAATGGGTTTGTAGAATGTATTATTGGCATGAGGAGCACGAATCTTATATAATGGAGAATTCACTTGCATTTTTCACATCCGAATGTCCAACGCCGCGAGCCGGAATCGAACCAGGGACATTCCGCCTAGCGAACAGATGCTCTACCGGCTGAGGTATCGCGGTACAGCTGGTCGGATGTGAATAAGGCAGGTGAATGTCCGATAATACGCAAACCACTGTTCCAGTGATACACAGCCACTGTCCTGGTTTTAATCACTAGGCTAGCTTCGTTGGTCACTTCCCAAAGGGGGCAAAAAGCACATGGATGAACGTGATCCAATAGACATTGAAATACAGTGAATCATATACGTTCGACCTAATGGTTAACAAATAGCGATCACCGTTAGCAAGGAGGCTCCCAACCAAATGGCGTTGGCAGTATGACGTCACCAGTCCAGCTCCGTTCAAACAACCATTAACGACGCACTGGGTTCGGTGGTTGTGGTTGCTGTCTCTCAGCAGAACCCTTCAGTCGCAAATAGGCAAAAAGGTATGCAAACTGTAAAAAGTGAACTATAAGGGGTACCATCAGTCCGGTTAAAAAAGTTTGTTAATACCTAAACGCCCCCAATGTCGATACCTAAACGTATTCTCTAAGGTATCTCACCATTGAGGGGAAGGATCTCTTGAACACCACCTAGGAAGTCTAACATGCTCTGCATGGTCAATTCCACTGGTCAGACTTTTCATACCTTTTCCCACGTCATTGACTGACCACCCTAACTCATCTTCCATCTGCTCGCCTCAGTGAACAGTGCGCGCCGAGGAACCCTATCCGGGGATATGCGCAACGCACGTCCCATCCACTTTCACCGGGTGCGTTTAAGCGTGACCAACTGCGTCTTGTTAGAACCGTTAGTGATTCACGGTTAGTTAACAGCTGGTTTTAGACACTCAACCCAGTTCAGACTGAACACTCACTAGTCATACACTCGGCACAGCAGTCTTGGTTGATGTCCCGCAGCCGAGTTGAAGGAGCACTAAACCTCGGTCAATCAATGTGTTTTTTTCTGTAATGGTTCATGACTTGCTGGTTCAGATGCCCCTCATGATCTACGTTCAACTGCATGGTTGCAGCATTGCGGTTCCTGCGTCGAACTTTAATAGTTGTGCAACAGAGTAACGGAAAAATGATCTTATTCAGTAAGGCAAATACGTCAGTGAATTAAAATGTAATCAGATCACGTGGAACAAGCTTTAAAAGTGTGGAATAGAGTGAAAATACGCCAGCTGGATGAAGAATGTGTGTGAATACAATATCACCGTTGGTTACGACACGCAACACCAAATCCACTGATCATGGATTCATTACTGTGCGACCATGTCTTGGACAAACCGTCCATATCTATCTCCCAGCTAGAGCTTACTGAATGCGAAAGGAATCTTTTCTTCGTTTCACAACCAGTGTTGCCTGTTCGGATTTACTACTTCTATCTATCTCGTGTAACCAATACCCTAAGCCTTACCTCAATCAGTAGTTGGTCTGATTGTCCCACCACACTCAAGAAGCGCTGAGATTATATCAGTGTTCAGATACCAAAAACATTGTAAAGTTTTGATATAGTGAGCCGTCGAGTTTGATAATAAACAAATGGTTTCACGTGAACTACGTCAAAAGTATGATGAATATAGGTTTTTCGTAGCTCCGTTCTATTCGTTTGGTATTGGTTGGTTCAAGGAGCTGAATAACTTGGTTGTGTACGTTTCGTCATCAGCCAGGGAGACATTTTCAATGCCTCCGATTTGGTACGTTGTAGATTTGCGTTCTCCGGCTTGAGCTGGTCTCACCAATACCCCGCGTTATTATAGTACCAGGTTGTTCATCTGGAAAAGTTAGAATTAAAAGGAAGTAGCAGACGGTGATACAAAGAGTGCCCCTATTTTTTATAGTTTGACTACGAAACCCAGTAATTCATCAAACAAAACAGCAGACATTCTCTTTTTCAAGCATGGTTATTGTTCAGTGGCATTTGTGCTTGTCTCTCGTTTTTCCCCTCTGCTATTGCGCATTCAATAACCTTTTTAGCATGGCCCTAGTCCACCTAAACGAAGTGTGAGCTTGACTGGAAAACAAACACCCAAAGTGTCGCGCGCTTCAACTAATGTATCGACCAGTAGCAGCACAGCGACTGCCGGTGTGACCAGCACTACAGCCAACAGCGGATCTGACAGTAGCTCCGTTAGCATCGAAACCGGTCAAAATTCTTTCACCACAAATGGAAACCGCACCGGTTCCCTGGAAAAACTTGGCTCATTTGAGAACGGACAAGAGACGGTAAGCTAGCCACACAACTTGACCCGTTTAACACTTTTTTCTAGTGTGTGTTTACGTCCAGATTTAACTTCCTCGTGGCGGTGTTTCAACCTGAATAACTCGAGACTCGTAAAGAACCTCTATGGATGTATCTGTTCAAACTTATGGTAAATAAACAGCATTAACTCACTCATTTGCAACTGGAAATTTCCTTCCCCAGTCCGAACAAAAGGTTTTTGGTTGATATGACACGTAATTAGTAACAGACACTTATACCACTGCTCAGTCGATCTCCATGTATGCCAAGAGTTTCCTCCATCTCTTTCTTCCGTTTGGTTTGCCCATGTACACGACCATGTTAGCCAATATAGTGTTGGATGCGTGACCCATAGTTTACAGACGTGCTTTGATGTAAAGTTACTGGTGAGATAAGACTTTTTGACAGTTGTGTTCATAGTTTGCTGTGCGTTTTCACAGTGTTATATTCACGGGATCGACGACCAAACATCTGCCAGTTTTGTTCATAACATGCACTCACGTGGACCAATTTGACAGGCGTTGCTCACGGAAATAGACTTTGTTCTCGAAAGATCGTTGGAATTTGTCGGTGCCCAAAGTTGTCCGAACTTGATCTTCATACTTTCACAATGTAAAACTGAACTAGATCTAGCTACAGAAAGCACTTTAACACACATGAGTTTATTTTGTCTAAGAAAAAAAGTTGGATGGAAGAGATGAATCTGTGCCATTTGACATCAGAAATTCATAACAAATGTTTTGAACAATGAAGTGCACTATAGTAAAATTGTACAGTTCGATAACATCCTAGTCGAAATCGTTGGTAGGTTGTCGACATTTCGGCCACCGCGGTCAACCTTTCTCAAGACTGATTTTACCTGCGAATGAAGTACACTTTCTGTGCTGGAGAAAGTAAACGAGTTTTCCAGTGATGTAATTCATCAGATACGTTCGTTGCTCATTATCAAACAGGTATGTTTCCCGAATGTTTTTACGCGAAAATTATTAGTGTAAAACAGTACAAATTATTACAACATCATATCACACCAGCGACATAATCTGGTCAAATCACTCATGTTTGACAAAGTCATGTTTTAATATTTTAATGTTACTTTCCGAAGCTTGTAATTCTCATACTCAAGGTAGAAACTACAATTTCTGTCACTAAAAAAGACAACGGCATCAAATAAACTCGGAGATTATGATTATCTTCGAGTAATACAGGGTATTATCTGATTGGCATTTCCTGGTATTCAGTTTGATCTGTTCACGTTGAAAAATATTTTTTTGAAACCGGACCATTAGCACTGATCACTGAACAAGATGACCAGTTGGTTAATTATTATAACCTCTGGTTTGCATCATTCTGGGGCCGTTCAGCTGGTTACAATGGATGGTGGAAATTTTCCCTTATCTGACAGAAAATTGCAATTTAAGCGCTCGTTTAGTGAAAGGTTTAACTTATTTCTTAGCTAAACTCACGCTCCGGAGGGAACTTTTTTCTTCGTCACAGAACTTTCTCTTATCGCTGTGGATGAGGAAGCTTGCAAGTGAAATGCGTAGCATGATAAGTTATATATTTGGACCTAGACATGGGCTGTCTGAGTCTAGGAGCAAGTCGAGCAGTTTCAGGGTTGGTTTTTAGTGAAACAGTGTTTACTGTAATCGGTTTTTGCGTATCAATGCTATATCCGTTCTACATTCCTCACGATCATATTCTAATTCGTTTGCCACAACCATTTGGTCATCGATTGTCGTGAAATGGAAGTGATTGAATCTCATTTTTCAGTAAGCACATAAATGAAGAGCATCAAATTCTGTTGCAAGCTTGTTGCCTGGATCAAACTGACTCTGTTAGGTGGCGAATCAGCCAAATCAGAGCACCGATGAGTTTAAATAGTTTCCCTTTCATTAGGATTTAGCTCGATATTTATCTTCAACAGAAGGCATTGTAGAGTAAATCCGATCACCGATGACAGTCTTTTTGGCCTTCCACCACTAACTTCTCACCTAGCCTTTCTAGATGATAGCGTTTGGTTTCGCTGATTCTTCGATCCTGACCAGTAGCAGACTCATTAGTCAAAATACGGTTTTGAAATCAATTGGCGTTAGCGAAACGGAAAGCACGTACAACCAGATGTATCCAAGTTACTCATTAACGGAAGCTGTACGAGAAAGTATGAAATGAGTCATTGCGAATGGGTGCAAGGCAACCGAACTGCAGTCAATCAAACCTGTCCGGCCACCGGGAAGAAAGTCGCCGCATAAACTGTGCTTAGTGCTGGTCTGTTGGTACGATCACGAGTCGCGTCTGACTAATGTCTATGGGGCGTGTGTGGTAATGGAGCAAACAGCTGTAACCCTACTTCAGGTTCAGATGCTTGACCTTTTACACTTGGTTTTCCAGGTCAGACAGCATGACTTGTCAGGAAGTATGAGGAAGCACAGCTCAGTTCATTGCTTTCAACCAACAATCTCGCACTTCTGTGCTTTGATTTTAATTGCTACCTCGCAGCATCCTCGAATCGAGGGCAAAATAAGGCAGTACAGTCCATAAACCATGGTATCAGGATCCACCCATTGATGGGCTCATTCTTAATCAACAACAGCAGACGGTTTGGGGAGATTACAATGGCGGCCTCTAATCACCTGCAGAACACTTGATAGGATGAAACAGTCAAACACGTTGAACTTACCACAGCATTCTTCTGGTTCATTGCTACACTGCTCGATGACAGCAGATTCTCGTTGCTCACTTATGTTTTATGTGAACCGTTGTACACTGACTCAACTATTCACTGTTGTTAAGTGGCGCTACTAGTAATTGTGATTGCAATTGCTAGTAGTGTCACTTAACAACCGTAAATTCATATTTAGAAAGAAGATCCTCTGTAAACGTTGTACTCATCCATGATATTATTGTTCTGATTTGAGAAAGTTCCCGAAATCCGCCTGTCACAATGTTTTTGTTGCTCGTTATTTTACCACTTGGTTATTGTAGATATATCCTGGTTAACTTTGACATTTTTTCGGTAATGTGTTTGTTTTCACCCAATTACTTTCGATTTTGCGTCTCGTCTTTTTGCCCCTATCGATGTCGGGCGTCTTTCTTTCACTTCTCTTGGTGGTTTGAGGCAGTGGACGGTAAATCAAATGGCACGGGAAAATAGTAATGAAAGTCGAACAATCGATCAACGCATAGGGTTGTCTGTCCAGATCCGGGGCAGCTAAATGAAGTGAATCAATTGCTTGTGTGACAAGACATTGTCACTGATCAACTTAGCTTCAGTGTTGAGCGTTAACCTGAGATTACGGGTGCGTTATCACGAATTTTGAACTGAAGTCTGGAAATGATAATGGCCTCCTTAATTTTATTGTCAAAATTATTTTGCTGAATTTGTTATATTCACGTGTAACCGTCAGTCGAAATTCACACAGGGTACGAACAATTTGCAGTTATTTCGTGGGGCGGAAAGAATGAAGTTGACGGAGTCGCTTATAGGCTATTCCGATGTCACAAGTCATGCATCTAGGACTGGCAGGTCGATTGAACCCACTGTTAGCATGTACTTACATTCAGTGCCCAAGATTCATGAGTATCATATAACCTGGCTTCATGATCAAATTCGTTTCGCTTTTAACTCTTTATCAAGAAAGCATGCTTTCACAGCCTGGTGCATAACCCTTCGAACAAGAAAAGTAGGCTGAAGGCTATGGTCGAATGGGGTTGAGGCAATTTATTCCTTAAAAGTTGGTCTGCTTTCGGAAACCGAGACCTTTACATGAATGCAGGTATAATATTGGGACGAAAGATACCTTTTGGCTGTGTTCAGCTGAAGTTTGAAGTTGAATCGTGGTTAGCAATTTTTCACTGTGGATATTGAGTGTTCGCTGTCGATTGAGTTCTCTTTTGGTTGGGTGTACTTTGGGTGCCACTTTAATGCGATCGTTGGATTTATTTTCTATCAGTCATAAATGATATTCCCACTTTTGGCTTAAAAACCACGGCTCATTGTTTTCACAGTCGCTATCACCAGCGGCTAGACTCATTTGGAGTAATACACAAAGCAAAACTAGTCATGTTCAATTATGTTCTGTTACTTCAACTTTTATAGAAAGGCGATTCAATGCTAACTGCTATAGAAACGGACGTTTATCAGGGCGAGGTACGTGCATCCACACTCGGTCGCACTCCGTCTTCCGTAACGAAAGAAATTGCTGTGGAGCTAGCTCCCGGTTCATCAGCTACACTCCCGTCCAGCGGTTCAAATCCACGTTCCGCGCTCAAAGGTGCTGATCGCACGGGGCCTAAAGTGAGCAAACAGTAAGTCAGTTCTGGCTCATAAAGATGTCCAATAGCTACGTATTTTGCAGTCTCTAATAGTGCGCTCCACCAGTCTACGTTACAACCCATTGATATAATTCACTGTCCTTCAGGTTCTCATGCACTTCTTTAGATTGTTTTTGAAGTCCTTCTGATAAATCACCGTTTTTTTGTTGACCACTCTAGGTTGATCTGGGTTATTCTGCATCACTTCATTTCCGTCGTGGTGGTTTTCCCAGTACTTCAATTTCGTCTGGCTTAGATTATCGGTAATTTTATCGTAAAACTGTCCTACTGTTCTTTAGGAACTCTAATTAAAACTCGAATGAAAAACACTGTGATTGCATCCCAGTAGAAAGATTCTTCTTGTTGGGATGCCCGGGGATAGGTGGTTTTGGTTTTATCGTCCGACAAGAGTTGTTGCAGAAAACACTTCTGATTGTTGATAAATGATCCCCATTACTAACTGGATATTTCGAAATTCTAGTCTAGTGGGAACTGATGTGACCACAAAGAGGCTGCTATACATAGATCCACTTGCAATTTTCGCATCGGAAAGTCGGACGCCGCGAGCCGGAATCGAACCGGCGACTCTCCGTGTACCGGGCAGATGCTCTATTAAGTGAGTTACCGCGGCCCGGGAGGTTGGGTGTGACTAACGCAAGTGAATAATGGATAATGCGCGAACCACTATTCCAATGGCACTCAGCAACTGTCCTGGCTTTAATCATTGGACTAGCCTCGTCGGTCACTTCCCAATGGGACAAACAGCAGACATATGAACGTGATCCATTAGACACTGAAATATATTCGCAGAATGTATTGTTGGCACGAGGAGCTTGAATCTTATGTAATGGAAAATTCACTTGCATTTTTCACATCGAAAAGTCGAACACGGCGAGCCTGAATCGAACCTGTGACTCTCCGCATACCGGGCAGATGCTGTCGGCTTTTCGATATGAAAAATGCAAATGGATTTTCCATTGCATAAGTTCAGGCTCCTTGTTCCAACAATACATTCTGTGAGTATATATATATATATATATATATATATATATATATATATATATATATATATATATATATATATATATATATATAATGACAGGGCACCTCGTCGTTACTCACTCGATGTTTCCACTAGACGCGAGCAACGCTTCGAAGATATCGGTTGTCGAACACATAAAGACGTCCAGCAACCTCAGCGCGAATTGGTCAGATCTCGTAGCTGTAGAGTAAAACATTTCGAACCGCGGCGATGTACACCCGTCCCTTAAGGGAGAGCCGAAAGTCACGGCAACGCCACAGGTTTACGTAAGCTGCTCTATCTTCCGCTGTTCGTAAACTGATATCCTCCGTAACACTACATTCAGCTGTTATCAAGCTCCCAAGTTGCTTAAACTTGTCAACTCATTCAACCTGACCACCACAAAGGGTGAGTGCAGGCACAGGCTCCTGTCAATATTTCCAGTCTTGTAAAACGTTTGCACTGGACGTTCGTGAAAATTTCCATTATAACTATGATTTTGTCGATACTACCATGAGGCACACCTTTGAATGAGGAGTCGAAATCTCATGCTATTTGTTTAATACTTAGGACGTTACGTGTTCATGGGCTGAGGATACATATGTAATAATGCGTATAGATTGAACCAGTGTGAAACTGCATGATTGCTTATCTCTGTGAAATACTAAGTGAATCATGTAGCTTGTCATGGGGGGGGGAGGGGAAGAAAAATGACTTTATCCATGCGATATATGGGTCAGAGATTAGCTGAGAATAGATTCATGTTTCGGGGCTTTAACTGTCTATCAGGGGACTTGGCCATACAAGATATGTCAGGCTTCCTGGGTGGGGCCTAAGCAATGATTAAGGGCATTGGGAGATATCAGTTTATTACCATTAGTGATTCCCTTGTATTCATATATTTGATATTATCATTTTTAGTCTGCTGCTTGTTATTTCCTTTCGGAACTAGACTGAATTATTTTCATTCTCTTATTTTGTCAGTTTCCGGGTGAGGTCCTAGTTGTTAGAACAACGGAGATGGCCGCATCTAAAGTATAGTCATTGTGTTTTCAAACTGAAACCTAGAGACAGAAAAAAGCAAAATTGTTTCTTTAGCATACTGCAGAATAACTGACGAGACCGACCTTCTCCACATTTTATATCGGTAATTTTTTATGATTCTTGTTTTGAAATTCATGTATGGTCAAAACAGGTTTGAGTTCGTATGGTTTATTGGAATTTTTGCAGTCATCAGAGTTTATTTCATTGTATTGATGTTAGCTGGTGAGTCCTCTAAAAATATTGTTTTTATTCTTGTCAACTTAGTGAGTGTGCTCTTTTCGATCTATAAAAACCAGCAGTCTGAACAATACATTTTTGTACCTTCCCTGTTTTTGACGCACATTCTTCCGTGTAGTCTTCGCTTCACAACGTTGACCGTAATCACTTTTATGCTACTCCTCGCTATGGTGCTGGGTGAATCTCGTGTGAACCCAGATGCGCCGCGTCTGATTAAAGGAGACCGACCGAACAGTCGACCGGGATCCAGTAAAGCGACGGACCCAGGCATTTCAAAGACGCCAGACCAATCGTCACCGCTTATTCGCTGGAATGTGATCCGTTCATTCGGCTCAGCTGGTTCCGATTCATCCAGCACGCAGTCTACCAATTCTGGACACTATCGTTCGGTGGAACCATGGATCCGGCTCACTATTTGGTTCCCACGTCATATGCTGCCGGAAAAAAGTACAAGCAGACCAAGGAAAAAGTCATCAGGCAAATCCTCAACCAACTCTCGGAAAAGTCCAGAAAAACGAGGTCCAGAATCCATCCAGTTGTGGTTGAACAAAACAAGTCACACTGAAGTGCACTTGGCTTCTCCTATCGAACGAAGCATGGTGCATATCTATGGTTCGTTTTTATTCGTAAACTCATTGGCTTGGAACTAGCTTTGTGTATTCCTTTCACCTTTTTGAATCTATATATATGAATCGTGTTGGCTGTTCAGTGTCCAGTAGTGATATTAAGCCACTCCAAATGTCGAACAAGATTTAGAAAGTGTTCAGATGAAAAAATTCCTATATGATGATCAGCACAATAAATTCAGGGACAGATTCATGTGAAATCGTTTGTTATTTTAATACACAATTTTTCAATGTTATTTTCAGCTCGTCGTTCAGCGGATACATTAGAAAAGATATTGTTTGTCTGAGTACTCATTCGTGCTACTGAAATTTCCGCCAGGACGTCATTGTCGTATTTTGATCGTATTTCGCTAATTATGTGTATATTTTTGTCTCTCCTATCGTCTCACACTGATTGATCTCGATAATACTATGCATTTCGGTTCAGATGCGGTCAATGCGCATCAGAATTTGGGTACTCGTGTATGTCGCCAGCGCTACGCATGTGAGCATTCATGTGACCCGGGTGCCCGGCATGATTGCATTTGTCAGCGAGGGTACCGGCCAGCAGGACCACAAGATCGTGTTCAGCTGATGTCCCAAGGCACTCGTAAGTCATCATGAGCTTCTGCGGATAAAGTTTTATTGAAAACTGGAAAAGTTGCAATCATATGAATTCTAATTTCATTCAGTTTTTGCACAAGAATGAAAATCCTGACCCGCTGTTTGCAATGGAATAACAACCATCGCTCTGATGCTTAAAATATTTACCGAGTACGCAACGTTGTAACTGATAGTTATATATGAGTTTAAGTGCAGCAAACTGATGGCCGTGTGCACATATGTGAGTAGTACTATGGCTGCATTTTATGCACGCGCTGAATGTAGCAGTTATTTTTCCCCTATTATTGAGCACGTTACATAAACAAATAGGAGAATCTCTCTGGATAGCTAACATCGTTCTGTGCTTCACTACTTCCCGGTTGGATCTTCACATGTAAATGTTGTCGTTTTCTAGAGGTCAGGGTGGTTCATAATCGAAATCAGTGGTGCCAAGGCTGTATGGCGTGCTTAGAAATGTTCTACGCTCCATCAAAAGCGCAAAACACTTCAAAGAATATGTCGCAAAATCCGTGCAGCTAAAAAGTAAAAATTAAAAAGTATATTAAAGTAAAATAAGTTATTGTTGTACTTATTTTTTACTTGGTGTAACTGTGCATTGCGGATAGATTAACGGAATGCGTGTTATTCGACTGTCATGTTTTCAGTTGAATGGGCACGTTATTAGGATGCGGTAGAGTAGTTCAAACAGGTCAGTTCATATAGTGTTATCAGTCTGTTTGGTTTGCTGCAGTCACGTGACGACCACCGTTGATTTAAATATGTCTTGTTCACAGGAGACGCTGAATCTCGGTCTGTGAACTGACGGATCTTGTTTGTATGCTTTTGATTTCCGAAATTAGTGTAATCTAGACGGATTTTATGTATATGGACCAATTGTGTGAGGTCGGTTTGTATAGGCTTCTAATCGGGCTTTTCTCGTGTTTTTTATTTCTTTATTCACTACCCAAAATACGTCACTAACGAAACTCACTGACCTGGTTTGTTATAAATTCTTTTCAAACGGTCAGAAAAAGTCCTAAGCTTATTGACGCAACAATGATAATAATAATGAACTTGTTCTTTTTATTGTACGACAGTGTACAGTATTTGAAGGGGGAGGCGGTGGCTGATAAAAGACTGCTGAACAGGAAATCCCCGGTGGTGTCGAGGTTTAAATCCCACCACCGATGTGCACCACCGCGAAATATACCACTACGATCTCCAGGATCATTTAGATGGTCAGTACGTGTGCAGTTTGTTCGTGAAATGTTATAGTGTGGTATTTACTTGGCCAACTCATTTCGGATATCCTATTTCTGACGTCTTGCGATTGTACTACTCAACTTGATGTCAACTAAAGCAACGATAATCCCGATATGTACTGACTTCAACGTTCATGATCATCTCCATCCTTGTTTTATTTGTATATCTGGAGGCGATCTGGACACGGTGCAAGGTCGTGTTTGCTTGGACGTGGACGAATGTGCCAGACCTGAAGTACGGCTCGAATGCGCCCGTCTTGGCGGTGTTTGCACCAATCGCCCGGGAGATTATGCTTGCCTTTGTCGCTCCGGTCGCCCCTGTCTAGGTATGTCACCTCCCGGATCATCAGCTCCTTCCACTCTGAAATTCCTCGTATTTGAAAAGGATGCCCCTCTCACTTTTTTTATTTATTATACAACAAAGTACAACGGTTTAGGGGGGGGGGGCGGTCAATGAACGGCTGTCAAATTGGGAATTGACGGGCGGCGTTGGGAGTCGAACTCGGGTTGGTATTGTCCAAAGTCCATCACGATAATTTTTTGACCACCGCCGGTCAATTTCTCCCTATTGTCAGTTGCAGGTCACCCAAGTTTGGCGTACATTCATTTACTTCTCAAACTAGTATTCAAATAAACTACAATGCGTGGCGCATACTCCGCAATCTATCACCATAAATTTCAGAAACTGTGCGTTTCGTAATGCATCTTTCCATGTGAACCATTTTGGCCGGATAAAAAATCTCATGCGCGCACAAAAAGCACGCTTCAGACAAGGATACCGTTCCAATGGACCAGTCAATTATATACGGTACACTACTGAATGAGTTAGTCATTTACTTCTCTCGGTTCAAAACAATTTCCTTTGTGGGTACAAAATTAGCCTTTTCGTCAACATAAGTGTAGTAGCAGATTAGATTTGTACAATATGATTTATCATACAGTTTGGACTCAACCGTTGAAGCACTCGGTACAGCTATTTCATCCTTGTTAGGAATCATCATCAGTGCACGTCCACCGAGCCCCCACTGGGACTTAGATCCGGAGTAAACGATTGTGAGTGAAACACTTAACAGCAAGCTATTTGGGCTGGCCGTCAACGGATTGTTGAACACAAACACTACAATATATTGTACCATCATTGTCATTGAGCGCTAACCAACCGCTGTCAACACAGCGATCGACTCATGTGATGGATGACTTCTCTGTAGGGAATGAATTTCGTTATGAGCAACCTGCAGAGTTTGGTGTCCGTTTACATGTGAGTAGCAGAATATTTTCAGAAAACGGTAAATCACATCAACAGTATTATGGGATCACTTTTCTGTGGAAATGCGATGTTGATTGGCACTACCGTGGATTAAATTTTTCGATACTCTCTCTAATCTTCCCGCAAAATTACCAATCGGTAGAATGCAATACCACTTGTCCTCGCGGATTCTGGGCCTCAGGTGATTGTCAAAGGAATCAGTCGATTGAATGCAAACGTGAGTCTTTCGGTTCTCATAAACTGACATTTGATATGACGGCATATTCTTTGCCAGTCTTTGGTATTCGCGCTTATGGGACGGTGTGTGAATATAGGGATTCTCCTAAGAAAACACAAAACTTTGAGTAAATTTTCATTGATTGCTCTAAACTGACTGGCGTATCATTAGTGTAATCAGTTTATATCATGTTTGTGTTCTTTTTCCAAACAATCAATCCCACTCAGCCTGTTCCGGCCCTTGTCCGACGGGAATGTATGAGGTTCAACCGTGTGGTCCCAACACTGATCGAATTTGTCAAGGTAATATTCTCTGCGTGATGTGACAAGTATTTCTTAAGAAGAACCAACGGAGTTTTGCATCCCAGTAAGAATCTCCTACGCAATCAGTATAAGTGGCTAGGGCCGTTTCCTAGATTTTTGAATGCAGTGGGCTGCTGGGAGCGATAATTTTGTGGTGTTCATTGTGGACATAACTTCGGTAGACCTCCTGGGAAGTCAAAATTCGAAAATTACTACTTGAATGTTTGTTAGTAAGCAAAATTTAAATGCCTGCGATTTATGGATGAAAAGTTGAGTTCAAAGGACAGTTAGCCAAGCAAAGTATCACAACGTAAAGAATATAGAAAGGCAGAAAAACTTCATGGAAGTTAGATGTTAGTGAAGTTAATTAGTGAACTTGAGCGATATTTAAACTACACCAAGTGATCTGTGCTCCACACCAGCTGTAAACGGTGACTGCATAGGCGATTTATTCCTTCGAATTATATGGGGAGCGAATAAAGATTAAATGTAATAAAGCCAGTGGCTCAGATGGGTTATCACCGGCGGCGCTAACTGAATTTTCTTTTATTTCATCCTCAGTGTCAACGTGTTCATGTATTCAGCATTTTTGTGTGAAATTATCTCGAATTATGCTAGGGTGGCATCCCTGACGCTAGTGCCAGAGGCGGCAATAATCCAATTACATTGCGCATGGTGCACCTTAGTTACCCGCGGACTATGTGAGAGATTCTATAACTGATAACTTTGACTACAGTACGCATCATCAAGAATGAGAAATGCTTCGGAATACGTTGTGCAACTTTGCATGATATATATATATATATATATATATATATATATATATATATATATATATATATATATATATATATATATATATATATATCCTCGCTAGGACCTCATTTGAAGCTTCGGGAGTGTGAATGGTTAGTTTTCATTGGAGAATCCACAAATGAATCACAACTGTGATTTATGTTGGTTATTCGTGTTTAGATCACTGCTAATCCAATGAAAAACGAGGCTGCATATGCAAGCGCTCAGGTTAGGTCCTAGTTAGTATGTAACAACGCAGTGTGCAGGTGTAGAGGTGAGTGGGCAGAGGAGTAGTGAGTACGCATATCTGTAGAGCAGCGACGGCCGCGAAACCGGTCGTGTATTCCCGGGGTAATTTCCTCCACGCATTTACATGATACCTACCATCGCTATGAGCGCTTGCACACGAAGCCTCGTTGTTCGTTGGATTAACAGTGATCTAGACACGAATAACTACCAGAAGTCACAGATGTGATTCATTTGTGGACTTTTCAATGAAGAGTAGCCATTCACACTCCAGACGCTTCAAATGAGGTCCTAGCGAGGATATATATATATATATATATATATATATATATATATATATATATATATATATATATATATATATATATATATATATATATATATATCAAGCATGGTGCCAACGCTGCAGCAACAATTTCAAAAATAGGAGAGGGGCTTTAGAACACAAGTTGGATTACATCTAGCCTTTCAGCTAGTGCGTTATGGGAGACGGATAGACAGGGTAGATCGGAAAGTTTATGGCAATTTAACTATCGTTGCAGCGTGCGTTCAGAACGCCTACGGAAGCACTTAGGGAGCTCAGTGCTAACTAGTACGTGGTCGACAGTCTCGTATGCAACCCCGCCATTTGTGGCTTACAGCGATGTGGTCGATCTGGGTCCACTGTTGACTCGAAGAGGGCGGATGCCACGTGGCTTACCGGCGATTAGAACGTCTGATGTTCGTACTAGTGACGAACAGACGACGGTTTGAGCACAGGGCCAAAAGCCGTTCTCCGTTTTCTGAGCGACAGGAATCTAACCTAAAAGAATCTGCTAGATGCGCCTCGTTCAATGACTGCCGACCAAATCTAGCATTCAGATCTCCTGCCAAAATCACGATATCAGCCGAGCTTGTTTTGTGTAAGAGGTCGTGAAGCTTTTGATAAAAGTTATCTTTGATTGCATCTGGGTTGTAATAATTTAGTGCATACGCGGAAGCGACTAACAGATTGTGTCTATCGGAATAGCGATCGCTCACTTTGCACAAACCTCTGGGTCTCACTGCACATAAACGACTATCGACTGGGAACTAGTCTAGCAGCGCCCCTTCAGCTCTTTCACTGATAGCAATGGGAACACTAGCAAGACCAGGAGCGTCGGCCTCAGCGTCCTCAGAAATGCGTAAGCGAAACGCCACGGAAGGACTATACAGAGGCATTCATCGGATGGTGGAACTGGAGTCTTGGATGCAGCACACATGGATCACAAGGAATTTATGCCTTCATGCTAAACCTGCCTGTTTTCCTGTACGCATCAAGGTTCGCACGCTGAATGTGCCTAGTTTGAATGGGCATCGAGGACAAAGGAGGGCATCAGGCGATGGTAACGATTTCAGTGAGACGTGGAATCTGGTGGAAGAAGAACGAGAGGGAATACAGTCAGGTCAACCGAGGAAACCGTGAGGTGTGATAATGGAAAAGAAAGTGGAGATGGGAAAACAAGTTGTGTACGATGTAGGACAGTGACCGTTTGTGCTCATGGAAGAACAGTCAGTCATAGTAGTGGAATGGTTGTTTGTGCTGTGGGCTGTTGTACTATCCGAAGCCCAGTTTAGAGTGGATATTTTTATTTGATAATGCACCTCTAGCCTTTGCACAGTCAAGGGCGTCTTTCAAGGCAGCAATGTTGCTCCAGAAAAGCCGGTGGCTAGCTGCTCAGTTCATTCGCCCTTTGGATAAGGTTAGACATCCTAGGTGCCCAGTAAACCACTCCGACACAGATGCCCGTGAGCACGCCTCATATGCTACCCGTGGTTGGTTTGGAATCAGGGTTTAGCCTTCTCCCCTGGACTGGCTGTCACTCAGTTAACTCGGTGGAGAAAGCCGGGCATTTTCTGTCATCCTCTCACTTTGGTAGGAACACCTCCACTACGCGAAGGCGGTGAGCAGGACCTTCTGTGTAGAGATTGTAGCAGTCGCACGGCCATTTGGGAGCATTTCGAGGAGCGTTCAGGTCGAGTAGCCATCGCGCAGCCTGAGACGCTCACTATTTTACATCCGTCTCAATATCTCCAGTGAGAATACTTTCATGCCCTCGTATCATCTCAGTTCATTAACGCAAAAACATGGTTATATAGGAACAAAGCAGTCCTTGTCACCAAATTACTGCACCACAAACCAACTAGCCTGCCTTCTGATTGGTTGATTGATGACGCGACTAGCCACCACTTGACGGGGACGCGTTCGTGTCTTATCGATCCGCTACCTTGTCACTTGCACGTCCGCTGGCACAAGCGCCGGCCTGGATCCTGAACAGGCGCTGACATGCTGAATGCCGACGGGTCATGGCTGACTATCGACCATGAGTAAACACATACCTGCACACCCATCCCCGATCATACTGAGACGTTTGGAGGCAACTTAATGTTTGTGATTTCTTCATTATTGAGTGGAAAAACCTCTGAGATAAAAACTGATGGTTCGGTCGGCTTTACCATGGTCACTTGAGCGTCCCACGGGATGCCATTGCTATGCATAATTCACCTTGTTCCTCACTCTGGGAAATGTAAAAACTTCAGTATTCTCACTCCAGATGCATTCTACTCGTGGCCATGGGTCGGCTGATTAGTTTGCTCACTGATTGTCTGATCCTGATCGTACTGCCTTGCGCACTCAACCTCCTTGATAGACAAGAGGAATATCGGCTGGTATATGTTTGTTTGCGTTGCTAGGTTCAAACTGATCAAGTATAGAGTTTGGGAGTGGTGTTCATATGTCTTGTCCAAACTGTCGGGTTCGCTGGTTCATACGAGCGGAAAGACCATTCGATTGCACACGTGCAGTTGGCTCTGGTTTTGGCTGTCGCTAACCTTTCAACGAAACATGAATTGCTGCTATCTTGCTCAAAAGCAGATTACTAACAGGAAATACAAATAACCCACTGGTAAAGATTGGATAAAGAAATCCATGCATATCTGCCTCGAACACTATCACTCCGGTTCTCTATCGCAGCCATCAGTTAGATAGGCCACTTGAACCCAAACGGGGTCCCATTCAAAATTTTAGTTTTTCTCGTTTGTATATTTGCTCATGAATAAGCACCCGTTAGGCATTCTCAAAAAACGACCACCTTCGCAAACGATTTTGTTTCGGGATACGGAGTCATGCCGCGACATTCATACCTGTGCTTGGGTGTCATCGGTATATTACGAGGAACCGCCGAGATATCCAACGTTTGCAGATGCTTGAACTCAGAATTTCCGTCATTTAGCGAGGTGCTTTCAGCACTTATCGCGAATGCCTTTCATGTTCATTTACTTTCGTCTCCTATATTGTAGGCTTTTCTTCTATATTTTTCGTAATGTATGTTATTTGTTTGTCCCTTTTTAGCATGTCGCCCATTGTGTATTTCAGAAGAATTCGAGTTTACACCATGCAAAGCGTCCAGTAATCGCGTCTGCAAACGTGAGTCAGTTCAGAAGCTGCGTTCTTACTATCAGCCACCTACTAAATAATTATTGTTTAATCACTCCAATAACTTTGAATATAGCCTGATTGGCTAAGCATCATATCCTCGGCTTTTGTCCGAGGCATTGTCGAAGTTACATCGAATGCAAAACGATTCACCAATAATGAATCATGTTAGTCACTCACCGTTCAGAAGTAAACCTAAATAGCCATCTTCTACAGTGATTCTTTATTGTGCAGTGTGTTCTTCGGGAGTAGGTGCACCCCTGGGGCTCCGAATGGTTACTTCTACTACTGGAAACGGTAGACTTTGACTTTCTGAATTCTCGCGAGGAAAATTGCGTGGCATCATTCGCGAGTATAATACCATGCCGTCCTGCGGTCATTTTTACTAAAAATAAATCAGCCCAGTTGGTAGACTTCTTTTGTTTGGAGGACAGGTCATCTGGTGATCCTCGTTCTGACTTTGCTTAGTGTTCTAATGGTTTAGCTTGAAAAGTTGAAACTGTCCACTTTTGGGTTTAAAGCTGTTATTCTTCGGGTCACCAAATTATCCATGTGCTTAGGTTATGTCAATCTGAATTCAGTGATCTGCATTCGAGCACGTTCTTGAGTTTTACCTAATCGACTGTCGATGTCTGTTCGTTGGAAGCCTCCAAATGAATGTCTCCATAGGCCCTGGTAGTTCTTTTTCATCCGAAATGCTTCGTTATTTCGATTAAATTTACCCGTCTTCTTAGTGGTGCGGTTGAAATTGGCAGCATTATTCTCATTACAATCAAACCTACCTAACTGTGATCTGCTAATAGCCTATGCGCTTACTCTGATTCTGATACTTCGGCTCACCTTTTTGAAACAATAAAAAGCTTTATAATGACCCCTACCGCATTGTTCGGCATTTTTTGCATAGGAAAAGTGTTCCTCTCACTTCTGTTCTCTTTTTAATTATGTGAATTCGACTTCCCCTATCCATTATCTTTTTGTTCGCCAGAAAAATCACTCATACCTGAGTTGAATGTGCCCTACAAAAAGAATGTGTGGTTTGAGAACATGCAAATGGTCCGGGACTCGCTTCTGATTCTCACTCCGGATGATTTGAACCGTCTTCCGGCTAACAAGTCACTTCTGTTGGACCGTTCGTCTGGATATCAAGTATGCATCTGACTGGCAGTTCTTTTCAGCCAGTTTCCGTATGATTTTCACACATTAAGGTGACAACTTCTCCTCATGGGTGATGACAGACCAGCTTCGGATTTTTATATTGGCCCAGTTAGCCGTACTAAGTTGAATCTTGATAGACGGTTTTCCCGTCGACCTCGTAATTTAACGCTATCTTTTTTTCATTTAAATTTGAATTTTACCTCGGAATTGTCTGTTTTGCACAACAGGTTCGTCTGGATCTGGACAGTCTGAACCTGCTGCCGGTCCTCGGTCCGGTCGATCATTCGAGTGGCAATGACAACGCGCTATTTCTGGCAGCTGCTCGAGTTCTGGATCGCACGGTAGCTGAACCGGAAGCTTACCGTTGGTCCTCGGCCACCGGACAGTATCATACGATTCATGCCTACTCGTCCAAGGCAAACAACACACTGTCCAAACTGTGCCCTTACCCAGTTCCTCCGCTCTATCGTCTGGGTATTCTGGCGCATCGGGTGCGTGACAAATCTCAATAACTTTCATTTTTATCTCATCAACCTGCGTTTAACATCGCTTGTTTTCATTCACTTCTCATTTGATAGTTCTCTTGTCGTAGTGCGTAGAACTGCTTTGGTAGTACCAATACATTTGTGTTTGAACGAAAAATTTAGTGTTACGTGAAGTTTATTAACTTTTATCCTGATTCTGCAGGGGAAAACCAAGGTGTGTCTGTGTGTGTTCCGAAAACCGCTGCTTTCTCTGGAGCACAGCCTGAAGTAACCAGTCCTGCCAATTGGTCCTAAGTAGCGGGTTTGGTGTCAATCATCTGTTATTTTAAATCATCACCAAATAGGAACTCTCTGTGTTGTGATTTGAGTCGTTACAGCCTCTACTTAGAAAGTCCTACTGACTGTCTTCTCGTAGTGGAGGGGTTCCTACCAAAATGAGAGGACGAAGGCAAATGTTCGGCGTTCCCCTACTGGGTTGAGGGGGAGATGGTTAAACCCTGATTCCAAACCAACCACGGGTGGCATATGGGGCGTGCTCACGGGCATCTGTGTCGGAGTGGTTTACTGGGCACCTAGGATGTCTAACCTTATCCAAAGGGCGAATGAACCGAGCAGTTAGTCGCCGGCCGCCAGTGGGTTACGGACCCCACGTCACGTCCCGCTGCCTTGCTAGTTAAGCTTTGAATAGCCAAAGACTCCGGTTATGAATTCCTAAGAAAACCACCTGTTTTGTCCTAGACAACCAGGCTGTATTGCGTCCACAAATAGATGAAATCATCGAATCTCACACCATGTACCACTTCTTTTCCCATTGTACTTTTTTTATTTGACACAGCCTGAAATCAGGCGAGTGTGAAATATAATATAATACTAGTGTGGTTTGAGATACTTTATTTCACCTCAAGTATTTGAAATTATGGAATGAAGCTCCTTTCGCGTAATTTTTCTATCCCTTAACGTGACTGATTGCTCACTCAACGGACGCAAAAGCCTATCTCAAAGCAACATGTTCCGATGTTGAACGGGAAAATAGATGCTGCCCATTTTGACAAAGGAGTCTTATAGGTGAAATTCATCTGAAAGCATTGATAAGAATTTTGCGTTAGCCTGACAGAGGATCGTCATTCTGAACGAAGCAGACTATAGAGACTGTTCTGACAGGTGAAACCAAATTACAAGTGTTCAGCAGGAAGGAAGACAACGTAGTGAACCAGTAGAGATTTGGCTACTGCTGGAGTGGGGGGGGGGGAGTGTACACTCACCAAGAAAACTCTCAGACTTCGTGTCATTCAACTGCCCCAGCTCTATGGTCTGTCTAAATCCCCCAAACCTACGATGACTTTAGGACTTCTAAGTAATGACCAGCTCACCTCAATACAAATGGACAACGTGGTTGGTCAAAATATTGTGACCGGTTACCAACAAGTTGACTCATCGTGGTCTTAAAGATACATCACGATAGTATCAGTTTTGGAGATAGACATCTGTTCATTCTGGATGTTACTTTTCTGTTCCCTCAGTTGCCGTTGCACGAAACAGTTGATTTCATTTGTGACTGTTCTCAAAATGAAAGTATCTGTGTCATGTTTCTTGTGACGGAATAGAAGTACTTTGACTAAATTGATTGCTCTGTCACGATGAGTCCAATGGGTCCCTCATGGCTAGTTTTGAGAATAGACGAAGCGAAGTCAGTAAAATGACTCCACAAAGTATACGTTAGTGCTAGTTAGCAACCCTGGACAGAACTCCACGGACCTCTCCCATGAACTTGATTCGTTCATCAGGATACGCAACTGTCTATCGAACATGAATCTGCCAGCAAATCTGCATCACTGAATGTTGTGACAACCAAGCGCCCCTGCGGTGGGGCGATTATTATCAAGTACTTGCATTTCCCGACCTTTGTAACTTAAGACTACAAGCTGCTTACCAGTCAGGCTGAATGGTGAAGTGGGATTGCTTAATACAGAGTTCTTCAAAATTATACCCGAAGTCACTTCCCAGAGGACATTGTGTCAAATGCAAGCGAAGCGAGCGGTTATTAACTTACTAAATGCAAGACTTTCTCACAGCCACTATTCGGTGATGATGAAAACCGGATTCTTCACACACTGCTTCAAAGTCACAGTCAGCCTGTACTATAACGCTACCGAACCAGTCCTATCTTGTACATTTCATCTGACTTCCAAACTTCCCGTCAGTTAAACAGCTGTTAGAAATGCATACATTATGCGTCAACCCCCTCCCCCCCTGAACGTATTGTACAGTCTGTCCAGAAATCTCCGGATCACCTCAGTTCAGCCGGAGTCCTGACATACGGTCGAATTCTACTACTCTCAGTAGCCAAAAATATACAATAGACACCGTTGTTTAGCGGGAGGTAGAGAGCAGTATCAGTAGTGTAAACTGGAATTCGACCGAATTGAGGTGATCGTGAATTTATTGGACATACTCTACATTAATGAAATCCTTTATTGAAATCAAGATGCTTCGTCCTTAATAGAACAGTAGGATCGTTCTCAAACGGTCATTCATTAGGATATGGATGAGCCACCTTTGGATGATGTAATAGCATTTACCCGTTGAGTCATGCTCGCTATCAGCCGTCTGATAGTACCTTGTAGTATACGATCTCATTCCCCCTTCAAAACAGTCTTCAAATTCCTCAGAGATTTGTATTTCTACCTCTGATCCACTTTTTCCCAAGCTGATCCCAAAAATATTCGGTTGGATTGCGATCGGGTAGTAGAGGTGGCCACGGGAGCGTCTTTGTATGGTGATGCGCAATAAACTGGCGTACGACAAGGGAACGATTTTCAGGCGCATTGTCGTACTGGAACATTGCTTTGATAGTTGTGCTCCACAGTGGGAAGATGTGTCGGGTCAGAACTCCGAGGTAAACTTGTTCATTGATGATATTGTCTAGAAATACTAGCTCACTCCGACCTTCCCATCAGATGACTTCCCATACAGGCACTGAAGCTAGATTGTTCCTGTCATCGTAACACTTTTAATGCTTTCAGAGTTTTGTTTCCAAACACTCCATAGATGGCCGTTTTTGAATAATGGAAATACTAGCTCATCGGTCCAAATCATGAATTTCCATATTTAAAATGAGCAACCCATTTTCTCGCTGTCCGTCTTGAAAGACCAAAATGTATGGTAATCTCACAGTGTGACTTCCTTGATTCCCACCTAATGGCACGCCAAACAACATTCACCTTTGCGAGCATCACATGAACTCAAAAGAACGGATAGAGGTGCGGGCTGTCAGACCGGCAGGTACAAAAATGTGTCTGACCTTCGTAATAAAACTCATGCAACGGTAGAGCCCCGATCGCAATCCAGCCGAATATTTTTGGGATCAGCTTGGGAAAAAGTGGATCAGAGGTAGAAATACAAATCTCTGAGGAATTTGAAGACTGTTTTGAAGGGGGAATGAGATCGTATACTACAAGGTACTATCAGACGGTTGATAGCGAGCATGACTCAACGGGTAAATGCTATTACATCATCTAAAGGTGGCTCATCCATATCCTAATGAATGACCGTTTGAGAACGATCCTACTATTCTATTAAGGACGAAGCATCTTGATTTCAATAAGGGACTTCACTAATGTATAGTACCTTCGGGGAGGTTGGGGTTGGAGAATAGTGTAGCCTGAAATGTAGATTCTACCGAATTAGTGTAGTCTGCAGCTGTGACTTCAGCCCTGCACCGTACAGCTGTTCCTAATTATGCTTCATAAAGATGTTCCCATTTCGTTACCTTAAGCTATATTTCTTTGTATTGATGATTGCTTGTTGCAGTTTAGTTCCACCCTCAGCTTCTTCCACAGTTGTTTTCTTTTAGTCTTGTTTGATTTTTGGGTTTGCACAAAAATTTCCAATTTCAGAGGATGTATTGTTGGCACGAGGAGCCTAAATCGTATGTTTTTGGAAAATCCATTTGCATTCTTCACATCGAAAAGTCGGACGCCGCGAGCCGGAATCGCGGCGTCCGACTTTTCGATGTGAAGAATGCAGGTGGATTTTCCAAAAACATACAATTTCCAATTTGTTTTAATTAATTAAGATTGCCGTCAGTGTGAAGGTTTTTCCCGGAGAATCTTCCCACGTAACTCCTGGACAGAACACTATGTGGATAACTTAAAGATAGTTTTGATGTTCTAGAATTTGCAATTTTTTACGAAATGTTATCGCAACGTCCTTCTTATCGAATGCTTGTGATCCTTCAGAATGTTACCACTGCCACCGTTCCTGATACGAGTCTCCCTGGTCACAGACCAGTTTTGGCTAGTTGTCGAACATACCGGCGTCACGGGTATTTTCCTCCAGTGGATACCCAATCGGACCACTCAGATTCTACCGCCTCCGACGTGCACAGCCCCATGGACGCCTATTCTCGACAATATGCGAATAGCATGGAATCTGGTCGATATGTTCAGGACGCGACTTCAACGACGGTTTTGGCACCAGTCGTAGCCTGTCTGGAGCCTTCTCGATTGCCGGCAATTTTCGGTTCACATTGGAACGTGGAACTGGCTTCACCTCGGGCCGTATATTACGAAGAAAAACAAATGTTAGTCCAAGCACGACTTACATTTGTTCGTCTTTTTGCCTCGTTCCATCTCGTTCAGTGTTCCATTTTGGTTCAGTTTTTCTCTAGTCCATTGAGGTGTGTGAATGTTGACTAGGCCTATGAAATAAAATTAACCGAACTCAGTTTTCTTGAGTGGTTAGTGAAGTTTGATTCACACCACAACTAAATCACTGTCATGATTGGACGCAGGGGATTACTCTGGTTGTACATGTTTGTGATATTCTTGTTTGCATTTTTCAAATAGTTCTCAAACAATACTTCAGTCAAAGGCAGTTCGAAGAACCAGCATGTGATTCACGAACTACAATGAGTTTCGTGAACGAGGAGGTTAAATTTGGTGGCAAAGAAAAGCATATTGAGAGGATAGATTCACGTGTTTGGTTCTTTTGAAGCCTGCGGGTTGAAAGTGGAACTCACTACTGTATGCTTGATTTCATAGCAGTAGACGTGTACGGTCAGTTGCTAGACGTATGCTAAAAAACTGAATCTCAAAGCATTTTGTACCCAACACGAAATGATTCGCATCCAAAAGTCCTGCACCGTGAGCCGAAATCAAACCGACGGGATGCTCTACCAGCTGATCTCTCGCGGTACGGCAAATCGGGTGCGAATAGCTCATGTGGGTATCCAGTGCTACACAAACCACTGTTCCAATGGGTCGCATGGTTTGTGCTCTATACCTGGGGTTTTATGACCGCCTACGCACTCAAATTCTGCTTACAACTTTGATCGCTTCAGTCCGTTAGTGGAAAACAAAAGACGACAGCATAACGCGCAAAAATCCAATATACTCGTGTGAGTGGATAGTATACTATTTAGGGCGAAAATGGGATAATTTCGAACGTGCCCGCCTAATAGAACTGTCGCCTTGACAGGCACGACTAATGAGTTTTTTCTCGAATCTCGTCGGGCCCGTTTTTTAGTGCTCACTTGTCCGGTTGAGCCACTTGTTTGGGTGGAGGTTTGTTGATTAGTTGACTCGGCTGGGCACGTTCACAGGGATTAGTAACTCCGCTTCTAACAGTCTATGCCAACCCGTGGCACAATGAAACAAAGCAACTGTTTTTGTTTAAATCGCTGAACTAGCTTTGTCTGCTATTTCCCGATGAGACAAACAGCACACGGTTGGACGCGATCCAATGGATACTGGAATATATTCCTCAACTGTATCATCGTCTTGGGGAGCCTGAAACTTATACAATGGAATAGAAAGGATGCCAAAAATGCAAGTGAACTTCCCACTATATAGGATTTGTGCTCTTCTTGCAGACACTACATTCTGTGAAAACATTGAGTTGTTTTCGTCATCTGTTTATTTTGTGATCTAAACCAATGCAGCATTCTACCTCCAGAACTAATAGTATAACCAACATATCAAACTTCTCTAACAAGAATCGCTTGACTCGTGCGTACCTCCATAATTAGTTCCGTTGTCAGCCGTTTTTCTGACATTCTGTCAAATTGAGCCAAGCAAAGTCACAAGGTAGACATTCTGACTTGTTCTCATCTAGTGTCTACTTCCATCGAAATTTCGGTATGGTCGTCATCCCAAGCGCGAAACGCAAAGGCAAAATGTTGCATTTTGTCTGCGCACACAGTTCGTTCGGAGTTTCCAGCTCGACACAACAACTAACTGAAAGGCCAATTTTCAACTGTGCATTTCCGACCGTGTACTGACCCTGTGAGTCATGAGAGCTGAGTAAGAATGGGTCTGCAGAATGTCTCAACGGTCTACAGACTGTTTAAGCCGGAGCGGTTCATGATGTAAGGTTATAGGCAGACACGTCGTCTATAGACAGTCTGGTTCAGTTGGCAGGCAGCATTTCATCGCCCGTCCAGAATTAAGATCAGGGCCGAAGTCAACGAAGCAGACGGGACGTCATCGGCTGTTCAGAATTAAAAAAAACAGTAGTGGAGCCAACCAAATGAATCAGTGAACCAATCAGCGTTCAACAGTTGTCTGAACCGACTGGAGCCGAATCAACCACTCCGGATGCAACCAGATAAATCGACCAGAATAGCAGTTTAGGAATATCAGTAGACCAATATGTTTTCACTCAAGGTTTTGGTTATGATCGTCACACATCTGATATAAATAATCTGTGTGGTAACAATAAAGTTCGAAGGCTGTAGAGCGTTCTCACTAGTACTGGTGTGCGACCACAGAACACACTGTACATCTGTTTCTTCCTTGTCAAGAATATCGGCAGAGCGTATACGCATCAAGTCCCAACGACGACTCGATCGCGGTGTACAGTGTGGACAAAGGTATATATATATAAACCCTGGGTAAGTCGGATTTTACAACTTACTACTCAATACCTTGTTAGCAGGCAAAATGAGGTGAATACCACAAAGTAATTAATAAGGTCCGTTACAAAAGTGGTCGCGAAAACTTGATGATGGAGAAACAAATTAGCGGACTTAACCGGTATTTAATATCAAATGATTCCTCTAGGCTCCATACTACCTAGGTGATACATTCCTTCTAAGTATATGCAGTACTAATGAAGATGAAGCGTGATAAAGTCAGTGGTCCAGACGGCTTTTCGCCAGGGGTGCAAACTGAACTTGCTCTCATTTCATCCTCAGCGGTAGCATGTTTATGCAATCAACTTTTGTTCTGTGAAAATGCCCATCCTGCAGAATAAAAACAGAATCTTGTATGACATATTGACGTTAAATAGAACACTGAAGTAACGATAGTAAAGCTGACCGGACCAGTTTTTCTTATCTCAGAATTGTTTGAACACGCAAGTCCGGAGTATTAGATTACACGATTTGTCTTCCAGGTAGTGAACATGCGCTCGCATTAAAGATGCCACTCTAGCATAATCCGGGGTATTTTCATGGAAGAAAAATGTGACTGCATAAACATGCTACCGCTGAGGATGAAATGAGAGCAAGTTCAGTTTGCACCCCTGGCGAAAAGCCGTCTGGACCACTGACTTTATCACGCTTCATCTTCATCAGTACTGCATATACTTAGAAGGAATGTATCACCTAGGTAGTATGGAGCCTAGAGGAATCATTTGATATTAAATACCGGTTAAGTCCGCTAATTTGTTTCTCCATCATCAAGTTTTCGCGACCACTTTTGTAACGGACCTTATTAATTACTTTGTGGTATTCACCTCATTTTGCCTGCTAACAAGGTATTGAGTAGTAAGTTGTAAAATCCGACTTACCCAGGGTGTATATGTATTTTTCGCCCACTTTTTGCAGGATTACAAGTCCCACGTGTGAATCACTATCCAAACTAACAACGGTTCGCTTCGCATCAACACCACACTTTACGATGTACAACCATCACGGGTTCCGTGTGCTACCAGGTTGTCACTCACACTAATTGTCTCCCATAATTGACGTCTTACCAGCAAGGAGCTGTCTAATCAAGACAGCGTTTAGTAACCTGATTGTAGAAATACTACTACTGATGGTTCCTAGTAGAGGCGAGACAAATTCACAGTGCTTCCATGGTTTTCGGTGGCGAGCTGAGCGGTAATAATGCGTGATGAATCATTCCATAGAAAGTATCGGTCTCGCTTCTAAAACAAATTTAGTTGCCCGGTAACTACTGTTTGGATCGCTTTTTCTGGATTTTTTTTGCATGTACATGAGTACAGTGGGAAGAGTATACTCCATGGACTCAAAGACCCTCCGCACTGTTAGTGATAACCAGCAACCGGACCTTGAGACTTGGAGTGGAGGACCACATTAGGTCCTAATAATTCAGGTGTGGCAACGAACCGGACGACGATGGATTGCTCTCTATCACCGAAGTGACAAGTGGTGGCGGAATTTGAACCTCTGACGTTCAAAGGGGTAACTAGACGCTCTGAACCACTCAATCACCACCGGTCGAACCTTGTTTATTCCTATGGTGTTTGATCCCGAGCAGTCAGTCAGTTACATTATACTAACAGTCAGTGGTAGCTGGTAAACCGGACGCTTGCGTTACTATGCATGTTTCGTTCCCTGGCCAGTTGATCAACGAATCGCACACACTGATAACGTGATCCAGACCAGAGGCTAAGTTGTTCAAAAACAGCATGGATGTCATGTGCTTACAGCTTGTTCGCATTTTCATATTCTTTGTGGGTCTCTGCGTGCCGCACGTGCGAACAGTGCTTACCGGGTTGACGAAAATGACAAAATGCAACCAGAGGTTGCTGGCTGGCCCAAAAGGAATACCTCATTGATAGGTATTGGTGGATCTGTTAAATTCAAATACCGTTTTTATGATCTAGAATCATTTGAAGATAGTCACCATCGTCGGTCTGTCTAATGATTTTGTCAGCGATATGAAGAATGGAAGAATTTTTGATCATACTATGTTAATTTTGGTTTTGAATTCCCGAACGTTATTTTTGGTGTCCTCTTGAGACTATATATAAATAATATTCATGCTGTTATACCCGTGAATAAGTGCTTCTTAAGATTTAACCTGCTTCCCTTGAGAGTTGAAGGATTTCTCAATCTAAAAACCTGCTAACGGGATATGACGACTATGAATCTAAAGCATATAAGCATTTTTCAGATTCCTGCGGTATCTGGTTTCTGCATAACTGCTGAAAAATCGTTGATCTTTACTGTTCAGATGTTCCAGCCGCATCCGAAATAATGTTTCTCATAAACGCCGTCGTCTTGTAATGTCGGCGCCGTGCGTTTTCAGGTTGTTTATCTGTGTCGATTTATATCATATCTGGTGACCCCATCAGACCCACGAATGGATTCCATGGATGCACAGTGTTCTGTGAGATAAGTTGGAGGATGAGTCGAAGTAGTCAGACCGCGACAGGAAAGAGCAATGAAAACAACGTGTGAATTTGACGGAGTATGACGTGTTAAGCTTTTGGATTGGGATCCACGAGATCCGCCCGCCGCTTCATTGAGAACATGAGGTGCCGTGCTTAGTGGTATAAATACATTAGGACTCTACCTTCGTCTACATGCTTTCCACTTGTGACTTTTCTTGTTTGTTTTACTCCCTACCTTTTTATTCGTTTCGATCTCAACTAGGCGATCCTGAGAGGTATCAGCCAAAACCAGAGCACGGCAGTGAGAGGTTCACAGTTGAAATTATTGAACTGAACGGAACTGTTGCATATTATGACCTGAGGAAACGATTCAGAATGTTATTATCAGAGAAACTTTGAAATGAACTTGATTTCTCTCTCATTCTAAGTGCACTGAGATTCAGTTGTTTCGTCGAACTGTTCCTTCATTCATCAGTAGTTCTTGAACTGGGTCTTCTGTGAATCTCATGTCCTTTTTCGATTTATTGTTTATCGTTTTTTCAGCTGTGGTCAACTCAAGCTAGACTGTCAACACTGTTTGGCCGCGTGCGCGGAAGAACTGAAGAGCAGCTCGCTCACATGCAAACCAACATCAAACCCTGCTGATAATGGACGTTCACCTCGTCTGGAGATCTGTTTCGATTGCTGTGCTCGAGACAACTGCAGTGATGTGTGTGACAAGTATCCAGCTCACCGTTGTCACATGCAAATGTGCCATTATGGTTAGTGGGATATGTATCAGTTAATTGGGTGATGGTTTCTACTGACGACTAATTGATTGACTGGACAATTTGCAGACCGTATTGGACATAATGTACGATAAGTTAGTATAGACTGAAGGCAGTCTTTTTCCCGACACGAATCTGAACAACAACAAAAATCCAAAGTCATCGGTTTGCACAACATATCCCAGGATCATTTCACTGCATCTTGGCAAGTGCTCACTGCAGTCACAGTAATTGTTTTTATAGTCAAGATAAAACGGACGTTTGCGACATTCTGGCCAACCCTTTCTTTACTTCCTCAGTGTGTTGATGTACGTATGACCGAAAGTTTACCTCCAACGTCCACTCTATTCTGACGGTAAAAACAACTACCGAGCACTTGCCAACATGCAACGAAATGATTCTGGATATATGGTGCAAACCAATATGTTTGGCTTCGTTATTCAAGTTAGTGTATTTCAGCTGCACGTACTCGAGTGGATTTTTACGGTTTTGTGATACTCTGAACTCTCCAGTGTTCATTTGGTGACAACCTTTTCCAACTTGATTATAGTGTGATGATTAGTGCAGAATTACAAGCGAACGAGTCACTCCTGATTTTGTTTCCTCCTAGTTCTTGTTAGTACCACAGACCTTTATGAGGTTAAATCAGCAGATACAGACAAACTTGTTTCTTGAATGAATCAAAATATCTTGGAACCGTATCGACTGGTGGCTACTATGATGTCTCAATATTGCGGGGTCTGGTTAACATGCTGGACCACAGTGGTGAGGTATATTGCTGAGTATCAAAAGCTCCGAACGATTCAGTAGATCGAAACCAAAACTTATGACACTTTTCTGCATTGTTTCGAAATTAGGTCAAAATTATTCGAAAGTGCCACCCGATTCGCTGTATGAGATTTCCTCCTGATTGGTCTGAAGACCGGCGTATCAAACACTCTTACACATATCGCGTAGGTGGCCACACCGTGCGCTCGTGATCCGTGCATCGCACCATAATGTGCGTCCACAATTACGCACGTGGACTCGACTTTGTCGAGGCCACAGTTAAGAGGCTCAGTAGCTATCATGTGACCGAACCAGTTGCCCTGCTGTCACAGCATACGTGAAAACCCAACTGATTCCCCAGTCGGTAACACTAGCCAAGTAGTGTAATGAGTCACGAAAACGTCGCTTGATTTCTCCCCCTGTTCGCAACTTTGACTCACCGATCAACGGCGCTCCATTGCACCGCGTGCTGTTCTGCATTGTCAGATTACCTACCCCTCTGATCAATAGCGTTGCGTTAACGAACCAATAGAATTGCTCGAAAATACGCGTAAATTTACGGTATTTTTTCGCAACTCCTCGCACTGAGAACAAAACAGCGTGGTGAACAAGCTCGTTTCCAGTTATTCGTACTCATACCAATACATTACATTAAATATGACTCAAAACAACTAAGGGGAATGATCATCCAAATCTGTCTGTGCACGTGTGCGTGTGTGTGTATGCATGTGAAATTGATCACAACGAAGAATGTTCGAGTGGTTGCACACGTGTTCGGGAACAAGAAGTGGGCCATGGAAGTTTAAGTGCTTGCACAAATTGTTTCTGAGCGCACAGGGGAGGATTGTAGAGTCGAATGCTCACGGCTTCGGCTGTGGCTAAGATGCGACACTTGACAAGTCTTGATTGCTTGCCCCGGACTTTGTAAATGTTGCGAAAAGCATTTATCACCTCTACGGAATGGTTTGACTCAACAAGGTGTGAACACACAGCACTCGTAATTGTCTTAATTGCTCCAGTGTTCAACCAAGCCGGGTGGTGTTCACGAACACGTTCGGATAAGCGCCTGGTCGTGCGGCCAACGTACCTGGTTCCACAGGAACAGGTGAATGAATACACACAAAAAGATGCTGCAGAATCTGGCACTTTATCCTTCAGTCGAAAACACACGATCGGTTTAGACTCGAACATAATTTGTAATTGTGCAGCGTAGAATGTTCTACTGACTGCTCCTGTTAGTCTTCGTTGAATAACTTCAGTTTCCGTGTCTCCTTTGAATGGTGAACGGACAAATACGGGCTTCTTTTCGACTACTGTCTGTCTTGGCCTATCTTCATTTCGTTGCATCGTCTTGTCAATGAACCGTTCAGGATAGCCGTTTTCTAGGAAAACACTCCTCAGAAAACGAAGTTCCTTTTCTATTGTGTCTTCTGTGCAGATTTTCTTTGCTCTATTAACCAGGCAACGCACTAGATTTCTCTTCACTTTGAGTGGTACGAAACTATGAAAATGAATGTATTGACCGTTCCAAGTTGCTTTCCTGTGCACTGACAACTGAACGGAACCGTCACTTCGACGGCTTACGCAAACATCTAAGTAAGGTAGACTGTTGTCCTTTTCTTGTTCCAAAGTGAATTGAACAATTGGATGAGCTGTATTAAATCTATTAAGTAGTGTATTTGGATCCACTTTGGTATCTACTACACATACGATATCGTCCACGTACCGTTTGTATAAGGTGCACCCTTCAATTGTTGACATGAGTTGGTTATTTTCAAGTTTTGCCATGAAAATATCTGCAAATAAGGGTCCCAAAGGTGACCCCATTGCGACCCCGTCCTTCTGACGATATATTTCACCGTTAAACTGAAACTGGATATTATGAGTGCAGACAAACAGTAATTGTTTCAGTTCATCCAACGAGATGCCCGGATCGATACTGTTCTCGTGCATGTACTCACATAGATAGTTGATTGTTTCAGCGATCGGGACATTGGTGAACAGTGAGGTAACGTCTAGCGAGATCATTTGCTTGCCTTCCAAGTCTAGATTTCCCAGAGTCTCTACAAAATGAAATGTGTCTCGTAGGCTGTGTCTGGAAATCATGATTCTTACTGGTTCTAACTACTTAATAGAACTAAAATCAAGAAAAGTTTGTAAAGCCTGGTCGGTGGACTTAACCATGTAGGACTTCTTAGACATGCTGGTTTGGTTCTCAGAGATCAACCTACTCGGTGGTTGGATACTGGTGGGGATATGGATAGGTGTTGAGACTAGTGGTAATGTTATATTCGCATACTCTTATCTGCCGGATTCCTCATTAACTTTTTTATACATTTCAGTATTTGATTTTCCATGGTAAGCTCTGCTATGAGACAGCATCCGGGATGGTCGATTAGGTTATTTAATCTGAACGTGAAGTTGTAACGGACGTCCAGATATCGTTGGATGATCAGTTTCCACTGCGCTCCTTTTACCCATTGCTGAACTTGGATACTTTTCTCATAGGGTGCAATTTTGGTAATTGTCATGTCTTAAACAGAACAGAAATAATTCAAAAACGGTTATGTTGAGCAGGTCTGGATGCGAGTCGAGTCAGTCAGTTACGGGCATGCGCAAGCGTGAGCCACACTTGGGCCAAGCACCGCCGATCGGTATGTAGCGAGATGTGATTGGTCATCACAGTCTGGGCTGAAGCAGGGCTATACAGTAGTATGTAAACGTGTGGACGAAATCCCCCCGGCAGCACACGACCAGTTTCGCGATTATTGCCGCTCATCATTTATGCGTACCCGGTGCTTCTCTGCGCTTGCACATGCAGCCCCGTTGTTCGTTGGATTAGCAATGACCCAGACACGAATGACTAACAGAAATCACAATTATGATTCATTGGTGGACTCTTCAGTCAGCAGTATCCACTCACTCCAGAAGCTTCAAATCAAATCCTATGGAGGGAATATATATATATATATATATATATATATATATATATATATATATATATATATATATATATATATATATATATATATATATATATATATATATATATACTGGAACAGGCATGTCTGTGTTTTTAAAAGATCGAACAGGCGTCCCATGCCGTATGCGTGTGTGACTGATTGAACTGGACACAATCAGTGGGATGCCGTTGTGTATCACGTTTCAGAAATTCAGATGTTTCGACATTCACTACTCTCTTAGATTAGATCATCATTACCTCACTGGCGACAGTGTTTATAAACGACAACATGAGACGCGGATGAGCTTTCTACGATATTTTGTTTGTGACATCTGAGATGTCGTTTTACGTATGACCAACTTTGTTTTTCTCTCATTTGCGGACTCAAGTCACATTCGCACATCCTCCCGACGATGGTCACATCCGAGACATCAGTAGCGAGGTTAGCGGGCAGCAACAATCGAATACTGTCTCCAGGCTGTACCTCAGTAACATTGATAGACTAAACCTGGTCCACTGCTGGTCGTTGCTAGGCGGGGAAGTTTCAGCTAAGGAAGTGCTGGTATTAGACTTCTTTGTGAAATCAAACTTTTGTCGTACTGGTGTTCACTTAGCCTCATTTATACTGTAAACTAATCTTGTTTTTACCTGAGGCGTATGCTTTAAATTGTGATTTTCGGATTTTCAGGTTTGCGGTTGGATTTTCCGTTGACACCGGAGTGGCCCAAACAAGGCGAATTCTTGTGTCACGTACATCCAGCTCCAAGTCGTCCAGTCTATCGATTGCATTGGAGTTTGCTGTACCAGGGTCGCCCACTCACTCCAGATCGATTCCCTGCCTCATTAGTACTTTCTACTCCGAACGCAGACGGTGAACGACGTAGCTCTGTTGACGCCCAGTCCAGTACGAAAATGTTTATGTTTTACGTTCAATTTCATTCCTTAGGCCGTTCAAATAAAACATGCGTTTGTAAAGTTTGACTGGTTACATTTCCAGTTTTGCATTATTTCCGTCAATTATCTGAGGAAACCGAGGATAGAAAAAACTGTTCACAGTTGTTTTCTCCATTGATTAAAGGTTAGCACCATTCATTTCATGAGTGATATAGAGGTGCCTTCGCGAGAGAGAAATTTTGAAGTAGTCAGTTATGGTAAATCCCCGCTAATGGCTCTGAGATCATGCAAACTGTTCCATTTTTTCTGATCATTGGTTCCCGTTAATGACTCACCCTTCATCGTAGATCTGAATTGTCGGATTTGGCTGCAGGTGAACCAGTTCACACTAAGATTACTGTAGCTTCCGTATCGAACTGGTTGAGTTGCATGCAGAACCAAAACGGATACATTCAAAAACGAAGACCGATTCATTGCAAGATGTGGTGCTGTTGAGGTAAACATGATTAAGATAAATAAAATTGCAAATCTATGGAGTTGTCGATCACGCTGTCAATCAGCGGGACCGGGCCAATCGCCCGACAATCGTCCAAGTTCAACGGACTCGGCACAGACAGTGACATAAGCAAACGGGGGGGGGACGTGTTTACATTGATGCGATAAAACAAACGGTCTCTGCGGTGCGTACAATAGGGAAGAAAATAGGAGTAGATTGAGTCATAGTTGAGGGGACAACAGCAGCAAAATAAAAGTATGGGAAGCAATAACAATGAGGGCTGAATCTTCATTCACGCATCTGATGAACGCTACAATAACCTTGAAAAATGTGATGCCTGTTTGCCATCGTTGATTTAAAATAACAGACAAGCATAACCAATGATCAGTTTTTTGCTAGAGCTTAGCTTTAAAAGCACTTGTTGCTCATGAGTGGGGGTTATTTGATAACCTACTTTCAGGTGATATCGTGCATTGTTTCAACACCGCAAATACAAAAAAGGATAATATAGGGAAGAATGTGAACATCACAAGCTGTTTTTTTGGTTGTCTTACTGCACGCTTTTTGTGATTTTTGAAATATGCTGAAGACTAGGAGTACAATAAGGGTAGATGCATGATGGTTTATGTGGAGTGTGATTGCTCGAAAGAGCTCATAAAGCAGGTAGTTAAAGGCAGAAAGTTGTGTCCATGCAGGGCATTTGAGTAATTGTGGGCTTTTTTACTGCTCGGTCGCTCAGTCCAGAGCAGTATTTTTGTTCGATGCACCTCTAGTCTTTGCGCGTCCTGCAAAGCAGCAACGTTAGTGCATATGAGCCGGTGGCCAATTATATGGCTCATTCGCCCCTCCTGAGAACGTTCTTGGGCAAATGGAACAGGACAAGCAGCTACGGCCTTATTGAGTGGCGAGCCACACTCGCCTAGTCACAGTGCTTTCATCATATTTCATGGTTTTTTAGAATGGAGAACTCTAGCCCAGCGAATATCCCACCACATCCTCGAACACTGCCGCTGATTGTCCACGACCGCCTATTTCGTTACATCACGCTATTCGCGGTCAGCTCGAATGCGGCCGTTCCCTTTTCCACGACAGAGGCGTGCCCGGTAGCATACAGTCTGTCGTGACGCTAATTCATGTGGCATTGACTTTCGTTCGTGTTTCATTCCAACCACATTCGCCTTGCGCTCGCACGTTCGATGCTCGTCTGTATCACGCTCTGCTTCGCTCATCTTTACCAGTCACACGCAGTTAGCTCCATATATGATACTACGTTTGCCATGTTTGCACCATCAATCCGTGTGCCTTGTTCTCCCTCATCGAGCAGAGAGAGGTGATATTGTGTGGCCTCACGTGCCTTTGGATCGATAAGACATTGACCCTAATCTGACGGCCTATTGATTGATTCCAAAAAATTCGACGCACGGTAGCTCGTGGACGGTTGATTGTTTCATGCTCCATAATACGATGCTTCTCCCTTACTAATCTATTGAGTTCTGTATGCAACACAGTTCTTCTCCGTCCGATTAGACAACCGGGGATGTCATCATTACGACAGTTGGTTTGTGCATGAAATAATTAATAGGCATCTGCACGTTTGTCTTGTTCGCGGGGTTGATCAGCTTGGTCTTACACAGTTTGATTGTATTTGTCCTACGTCGATCCTGCTTTCAGTTCCTGTTACCCGATCATTCTTCAGATTAAGCAACAGGTCTTCCGGCCACTCGCTAGTTGCCTATTTGGGTAATCCTAGCCTTCGTTTGCCAAGATGTCATATTGTATCCATTTCTACATGTGAATTACGTCATCGTGCCCGCACTGCGTTCGATACTAGTGTGAGATCCTAAATGCACTTTCCTTCCTCCGTTTCGGAAGCGGTCTGACTACATCGGAGGCCTGATGCAACAGAGGTTGCATGATCTGAGTTTACTTTACACGACTGTGTGGTCATGATTCGCACAACGTATCTTTGATGTCTTGCACACAGTCAGTCTAACTCTGTACGCACGCATGCCCCGTGACGTTATTCTCCGGCTCATCACACAACTATCGAGATGCGTACAAGGCGGTATGGTGGCGGGGGTAAATCGGGGCTTATGCTTGTGGTTGCAGTGCCCCATTGTCCAGTTACTTGTGCTAATACTCCATCTTTGGGATGATTTTGAACGCAACAGATTGGTGAGGAGGTCAAGTTATAGTTAAATTCCGACGGAATTTACCATGACCCATAGGCCCGTGTCAATTTCACATCCTGGAATAAGAAGTTTGAGGACATCATCTTTCATATCCCGACGTTTTCACGGTGTCGGTCTTGCAGAACAGGTTCTTCCAAAAGTATTACGAAAGTGTTATGTTCATGGACGCAGCCAAACGCCGTTGCAAATCTTTGGCTTTCGGTGCTCAATAAATATGCCTTCAGCCATCTAAGCGGGATTCCGGTGACTTCAATGGCACAGCTTATGATCAGTATGGATGTTTCCAGCTCAGATTTCTGATAAATGGCCAGATTAATTGCCTCATTCATATGCGGCTTTCAATCCAGGAAGGATGCTCTGGGACGAACTCAATAATTTTGCCACACTTCAAGAACTGATTTCCGACTTTCAGATGCTCCACGGTCTCCGGCGCAATCCTGTCATTATATAGATCATTCCTAAATTCATCTCGGTCCATGAGCTTGTAGTGCCTAAAATTCTGTTAGACTCAATCAGACCATCCACCACTTTGATTTTCGGAACTTCCATCTAGATTGCATATTTTGCCAACGCTCTCGGCAAGTTGGGAATCGTGATGGGTTTCGTCAGTTGTCGTCACCTTGTGAAAGAAAGCCTTATTCTGTTATTTACGGTTCTGGTTCAGGGTTTCGATGACCACTTGAATCGAAACCCCAGTGATTCGACTATTCTTTGAGTTTGTTGGTCACTTTTCAAGTAAGGATAACTGGTGGCAGATTATTCACTTGTCTCGCTTTATGACCATACCATCCGACTACAGGTGTTTGATGGTCCGGATATCACCATCATACCTGAGAATCTCTGGCAACCCTTCGACAGATGTCGGATACAGTCAGCTGCCTGTGGGTGGATTGGGCTTGTTCGTTAGACTGAACAACTACAGTGGCGTATATCTCCTCTTGGTACTGCCATCACCGGTATCTGCTGTGGAAACCGCCGTGATATAATTAGTGTTTCCCACATACCGTTTTTTACACTATTTCCGCTTTGCAACTCCTCCAGCGCACCAGATTCCGAATTGAGCACCAGAACATATCAGCACACTGGTCGAAAAGATTTTGTTGGTGATCAAGTAAAGTGGTTTTAAAAAGCCAATGAAGATTTCATGCATGCGTCTAGCAGAGTTTCACCCGATTTTGTGAACCGCGCACTGGTGACTGGTTGTGTCGGATGGTAGCAGATGTATTGTCCAGTCAGATTGGTTAGGCGGGCCGGTGTTACACGTTCACGAAAAGTCTTCGCGACATCTGGTGTCTCGTTCCATCCCACTAACCCTACTGAGGAGTCTATTCCACCCATGAATCACCTCATTTTACTAGCGAGGAACACATCGCTTATATAAGAAGAAACAGTCATTGACACCAGTCGTTGCAACGCAGACCAACTGGTTCATACAGGAATCAGGTAGCCTGTCTTCTGATTGGTTGATTGGTCACAGGACCAGTTACCAGTTGACGGGACTCCGTTCGCGTTTCATCGATCCGCTACCTTATCACTTGCGCGTCCGCTGGCACAAGCACTGACCTGGATTCCGGACAGGCGCTGACGTGCCGATTGCTGACGCGATATGGCCGGCCATCGACCATGAGTCAGCACGCACCCTCACATCTAGCACCTGAGATGTCACCCAGGCCTAATTTCACACTGAGTTTGATTGGATTGACCAAATTAGCATACATGTTATGCAAATCGATTTCACCTGTACGCAAGCGCAACATGTCGGCCAGTTCACTAGACAATCTACCATTTACAATCCGTTGAACAAGCGGAACATTATGTCGGTATTTTTGTGCGCGCTCTTGAAAGCACAAGTGTGGTAAAACTAACAAGACCATCCAGTCATTTCTGATTTTCTAGGTAACTGCAAGTTTGGTATTTACTGGGTTGCACTTGTCTTTCTAGAGCTTTTGTAAATCGCAAATTTCACACCACATTTCACGCACTTGGTGTAAACATATAGCCTTCTGTTTCTAATAATGATGATGAGATATAAGTAACCTTATATTTTGAAAGCAAATATGCGTTGATTCACTTGTTAGCTGTTGGTGGTCCAGTGGTTTGGTGCGTTTATTTTCCACCTCGGAGGTCACAGGTTCGAATCCCTCCGCCGCAGTGGGTGGACGGTAATCCACCATCTCTGAGCTCATAACCGCGCTTAACCTATTGTGACGTTATGTAGTTCCTTACTCCAAGTCTCTCGGTTGGGTTGTCAGCAATACGTAGAGCATTAGACCTTCGAGGTTATGAGGTATGTACCCCTTCCGCTGCATTCCTGACCAAGCGTTTGATAAGAAGTCCCTTTCGCCATAGTTAAGTGAGTGCAGGTCACTGGAATTGTTTTTTTTCTAACAAGAGTGATTGGTTCCATGGTGATTCTGAATCATTTTGGCTTCTGAAATGTCGTGATTATTTATGTATACTTAAGGCTTGATCGAAACAAACTGTTTTTATGGTTTGGTGGGCCTTTTATTTCCCATTTATCTGTGGTCTACAGTCTTATTAAACTAAATTTTTTGGACATCTGTCGTAAAAATAGGATGCTCATTTTATAACATGCAATCTTGGTTTTCCCGTGCCCTCTTGTTATGCACGCGTATGTCCGAAATTTTTCAGTGGGTGGTTTTCTTTTCCTTGTCGGCAGTCGAGAACAAACAGGGACCAGTCAGCGGTGACTAAAGTTTGACTTCTACTTACCGTAGTCGTTTCTTGTCTACTTTGCGTGCCGCAACTGTGGCACTGCAGTCACCTCGCACATTGCAAGTCATGTTTTCTTCATCCCCAGTGCTCGTGTCCCTGCTGATAGCAAGCAATTCCCAAGTAATATTATGATCAACTTCCCAGAAGCCGCATCCCGATGTCGTGACGAATCCAACTTGAACTGTCTTTTTATTATTCAATAATGAAGCGCTTTTAACTTAATCAACAAATTCCTCAACTAAGTACCGGAGTATTCGTCGATTGATTATGCTTTTATGCATTTCAGGTAACGAGCGCTACCATTTAGGCCAGGGAGGACAGTTGAATCAGATCTATCGTGGTTTGCTAAACGTACGCTACACATCCGGGTTGGAACATCTGCCTGACATGATTGGTGGAACGGATACAATGCAAAGCGCCTACTTTTGGAGTAAGCAGGTCAGTCCTGCGGCACGTAGCCGAATCATATTTATCAAAGGTTATTTGGAATTGCAAAACATTTGCAGTGACAAAATACTTATGGTTGTTTTCTCATTGTTCCCTCGTACTTATTTCCTGATCCACATATTTATCATCGCTCTGAGTGCTTCTTTCACTATGCCTTCAATAATTTTGTGTGTATTAATGCTGTTAACTCAGTCGGTCCGCTTTTTTTCTCGGCAAATGTTTGTTTGCGAACGATTTTATTTGTTTTTTTATACGTGTGTTGCTAGCCGGGTTCCTGATTTTCGTGCATGCATTAGTATTTTGAAGATGAATGGCTTCCGTAGACCCCTAAACCTTGTTGCCACCTACTTTTTAAGCTTTACAGTTTGGTTCGTTTCATTACCGTTATTTCCCTTTATTTTCGGTTCCATTTACACACAATCAGCTCCGAAAGGGCGTCGCATAATTGGAGCTTTCTTGAAACGAACCGTCGTTAGTCTGACTCAGTTTTTCTACTCCATTTTGTTTTACTGTCATCTGTTTCACACCTGTGCACTATTTAACTTCTCGCGTGGGTCTTACGTGTGGTCGTGCGCTCTGTTTTCCGGGTCCCGATGACCAGTATCTTCTGGCGCGTTTACAAAAACGCACGGTAAACCATTGGGCTTCAGGGCCTCGTTCTATCTTGAAATTTTACTAAAGTTACTTAATTTTTGAGTCGCAGGAGCTAAAATCACAGAAACCAGGTTAGAACAAATCGATCAAATAAAAAAGTAAAGGGGACTAACCTTTGTAGGATTGATTTACTTTTGATGACACGATCACGCGTTTCCAGTTTTATCTACTGATGGTTAGTTTCGCTTGACAGCAGCTTATGACCATTGTTTTCCGGCCTAAATAACCAAGTGTCCCGAAAAAGCCCATCTAGTTAACTGGGGATTTAAAGATATGGCTTCTGAAATGCTGGGCCGTAGGATACCGCATGCAGTGGAAAATACGTTCAACGTCGCAAAAATTAGGATTTATTTTAATGCCAGTCCGTATTTTCAGTTGAGACTCAAAGGCAGACCACCAAGCCATTCGATCTCGTTTTGTGTGTACTCTTATTCACGTTCCTGTGGGACGGAATACGTGGGGAAAATAATTAGACGTCTGTCTGAGCAAGTCCAACACCATTGTTTTAGTTGATTATTGTTTATTGTATTTCACACTCGCCTGATTTCAGGCTGTGCCAAACAAAACAGTACAAATAGGGAAGAATGGGTGCATGGACTCACATTCCATAATTTTTCCTCTTGACTGAGTAAAGAAAGAAGTCCACAAGCCGTAACCAGTGCGATCTTGGCTCATGTGATCGGGGCACCAATGTAGTATGCAAGGGTCAGTATTCTTCCGCTGGGGGTTGCTCAAGTGTTCAGTCTGCAAAACACGAGAAGAAACAGGAAACTCCATGAACGCAAAGCTCAGTAAATGTCTCATCGGGAACCCACATTTACATTAATCAAGCACGAATATTTCTCCCAAACAGCCTGCTCACTACACAAGCCAACACGTGAAGAAGCGTTCAATGTCATCTATCGAGTGTCACAAAGCCGCTCCATGGAGGCCAGACAATGAACCCTATCAGCAGCGATCAGGTTACATTGACCAATCCTGTGCTGTCAAAAACAGTTTGTCAAAGCACTGTTTCTGTTGACAAAGGTCAGCAAGATGGCGAGAAAGATACACGGAATCGGCGAAGTTGCCCACTCGAATCCACTATCGCCAACCTAAAAGTTGCTATTGTGCAGTCCATTTACTAGCTTTAATTTTACAAAACTCCGTACTTGTGCTGTATTAATCTGATGTGAAGTACCGAAAAAATTCGGCTAGGTTCTGTTAACAGCACGAAGACATTGTTATTCTAATGCTCATAATGTTGGTGTATCCTCCACCCTGATAAACCATTTTTCTGAACCATACAAAAGAACTAGCCTGAATGCCGCAGTATACACTCGACTTTTGATAGAAAAATGGGTATCACGTCGACGTGAGAAAGGAATTCAAACCAGAAACGCAACCTGAAATCGAACAATGAGAACGCCGAAAGAAGTGTGGTTTATTTTAGAACTCCACGAACATGTTGATTTTAGGTCATGAACGCCATCGGTGGGGGAAAATCGGCAAGATCCTTTAAACAACAACAACGCAGTCGCTTTTCCAGAGTACTCATGCACGATTTCAAGCCGTCCCTTCAGTTGCTCATTGATGATCAGTGTTGGCACATCTGGCAGGCACAGTGTAAGGCACTTGTAATTAGTGGTAGGTAATTTCTCTTCCGTGTACTACATTAAGCCACCTTGTCAGAGAGCGACGCATTTAGTACTATCAGACACTATGGAGTGATTTGAGACGATTGACGTGCACCGCAATGGACTATTTTGGATGATTGGGGGATATCAGACGGGAATGGCCTGGTGGATCACACAGCCCCTTCTATGGTCTATGGAACTTCGAGAGCACACCAGTGGAATGCACAGACTCCGACACCCAAATACGATCACCAGGATTGAGTACACAAGGTGTCGCCTGTTAGTCCTAATAGTCCATCCGCTGACGCCTAGTCGCATGCAAATGCTGGCGGGCTTAGATATGAGCTCCCTCGAGGCTACACTATAACTGGCTACATACAGAGAGGTACACGGAAGCTCACTTGCGGCTATCGGAAGACGAACGTCCGATGTAGCGTTTGCCTTGTCGATGTTTGATTTTTTGCCTGGTAAGCCAAAAGACATGAAGGAACGACGTCCCACTGATTGGCACCTTCACAGTTGCTTAAAACTCGTAGAAGATTTTTCAGGGTTCGGTTAGTGTGGCCAATAAGCTCACTGTCCTCCGGTTGATATACGTTAGATTTGGTCTTTTTAGTATTCAGAATGTGACACATTCCGCGAAGGAAAACGCAGTCATACTTGGAGCATTGATCCGCATACTCCAGTGTGTTTTCCATTTGATGAACATACCCTTATCAAGCGTCCGAGCACCGATCATTTGGAGAGTTACCGACTCGTACCATTTTCAAAATGGTCTATCTTCATCATTATGTAACGGTTTTCAGAAAACATATTAGATACACGGTCAGACATCCAAACCCATGGTCGCACAACGCCTGGGCCTCAAAGCAGAACACAGGAGCGAGCGCAAGAGAATCAGAGCTGGGCGAAATTATTGGATCCGAATTTCCAGAAAGACAAAAGGATGAAATTACTCGAAATGTAAGCATTTGTAATGAAAGTGGTAGTCTTTTGGGATCAGCGCCTTGGTATTCGAGGAAACTTGACCATCTCCCCAGCGCTTCAAGGATCATATATTGATTTACATTTCTCCGAAAACAATTCCTTTCACACCGCGCCCATTGCATTCTAGGTACGCACATTGTTACAGCAAGTCTTGCGTGCATTACACGAAATCTTTGCGTATGATAGTCCTGGAAACTACGGTTCCAGTTTGTTTGACTTACCTTCCCATATATTTCCTCTATTTTTTGACAGACCATTCCCCTGGTTAGTGGTAGTGCCACTAACACCGCATTCGATCCAATTGCTTCGGCGACGTCTGCAGCAGCCACGGGAGCAATCTACGCGAATACAATGCAGTCGTCCTCGTCTCATGAATTATCCAGTGTACAAGTTTGGCCATCACAACCGTTGGGTGTGAGCACAGCCGCGTGGGCACGCTTGAGTGGCGCCCCATGTGCTGCTGCTGACCCTTTGCTCGAGCAGCTGAATGTGTACACTCCGGCGCTACCACCTTACATCGCTATGGGCGAGGCGAAGGTACAAAATTCATCCGTATCGTGTAATCCATTTGTCTGTCTGTCTGTCCGTGGGAAATGTATGTTCTGTTAGTCAGTACTTGATTGCTTTGATATTCAAGTAAGGATTCTGCTGAGCGAAAACAATCGGAACCGCTGCTGTCGGTGTGTGGGCATTAGTTGTTCGAATTAAGTAGAATCGAGTTATTTGACATATCTATTCCAAGTAAAAACCGAACGGCCCGTAGTTGTCAAGTTTCATTCCTGTATCTCAGCATTGCCATTCTGTTGCATCTATTTCATGTATGTACAGTATCCGCCGATCCTCATTTTCAGGTTGAATATGTTGGAAACTATCTATATACGGTATCGCATACAAAAACCAAACCTAAAGTGAGTTCACTACTGTGTTTATCACTTACTTGCGATTCTGGTGAGCTTTCCTTTTCTTTTTCACTCCTAGCGTTATATAATATTTTGAGATTTAGAAATTCCCAGTTGGCTAGTCAATGTATTCGTCATGTAAAACACCATTCACTTTTTGAGTGTTTTTCTGAGGTAAATCAGAAAATTTGAGAAGACCAAGTGATCGATATTCGAATGGTAGATTTAGTTGACACTCGATTAAACAAATTATCATGCCATTGCGCAAACCACTCAGTTCGTAACAGACGAACTGAGCCAAATGTAGATCAGTGTTGGTCAAACGTTCATCATCGTAGACCTTGGACAATCCGGATTCGATTCCCGTCACCGCCGCTCACCTTCTTCTTTCATTGACCGCGGTCCCCTTCCTCAAATGTGGCACTTTGTCGTATAATTATTGAAAAAGTACATTTGCGTTTTATTTTATGACAACGGAACCGTCAATCACGTTGTTGATAAGAAAAAATTTATGGCTCACGTCTGATTTCCCATTCCCGTCTCTTCTGCGTCCACAATTACGCACGTGAAATCGACCTTGTCGTGGCCAAAGATAGGAGGCTCAGTAACTATCATATGACCGAACACGGTGATCAAGATGTGATCATTAACGTGACCAGTAGACAGAGGCAAGCCACTCTGTCGGCCTTACGCGTTCCAAGTGGGCGAAGTGAACAAAGCAAGTGAAATCACACTGCGGTCACAGACTGACTCCGAGGCTAACAATGGGAAACGAGAACTATAGTGCGGTTAGAATGGAGCGAATGTATCTAAATTTCAATCCGCCTTCACCGTTGCCGCGTGGTGATCAAAAATTATCGGGGCATACGAATGATAGACTGTAGTTAGGCTCCGTCTTTGAGTGGCAGCTAGGCGGCACTTCGGATGTCAAAATGTATAAACTCACAGATGCAAGAATTGTGAGCGTGGTTTTCTGTATTTTGTTACCAGCATCCACAAAAGTCTTAGATACTTGCCTTGTAACAGCGGCATTCTGTGATCGATTCAGATCGGTGTGTGAACTGGGGCTTGACGAACTGATTCACGCGTGTACCTGCTGGCTTTCTGCACATTGGATACTCGTCAGGATGGTTATCGGTAGTGAATTCGTCTTCTGCGTATCAATGGTCACAGAAATGAAATCCATCTGTGGAGCCAATAAATTTGCATATATAGTCATTTGGAGTCAGGTCTGAACTCGTTTTTCTTTCGCAACCATAATAGTCCGTGTTTGACAGCCCTATCCCGAACAGCAATTCATCCAAAACGCTGAGCACCAGTGAAGAATCTACTCAATTGGCAAATTTCTTCCAATTGAAAAGGTCAGCAAATAGTTGGAAATAATGTATGGTGTTCACTTTACTTTAGATGAACTGTGAATCTGTGAATTCGAAACAGCGAGGTTCGTACACATGATGTGCACCTGAAATACATACGCGAAATTTTGGTGCATATAATGAGAGCGAGGACTGGCAAAACATTGGTAGATGTTGTGGAATCAAATACAAAACGGCCCATTCTTGGGTAATATCTACAAGTGACCAGTTGATTCCAAAGAAAAAAGGGCTGAAGCAGAATGACTTTTGAGTTTGAAGCAGATGGGATTTTGGAGTCGATATTTGAAGATGCAACGATTACCGTGGATGGAATCAAAATGCGGATGTATGTGATATACGAAAAATCTGTCGATGTTTCTACCAACTGTCGATAGTTAAATGGTTATCAACCCACCATTTAGGTAAGGCGTAAGGCCGACAGAGTGGCTTGCCTCTGTCTACTGGTCAATGGTTGGATACGAAACACTTAGCCTGAAGGGAAATAGCATTCCACTGCAACCGGTTAGAACGATAACCATCTTCGAGGATGGATTCAGAGAGTTTGTTTTGACCCGCTCGTATCAGTGTTAGTATCAGAGGCAGTGCACTTTCTGTGTTGCCATCATAAGCACCTGATAGCGGTACTAACCACGTGTATTTGGAAATCAGGCATCGGACAGTGAATCATTTTTCTTTCGCCACATTGTGAATGTGTGAAAATCATTAGTATTCATTCTTAAGCTTAGTTAATTTCATACCCAAATTATCGTTCTCCAGCTCACTTTCAGCCTTCCTCGAAGCGCTTCTTTGCTCGGAGCCGTGTTTAGCCCGGCTTCGGTGGAGCGAGGTCAGTACTTACGTGCGAGTTTGGCTCTAGCATGGGTCAGCGGAGCCACTGGCATGGATCCTGGAAGTCGTCGTGATTCGCAGTTTACGGGAACGAAGTCAGCCGAGACCCCGGAATCATTCGAAACAAACAGTTTCGGTTCATCACCAGAAAGCGGGCCTAGTCGTATGCAGCGGTATTGGGTGATTGATTTAACCGGTCAGGTGGATCAGTTTCCCGGTCTGTTTCGTCTCAAAGTTTATCCCGACAACGGAGATATCGATAGTGCGAATCCAGCGCATGCCAGCTCCCGATTTCTCCAGCGCGAGTTTTCTGATGCGACCGTAGAGGTTGAAGATGAGCCAGGAATAGCAGATGTGGATTCGAACGATCCTTTAATGGCAAATGAACCGGAGGGTGAACCGTTAATCGAATACGATGTGGGAGTTTTTGAAGAAAGGAAATTCCAAGTATGTGATAAACATTTTTTGATACTGTTATTTGTGCTTAGTCTCCCCTTTTTCATGTATCACATTTTTGTCTGTAATCGTATATTGTGCCTACACCTCTATTAATGAGCGGTTCTTCACACGGGAGAGCAACAGTGCTTCAATCGTTTCATTTACTGTCCAAATTAGATGTCCACAACGGAAGTGGGGACAGTTAGACACGTTGCAAACACTGTCATTCTAACCCAATCACTCTGTACAGACGTGAACTTTCGTTTTAATTGGAGCAAAGCTCAATACAACCTGTAATGAAGAAATAAAATGAATTCTTGTTAAACTAAAATAGTCTGAAAATTGACAGTACTTATGTTATAGGCCTTTGGGTTAATATGTGGATATGCGAAAGCTCCTGGCACGTGTTGGTTACATTGAGTGACGATGTAGTTTTAAACAGCTACATTTACACCGGTTGTGTTTACACACATCGGTGTTCGAGCTGTAGAGAAAACGAGAGAATAACGCTTTCTTTTCAACTGCATCCCGTTTGGGTATACAGTTGTCTGTTTAATTCGGCATCGGATCCATAAAACGGAAGTGGTATCGCTTGAGGGAGTGGTCGTATTACTGGTAAATAGTCTAGTGATCAGGGTTAGTCAGTGCTGTGTTTGTGTCTGGGCTAGGAAAGAATCGATTACCCAACAACGTCCACATATGCCATTATGTAAGTGTTTGTTTGAGTCCGACACAGTAGCAATATCTCAGCGGTTTTTATTCGCGCTGTGCATGAGTATTCACAAATGAGGTTGGAACAATGGACAGTGGAATGGGTTGGATTTGAAGAAGGCAAGGCTTGCACACAGCAGAAACTGTATCATCCGTCTTTAAGACATTCACTGTACAAGCACTTAGTCTTTTTTGATTTACATATGAAACCCTTAACTTTTTCGAACCAACCCAACATTCATTGTTGCAATCCTGTTTCAGAATAGTCGTACACAATATGATGTATTGACACGATGAAAAATCGTCACTGTAAATTAGCTTGACACAACTTTTTGTTGTCCTACGTATGCTCTATGAGGCTGCATGGACAGCTAAGATTTCGAATATTTTAGGACACTACAAAATTGGCTGGTTTTCAATGAAGAATAATGTTCAAGAGAAAAAGTTAATCACTGGAAGTTTACCAACGATAACCCCTTCATACCGCTGAGTTATGTTGAACATCCAGACCAAAGAACTCATACCCATATATCAATCGTCGAAAAATCGTTTGACTAAATTGGGATCCTCAGCCCTGTTCACTACTATTCGCTTCGCTTTCGTCAACTATTTTTACTTTCCGCTTGCTCTATATTTCAGCTCCGCATTTTGATCCCTGGACCAGAAACTGAGCCTGATTATGAGAAGGCATTCCGACTCATCATTCTTGATGCGAAAAATCGACTAGATATTCGTGTAAAACGGTCCATTCAACCACCAAACGAAATGGCTTTGCGACGAAGTTATGAACGCCTCATTGATGGTAAGCTTGACTTGTCCTTTTGATTCACTATATCCATACTTACCCGTTCACGTGTTTGTTTGTCTGTGGTCCACTGACCAGTGTTCATTCTTTGTCGTAAAGCCAACTGCACTGAAATATGATGTCGCCATCCAAAGTATGACTGTGCCTACTGTACTGTATTGTATTAAAGAATTCAGCAAGTTGACAGACTCACATTTCAGCCCCACAGTGCACTCGGAAAACACGAATGAATTTTCTAAATACTTAATGGTGAATGTGTAAATGGAGGTCCTGATTGTGTCAATGGGAAGTATGGACTTCCGTTTATCGTCTTGGTGTGGTCTTCATCATTCGTCATCGTACTTGGTCGAATTGTCCATGGGTTGTGGACTTATTACACTGGTTAACAGATAGTGATGGTCAAACGGTCATCACGTTGGACTTCTACTCCTCTGTTCCGTGCTCAAACGCTGTCGCCGCCGCCGATTACTTTCCTCGCCTCTAACTGGCCGCGACCTCCTTCCTGTAATGTGCCAAAGAATTGTGCAGGAAAGGTAACTTAAGACTTTTCTGTCACAGTCCTGGGATTAATATCAAAACCTGCAGAGCCATTTCCAAACAAGACAGAGAGTCAAGTCTATAAAGACGATTCGCAAACTGTAAATTTTCGGATGAATTCGTTATATAATTGTGTTTATTAGTAGAGGGGAATCCTACAGTCACTTTCAGTGGGATGAAGAAAATGATGGAACCGATGCCCCTGAATCTGTCCATCAGTTCATCCTTCATTGATCGTTTTCTTGATGTTCATGGCTTCATCACGAAGAAACTACGTATTCATCCGATCAACAGAACTGTTGTCAAAGTGAGGCGAGCTCAATGTGCGATTTGGTTTCAGTAGTGTGGTAGCTTTGTCTTACGTTTTTTGCATAGATAATACCAGTTGCAACATTTGATGTCCGCGGACACGAGGGCGATCAGCGAAGAACAAACTGTTTGCGACGACTTTACCATCGAGTAAAGATGCAAACCTGAATGTTACTTACTGTTCTGCGATGGGTATGCTGTATTATGAATAGCACTCCAACACGAATACTGACATTCAATAGATTTCTGGATGTGACCCTCGAAAGCAGCAACTGAACAGTTAAACACTGAAACCGTATTCATTTTCAACAACCCTCCAGTTCACCAACGGGCGGGTACAACAATCCTAGCAACCGGATGTTATTCGATATCTTCCTCCCTAATAGTCCATTCTTTAATCTGGTAGAGATGGTATTTGGTTTGTTTAAAGGAACGGTCAAATCACTTCTGCAAGAAAACGGGGATCTGATTAAGGGCGTTGCAGAAGGTCAAACCATCAAGGAACGTAGTTTCGAAATGTTGGTGCAGTTATGAAAACAAGCAGTGAATCGAACTCCGCCCGCTTCCTGTGGTGCACTTGACAGTCGCAATTTCACTTTGATGAATGTGAGTAGTAGGAGATAAGATTTTACACAGTATGATTCATCATACAGGACCAACACCCAGCTCACCATTAAAAACCTTTTGGGACCTTATGTGGTGCTCCACTGCAAATCTCAGAATCTGGTTGCCGGTTATCGCCAATAGCTCAGTGGGCCTTTGTGGCTATGGGATATACCCCTTTCACTGCACTCATGAGCAAGCATGGAACAATAAACAGCCTTTTGGTCGTTTGCAGCAAACGCAACCGTGCCACTGGATGTATGTCGTAGAGCTGATTTGAAATTTCGATTTATCCGATAAATAAATGGCCTTCTTTGAAAGGCAAAGTGATAAGAATTTGCCTCTTTCCGATCTTCATTATTTTCTCGCGTGCTAGCCTCGGCCTCTGATGTTGTTTGATGAAGTTTCCAGGATAACCGTTGGTCAGCAGCGTTCTTTTTTCGTGAACTTTTCTTCATTTTGCGGCTGATTTTGTGTAAAGATTTCCTGTGCTCTGTTGAAGAGAGTTCTGACCAATCCATGTTTGTATGCTACTGATGCGAAGCCAGAGAATTGAAAATAACGTCCGATCCACTTTTTTCGGTGTATCTGCGCTGTGAATTTCCATCCTAACGCATGGTTAATATCTAAGACCGGCAAACTTTTATCACGTTCTTATTCGTGTGAAAATAGATTGGGGTTGATAGAGTTAATAATGTTATCGAAAGGAATAAAACGTCCCTCATCCATTAAAATTAAAATTTCATCCCTAAGTCGTCCGTAAAATGGAAATTGTGAAAAAATATCGTAGTTTTTTTCGATCATTCCCAGAAACGAAATGCTTGCATCTCGCGACCTGTCTTCTCTCTCCTCGTGAATTGGATAAAAGGGACCCGGTATATTAAAATAGTCAAATTTTATTCTTCAGTGGTCAGCTTATTGACCAGTCTACTTTATTCATCATTCATTCGTGGGTTGCAATCTAAAACTGACATGGTTGAATCATTTGCACACTGTGGTAACGTTTAACATCGTTCGCCGCAAAGCATTTCTCATCATGCCTAAAAGGAACGCGACGAAATATACGATGTGGTCCACATCGTCTAACAAACCTGTTTAGTGGCTTACGCCAGTATCACCACGGGACTTTTGGTGCACTCCTTCAGCCTAATTTTAGACTTCTGATGGGATGAGCCTTATCTGTCATTGAACACAGTAGTTCCCTTAGTGCAACAGAGGTGAAAGGTTAACTTCAGGGTGCTGGTAAAGAGACTAGCGTAACTGTAGAATGACTGATAAATGGAAGATGGCCGTGAAACAACAGTCGTGAGAGATCTATCGAGCAGGGACATATTCTTGGCTGATAAGTTAATCGGTTTTGACTCTACGTATGTTTCATAGGTAGATAGTCTCACAGGAAGGAGAGAATGACCGATGGTGGAAATAGAACATAGTGCATACTGGAACGAACAACCAGGCTGTGCAGATTTTCAAGAATACCGACAAATCGTTCTCCGGGTCTGAGGGAAATCAGCACATCGTTTTCTGTTAATGTAGGCGGTCATTACTGAACCCTGCAGCGTGACCATGCTGATGCTCGGTAGTGGTGCTTTGACCCAAGCTCTAGAAAGACATGGTTTCATGAACTCACTAGATTAAGTGCCCCAAATCCATCTACAGTCGTTTCTCAATCTGCAGTCTCCGAGTCCATTGAATGTCGCAACGCACATGGCAGGTGCAAACACGTTCTGTCCTGGCATAGTGCTGTTTTCATTCTACCCCCCCCCCTTCCCTCTAGCGGACCAGTATGTCGTTTCCTAACCGTCACATCCAGGCCGGTAATAGATGTTCTAAAACCCCTCCAGTATTAGTGCGTAAGACGCACTCCACACACCCTTCTTGTATTCACCGTGCCCCGTGAACCGTTCACCCGACCACATCGTCCACCTTACCGAAGCAGTTGCGTCAGTCAGTTTTGTGCCTGCATACTTCACGTATAAGCTCAACTGGTTTTCTGGCCATGCGCGCACACACACCTTCCGTTGCATGAAACTTCCAACGATTGGGTTCATTCTGTTATCCTTAAGACTCTCACCGCTGTCTGTATGTCGTAGTCAGCGCGCACATGCATATGCGCACATACGCGCGTAGGCTGAAGCCTCCTACTTAATGTATCGGATCCGTTCGAAGTGTTTCGAAAAGATAACGCGCCATGTGATACGTTATAGGTAAGCGTTTATTGTTCGGTAACACAGCGTCGACTCACTACCATCTTTTCCGATAATGCTGTTATTGAACAATAAACATTTACCTATGAAGCCTCCTACCCTCAACGTAGATAGCTCGACCATATCGGAGACAGACCAAGCCGAGCGAACACAGGTGCACGAATAAATACTAACCATCGCGTCAACCGTACAGTAATCCGTCTACCCAGGTTGGACTGAATTCGCGTTGACGAGTGCGCCAGCCCTAAATCACGTATGTGCGGCAACATTATACACAGACACAAAATATGTGATGGTGCATTGATTGGTTGGGTCAGGTAGTGGGACTAGGACCCCACCGTTCCATTGGATACCTGGTCACTGAACGATCCACGAGAACAACGCGCACGCCAATGAAAAGTTATTTTGTCAAAATCAGCAGTACTTGCTGCGCATTCATCGACGGTTCGTCCAATGTCCGATCCCCTGGTGAGATTTAGTTGTGTAGATTGAAAATCTTGTCAGACCGGAGATAAGTTTAGAAGTCCTCGCAGTGAGTACTCGAACGGCTCTCTGGGAAATTTGGTTACAGTTATTCAGCCTTCTCGAGATCAGTTGTAATGCTTTTCAGAATTCATGTTCAAGTATTCGTAAATTCACATCGATATAAGAAATGATGAGCTCCTATTCTAGCTTGAGTAAAGCTTATTTTCTGGTGCTGTTAGCTCACGTTATACCCTCTAGAATGAAGAGATCTGTCCCTTATACAAAGGGATTAAAATGTAGATGTCCACTCCAAGTCAGCGTCAATGAAGAGGTTTTTCACACAGTCGCATATCTCGTCAACTGTCATCTGTGGAGCTGGTAAACACCTCTGTCTCGAACCGTTCTGAAAACTCGTAAAATGGTTACTATGCTCAGGTGATTATTGCATCTTGCAACTACTGTCCAAATGCACCAGATCCCCTACTAAAACTTGACATTTCAGTCCACATTTCCAGTGGGTATACCTAGTCACCTGTTATAACCTGAGGTAACTTAAAAAATAGATGACTGTGTCCATTGCAGTGATGAGTGCGTTCAAAACCTTAGTCCTATCATTTTGTTGTCAGGATCTGTTTTGCAGTTATGCGAGACACGGGCGAAATGTCATGGGTCTTTGCGTAAAATTTAGTCAGTTTATTGCATCTGCAGCCTTTACGTAACCATCTGTCTGTGAGGGCAGTCCAGTCTGAAGACATTGGTAGGACCGGTTATAATACGCACCTAAACCTTTTCAGTGGTGAATGGTACACTGATAAAATTTGTCACAGTCTATACATGGAAAAAGTTGTAGGAGATGAGGAACACCACGAGTCTACTTATAGTGCGTGCCTAGGAGGGACACTTCCGGTTCAGGTGTGTTTTCGGTTCATATCGTGAAAGTCTGTAAAATTTTGATCACTGCGTCCTGTCCGGCAACATTATACGGTTCGGATTAACTGCTTGGGGTCCACAACTCTGATTCTGATCTGGTTAATTGTCAAATTACTTATTTAATGCTTTACTCGTGTAGTCACTTCCGTTTCACCGACAGGCAATAACTGGATTAGTGGTACCCTGATGGATGTTTACTTCTCGTCTTCCAAAACAGATGACATGCGTCCAGCCTTGGTTGACCTGCTACCAAGTTTGGCGGCACGGCAACAAGCGATGTGGCTGCAGGCCTCTCATGCTGCGCAAGAGAACAATGTAAACTCCCATCGAGTGCAGTCAGATTCCAAAACAGACGGCACGGAAAATCCGGACGATATCGTGCATCATTTGCCCCAGTTTGGTCCACCACCATCCTTGGTCTATGCGGTTGTGTTCGCGCTGCTTTGCATGCTTCTTTTTCTGCTGATCGGTTTGGTTATGCAAGCTGGTAGGTGTGACGCTGTGTTTTATGTCATATTGTAACGTAAAAGTAGTAGATCCACTTCACGCCACAGCAACTTACCTAGCCCTGATCAGAGCGTGCAATGAATGTGGTTGATTGGGCTGGTGACATTTGCGGTGGCCTCGTATGCAAAGTGTGAATTGTTAAAATAGAAGAAAAACTGGTTTAGACGGATACTTATTCATCATCAGGCAGCTACAAATTGTATGGAGTCAAATTATGCTGGAAAGGTGGAAGGCTACAGTGACATCTGCATATCGGTGCGTAGATGAGCGGACCCCTGCGTGTGTGTTTGTGTTATCATAGTGTGGTCGATGAGTCCTGGGAGCCACATCTCTTCCGCGACGATCACGAGTCGACACCGTTCGTTCTAGGTTCACCTTCAAGATCGATCGCCTCAGTGCACGGTTCCCCTTTGTTTTTCAGATCTGTTCTTCCTGTTGAGGCGGACCATTTGTTCTTTACTGTAATGTTCAATTCCATGCTAGAGCGATAAACAACAATTGCTCTTTACCACCGGGGTTGGATGTTTTAGCAAGAGGAGCGTGCAAAAGTAATGGTACAAAGGGCCACAGCGCTGAAGGCCCCACTTTCAGTTTAGTAAAATTGTCGGGTTGAACGAAGGGAACAGTTGCTACGCAACCATTAATCCCTCAGTGGTCGTATATTCATCCAGATGCATGTATGATGCATCACGTTGTTCTTACAACTTGGCAGCTGTCCACCTGTGTGATTGAGCAGCAGGATTTTCCGGGCGGTTCGATGGCCATCAGTAGCACTGGTTTAGCCCACTTGATCGTTATGGGACTTTTACAGATATTCACTATGCTACCCCTTGTCGGTGAACATTCACTGAGATCCAAACATTAACCACAACAGAGGCTATCAAACCTATTCTTATGCAACGGACGTGTTTTTTTTTAAATTACACGTAAAGTGAATTACAGCACAAGGGGTAAACCCCATAATCAAAACACACTGAAAAAGTGGGTTGTAGGGAAACATTCACGTTAGAACCAGTTTATTGGTCCTGCTTTTGAAGCGATAGAGGTTGTAAGTGAGTGGGAAGACAGAAAGAGGAAGAGCGTTCCATAGTTTATTGGTTCGGGGAAAGAAAGAAGATTGAAAGATAGAGATACGACATCTAGTGATAGAAACTTGATAAAGATGACTGGTTGCCTGGGTACGTGATGCTTCGGAAAAAGTTTTGGGAAGAGGAACTGTCGAAGCAAGCTCAGAAAAACAGAATCCAAAATAGTACCGGTAGAAGAGAGACAATGAAGCAACCGCTGGACGATGATCTAGTTACTGCAGACTCGAGGTTAAAGAAGGGTCGTGGATCAGCCAAATGGTCTTTTGTTGAATCCGATCAAGAGGAGGATAAATAGACGAAGCTCCACCCCACAAGTGACTGCAGTATTCGTGTTCGGGAGGGATTTGATCTTTGTACAGCAGAAGATGAGCTATTGTGAAGAAGCGTCTGGCGAAACAGAAAACCAACTTTGCGCGCAGCACGAGAGCACGAGCTCGGATATGAAAGCGGACCAACATAGAGAAGAAGTTATAGATAAGCTAAGAAGAGAGGTAGAATCTGTGGAATGCAGCAAAGTCGAATCAAAGGACACATGTGCGGAGAATGAGTGATGTTTCAAAGAAACTGAGGGAAGAGAGGTTTTGGAAGCATTAAATGCAGTATGATGGTGGGAGCCCCAGGAGGAAATGTGTTGGAGGTCGGCATCCAAAGATACACTGATTGCACCGCAGTCACGATCGATGTTGGTGTTGGCATGGCGGTAAGTGCGGTAATAAAGGGAAGAATGAAGGGTGGCGTCATCGGCCAAGGAATGGACTGGGTTAGAAGTAGTGGATAGATCACTAATAAATAAAAGAAATGGGGTTGGCGCAAACACTGAACTTTGGGGAACACCAACATTCATAGGAAATGGGTGGGACAGAACCCCATCAACTCGGACGGAGAGGGTTCGCTTACTGAGGAAACTTGATGTCCATGATACGAGAGCAGAGGAGACACCGAACGTGGGCAGTTTTGCCGGAATTCAGTTGTGCCAAACTCGGTCAAACACCTTAGAGATGTAGAACGACACTTTGTGTTGTTCTCCATGGTTGTCGAGTACAGCCGACCAGGAGTGTGAAACGAGAGCCAGGATATCACCGGTGGAACGGCGAGGTCGGAATCCGTATTGGCGATCGCTCAGTAGTCCTTCGCGTTCGAGCAAAGCGCGCATTTGCTCTGAGATGACAGTCTAGAATACTTTCAAAATAACAGGTGTGAGGGAAATAGGACGATAGTTATTCCGGTCAGTAAGATCACTGCGTTAGGGAATAGGAAAAGTCACGGTGTGTTTCCATGGGATCGGAAAAGTAGAAAATTAGTGACAGAGATAGAAAAGACGACGTAAGAGAGGGGCCAGCTCTGGGACACACATTTTAAGGACGATGGGTGGTACACCTTCCGGATCGGGTGGTTTGGATACGTCCAGAGAAAGCAGCTCTTGGCGGATCTTCCTGGTGCTAATATGAGGTTGAAAGTGGGAGACAGAGGGAAGAGAAGGGACCGGAGGAGTCGGAAAAGAGGATAAAGTGGAGTTGCAGGCAAACCGGAATGCAAAAACTTCGGCTTTCTCGTATGGTTTGCAAACAAGATCAACAGAGGAATTAATGATGGGAGGGAAATTAGAAGGGCAAAAATTGCGGGAGACTGCTTTGACAAGGGACCAGAATGTTCGGCTGCCGGCGATAGATTGAAGTCAAGTCAAGTAATTGCTTTATGCACCCCGGTGGATGAATATCAGCAGAGAGTAAGCATTCGACTTTCCAGCGGACGAATCGCTCTTTGGCCCTCTGTATGGTTGATGAGCATCTGTTCCTGGCTTGCACGAAGCGGCGGTGGTAGTCGGGAGTGGGCGAGCGGCACCAGCAGCGAAATGTCGCACGCTTCATACGTACAGCACGATCACATGCGTGGTTGAACCACTCGGGGGATTCGGATTTGCTGGGTTTGGAAAAGTGAGGAATAAAAGGTTGCATACCTTGAAGAACAATGCCAGTGAAGTTAGAAACGGAAACGCCTGAAGTAAAGCAGCAATTGTTACAAGGTTAGGGGGGGATTGCGAAAACCATCCCAGTTGGCTAAACTGAACCGCCAAAAAGTGTGTCTCGAGGTAGGTGGAGGATCGGGGCGAGTAAAACTGATGGAACAGGAAATAAGATAGTGGACAGATAAGCCAAGTGGATGAAGAGCACAGATGCCTGAAAACAGAGAAGGAACAGAAGTGAGAATAAGATCAAGGGTATGGGCACGATCGCCAGCTCGATCGAGAATACGTGTGGAGTGGTCAAAAATTGGCACAGGTTGTTGACCACGGCAAAATGTTCGGCTCCGCGCTCCAGAGCCGAAGTGTCCGACGAGTGAATCAACCAATCTCGATTGTGAACATCAAAATGTCCTAAGATGATGCTATGTCAGTTGGGATCCGTGACAAACAGGTGCTCAGTGTTCGAAGATAATAAATCAAAAATTGATGAGTCACTACTGTTGGGTGAACGGTAAACAACACAAAAGTAGGGACTAAAATACGGAAGTCGGAGCTTCAGCCACATCAACTGAAATTCACGATTGGGAAAGTCAAGATTTTGGATTCTGGATGTGGCGACTGACTGGTGGACAAAGGCACAAATATCAGCTTTGGGTGAAAAGAGGAGTGAAGGGTATAGTTGAGAAATTGGCGATGGATGGTGTCTGACGAAGAGGAGATTTGAGTTTCGGTAAAAATAGTGCAAGAGGAGAGAAAAATGGGAGAAATTGGTGTACATAGTCGATATTCCGGTTCATTCTGCGAATTTTAGTGAGAGTGATGAGTTCATGCTTGTTTTCCGAGTGGGCAGAGCGAGCAAGACAGCGAGTGCATGTGTGTTTGTGTATATTCATGATTCATAATGTGAAGGAAACTGGCAACTGTGATCCTGACACTTAAACTAGCAAATCACAAAAGGCCTCAGTAGATCAGGCGCGGTAGTGGGTCGGGCGACAGCAGAGCTGTCTACCGCCAGTGCGATCTGCATCTCCATTTTCCAAAACTTTCTGCATTCTGTGCGCAACGTGTCATCATTATGACAATGGTGTGGAATCCGAGACTTAGCCATATCATGAGAATGAATGCAGTACAATCCACATTGAATGTACCAATCTCCACACTGCTATGCAGATGTCATCGTAATCCTCCACTCTCCCAGTGGGCTATGTTTGATTCCATGGAGTCTGTTACGATTTGAAGGTGACCTATCATGCTGTTATTATTGTTATTATTATCAATAATATTAATAATTGCTATTAATATCATTATTATTATACACCGAGCCTGGAGTCAGGCCAGGTTTCAACAGAGAACGATTGTTTGACGTAACTAGTCGTTTTTTTTAGCGTGATGATGATCATTTTTTAACTTCGAAATCAGGTGAACTTTTGGTCAGTACATTGGAGAGGATCATTGCAGTGTTGAGAGCAGGTATAGGTGAATAAATATGTTGATAACCGCCGTCTTACAAAGTTATGAGGGAATTGGTGTTAACGTGCCATGTTTACTGGGTCACCAGTATCACTAGTTTGGGAAGATAATTTCCAGGGGTAAAATAATGAAACGGTAGTTGGGCGAATTTCGTTGGTTAATATTCCAATGAAGATTCTTTTGTGTTCGCAGAACCTCTCTAGGATTTGTGGTGGTTTACAACATTTACGAAAATCCGACGGTATGTAAGTCAATCAGTGTCTTATAAATGTAATATGGGATAGATATATGTTGTATCACACGCACTTGGTCGCAAACTTCTGCAGGTATTGTCGAAACTGGTGCATTCAGGTGTCCGATAAGTACATTTTGCGATCGTATACGACAGCGTTGACGCAGAACTACATAGTTTTATATGTACGCTAAATAGCTAATAGTGGTGAGGTTTTAGGACTAACCTTTGTGGTCTGTTTGCATGTGGTGAATACCTATTCTCAAAATGCAGACGAAATCACGCTTTCGGCTATACTATTGGGCTGCAGCCATGACTGAATGTGAGCCTCTGAGGGAAAATGGAACAAGATATTTTTACATTGAATTAGCACAAACATTATTGAAAACACGACGTTCACGCACGGCCTTATGCATTTGGTCTACCTTCATTAGTCATGGTGTTTCACAGTCTCGTCGACATAGAGTCCACTCCGTTGGTAACGAAATAACTCCTCATGTAGCATCATATTTTGCCCTTTTGACTCCAATGGCCAGTGTGTAGGTAGCCCATTGACCATAGAACAGAGAGAGATTTTCACGATTGCGTTTAGATCTGCGCTATTGGAGGATTAGTTGTACGAACTGGACCTTGAAGTTGTGCATACCTCTTACATACCTCTTACAGTGAACAATTAACAGGCAAATCGTTCTGCATGACTGTATTTACAAACCGCTCGTTAAATAAAGCGTGAAGCGTTATCCAGAAAAACGATTTCCTACCCAGGTAGCTTTCTTTCATTGAATTCGGGAATTTGTCAGTCCTCCAACATTCGAGGTGCCTCTAGTGGAAGTGCACTAACCAAACTAAACATAATTCATTGTCCTTCGAGTCAGTGACCCTCGTCTGTGTTAGGTATCCTCAGCCAACGCAATAAATTTTCGAGTGAAATCCCTGTGTCAAATGGCATCTCTGAGCCTAACACCACCATATGACAAGCGCTCACATGAGAAACAAACCCATCGTCAAAATGACAGGCCTTGTGATTTGAACCCCTTTATAGAATCAATACGAGCCCTCATTTGTGGGGCTTGCAATGCTACGTTATGTCCAGCGAGGAGTGAGGGCGCCACGGAATAATCTCGCGTCGGATTGAGGGCAGCGATTTACGGCACTTTTTTAGCGTAATATACACAATATTGTCCTTTTCATTCGATTTTCTGGGTATTCTACCCCAAATTGTGTATTTGTGAGGGTTTTTCAGGGATTTATCCGATAACCGATGCTCATGTTCGCGATCAAACACAGCAACATACGGCACAAATAATTTATTGTAGGCCTCTGCAATTGTTTTAGTCTCCGTTACGGGGATGTCGAGGAAATTCGATTTTAGTGGATCTTTTCATCGCTATCGCCATAACAATATGTGATTAGCGAGGTGACCTCAAATTACTGTTATGCGAACGCTTGCGTTGATGCAAATTGGAATTCCCTTGTTCTGGGATGTTTGACGGATATCGTTAAGAAACAGTTTTAAAGCACATATAGAGGGAAATTTCCAGATAATGAAAAAAATTCCCGTTGACCGTCTCATGTAGGCACAACCATAACACTATATTGTTCAAAGAAACGGCTTCAACTGAAATATTTCGGTAGTAGCCCAATATAAATATAACCTAGAATAATTTGTGATTCTGTTGACCACTTTAATTATATTTCCATAAATTGTTAGGTTTCAGCTTCCTTTTCTCAAAGCCTTTTACTCTGGCAACCAAGGTCACACACATTGAACTGCACATAGTGCAGCAAAGAATCAACGTAAGAGGAAACTGAATAAATGAATATCATTACCCGATGAGCTAACAATCCTTAATTAAGTCACTGAGTAAATTTTTGAATCCATCACAATCGACACTACCTATCGTATGATTTCGGAAACAATATTATGTTCGATAATACTCACAGATCCAACTCTGTCCTGGATCAAGTTGAGCCGTTGTGATGAGTCAACGATCAACACGCCTGGGAATTCAGCTGATGGGGATCGCGTCGCGCTCGTGCCCAATCCGGCTCGCCTGTGTCACAACAACCGTCTCTCTCGATGGTGTCGTGTTCTACTACTTATCGGCTATCTGTGCTTGAAATCTGCCTACACATTCGGGGTCACTTTGACTGCATTAGTGATTATTATCAGATATGTGACACGGTGAGTTTCGTGCGGCTATTTTGACGTTTATGTCACCACACACACACACACACACACACACACACACACACACACACTAAACTATTAGATATTTCCTGAAGGGTGAACCACATGAGGTCCCAATAGGTCAAACGTGGTATCGAGCTGGACGACGGTGGGTTATTGTCTACCATCAAAGTGACCGGGGCTGGCGGGATTGGGACGTTTAACCTCCGAGGGCGTTAGTAAACGGTCTAAACCATCGAACTAATCATTCTATCGTTGCCCTAATGCATGATTCCAAATGTTTTTTCATAATCATTAGTCATGCACCGAATTCGGTTGCCAATTCACAGCGTCAGTCTCAATCAGGTTCGAGTCCCCGTGGGGGCTCGGTGGATGTGTACTGCTGATGATTCCCAACAAGGATGAAACAGCTGTACAGTGCTTCCATGGTTTTCAATGGTGAGTTGAGCGTTCAAGCTGCATGATGAATCATATTATATACAAATCTAATCTCCTACTACTCAATTGCAAATAGTAACCAAGGTCTGTAGGTTGTTCATAACGGAATGCCTTCGTTGTACTTAGGCCCCTACAGAGAAGTCATCAATCATAGGAGTCGATCGCTGTGTGGGAAGCGGGTTGTTACCGTTCAAAAGTCAGTGACGGAAGGGTGCTATATCATGTAGTGTAGATGTTCAGCAAACCGTTGAGAGCCATCCCGGATAGCCTTGCGGTTAGGGTGTTCGATTCACAATCGTTCACCCCGGGTTCGAGTCCCCGTGGGGGCTCGGTGGATGTGCACTGCTGATGATTCCCAACAAGGATGAAACAGCTGTACAGTGTTTCCATGGTTTTCAATGGTGAGTTGAGCGTTCAAGCTGCATGATGAATCATATTATATATCAATCAGAAATAATGAAGAAAAAAACAAGCGGATGGAAGGAATAAGGGAGCTACAAATATCATCGAGTCGGTAAGGAAAGATTATGTATACAAAAGCGCCACTAATTGCGACACAGCCATGTCCTCCAATGCATCTAACCACTGAGTGGGGACACCCGAACCCTATTCAGGAAGCTTAGCACTCCTCAGATGACCAAATCCACTGGCTAGGCTCTTCATACACTTTCTCCATGTCATGGATTGATCACGCTTACTCATCTTACAGCCGGTACCCGCCTTCCTGATTGATTTTGCTAACGTACCGTGCTAATTGGATTTGTGCAGAGCACCCCTTCAGAGTCACCCATATCAGACAAGCCGAGGACGAGTAGCCCCACTTTGTACCTAATTCTCAAGACTCCTCATGAACATTTCTACAAACACCACTCACAGTCACGTGCTATTCAAACATCCACGAAGCCCATCCCCTCGTTGTAGCTAGCTGTATAAAAGTCAAAGTAAATGCCCGCCTCAGTAAACAATGCTGTCCGAAGAATCTTGCCAAGGACATGTGCAACACACGTCCCAACCACTTTGGCCTCCTAACCTTGGGTATTTCATCTAATGATTTTGTTCCTGTGCCTAATACTCTGCGCCTAATCTCAGCATTCCGAATACGATGTTCCCACCAGATTCGAGCAATGCCACAATGACATCGGTGCCCAAATATCGACAATCTTCTTATATCCTCCAGTCGCAACCGCCATGTTTATGCACCATTTGGAATAACTGGCCCGACTGCTACAGCGTACACTCGACCCTTAATAGATAAACGGATGTTGTGCCCACGCCACAGATGACTCAGATTGACAAAAGCCAAACGAATCTCCTGTATACATAAAGACATCACATCCGATATCCGACCTTCAGGTGAAATGAAGCTGCTCACATAACAGAACTTGTCTATCTAGTCCATAGTCTCCATAGATCAACCCAGTTTTGCAACAACATCTTGCACTTTGAAGGTACGAAATGCATACCAAACATCACTACACAGTTATTCAACAGTCTGACCCACAAGGCAGTTGGACATTAACGCAACACCGAAACGTGACCGTAGCGCCCGTGAAGGAACTTCTTCTGACCTGTCACGTGAGACCTGATAGTTGATCTTATCTTGCCTTATCCTCATAAGTGCGTTTTTATCAGTCCGCTTTTCGGGTTCAGTCCTTAGCCCCATGCAACCCATGAAGTAAATGGAACGTGGACGGGGCAACATCTTTTTGGCCTGGGGCTGCTCAGCTTGGGTGGGTGGTAGCCGCCCAGTGAAGTGCAGTGACTTATCCCGCCGTCGAGGGGAACTCCAGATACTCCACTCCTCCGTTCATCCAGTGGAGGCTTTTTGATCGGTGAACTGTTTCTATCCGTGTTCGTTCGCTGGACTGTTCTCCCCAGGGACAAAGTGGCTGGAACCAGCTGTGGCCCATCAACTGAGTCCAAATAAAGGGATTATTATCCAGCATGTTTTTTGCTTATAACAGTAGCACTACGCCCATCTCAATGGCTTCGACTTAACTGACTCACAAGTGGGATTGACGTTTTGCTGGACGAGGTTCAGGTTTTAGGCTCCATATTGGAATTCATGCTGATGACAGTTCTTGATAGATTAGGTGGATTATCTGTGACATGGTTACATCTTGTTGCAGAATACAAATACACTTCATACAAGGGAGTCATCCTAAAATTTGTCTGTTATTTTTCATTATTTTCCCTGGCTTATGCATTTCTACCAGAACCAAAATCCGCCAGTGTTCATCATTCTAATCATTCTATGTTATATTCCTTGAAAACCCCTCGTTAGTGAGCCAGCTGATCGCTTGGCTAACCTGCCTGAATGGAACGGAGTGGGCGACCAGCCCGGAGAGTTTATGGGCACTAGTTTGACACGACAGAAACTGTTGCAAGATGCAATGGATGTCCACTTACGTGCCGAACTGATTCGTCAACAGACAGAGGCACGTCGCATACGGGACGCATGTGATCGGGGTATCGAGGCTATGTTTGATCAAATGGAATCCGTGAGTGATACACAAAATCCATCTTATGACATTCGTCCTTTCCCTGACTTTCGTCTTACGTCCAGCTTTTTTTAACCGTTTCTCCACTAACCTGACGGATTTGTTCCGAGTTGTCAGCGTACGGTCGTTAGATTCCTTGTACTCGACCGGCGGTGTTCGAGTGATCTAGTGCATTTGCTTATCACCTTGGAGGAGAGAAGGCCGAGTCCCGCCACCGCCAGTGATTTTGGTAGTAAACAGTAATCCACTGTCGTCCGGCTCGTTACCATACCTGACCTACTGAGGTATTATTTGCTTCTCCGCTCCAAATCTCGGGGTGATAGCCCGTTATCCATTGTAATGCAGTGAGCCTTCAAGGCTATTAGGTATACCCTTCCACCGCAGTCATACTCAAGCGTGTAAGAAAATAATAGAGAGCAGCTGTAGTCAGCGGGGTCTTTAAATGTTCGCACGGAAACGTTATTCGCAGAATAACTCTTCGTGCGTTTTTACGCTCTTATCCAGTTTTGTGGCACCGTGTTCCTACCAATTTCAAAATTGATGAATGTGTTCTTTTGGCTCCTTTTGTTCACCGCTAAGATGTAGCTTCAAGCCCGTGAGTAGGTGCTGATGAACCAACTAGTTACGTCAGTTACGATTCTCATACACTGGATGATCAAAACTGTTAACAAACAGTGATCCAATCAACATACGTTATTACTACAGTAGTCAAATTTACACTCACACGGACATAAAGCTGTGCCCGTTCCGTGTATACCGATTAAATCCATACATTTCTCGCCGTTCTCTTAGTATACCTTATGAATAACGAAAAAACAAATGAAAAAAGAATCGATCAGGTTGTTGTGGCCCTGAGCGAGACCAATTAAACGTTATCTTACCGTCAGCGCCCGGACCAGATTTTCGAAGACACCCCCGTCCTGAGCGATACATACATCTACCCTTCGAACCAGGTTACCCTGGATGGCCTCCATCATGGTTGTTGAAATTCCTGACATACCTCGATGATCGCGGTTTTTAAATCTTCAAGGTTCTCTGGTTTCGGGTAGTACACCGAATGCTTAACGTAACCCCAAGGGAAAAGGTCCACTGGGGGTTAGTCCGAATAAAGTGTTGACCATGGTGTTGGCCCTCTCCGTCCTATGCTGTATAGCAGAAGAGCTTCGCCAAGCCAGTTAGTCAGGGCCACACAAATTTGTGAAGGTGCTGCATCCTGCTGGGATGGAACGCTTGAAAAATAAAGGCAGGCTGTCGAGGTAATAACCATGTGTCTCCTTTAACATAATGAAGTAGTTCGTGGAATTTTTTGTCCGGTAAGAACACGGCAAATCAAACGGTAACTGTGACGTCCATACCAGACGTTCATCTTCGTGTCACCTTGATAATTGCTTCTTACAATGTTTTTTAACTCACGACTTGTGGCATTATTGCCAATCATATTCCATGTATTTTTATATTCTGTACTTTTGCCGAAATGGCCGAATTAAAAAAAAATGCGGATTATTATTGTCAATCAAAAGTCTCGCCGAATACGCGGTCCTCTAAAACTCTTCGCTTTTAACACAATTGATTCCAATTTATTTTAGTTTTATCAAATGAAGCCAGGTGGAATCTACCAACATGTCCGAAATTCTCCGAAAGTACCTGATATGCTACTTAACCATAATTATCAGAAACTTCTTCAGTCAAGAGGTCACACGAAGCATGTCCAGAGTTAAACTGTGTGCGGATGACCGCGCATACAGTAATCGCAGTCACTGTGTATTCCACCGGAACTAACTAACATGATAATCATTACATCCCCATTTTTTGACTGGCGGTGGTCAAGCGGTTATCATCGTAGACAATAACGATCCGGGCTCGACTCCTGCCACCGCAGGTCATTTTCCCGTTTGGCAGCCTTTCATTGGCAGCCGCCCCCTTCTTGAATTGTTGTATATTGCTGTATAACAAATAAAAAAAGAAGTGAAAAGAGTATATATATGTATATATTAGGTGGTTTGATAATGCCTGTTAGATGAAATTAATGCACGAAAGTCGACAAATCACAATAATATGTGGAGATTACTTTTATTACTGTCTGGCACTCTTGAGACTGAGTAACATGCATGAGTAACCCGTAGTCGGATTGGTGATGTTGACTTGAACACAGAAGTCAATAGCACTAGATTGCATGATGTATTCTGGAGCATTTCACTGTATCTTCACAAGTGCAAGCTGCATTCGAGATAATCATTTATAAATAGTGAGTTGAACGTTCTAAGGAGACAAAAGGCAAAAGCACACACACAGGCAAACTGTAGATGGGCATACCAGAGCAGCAGAAGGATGCGAATATCAAAACGATCGGGTCAACCGATCGAGAGCCGCAGACCAAAAAACGAACGGTGAATATGTCGTAAACATCCCGCAGCAGACAAAAAGAGGTATACGGGCTAGCAGATGGGACTCAGCGGGATCTCAAGGGACTACCGATCAAAACGTCAAGCGGAGCAGTCGGACCTAGCGGACAGAAATAGCGTACAAGAGGATCAAGCTAATGGCCAGAACGCACTTGAAATGCTCCGGCAGCCGGCGGATCAATGTTGCTGCGGCGCGGTATGGAAAAAGGTCTACATAAACGATTGTACATGTTTCATTCACTTGACTTGTTTGGCCGCCCAAATACGGTTTTCCTTGCCCGTCGTGCCATTTCCGTTACATTGGTGTCTTTACCACACTCGCTCCGTCGCGTCCCGTTCGCGGATCGCGATGCGGAGGCGTGGATCACTGATTTTGAAAGGATAGCGGCGTGCAACGAGGGGAAAGAAGACACCTCTGTTGGTGGCAATCGCGACATTGCCAAAGCACGCCTTGTTCATGGTCGTTTCGTTCAAAATAAGTTCCCGACTGTCCGAGGAAAGTTGTGAATGGCGATTACGTGCGGTGTGAATGATCCAGAACACCTGTTTATGGTTGTTCGGATTGCCCAGGAAAGAGTACCAGTTTCTTGATTCAAGCCATTGGAACTGGAGTCCAAGTTGCAGAATAATACTAAGGAAATCAGGCGATTAAAACTGGAACCCGGCCAACGAACACAACGCGAGAATAAGTAATTGATGCATTTTTTACAGAGGTGTTTAGTGTGTTGCAAGGTAGGGCATTTTGTCCAGAGAAACGTGTTTCGTCTTGTTTTTCTTTACCTGTATTCAAGTCGAGGGTGTACCCATGTTTCTGGGGCGAACATAAAATCGCGGTCGTAGATACGGGAGCTGGGCTATCTGTGGCACCTCGTGTGGAGAGAATTTCGGCTGAACCATGCGAAATTCAAATACGTGCGGTCGGCGGGGAGGCTCTGCGAGTAATAGGGAAAACAGCAGCTAGCGGCTCAGGTCGGTGATGTTAGCGTGACGCATGGGGCGTTACTGATCGTAGGGGTTACTGAGACGGTTGTTGGGTTTGGTTCTTTGGGACGTGTTAAAAACTATTCGTAATTAGAGTTTGTCCTTCTCCTTTGTGTTCAGTTACTTGAGTAGTGAGTGCGTGCATCCTGAACCTCAGACATTCGTAATATATTTTCTCCGTTTCTAAGGCATTGCATTGGTTTATACTCGAGTTTTACGGTGCTTGTTACATGAACAGTTCACGTATTTATTCATAACCTCGTTTCTTCAAAGGTCTACACTTATACTGTTATATAATGTTTCTGAGTGTTTCGTTTGTACTGCCAAGCGGAGGCTCGAACTCTCAGTTTTAACGTTTCTGTCACTGCACTCCACCATTGGCCATCACAAATCAACGGCATTAACAGATCTAGTGCCGGATTCGCCCATTCATGTTGGCACGTGCTCTTGTTTAACCCATAGATTTAGCTTATTTGTGCTTATTTGTTAATGACAGTTTTTCCTATTGCAACCACAGTCCAATTCACGCGTTTGTAATTGATTTATCGATTCGTAACGGTAAAAGTTCTTGATTTATTGATTGTACCGCAACGGAACTGCGCTACAGTTTCGTTCAGCTGCCTGCTAAGCGGACCGTTTTTATTTTCGGTGCTGTCCCGATTTTCGGAAGGTTACTGCCCGTTGTTCTTGGCTTCTCACCTGGCTAACCACGAATTATCAATAGACACGGTTGTTCGATTGGGATTCGTTCTACTGCCCGTAACCGTGATCTGCCCATTTCGTGTGTGTAGCTAGTGAGACCAAGTTTCCGCTAGATTCGCAGCCCTAGACATCAGGATAGTCGCAACAGGACGTATGGATGCCAAAAATGATTTTGAAGCTCATTGATTGCGAATTGTAGAGAAAGATGTCAAGCCGCAGTCCCTCCGGAATCGGTCGAGCCGCGTTTGTGGTGTAAAACCTTTGTGTTCAATACTGTCCAATTCCGTGCGTCAGGCAGTATATTGCGAAATATGCCTAGTTGTTTTCGACACCAGATGATGAGTACGGCAATTGCGACTAGCTAGAACACAGGATTGACTTGGTGCCGCGTGCAGTGAGCAAACCGGTATACCGGAGGATACCACGGAAAGTCGTACCGGAAGTAGAGAGGCAGGTTCGCGACACGTTATCGAACGGAATAATTCAGCGTAGCACTAGCCCGTACCCCTCGCTAATGTTATCAGCAGAAAAATCGGATGGCACGTATCGATTTTGTGTTGACTTCCGGGAACTTAACTGTGTCACAATTAAGGGTGGGTTCCCAGTGCCACTAACCGAAGAGATATTTGGGCAACTCTATGATGCGGAGGTGCTGTCGTTATTCGATCTTCGGTGGGGCTATTGGCAATTACCGATGCTCGCAAGCGACAGAGAGTGAACAGCCTTCTGGGTCAAAGGAAAGCAGTATGAATTCTTACGAATGCCTTTTGGGCTACGTAACGCGCCGGCTACCTTCAGACGTTTGCTGCTGCAGGTAGTAAGGAATCTGAACGGTGTTTGCGGTCTACGGGGATGGTATCACGATATTTTCAAAGAGCATGTTTCCTGACTAAATGCAGTCCTCAAGAGAATCAAAACAGTGGGCTTGAAATTGAGAGCAGAACAGTGCCAGATAGCACGGGCCAATATAGTTTGTTTCGGGACGTGTTGTTGGAGGTGGTAAACTGCAACTACTACCCGGGAAAGTGGAGACAATTCAGAACTTCCGCTCACCAAAATTAAAGCACGAACTAAGATCGTTTCTTGGCCTGGTTGACTATGACACCAAGTTCGTGTCAAACTTTGCCTAGAAAGCTTATGTCCTTTTTCAACTACTGAGGAAAGATATTAAGTTTGAGCGGACATCAGGTACGGAGGCGGCATTCAAGGAACTCAAGGCAAGTGCAACAAGCCCGCGAAGCTGTTTGACAGTACCAAAGCTGCATGAGAAATTCACCGTGGCTGTGGAAGCCAGTGGCGTTGGAATTGGTGCAGTATTGTCATATTCGTCCGGGGTGATCGGGTACACCAGCCGGTTTCTCACAAGTGCCGAAAGAAAACGCTCCACCACGGAAAAGGAATGTTTAGCAATCGTGTGGGCACTGGAGAAGTGGAGAACATTGACGTGGTTAATGACAGCACGAGATCCAGGGGGAAGATTAGCTAGGTAGCATATCGCCTGCAAGAACTGTTCCTCACAATCAAGTACGTTAGTGGTCGAGAAAACGGGACACCTGACGCGTTGACCCGCCCGATCTTAGATGACCATTCGTCGGCCAAAGCAATTCCAGTAAATTGGTTGATGTCAGGTGGTGATGTTTTCAGACGCCAAAAGAACGACAACCCGGCGCGGACGGTCTGCTCACATCTTCACGCCCAGACCAGACCAGACAGGAGCTCACCGGCGCTGCACGACCTACTGAAAGTATGGGAGCACTTGCATACGGAAGATGGCAAGCTGTTTGTTGACGTCGATGTGGGACAGGATCTGCGACCCAGAAGATTGCCTTTTGTTCCCCAGGCCGTTCCTGAGTGTGTGATACAGCCAGCGCGTGACATTGCCCATATGGGACAGCGAGTCTTCAAATTGTTGCGGCGCAGAATCTTCTGCCGCACGATGCCACACGACGTTTATGACTACATACGAAATTTCCCTGATTGTCGGCGGAACTAATAGCACGTGACAGCGACACCGCTAATACAGCCCACAGAAGCATAATAGATCTTTCATAGTTGGGGGTTGCGTAATTTTGCTCCCTTACCCGTGAGTTCGGCCGGAAACCGGTACGTCATGACAATGGTTGACCATGTAACTCGCTTGGTGGAAGCAATCCTAATACCAAATCAAAAGGGGATACGGTTTGTTGCGATTTAGTGTACACGGAACGATCGTCATTGACCAAGGTTCCTTGCTTCGAATCGAAGAAATTCCGGGACATGTTGGGACAGTGGAGAATCCGGCGAATCCGCACATTGCCTTACCATCTACAGGCAAACTGAATGGCAGAAAGATCTACGAGAACGATGAAAGAGTGGTTAAACAACTACGAGAGTGATTGACAAGAAGGACTATCGGAGATATTGCGCAGCTATTGCGCAACGAATCATTTGACAACGCGGATGACACCGTTTGAACTGGTTCTCAGGCAGGAACCCAGAGCGCAACTGGAAGTGTGGCTCAACATGAAAAACGATAAACCTCTGACAACCCGCAGCGGAAGCATTTAGAGAAATTGGCGGTTCAACGAACGAGATGCTCAGAGTCGAAGCAAGTACTGTAGACGGAACCAGTAACGAAATGGAAACCGTTCGTGTGCACCAAGTCGATTGCTTAACTGAGGGACGAAAAACTGGGGCCGGATCGAGGCGGTCAATGAAGCGAAAAAGTTACTTGGACGCACTACGATAACTGCTGCTCGTTGTGACTAACATTTACCAAACTTCTCAACTGAAGGTTGAGAAAAATAATAATGGGTTTGTGAGGGATTCATCGTTTTTGGAAACTACTTATACGCGTGTGCATTTGTTCGCCAACTACAACACAGACTTTAGTGAGGTGATCTTAGGAATGGTAAAATGGAGCCAGTCATCGGAGGACCTCAATGTACCGGACAGCGCGAATGTATATGACCAGAAAAAACAATTCGCCGCTCAAATGTGAAGGGGTGCATTGACCTAAAATTGGCCGACACGACTGACGAGGTCATTGACAGGAAAAGTTTGTTGGGGGTGTACGAATCGCTGATATTGGAAGGGTCTTAGAAAATCTGCCGTTGATGGTTTAAGGGTGACAGTTAGAGAACGACATACTGGTCCCCCTTAGGAATGGGGACTGAATACATGGTACCATGAAAGGATGAACTGAAGATTTTGGAACTCAGAAATAATGGTAGCCTGCTGGGGATTCATCGTTTTTGGGGAGTATCGATACCGAGTGACATGAGAGAGTGATAGTTCAAGAGGGATGGATTGAAATAGCAATGATGCGTACTCGTGCTGGTATGGTATGATTATATCTTATCTAGCTATGGATGGTGGTATATCCAAAACATTCTTATTTTATTAGGGCGGTTGCGATTACAGGATGATAAACGAGTGTATAAAATGACAGCTAGAAATTAATTGTGTAGTGGAAAATCCACTTGCATTTTTCACATCGAAAAGTCGAACTTCGATCTATCTCTCCGCGTTTCGAACAACTGTCTGGGGGGGGGGGGGTGGTTATGGCCAACCTATAGGTACACTTTTTGTTGGCCGTTTAGGTGTAGCTGCTGATTTGTGAATGGGTACTAATGAACTAGCTAGTTGTTTCCATTCGGACTGTAATACAGTGGATGATCAAAACTGTTAACAAACTGTGGATCAGTTGTGTCTCACCTGAACTACGGTCTCGCTTCCCAGTCATTTCACTTTTGAAACAGCTTCCTCTGACTGATTTAGTGGTGTATAGGCGGTAATACCATTTTTTATCACGTATATATTGAGATGAGTGGGTGCAGGCAGTAGCTTGTTCGATAATATCTTCTAACTTCCGATCTGTGTCAGTACCAAACGTATTTCATGTATTCCCATACAATATGCTGTTACCGATATGGTCGAATCAAACAACGAAGTAATGCCTTTCAGAAATTTAGGCGACTACATGGTTCACTAGAACTGCTTGCTTACAACCTAAGTTGATTACAATTTCTTCCAGTTTTATCAAGTTAGGTCAAATTGTGATCTTGCCGCAAGTTTTTTCCACTGAAGCGAAGTGATCCTCTGTTAGGAAACGGATTAATTTAGGACAAAAGATATCACTGGATCGTGATAAAACTTCAATGAACGTTTGCAAGATGACAAAATCTTTCACTAGGGGGCTGGCAGAAAATGATAAGGTAACAATAAAGTCCAATAGAATTTGCTGACGTGTTCGAGATTCTCCAATTCCCCTGATATGCTATTTTACTATCTCAAACTAAGAGCCGCTTTACACTGAAAAGGGGCGAGAAAAAACCTCGACAGAATTACGATGCCGTAACGCCAGAAAGAAATGCCCCACATAAACCAATCTGACTAAATTCGAAAGCTAATAATGATATCTTCTCAAATATGCCGAAGTTAGTAGGGAGAATCGAGTGTAACTGTGCAACACCACTTTCAATCCATCGCACTATTGCCTAGAACGAGATGCTTTCAAGCTTTTCGTAAATATTTTTCGCCATCAACATTTTGCAGAGAGGTGAATAAATCGAAAGTTGAATCGGTGCAATCAAGTGATCTGAAAGGACTTGAAATTTGGTTATGAGCCTGTGTGATGGTGGATAAGTTTACTCAAGCCGGCAATGTCCAAGTAGGCTCCTTGTCTTTGTGTCCTGGAAAGCGATTTGGGTCTTCCTAGAGTGTCAATCGACTAACAGATTTCAGCGAAGTATGCTAAAAGTTACGCTGTACACGCAAATAATCGTGCACACAATAAGTGCAGTTACTTTGTATTTCATCAGAACTAATAAGTGTAATCATCATCCATCCCTATTTGATAGCTTGATAAAGCTGAATCCATCAGTTTATTATTGAACACATCAAGGTACTACACGGTTCCTGGTGATTGTTAGGAAAAAATGTGTAGCATTAGAGAGGCTGCAGTATCTAATTTACTGTTTGATTGGTAATACTCATAATGGTTCACATCAGGGATCTTTTGCAATAAGATTTTTCATGCCTTGAAGGTATTCTGTGTGCACCATATGGATCATATTTTTCATTCTGTCAGTAGTGCGACAGATCCAACTTTTTAATTGTCCTATTTAATCTGATGGAATTGGTAATCAACGTTAACCTGATACCGCTTGCAATAGGGCTGTCGGAAAGCACTCTGGACCACTGGTTTCATAACCTTGACTTCCTAGGAATGGAAAATATGCTGGTATTCATTCATCGATGATCTTGATTTCACGACAAATTTTACTGGGCAGAATGGTGTCAGTACGCACAAAATAGGAACCAGGCGATCAAGCCCAATGCCCATAGCCTAAGTGGATTTTTCAATAATTTGCCTACTGATAGGCATAAAAGTAGCCCGGTGCAGAATATAGTTTAAGTGGGATTGGGTAGGTCTCCAAAGTTTTTCCACGACTTCAAAAATAATAGTGATGTTCAGTTCGCTCGACAGTCCACACATTTAAATTCCGTCTTTCACGTTGATCTTTCCGATAAATTCTCTCACCGGTTTTAGAAGTTCCGCGATCCGTTTTGCCGGTTCAATTGCAAGCAGCCGGTCATACGCAATATTGTTCGCAGTGGTGTGCCTTCTCTGTGTACCCCTGGTAAACCGTACATATGTGGCATTTCGCGTTTTCTACACCTCGGTTATCGACTTGGGTAATCAATACTATACTGCCCATCAAATGATAAGTCAATCTTGCCAGTGTAAATGCTGTTAAGTGGAGAGTCCGTAACATGGAAGAAAGATATTCAAAACCGGACACATCACTTGACCATTTAGACCGTGTTGGGTTTTCAGGACGGGGTTCACAAGATTCGTTCAATCTCTGATAATAGTCAAAAGGGCATGACCACGTGTCCGGAATATTGACGCTGCTGTATTCCCACACCTTAATCATAGACTTGATACCATGATTTTAAGTTCCCTCCATATTCTTTTGTTGTTGATTTCCGAATTAGGTTGCCCTTGAGAAGTAGTGATCAGAAAACCGGCAGAATCAGATTCATTGAAGTTCTTCACATACGGGAAGCCGTTATGTATATATAAGTTTGGGTGGCAAACAGGTTATCGGTAAATCAGGTGCTAATCGATAAAACCTCACTAAACAGATACCTCGTAAGTGGTGATTTGCCTCGAGTGTTCATTCAGGGCGCTTCAAACCTGACCATCATGACCAGTTTATTTATAAGAAGCGAGTTCATATTTTCTGATATACCGCTTTCCGGGTCATCGGGTTGTGTTGTAGCTTTATGCGATCATTTGGCGGTTAAATAAATCATTTTCGAGCCTACAACATGCCAACGTATTTCCCCCCACGGATGTCGTTTAAATTTGAAATTTAACTACTACTGTAGTTTCCAGTAACAAAAACAGAATTCCATACCACCAGAGATGGTTACACCGTTGCGAAACATACTTTACAGGTCCAGAGTCTACTGAAGTATTCATAGCATCGCTCGGATCCAGTAAACAACCAACTGCGTGGTTCTTAGTTTCTTTCTAGAATATGAAGCTATCGGAACAACTGTAGTTATGCCACGTTGACACGAACGTGCAGCGTATTGCCTAGGAATGGCCTTTATTTTCTGTCCGGTGGCAGAAGGTGAGCGAGTTTGATTGGTTCACTTCTCTTTTTAACCACGCCCTTGAACGGAATACATGGAAGTTGTGATTTTCTGGGCAGTGCATTAGTTTGAAGCTGGTTATCTTCGTAATTGATCATGGCTTCATACTTCGTTTCATTCATTGTTTGTTTGTGTGGATTCATATTCTGTGTTCATCCTATCCATTTCCATGCGCATTGACGCCATAGCGCTTAGATGCTGCGTCCAAATTGGCTGCCAGTCGGCGCAGTCGAGTGTTGCTTTCTCAAGCTGTTGCAGAGTTGGCTCGAGCCACCGCGCTATCATCCACGCTTCAACTGGCCGAGGGACTTATCGCATTTAATCAAACCGCTGAATGGGCATTGCATAGGCTCAAGTCGGACCTAGGCGACACAGAGAGAGCACTGGGCAACTCGGATTGGCTAACCGGTATGTTTTTGTGTCATTCTTCATTGGGAGTTATTAGCACTAGTTCTGTTTAGTCTGTCGCACACCGACTTGGATATGAAATCTGATTTTCTTTTTTATTTGGCAATTCCAGTACGCTTTGTATGTGTTTCTCTTCAGCTACTGAGAGTGACATTTTACAAATTAATTCGTGACGCTTCTGGGATTTTTTTGTATGGTTTCATAATCCAGCAGCGCGTAAAATCAACAGGCAAGCTTTTGTACATTAACCGAACACTTGGATGGTTTCGCATTGTTCTGTGTCAGGAGGAAGCGCTTTTACCGTCATACTACTCCTTAGTACGATGTAGTGTACCTCTGTAAATGCCGTGATATCTTAGAGCAGTGGGTTCGAATTGTGATTTAAAGAATGGGATTACTGCGGGCTAAAATCAGGTAACTTGGGCTCACGGTTCATCACCATTGCAAAGCCTGTGATGCATTACATTGTATTCACCACTGAAGAATCATATTTTGGTCAGTTGATTGGTTTCTGTGTTGCCTAGGTTTGTTACGATATTCCTGCAGTGTAATCGTCCGACAGCCACCTGAGCAAACGGAACATCAGTGCGTGCACCACACTGGTCACGCGTCTATACCGGTCGTAGTTTTTTTTGGCAACTCACCTACTATTTATGTAAAGTAGTCAGTGTATAATAACTATAATACACTCCGTTACCATGGTAACGGTATATATATACTATTGGTAATTAGAGTTTGTTCTTCTCCTTTTGTGCTTAGTTACTTATGAGTAGTGAGTACGTACGCCGCGAACCCTGGACATTCGTAATGTATTTTCCCCTCTTTCTGAGGTATCATATTCGGTTCTATTCGCATTTTACGGTGCCTATTGTACGGAAAGTTCACATGTTTATTCATAACCTTGTTTCCCCGAAGGTTTACATTTCCGGTGTAAGACGATCTTCCTGAGTGTTTCACGTGTATAGCCGTGCAAGGTCCGAAATCCCGACCTTAACGTCTCTGTCACTGCACTCCACCATCGACCATCTCATGTCAACGGCACCATCAGATCTAGTGCCGGATTCGCCCATTCATGGTGGCATGTGCTCTTGTTTGACCCATAGATTCAGCTTATTTGTGCTTATTTGTTAATGACAGTTTTTCCTATTGCAACCACAGTCCAATTCACGCGTTTGTAATTGATTTATCGATTCGTAACGGTAAAAGTTCTTGATTTATTGGTTGTACCGCAACGGAACTGCGCTACAGTTTCGTTCAGCTGCTTGCCTGGTGCACCGTTTTATTCTGTGCGCTGTCTCCTTTGTTTTTGGTTTCTCACTTGGCTGTAAGTCTTTCTTGCGGTATATTAATGCTTATTGTATTATTTTAGAACGACTTATATATATATATATATATATATATATATATATATATATATATATATATATATATATATATATATAATATTACGTTGGAGCCATCATGAAGCATCATCGAGGGGGTCACAAGATTCCATCGTGTTCAGTGTGCCAGGATCGGTCGAGGTTCGACATGTACGGAAAAATCGATGCATCATGTAGTCTGGTAAACGAGAAATATTTAAGTTGAACACAGTGCTGATGGAACGTCATTATTGGCTGACATTTCCGCCCCCTTGGGTAACTTTTCTGAAGGAAGATTTACCGTCAAGTTAGTAGCGGGGCCAAACAAATGCATTCACTAAGTCAGTCATTCGAAATGTCTAGCTGGATATATTGGACGAAATTGCAGGCAGCTAAAGATCAGGATAACAGACCACAAAATTAAATAAAAATACATGTCTTTCGACAGGATTCACCGATATCTCTTCGCGCCACAGCCGAGGGACAATGTATGGATTGAGACAAAGCTAAAACCCTTTAACTCAAATTTAAAGTTTGCACTGAGCGCTTCCACATCGAAGTTCTAAGGTTTGTCAAATACCGGTTGGTAGTTGGGTTGCCTCCGTCTATTTAAAAACCCGGTGACTCAGTGCTGTCCCTGGAGTTGTCAGAACTACTCAGCTTGATATAAGAAAAGGATTAAGCTCCAAAGAAGTGATGTGAATCGGGGATTGTACCAATGTATGATAAGGGCAACAAGTCCTCACGGGGGAATAAGTCCGGCTAGCATCTCACCTAAACTCCTCGTTGGTATTATTCTCCATCAGTGACCTAGCACTCGCGAACAGTGCTACCCCGAGAGTCAAGCTGGATTTAGATCAGTTCAAGGTTGTGTTGATCGATAAATTCTAGAACAAGGACCCACCTTCCGTAGGCCCACTATTTTAAAGCAGCCTCCAACTCAGTCGACCGCAAAGTTATCTGACGTTGCCTCATGTTGAAGGTTTTACCAGAGAAATTCATTTCCACCATAAAGTCCCTTTCCATGGATAGCTGAAGCCGAGTTCGGGTTTACGGTGATCTTTCACCCGAGTTCACCCCCAATACGTGGTGTACGTCAGGGTTGTCCGCTTTCTACTTTTCTCTAACTTTGTGATTAATATGTTTCTGGGGACCTCTCTTTTGTCATATGAGGATGGTGGCATTGAACTTTTCCCGAGTGGAAAAGTGTCAGATCCTGAATATGCGAACGATTTAATTCTAACTGAAGATTCAGGTAAGTTGCAGACTTTTCCGGACAGCTTGAATAACTACGAAGTGATGTTTGGTGTGCGTTTTGCAAGATTCTGTTGCAGAACTAGGTTGGTCCAATTCCAAACCTTCCAGTGTTTATGAAAACTATAAACCAGGTAGGCAAGTTCTTTTATGTGAGCAGCTGCATTTCATCTGAAAGTCGGATATCGGATGTGATGTCTTTATGTATACAGGAGATTCGTTTGGCTTTTGTCAATCTGAGTCATCTGTGGCGTGGGCACAACATCCGTTTATCTATCAAGGGTCGAGTGTACGCTGTGGCAGTCGGGCCAGTCATTCTAAATGGTGCATAAACATGGCGGTTGCGACTGGAGGATATAAGAAGATTGTCGATATTTGGGCACCGATGTCATTGTGGCATTGCTCGAATCTGGTGGGAACATCGTATTCGGAATGCTGAGATTAGGCGCAGAGTATTAGGCACAGGAACAAAATCATTAGATGAAATACCCAAGGTTAGGAGGTCAAAGTGGTTGGGACATGTGTTACGCATGTTCCGTGATAGGATTCTTCGCCGATGCGGGTAGCGGTTGGAAAATGAGTAAGGGTGATCAATCCATGACATGGAAGAAAGATATGAGAAAACTAACCTGCAGACTTGGCCGTGTATGGTGTGTTAGACTTTCTAGATGATGTCCAAGAGACCTTCGCCCCCTCTGGTTAGATGCATTAGAGGATATGGCTGTGTGTTGTGAGCAGTGACGCTCTTGTAACCGCTATCTTTGTTTATCGACTTGATACTGATATTTGTACTTCTCTTCTTAATCCCTTCATACTCTTATTTCTTTTCTATTCTCTTTTTGAAGTTGTAACTGGGGAATGGGAACCCCAACCACCTCATCCAGTGAGTGGTTAATAGTTGTCTGAGCTGAAGTGATTTGGGCATTTACCCTGTGAGCGCCAGCCCAAATGATGGACAAAGATTGTCGGGGTTGCAGCTGCATTGCCGTCATCGAATACGCATTCCGAAAGCCACACTGCCATCTGACCGCGTCACAACTTAAGTGGAAGGGTTAACTTAAAATCGACCTACCTGACCAACGAACTCAAGCGGTCGGACATCCGTTGACCTGATTCCACAATCCATTGATTGTGAATTTGGCGAATTAAGTTGCATACGACACTCAGGCCCGCTGTAATTTCCAGATGTCCGTAAATCTGTCGGTCGAAAAGCCCTGCCCCCAGGGAGGTTCGAACTCCCGACCCCTGGTTTACAAGACCAGTGCTCTAACCACTGAGCTATGGAGGCACATCCGGGTAGCGAAAAGCTTTCTAACTCGACTATGGAAATGAATTTCCCTTTTTCATCCCGAGGATGCACTCGTTTTCTACCCAAACAACATCCTTCGGTCCCATTGCCGATTTTCCCGCCCCCATTCAGGTGCACGCATCATTTACGCTGAAGTCGTACGTCTGCGCGGTCTTACACCGGACCCAGCGGATCCGACGCGCTCGTTTCTCAACTGGGCTAAATTGACATCCGGTCAGACACCACACGGAGTAGACGAATTGGACTCCGTATTTGGTTCGAGTATGCAACATCGAGCTATGCTTTTACCACTTCTTCAGCCGGATCAATTTCGCATACCCACACCACCTCTGTTAACGCGTTCCGATAGTGGTGGCAGTGGCAGTAGTACTGGTCTGGTTGCAGACGCTGATGAACCAGAATATGGGCCCAAATATGTCCCTTTTGTGCCCACTTCGGTTGACGCAGTAAGTTCATGAGCGCTAAATTGATCTCCGATTAGCGTTGGCATTCGAATTGTACAACCCTTTTCACTTGTGCTTCTTCCACTGTTCATTTACTCGTTATTAGTGACACTGTAAAATGGCAAGCAAAATCAGGCTATTGAAATCTGGGTTTATTGATTGACAGAGCTGTACCTGTAGGGAACCGGTACTCCGGTGTACCCAGCGCTTATCTGCTCCTTTGACCGCATCGTAGAGACCATCTCGCGGTAATCTACCTTTATAGTGTGCCAACTTTCCTTCTGTAGACGGGGAATGAAGGTGATATTGTGAATAATGCGCGACGAATAATAGAAAATTCGACCGAGAACAAAACCCTGCTCTCGTTCTTTTGTTAGGCACTGCAAATGAACCGCCGATGTTGGAGGGTTCCTTATCGGTTCTTGAGTTTCAGTTCACTACCTTCGGGAATTTTAAGTTAAGGTGGCTGACACATCATTTGTTAGATTCGTTCTTACGTTTTGTACGAATCCGCACCACTAGGCAGAGTAAGGACAAGTCCCCCATCACCAATCATCTCGATTTTTTTGGCACAGAGTGAAACGTATAGTTATAAAATCGAGGGAATCCAGTCACTTTCACGGATAAATCTTCCATAGTGTAACGGGGAATGCTGGGGCAAGGGAACGACGTGAATATCAAGGCAAACAGACGAACCAGCCGAGGGCCACAGACAAAAGAACAGACAGCGAATATGTCGGAGACTTCCCGAAGCAGACAAAAGGGAGGCATACGAACTAGCAGAGGGGAAGCAGTGGGATCTCCGGCAACCAGCAAGATAGCCCAAGTGAGGGGCTGCCGATCAAGCCGTCAACTGAGACAATCGGATCAGCCGAATAGAAATGATGCCCAAGAGAAGCAAGTTATCGGCCACAGGCAACTAGCCAGAACGTAGCCGAAGCACTCAAGCAGCCGCAAGAGCAATGTTGGTGCCGCGCAATTTGGAAGAGGGCCTATATAAACGATTGCATGTGTTTCATGACTTGACTTGTTTGGCCGTTGGAATACAAGTATCCTACCCCGTCTTGTCGTCCTTGTTACAATAGGTTGAATTAATGAACGATGTACTAATGATTCCGTAAACTTCCGCCCTGATTGGCCATCAAAAGGGCCTCCTGTTCGAATGCAATCAACACCGTGTTTAACCGCATTAAAATTGTTTGACTTTACTAGTGTTTGTTTTAGTGCAGTGCCTTTAGTTTATGAGTTATTATCGACCAGTTTTTGACTGGTCTTTTGTTCGTGACTCTGATGACATCAATCTTGCCCTAGCTTCGGCATGGTTGACTCCTGTGTATCACATGACTTATCGTGATTGCGTGTTTGGTAATCCGGGGTATGTTACCTTTTGGCTCTTTTTAAGCTAATACATTGACATCCATCCTAACCTGCGTCGTACTGGATATTGATGAAGAGGTGTATAGATTTGCCTCAAATAAAACCATATAAATGATTTTATTTTAGACATAGCCATTCCTCGTGTTTTCTTATCTGCATAGACAGTTTGAACACTTGCTTTAGGGTTTGGGCTTTTGGGCTTGATTCTTGTCGTCCGGAAAGTGGGAAGTGGCTTTTGACTATGTGCTCTGGCCATCATTTGTTCACTTACAGTACGAATTTCAGACGCTCTAATCACCGGTACACCATCTGGCTTTCACCCTCTTCAAATCACCAATGGACCCAGGTCGACCACATTTCAATAAGCCACAGACGACGGAAGTGTATTCAAGATTTTTGTTTATACTGGAGCACTGGTTTGTAATAAGCTGTATGTGTGCTTTGGTGAGCGCTTCCGATGCACCCTGAAACTAAGGTTGGACTGCGGCAATCTGCCTCAACCAGCTTGCCTCTCCGTCTTCGTAAATGCGATAGTTGAGAAGCTAGAAGTAATCCCACCTGACAACGTCAACCAACACTGGTCGCTTAACCTTTTTTTACCTGATGCACTGTGGTATATCACGGGTCACACCGGTTAGAAGCCGATACCAAACTAAATGTTAACGAATGTGCAATATCTTGGTGTAATATCTTATCCATGTTGTTGTGTCTGTGCGCAGGCCTCTGGATTATCCCGACCCAGTGATTCATCGGTCGTCCAGTCCCGACGGAAAAGTAATCACGAACACGTGCGGAAACTGTATTCAAGTGTAACCAAAAATCAACACTTTATGTAGCACGGGGCAGGGAATGCATGGATACATATGGTGTTGTTATAAATTTCCCAGCGTGGCGTGCAGATGTGATTGGTTAAGTCGGATCACAATGTTCCATATGTCTGATTGGTTGGTTGCTAGGTTTGAAGGGTAGGTAGTAGGTTGTCTGTCAATGGTCGATGCGAACAGTGACGTGTGATGGACTGATTGATTCACGGGGACATGCGTGGTGACTGCATTGCTGTGTGGGATATGCGGGCCTTGTCATTGGTTAGTGTTAACAAGGCTTCCTGCCCATGGTTCGGAAGAATGTGAACTGCAGCCTCACCTATGACCTGTTTTCAGGGAGATTTCCGACTCCCTGACACAGACCTGTTTATGCGAAATGTTTGCGTTCCATGTTGTGCTACTGGTGTCCACAAAACTCCACAGAGGCTTCTGTATGAAATTTTTTCGGTTGCATTGACTAAACGCTTCTTTGGTATCCTCTTTTCACTTTCTAATTGTACAACGGCATAGCAGAACAATTTTCACAACAGCATGATGACTCAGAACTTAATCCTTATCCTTTGTTCTTGTTATGTGTGAAGCATAGAGATCACGGTTAAAATCACCCGATATAATATCGGATTAATGAATCACACGAGTGCCCAAAATGTATTGCATAGTCTTGATTCGCGACAGTGTAGCTTCCTGTCAGCGGTAACGGGTTTCAAACGAGCTTTAATAATCCTACACTAATACCACTCGAACAGCACAGATCATGACTGGTCATGGTCGTTCGTGCCACTTGTGTTAGTCTTTTACTGCCTTTTTTCGGGGCCACCTTCCCAGTACGTTCTGTCTTAAAAACAGGATAACTTTGGTATGCAGTGTATAACTTCCTCCCACGGAAGCATGTTGCATTAAATAAAACCCTTTTGTTGGTTACAGGAAGTAAATGAGGCATTTTGGTCCACGTATGATGCGGATTCCAACCCACCATCGGGTATAGGGATGGACGATATGTTGGATACGAGCAGTGAATCAGATAAAACCGGAGCCAGTAGTGGTACTTCCCCGGGAACCGCTGGCATGAACTCTGAACCTGCCGTCGTTGGTTCTATGGCCTCGACTGGATTTATGCTGTCTAATCTTCAATTGGGCTGGGTGCATGTTCTTGGAGCCACGCTGCTTTTAGATGCCTTATGGTTGATACATCGCGTGCTACACACAGTGGACACTGCCGAACGAATTCTGTACGGAGACATAATATTCATCGATCTGACTGCTGAAGGTACGTGTGGTGGAGTCCCTCTTAGATGTTTTTTTTTAATTTCCAAATTATTTGCTTCCGTTAATTTTGATGTTCCCTCAGATTCCAAGTGAATAAAAAAAACCCGTGGACATTGTATCTTGCATGTTTCAACAGAATTTATCCTCAGTGGTGGAGTCGGTGAACCAGCAAAAGGAGAGCACTAGCGCATTTTGTGCTCAATAGTTGTACAATGAATCGACAGGAACGACCAAAATCGACTGCCTATGAGAACGGTGTCAGAAGTAGTAAATAATCTGATAACAGATTAGTGTTAGTGTTTGCGTTCCCAAGCCGGAGTACGAGGGAATGGGCTCATCGTCTTACAACCACAGCGCAGTCTTGACCTAGAAACTTGGAGTGATGATCAACCACATCAGATCTTGAAGCTATTGCAAAGGTACCTGTCATCAATGTCAGTTGATGTCGGCGTGTTTTGAATTATCGTACCTCGGTTCTGCTTTGATCAAGGTGCAAGGTATACATATCACCAAAGACAAGCCCTGGAAACCAGTCGTTGGGAATCTATTGCAGAATGTGAACTGTAATTCATTTCGCCATGTCAAATGCCTATATTATACTCTTTGATGAAAAGTTTTTCATGCAGGATTTGAATCCAAGGAACGAATGTGAGACTGACCAACTGAACAATCGTGTGAGATGGCAACTAAAGCCAGAACACAACAGTGTGAAGTTAATGGTTTAAAATACTGAACTGATTGGCTGACCCACCCAGTATGGAGCATCAGGCATTGACCATCCCTGTCTGTGATCTAAATAGATGTCTTTTCAAGTCGGTTTTTATTCAGGCACGTATCTATGCGGTCATCGTGAAGGCCTCCAAATGTTACTCGTTTTAATTAGTGTTCCGTTGCCCAAAATGAAAATCCGCCTTGAAAGTGCAGAATGATATGAACAACTATCAGCCCTTTACTAGTTATGGTTTTTTGTATCTTTTTCTCATGTCATACGGTCACCATCGAGGGGATGAAGCATAGGGAAAGAATGAATGTGATTCGTTCGATGATTCGTTGTTGCTTTTTTTATCTCAACTTCAGTTAAGTTCTGGAAGTTTTTACAAGTTATTCCCAGTTGTGCTAACCATATGCTGATTCTCCTGTTTTTCTTGCTCTAGGAATCCGGAAACGTTTGTCTCAAAAGAACCGACTACGGAGCGGATGTAAGCACGCTTTCGAAACGGTAGGTTTGATATCCTGAACGATTAATGTGGACTCGGCCCACTATCTTGCATGCGGTTGTGGTTATCCCATGTCTTTATGTGATAGATACACTGAAGTTCATCTCAGTCGGGTTCATTCAATTAGCTCTGGCGCACGCTCTGAAATAACTTGGTTCCGCAGCAATTGTTGTTCCTAGTTGAATAATGAGTAAACACGCGATTGGTACTTATGATTGAAGAGTAGTTAACATCTTATCATTCGTTTTGTGCTGAGAAACTAGTTTATGGTTGATAAGATATGCAATTCCTCATCATAAACCACTATTTAGGGTATTGAAGACACTATTTCGGAAGCAGTCGCTCTCGTTTCTCCATGTTGGAATCAGCGTAGACAGTGTACCCTAATCTCTTAAAACGATTTGCTTTGCGGTCGGCCAATGTAGGTTGTTCCACGTGCACTTCTGAACGGGTAGATTACCATTGAGGTGGTCAGCTTCATTCAGGCATTCTAGTTAGGGTTTCTATTCATTCGAGAGCTGGTAAACGCACAGGACACGGGTCGAGGTTGACATTGATGTTCCTCTCATGACGTGTTAAATGGTTGCTCAGGAGTTCTATCATAGCATCTCCGTTGAATGGGAGGCGGATGAACCGCGTCTGGTTCAGAACGTTTTATGTGGTATTAGGCCTTGGTTTCTGCTTAGGGTTTCGCTCTACGAAACACCCATAGTATCCATCTTTTCCGTAGAGCGTTTTTACATTCATGCATTTCCTCTTCTACATCCTCATTTTTCTTCATTTTCTCACGAGGCTAAACAATGAAGGAAGTGCTTTTGTATCCTATGGGTGCAAAACTGAGTAAGTGGGTGTGCCGCCTAGTCCACATTTCCTTTCTGTATGCCCTCTACCCACTGCTCCATCAACTGCCCTGTTTACAGTGATATCTAGAAAAGCCATTTTGACACTTCTTTCTCGAATATAAACTACAATGACTTAGTGTGGCTTTTTGAATGTTCGCTATATTCTTGGCGTCAGTGTACTTACTCGTAAGGCGGAATAAATATTGTACGTATGACAGAAATTGGTTCGTTTGTTGAATCTTTTGACTTGAAGATTTTTACTCTCCAGCCTCACCATGAATGTGTCTGCTGAAATTGGGCCTGGTGACTCCATGGCTGCATCACATTTTGACGATACATTTTCTTGTTCAACAGAAACTGAGTATTGTTCATCAGCTTAGCTCTTTCAGATTATTCCGTGTTATGTTTATTGGTACATAATGTGATCATAAGTAAATTTGATATTGGAATTGTAGATTCACATGGCATGATTGTTTCGGAAGTGAGAAGTTGTCCCGAATTAAGTGAGAATTGTATTGGGTTCACGAATTTACTGTGAAAAGCCTCTCAGGTGGCATTAAAAAAGCAAGCAACCATTAGGTATCATCGAACCAACACCTTATGGTCCTTCTGTTTGATTGCAATAATAGTAGTGAGTAGTCTACTGTTGGTCGTTTATTTTGCACTCCGCATTTTGATATGGAAAGGAAATTCCCCTCCTCATTCTCTCGTTTTTCCCAGGCCATGCAACCCGGTACAGTACGGAAATTATGCGGCGGTGTACTTGCTCTTCTGATCGTCTCTCAGGCAGCTGCTCATCTGGATCGTCTACTGTCCCAGGACACTTTAGACTATATTGGTTACTATGATAACTTGGTAAGCAGTAATGATCACTTTTCTGTTTATGTGCGATAATCTATCATTGTCCGCTCAAAACCGTCATTCCTTGTATAATTGGTAAAGCGGTTTTACTTCTGGTCGCTAACTTGCTCATCAGCCATCCGAAGTGAAAACTAAGGTCATTTTGAAGTTGGTGTTGTACTACGATATCTTGCGAGGAGAATATTTGTTTACAAAGTCGTAAGAGATGCGTGTAGTGCAACCAACACAGTTCTACTTCACTTTACCGTATCCACTTGAGGATATCGAACGCCCATATGATAACTGCATGCATGTTCACTTACGAAACTCTTTCTTGTTTTCAGATATTACCGGTTCATCTGCACGCAAGACTTGTGAACGTTCACGTGAGTCGGTCTGCTCAGCGGTTGAATCAGTACGATATGGCCGGGCTAGAATCGGAAGTAAGTCGGCGTTTGCGCGAAGCCCAATTCTTGCTGCACCAATGGACCGCATGGTTGAAGGATATCGAGCAAGAACAGTGCCGTCTGTTACTCGCTTACAAGGTAAGAAACAGTTATTTATGTCATCTGTTGCGGCTGTTGTAGCACAAGACACTCATCGGCACGTTGTACACGACGGTATCACAATGGAGCTATCTTGTCTCCGGAATGTATTTGCTTTATGGTTGATTTCGTGGTTCATGAAAGTGAGCTGATGACGTTGCCAAACTTATGATTCGTTGCCGCGCTGATTGGAAATGAGAATCTTTTGACCAGAAGCTGCATTGATGTTTACTATCAGTACCAAAACGGTTGTGCAGCACTTAATGAAGAGGAGAACACCTAAACCTTAGGAGTGGATCCCTCTGCAATTATGGAATCTGTTGAGAGAAATTTAACTCTTACAGAGGAGCTGATTATACTTAAAGGAAATTCATCGGTATCGTTGCATATACAGAAGGTCTGTTAAGTTTATACAAACTTCAGCCAGTTTTAGTGCGGACGTGAAACCCGTGTGTTCATCAAGAACTTAATGAGCGGTATGAATTCAATTTTACTAAACTTTTTGGTTAAGACTTGAAGACACGAGGATTACCGGTGATTAAACGTCGATTTTTTCGCAACATTGCTGAAATATTGTATTTGGAACACTGTATCAGCCATGGTGAGGTTGAGCATAGGAGTTTGGAACCAGGGGTTAATCTCTGGATGAAGCGCTTAATTCGAGGAAGTCGCGGTGATTGGGACATGTTTTGCGCATGTCCACAGAGGGTCTCTTTCTGGATGTGTGTTGTTTTTTGAGACAGGTAGTTGTTGATCAATCCATGGTATTGCAAAAAAGTGCGGTAGCTTTTACCAGCTAAATTATCTGTGTTGGGTTTAGGATCCCGGGTTAGTGTTTTCATTGAATTCATCTACCGGTTGGTTGGAGACACTGGGTCGCGTGACTCAATACCGGGGCGGGTTATGTACTTGCATTCGAATTCCTCATTTACGTGATTATCCCTCATATTTCACTGGGCTGTGCAGCGTGGAAACGGTTAATGACACCACTACGTCCCCAAACCCATGTGTGTTCCACCCACAAACCGATCCACGGGCGTGGAAAATTTCGACTAGCTGGCCAAATAGTTGATTGCGGAAAATCTCTGTCTCTCTCACGCACGCACAGACCACTTAACCCCTAGGAAAACAGCCTAATCACTTTGTTGGAATGTCTCTCTGGTTGATTCGACCCAGGGGCTGAGCATAGGCACCAACTCCTTGCTATTTTTTAATTAATTTGATTGCATTACGTGTCCGTGGTGTTGGTGAGTTCTGATATAGTATGCAAACGGACCTAATGTTGAGCGTGATTGACCCTCGAGCTCCGTTATGAGACATCTAGTTGAATATAATCTGCTCGAAATGGTAACATAAAAGTAGCCCGATCTGCAATTAAGGAGATTGTTTTTAAATGACATTCGAGGCGTTCTTATAAGACAAGGCAAACACACAACGAGTCATTCAACAACTGCTACCAGGTGATGATTCAGTTGACAATTAGGAACAGTTACTAATGCCGTTAGGCGTGGTCATTATTTGCCCAATTGTGGGTGGTGATGACTAATTGCTAGTGCCGGACCAATGCAGTTACCCATTTGGGGCACATTAGGCTTCCACAGTGGATTACACGACCACGAGGTCCATCCAATCAGCGATCGTATGTAGGAAGATATGACTACATGACATGAAAAGTGACACTTGTATTGCACAACTTAACAGCCAAAATGATACCATTATTTATAATTCTCTCTCTACGTTTTAATCCTGGTGGTTGTTTTGATATCTGAGTTTGGTTGTTGCTCAGAAGTGAGAATGAGGAGGTTCGTGTGAATATGCACGATTGAGCCACGAACGGGTTAGCGATAAATACTGTGCCAATGGATGAGATAACATCGAGCGAATACTAGTTAAGTTGTGATCTTACTCGGTTTTATCATGCAAGGCACCGTAAAATTGATCAACATGACCACTCAATTCACAAAATACGTGTCCATATTAGTTGGTATACCACTAACAATGCCGTAGGAGTGCGTCGGTAGTTCTGTAAGGTCACTCCGCGGTAATATGAGGAATTTTGATGTTTCAATAAGCAACTGTCGGTATCGGTCATCATCATAAGCGAACAGTTCAACGATTTTTTTGCCGGATGTCAAAACTCAACCACTGCTATCGTTTTCAGGAGCATATATGGCAATGCGCCTCCATCAGGGGTGGATACGCTACCGGTTAGCACATTGTACTCTATGCCGCATTTGCTGCGATTGATCTTATTTCCTAAAAGGTGAATATATTTTGAGACAGCAACCAAAACCTGAAGACTGATGTGCGAGGTGGTTGTTGAATGAACTGAGGGAAGCTGATGTAGAGGAAGTAGAAAGCTTGTGGAAGTCAAAATTATTTGAACGGAATTTCGGCAAACCTATGGAGGTGCACGCAAGAGAAGGGTTAGCAAGCGCAATAGTCTGTTATTTTGGCATCATCATTGACTCCGTTCACTTCTGTTATTGTATCTCGACAAGTGTTGGCTGCATGAACATCGTTGACACGGTGGGTAACTTTTATCCGACTGCCAGTCCAATACTTGTATCAACAGTGTCAACTAAGGTGAATTGAATATTCACATTTTATGTTGGCTTTTTACCAGTTATGTAAATATACATTCACACTGAACGCATACTGTCTCCTATTTGGAGTACTCTTTGAGTATATCTCCACATATCATCAAAACTCTGACAAATCACCAGTTCATTTTGAACAAGTCAACTGCTTATCATTGATCTTCGGAAGTATCACGGAGTTGTCACCACCTTTATTCTGCATGTCTCCAAATGATTATATATTTCGGTGCCAGCTCAGTGATTTTATGGACCTTAACTGTATACATTGACAGTTCTCTCTAAACACTTCCGTTCGTTGTATTCTATGCAAAGGCATCTGCTCAACAAGTTCGCACGAAAATGGCCGCAAAAATCAGCCGTAATCCAGGTTTGAGCAAACTTCAACTGCCAATTCACGTTATTCATAGTCAGTCTCAAACGGGCTCCAGTTACGGTTATTCATCCGGATCACCAGGTTGGTCCGAGCTACGAGCAGAAGTCGATGATTCACGCCAGTCGGCCAGTCCGGAGGCTCTGGTGCCACGACACTGCCGATTAACACAACCCGAGCAAGAGTTGGAATTAGCTGAATCCCGACAATTGGATCCTCCGCACTGTCCACTGAACGCCATTGTTCCGGTGTTGTTCAAAGGGTAATTCATATAAAACATTACAGTATGATAGGCAGTCACCCTTCCCAACTAGCTTTGTTCCTATTTTTTCTGATATTTTCCCGCTATTCTTGTCGGATCCTTTCATCATTGTTACTCTTCTTAAACACAGCCATCAATGAGTTATGACTTGTTTAACGAGGGAAACCGTGGCAAAACATTTGCAGCTTGATGAATTGTTGGCGTTAACCTACCTCTTCTATCCGTCTGGTAAATTGCGAACCGTGAAGTTTAACCTCCAGGTTTCATTCTTGAGACTAATTTCGAGAATGACTTGTTTGTAATTAAGGTCGAAATGTTTTGCCTAACGACGTCTCGGAATCTGATGAAATGGTGACACTTTCTCACGCTTCTGCAAGACTGGAATTTCTGGTATGGAGTATTGTAGGCAAAACCGAACAACACTGTTTGCGGTGCTTTCCCGAACTACTTGCAGTGAAATGAGTTGTCTGTGTCGTAATTTATCCGTGAAATGAGTTCATGCTTTTCAATAATGGGTTTAAGGTTCACATTGCAACGTTGAATTAGCCGTGACTCCATTCCTGAAATAGTATGTTATTATATGATATAAAGGAAGTAAATAAGGAAAATTTCATTGAGTAAACGGCTTGGATCTACTACTCAGATGAAAACCAGTGAAATTTCCGAAACTACTTTTAAGTGACATGTTTGTAATCTGTGTTGTATCAGTCGTGAGACACTGATTTTACTGTTCATTTCATAGATCGATTGATTTTGAAACAAACTGTCTGTACCCACAATTCCATCTTTTGATTATTCTTTTCTTCAGATATAACGCCTCGGATTATTTCACTGAAGTTGTGAAACAGTCAGAATCTTGGCTCAGTGCTGCACGGGACTACCTAGGTCGCACATTGTACTGCATCTTTGTGTATGTCAGTGCCCTTGTTTTATGGAATACGATCGGTTCGGTAATTTGGTTTTATTTAGACCGGTGAGTTATTTCGAGTTAATTCATCGATTTAAGCCTTATCGCAACAGATTTTCCAATTAGGAATTTTCTCTGCATACCAAAGAATATTGCGGGGTCGTAAATAAGGGATGCTTATTCGATATACTTAAAAGTTGTTCATCGTGGAGCACAAACACTCGAACCACCATTACAAACCAAAAAGCAATGTAAATTTGTTCCGTTTCATTCACTTCATCAATCGTGCATATCCACTGAGACTCGAAACCGAGTTGCATGGATGTAAATGTGCGTGACGCCACTGATCGAAGTGCGATCGATGGTTGGATATGCCAGATAGTAAAATTATAAGCGGCCATACGTATACTGATGCATCTGAAGGAGACAACATCGGCCGGCTGGAGTAGTGCACGAAGGCGGAACGAGTGTTCCGGTTAAAGTTGGTCAATATTACGACGAAAATTTCCTCTGTGCAATGATTTCACCATAAAACGATTTAAATTTGCTGTTTTTTGATTGTTTCACATGAACTGAAATTAAGCTGATCATTCATGAATGCACTGTTTCTGCACTGGTTGATAGTTTCCATGTTGGTTACGTATGCTGTGTTGACGGGTTTCAATGAGGTGTGATTTTTTAAGTTGTTGAATGGCAGTTTTTTTTAAAAATTCCCATCAACTCTGAAAACTCATGCTTTTGCGCTAAGGCGTGGAAATTTCGTTTGTAACTTTTCAGAAGATTCTGAGGGAGGATGCATGGTATGATAGGAAGGGTATTCGCAATAGCAGCTACCGATGCATCACATTGTGGTAAGTATCTTTACTAGTCAATGTGGAGATTTTACGCCTTTGCCTCCCGTGGTTTATGAATCAGCCTGTCGGTGTTCTGCCCCACAGTGGTCATCTTTGTCTACTTTCCAAATTCATAGCGACAGGTGGGTCCTCTTTGGGGCACACGAAGTCAATAAGGATCCGGTTGTATCTCGTGATTGGAAAGCTGAATGAAGGCACTTACTGACGGACGAACGTGTACTTCGAATTAGAGTATTGAAAGGATGAACAACAAAACAAGATTGATTTATACGGACGAAAGCTGTCAGTTAATATCAGTCTTGTACACCGCGCATGATTGGTACGGTAGGGCAGTGCACATGTGAACTTCGTCTTTGTCATGTTGGGTATTTGGAAGTTCCTGAAATACAATAGGAATAACGGAATTAACTGTTGAAAGCAGATTGTAAAAATAATATGAACTTTATCATATGGTTCAATTCGATAACTTTTTTATTTTACCGTACTCATACACTAACAAGTCCATACTACTATGTCGAAATATTAGTATTAGTGAGTAATGGCAAACGAAGTTTGGTTAACTGGGCTAAACATCTTAACCACCCATCTGTCAAAAACACGAACTTTGCTGACCATTGTTACACTACTACAGTAGTGTGTTTTGAACATTCTTTCAAGCAAATTTCCCACAAAGGAACTGACTGAAACCCAATAGCACTTGTTTCCTTGGCCAACTTGCGAAAGACCCCCTCTGGTAACCATTCTTCATATCCATAGGTCTGTCTTTATAGCATAGGCATAGCATATATCACGCACGTGCGGTCGTTATCGGCAACAACTGTTCAACGCATTCACTTTCGTAATTGCCTTCTCCATACTACAGACTGGGGTATGGTCACCAGTCGCTACGGCATAGCAACAGCCAATCAGACAGTGTGGTGACAAAAACGGGTAACACATGTGCATTTCTCAGATTACGCACAGAAGAAATGCACGCATTGTGCTAGCAGGGCAGTGTGGTGCAGACTGATATCGTATGTCTGCGTGTGAGACGGACGGGACAGGAATGAATCGCGAGCAGATGCCCATGGCGCATGGGTAAGCTTCACAACATCATGTGACTGAGTAAACCGCACAACATTTCCAACTTATACAACTCGTCAGGAACAATTTACAGTAATCAAAATATTTGTTTTCATTGATTGCTAATAGTAATACATCACATTTTATGTGAATGATATCAAGTCAAAACCGAATAAAAATTGGTGGTCTGGGGTGGGTCGAAGCGAAAGAAAAAACGAGGTTTGCACGCGTGATCCGGATCATTTTCTGATCCGAGAGTAGGGGGGGGGGGGTTCCACCGGAAACGAGTTCGGTAGCCACTCTGTTTCGCTCTCCATGCGCTTTATGGGGTTGTTCGAATCTTGGCTTATCAGGGTTGGAGTCTAACCCAAATTTTTCACCTTAAATCCTAGTTTTACCAGTACTAAATCAGAGGTCACTGTGTCAATGAATAATGTTCTTTGCCACTCACAAACGATGGTCCGTTTTACTCGTTAAACTCACTTTAATGTATGTAATAATCGATAGTACTTGTTTACACATTCCTAGACTCAACGTATTACCAAAAAAAGTTCTATTCGAATCGGATCCGTCGAGTTGGAATTTACCGGAAAGTGTGCAGCAATTGTGACATTGAGCCGATTCTTTTCGGTTCCCGTCAGTGGATTCGAAGCCAATTTGTTCATCCCGTCGGATTTCGTCTCAATACCCACAACATGGGATTCGACCTGTATTTCACTTATCTCGTCTCACGAAAATACACGACTCATGTTGTTTTCCCTGCCGATAGTTCTAGAGTTTATTATCCATATGGGAAGTTGTTCTTCACGAACCTCCTGGTATTTTTCCTTGCTCGAACAGTATGTTTATCGATCATTCCGTGACTTCACTTACTTCAAACACCTAACGATGACAGTACTAACGACTCTCCAGCTGCTCTAAAGAAACATCTTTTTCTAGACGTAATTCTCCTAGTTTATTTGCTTATTTGTGGATACTTTCGTGATATCCTGTGAAGAAACTTGCTTCTTTCCCGGCTACGCGTGATCATTCTCCATCCGGTTGCAATAGATGAACCCGTGAATTCCACGCTAGTTAGGATTTTCTCCCATTTGAGTTTCCGTTCCTCATTTGCGATGTCAGTGTGTATACGAATTTGTGCATGTGCTGTTTCGTGCATTGGCGGATGTGTGCGTGTTTTATTGAACTATTTCAACGTATCAAATAGTATGAACTGTGAATGAAATTCTTCTTCTTCAGTTGTCACTCACTTTGCACGCTTCCTTATCGTTTACTTGAGCTGTCCATCTCCGTTTGTTCGTGACTTAATTCCTCGTTGTTTTTTCTCTCCAGTGCATCACCTGTGGAGGCATTTTCAGTCAACAGACTACATTACTTGGGTATCAACCATACATGGGGCCCAGTTAAGTTTCGGTCAGTTCCAGGTACCATCTCAGCGTAACCTTTGACAATATATTCGTTTTTCGCTACGCAGTAATTCTCCTCGCCGTTTCGAAAACGCATTCTGGGGAACAGCAGTCTTTTCAGGGCTAAACCTTTATTATCGGGTGGGCATTAACTGCCGGGTTTCCAAGGCAGGGGAGTTTTATAATGACCATCCGTCCTGCGCATAGAGTTTTTCATGTGTCGCAGAGCCAACTTGCCTTCCTCGGATATGCTCCGTTTGACGCAGGCCACTTCTAAGAATTCGAAATCGGACAAACATTCCAGACTTTTACGCAATTCGGTGGTTGTTGCGTGGCGCACGTGGGTTCTCGGTTTGTTCTGACGTTGCTGTGAAGTTGGCCCCAGTATGGCCCATCCGAGAGGTCTTCTCACAGCACAAGGGTTGTCAGGACCGCCAATTCGTTGTTCCAAAACCCGCTGAACCTTCGGAATATTGGAAGATGTCGGAGGTCTTTCAGGTCAGGTCGGAACAGGTCACAGTACTTTCGGCTTGGGTCAGCAGACGTCCAATTACCTGCTTTGCCAGCCCAAGTAGTTCCTGCCGTGCTGTGACAACGGTATTTCTTTCAAATGGTCCTACCTGCTTAAATCTTGCAGTTAAATAAACGGCTGTAGCTTCGGTGAGGTTTTGACTGCCCAGGCTCGGTGGTCCTGAGCAGCCTCATGTCCTTCTTGTAGGGTTACCTTTAAGGCTACTGTAACGCCTGTCACGTAATCACCAGTAACAGTCTCGACAGCCGGTTGCTCTCATTTTCCGCTTGGACCCAGTTTTATCGTGAGCGGGGCGTAAATAAACGTTGGGTCTGAACCGTTGTCGAGTTAACCACTGGCGACCACTTCTCCTAATGAACCTTTGGGACGGACTGGTAATATGTCAAAAGGCATTTGCTGAGCAGTGGGATATACACAGCCTGGAACATAACCAACTATCACGGCATGTTTTGTGGATGGGGTGGTGTTGCTGTTGTGTACTGTGGGCCTTGAACGATGTAGAAAAGAGTGATGTTTGATTACGCGGTCGTTCAAGTCACTCCTCATGCGCGAACGGCAGTCTGTAATTCCATGTTTAGGCTTTAAACACAAAAACAACCTCAGCCTCTTGACGACTTCATATCAGTCCATACCGTGTAAGTCTCGGAATTCGATGCACCGTTGGAGGTACCTACGTTAGTCTTAGCAAAGATAATTGCGTCCCTTCGATCTCAGAAGCTTTGACGAACTGAAGAGAACTGAAATGCGCTACAGTGTGACGTTGCGCTGCGTGGAAGACTGGGAGACGAGGGAGACATAGAAAATAGACTGTAAATCATGGGAGAATAGCAGAAAGTCGACGGAGAAGGAACGAGCAGCCAAAACAATGGTGTCCAGCGACGAAATCACAACAAGGTGGGCCGGCTTGAAGTGACATGCAATCGGTCATTCCGTTCGTTATTGGTCTATCTCAGTCTGAGGTCCTTTTTACGGAATATCTCTCGGCTTCTCCTGACCGCTCATATAACCATTCTCACTTGGTGTAAGGTGTCTTTGAGCAATACGTAGCCAAATTTGCAACGGATCCCGAAATCAGAATGCGATTATCCGTGAAATTCTACGGTACTAGATTATTAAATGGACAATGATACGAAAGGGATACGAACCTCAATTATGCGGTCACAGGGACTCAGAAAACGAGGACCAAACTGCGGAGTGCGAGAAAGAAGCGCGCGCATCACGCAGGTCCGGAATGAGGATATAACAAGGCAGCGCGCTGGACGCGAACGAACAAACGTCGGTTCATAAAAGCATACAGTGCATAAAAGCAAGCCAATAGTGTAAACAAGTGAGTGGTGTTAAGGAAACGTGGAACTGCAGTGATTTCGGGGAGATTGTCCGCGACTGGTGGTTGCACCTGGTAGGGCTGGGCACGGATCTAGTCAAATTAGTGACTAAAACTCGTAACCGTCAGAACACCGAGCAGAACAGACGGGGTGGATGAAGGTTGTGGAAGGCCTCGACGCTCCTGGGGGAACATATCTGCAGGCACCGCTGGATTTCAACGTCAAACATGACACCACAAAAAGTGCGCGGGGCCAAGCACCAAGTATTGGATTATTAGGGCTTTCGGTGAGGCGGAGGTCATCGAAAAAAGGCAGAAACAACTAAATCAAGAGAAGACATGTTGGCATCAGACAGAGGAGGACATCAGTCGACCTCCTGAAATCTGACGAATACCAGGGCAAAGTCGGGACAGCAAGCAGCTTTTGCGATGCGGACTCATGACGCCGCTGCAGGATTAAGTGTCCTAAACAAGAGAGTAAGTAACAAAAATACGGAGAAACAGTAATGTTACCCTGGGACGGAATCTGAATGTTCCAGTTAACGGCGTTCCGGAACCTTCCACGGAAAAGTGAAACAAAGGGGCTGAGCAATGAGACACCATCTTGTCAACTTTCTCCAGACGGTGGAAATCCCCAAGCATGTAGCGTTGAAAGGAACTGAGATTGGGGCAATGGAGTAGGGTGAATGACCCTTAAGTTTGCGAACCAAGACCCATGCTTGTCGAGTTCGCTCACCCTCACCACTGGGACGCCTTCCTATCCGCAACCTGGCTAGCCAGACAAATCTCAAAGGGAGGAATAAATGTGGTGTCCGATGCTAAAGCGGCCGTGGTCAGACAGGGAAGGGTGAGAAAAACCGGAACTCCGGGTTTTAACTCGGTCTTCCTAGAGTCCCCGAGAGTGAACTCAAGAGGAATGGAAAAGCTAGGCATTAAAGAGTCATTGGTCAGAGCATATGTGTAGCCGGGCTCCATTATTGGGTGACTGGATGTCACAACTCTGAGAGCGGAAAATCTAGGGATTTCGCTCTTACCGAGATTTCAAGGGCGGTGATGTTCGAAGGAACCCATGAGGCGGAAAGTGTTTTAATCGGCAGTAGCACCAGGAATCCAACCGAAATACTAAAAAGCGGTTCCGACCCCCGGGTAATGAACCCGAGCACCTGCCATCTCTCTCTAGAAGACGAAGAAAAAATGGAGGAGAGTGTTGTGATGTTCGTGGCCAACGTCTCTGCCGCAAGTATGGGTAACTACCGATCAGACCTCAAGAGTGGGACACTAGGAGCAGATGTGTTAGCTTTCGTCGAAACGTGCTTAGGTCCAGGCGAAAACGACTGTGGACTGATCTTGAACTCCTAATCCGTCTTCAGGAGTGATATACTGAACGGTCGAGTAGGAGGTAGTATAATGGTTCTCATAGCGAAACAGTAGGGAGGGTTTGGGAGCAGTTGACTTATAGCACCTATTATGAAAGCTATAGAGCCTGTAAAAGCCACTGGCGGGCCGAAAGCTTTAGCTCGCGCATGTCGAAGTGCAGGAGCTGAGGCTACCGAGGATAGCCATCTTCCGGCTTCACCTCTACGGGCACCAGAGCGGGACGGAAGGTACTTATTATGGGTGATCCCAACGCGCTCTAAATAGATTGGACCTCGAGAAACTTTCCAGAATGTACATGTGGGGAGAGATGGATCCACTTAATTCGCAGAAAGACTCTTGACGAACACGTAAATCGAATGATATGATGGCGATCCGGTCTATCACCGTCGGTCCTCGATTCTGTGCTCACAAGGGCCCCAAAACGACATAGAAAACCCGGGCATTAGGGAATCCATAGGTCGGAGAGGCTATGGCGTAATCCAGATTAGCCTTATCCTCTAGGAAATAAATGCGCCCGATAAATTCAGAAGGATCTTCTCGAGGATGGACTAGAAAGGCTTGGTAGAACTGGGCCTCCGGATAGGTTGGAGGATAGTGAGCGATGCCTGGAAAGTAGAGCGCCAGTGGATTTGGACCTGGGGCAGGATTTCAGAAATAACAGGGGCCATCGAGCCACCTAGATGAGTCAGGCGAAACTGATGAACGCGTTGGTGAACAAGCTGGTCTAGAGAGCCCCTGAAGAAGAAGCAAAGAGTATTCAAGAAGTACAGAACTACCAGCGGCTACCGGGTCACTCTACAGTTCAAAGAAGCGAGAACTGGCTGTCAGATACAGAGCAGGAAAGGAACGACTACGAGGAAAGTATTGCATAGCGTGCCAGAAGCAATCCTCAAGCACTCTACAAGTAAATTTAATCTGAGGCTGCACTGAGAAAAGCCGTAGGCTGGTTCAGGGACCCTCAGGGTTTGTGGGCGCTGAGCGGGCACAAAAAAGCAACTCACTCATAGGAATTCTTTCTGCAAGTATATATACAAGACCTGGGTGCTCAACGGCCACCTGAGACTGAGGGCAGTAAAGACTCGGAGAGCCAGTACGAAGAAATCGAAGCGAGTGATGTGCTGAACGGCCTGAAGCAAGTAGACTTAGCCAGGGCAGGTGGGACGGATGATATCCACTCAGGATTACTGAAGCCTCTAGCGTCCATCCTGGCTGGACCGCTAGCTAAGCTGTTCAGTGTATTTTAAGACAAGCTTGTTCTACCTAAAGACTTGTTTGTACTAATCGTCACTCCTGTTCTTGAAGTGGAGACAGAGAGGCGTGTCCCTTTTACAGGCCGATTGGCCTGACACCAATGTTGCTTGAAGCTCTCGATATGATGCTACGACTTACTACAACAAGAAATTCAGAGAGGAACAAGCTAGTACCTATCAATCAGCATTGGCTCTGACACATGCGTTCTTGTCTCTGAGACCTAATATACTTCTAGGATGACGTAACTGGTCTAGTGAACCAAGGAAGAAGGGGGTGGTCGTCTGTCTGGATTTCCAGAAGGATTTTCACTTGGCTAAATACCGACCGCTGGAAGCAAAAATGTGGTTGTTTAAACTTGCGGCGAAGGTACAAAAGTGGGCTGTTCAAGGTAAAAGTAGAGGGTCATCCATGTATGAGTAGAAGGCGGTTTGTCTGACAGCGGGATATATCATAGTGAGATTCCACAAGGGACGGTCCTGGGAACCCCTTGTTCCTGACAGACGGGTTGGAAAACCCGAGCTCCATTTTGGCGGAAGACATCAAGGTAGAAGGATCACCCAGTGGTAAGGCTGTTCATTGTGATCTAGACAAGGCTTGCCAAGGGTCAGTGGTGTGGGATCTCCTCCCAATCTGAGCAAAGTTCAACATATCACCGAGGAGGCAGGGCCATGGCCCACCAGATATATGGGTCCACCAGGCCGTCGAGAGCACTAGCCCGGATCATAGAAACCCAGGAATTAGGGGTGACGATAAGCACTGAATTTAAGTCAAGTCGCCAATTTCAGAAATTAATGCAGAAAGCATGTAGGGCCCCACACCATCTAAGGAGGGCGACCAGCTCTAGGAAACCGTGAGGCTTTTTCTACTGCGCGAGGTATTTTTGGGGTCCCATCTAGAAAACTGTGTCTAAGCTTGGAGGCCATGTTTGGCGAGGGACGTCAGGGTTCTCGGGCAGCTACAACGGCGACTCACGTGATGGTTCGCAGAATACAGACATTTGCGCTGCGAACAGAATTTGAAGTAACAAGGGTTTCCTTTAAGAAGAAGAAGGAGTGACTTTGTAGTGGCCTTTAAAATACTAGAAGGGTTCGTAGAAACAAGGGGTCACAGAGGGGCCTAATTTGGGCCAGGAAAGAATGGCTGCCCAGGGAGGCATGCGCGGCCAGTCAAGAAAGCGAATTCTGTCTCGGATCAGAAGCCAGTCTCTTGCATTTGGGGTCACTAACTGCTGTAATAAGCTGCCAGGAGATGCGATAAACGCGGACACGGTAGTTACATCCAAAAGAATATTAGGTGAGGTTTGGATGACTGTGTTTGCAGAAGTGTGACAGAATCCTGTACTGCTGATTATGCAAGACAACTGACTCGTGCCCTTCACTTCAGTTTCCTGCAGCGCCCTTACCTAGTACCAACATCCCCTTATTGTATTGTCATTAGTATCGAGATCAACCATTAGGGCTGTGTGACTAGCTGCCCGGGTCCGAAAAATTGTTCAGAGGAACAAAAATAAGCGGCTTATCCCCCCACAATGGTCAAAGCGTCGGGGGATCCAGGGAGCTTGTAACGCTGCTGTTGTGAAACACATTTGCAAATGCTAACAAATTTGTTTATCTGAACTATTGCCGACTTTGGCGGCGCCACGCACTCCTCCTGTGCACACAGTCAGCACACCTTTGCGTTTCTCCAATGCACATGTTATCCCGCTCCAGCGTTTCGAGCTCCGCTCCTTTACGTGCTTCCGAGTACAATTTCTATCGTGTCACAAACAGCGGACCAGGTGTTATAGACTATATACGGAGCAGGTCCTGACTTAACTTAGGAAGATCCTAAACTGCTGATCTCAAAGAAAAATTTATTCCACCAGGGAACTCGGTGATTCCTTGAATCACATCGATCCGCTCAGTTTCGACGCTAGATTTCCATTACCGTTAGAATGATCTCGTTTTGCCTTTTTAGCGTACGTCAGCATCATAAAGTAGCAGTAAACGAAGGAGCTACAGGAATATGCTAGTATCAAACCGATCGGTCCAACCAGCCAAGAGCTACAGACCACAGAACAAGCGGTGAGTATACCGGAGGTATCCCGAAGCAGATGGAAAATGGCACATGGCTTAGCAGGTTAGAGGAAGCGGGGTCTCGAGCAACGGGCAGGACGGCCCATGTGAGGGGCTGCCGAAGAAGCAACTAACCGAGACAGTCGAATCAGCCGAACGGAAGTGGCTTCCAAGATAGTCAGACCAGTGGCCGCGGGCAACTGATCAGAACACAGTCGAAATACTCAGGCTGCCGCAAGATCAATGTTGACCTAGTGCGGTCTGGAAAAAGGGCTTTATCAAGGACTGTGTGTTTCATGGACTTTACTCTTTCCACCTTCCAAATACAAGTGTCCTTACCCGTCTTGAAATCTTCGTTACATTGAGTTTCGTTTCACGGTTTCTGAATTCACCTTTATATATCCTTTACATCAAATTTACCGTTGCACCTGTGGTTAGGTGCGACCGTAAGCCTGACCTGTAACCCTCCATTTTGGCAGTCTCTCTATCAGCTCCAGGGACTTTGTTAATGACCCGAAACTCCGGTCTTGCTTGTTCGAAGCAGAGTTTGAGACACACTGAATCACAGGCTAGCTTACTTGTTACTTGTGAACCGTCGGTCGTCTTCCCCATGAGGTTGATACCCAGATACATGAGGTAACATTCAGTAACTATTCCCACACTGCCGTGAATGAGGGTGCAATCTCTAGTCTTTTGTCTCCTGAATCGTCGAGAATGAAGCGGATGGCCCAGGGGACTGAGGCAGGTAAGTGGAAGACCTCTGTATCAATATGAGAAGTGCGGCAGCTGGTACCACAATCTTCAGAGGGAGAAGTCCTTAAAAGACGTGGGTGCAGCGACTACCAAGTAAAACTCAAGCACTACCAGGGGCCTCTAGCCATCTTAAACTTACAGAAGCTGCCAAATTAGAGGACGCAATTATGAAACGGTACCACCCACAAGTTGCAGCCGTAACGAACTCCAGTACCCCTAGGTCACCGCTCCCACAGTACGATTACACACCGAGGACACCCTGATAACAGCTTTCAAGCGGAATTTCAGGCTTTCTCCCACTTCTAGCCGTTTTCATTGTGTATGCCAGAAACTTTATCACAGCTCCAACCAACGAGAACGTCCCAGAAGCCTTGTCCCTTGCCCTACACTTATGTCCAGCCCAGGGCACTTTCGACTTACAGGCAGCCATAAGGGAAGGCCCGGCGCTGCCAAGCCAGTTGCAACTTCCCAAGTGACAAACAGGGACAATGCTATCTCCAGGCTTTCCGATGACTAAGGTGATCGGCACACATAATAGCCGTCGTCTGTTGCATATTTGAGATCTAGTCTTCAATAGCCTGTTCCTAGCAGCACTGGTGCAGCAATGAGTGACATTCCAAGAGAAGCAGGTGATTCAGCCATTCCATCAACCGAACAACTACATGCAGCCCTCGGCAATCCTGCTGCCACTCACGGCCCTTAATCACTTACGAGGAACCTGGGCCTACGTCATGCCTTCAGCTGGGTGTTCATAGCTGCGGATGTCCCCTATCTCGTAACAGATATCGACTTTGTAATGACGCTAAACCCCACTTTGCAGTTTCCTTATTAAACATGTTCTTCGGTCCTTTGCGCTAGGTGGACCCCCTGCATGTTACCCTAGTGCTCGGCGTCGTAAGAATACGTCAACCATAATAGTATTCTGCGCTACCCGTAGGACCAAAAAGGCCATTGGGAGAGACAGTGGTTGATTTGTAGTTTACAGTGTGGGTTAAGGCTTGCGCAAGAGCGAGCGTGGAGTAACTTCCGACCTGGATTGGGGCAAGCCAAACCTCAGAAAACTGACAGACAAAATTCTGAGTAGAAGTGGAACACAAGTGTGGGAAGAGTGCGCGTAGTGAAATTAAGTTTTATGAGATCGTGTTTTTCTTTTTTGGGTAATCTTTTTTCTTGGTCGAACCTCCACAATTAGCTCTCCATTTATTGATTTAGCCGTTGCTGACCGTTGATTGGGTCAGTGGTCATATAAAACCCACTGCACCAAGCCCGGTGCTTACTGTTCATTGCCGAATAGCCAATATCCGCCAATGTCTTCAGTTCAGTTCGGTCTGACAGCCATCCGTTGAACAGAACAGGATGGTATTGAGCGAAGTGCCAAGAGACGCCGTTGAAGCTTCTAAAATGTTTTGTTTCACTCAGTTAGTTCCCACCGATATAATTCCAAGACACTCCAAACCACAAGATGAGACCGTGCCAGAACGAAAGATTTATTTACAGCCTTTTTGTATTGCGCGGTGATGACGACCAAAAGGTGTGTGTGTTTTACATTAAAACGTCGGTACAACAAGGGAGTGTCGCACCAAGGGAAGTTGAAAATCATGGAAAGGTCGGAAATGTACAGGTATCTACACAACTCCCCCGCCAGAGCGTTTGTTGTACAAAATAAACGCTCGATAGAAAAATAGAAAGAGGAAACCGTTAGCGAAAGAAAACGTCAACTATGAAAGTCTTGAAACCTGACAGGAAGTTGAAGGTTTCTGCCGGAGCGGCAGGTTACCAGGGAAGGTTGTTGCTGTGGTGGTGCTGGAGGGTGTGGTGCAGTGTTTGGTCTGATGATTGAGTGCGGATAATCAACAGGAATTGTTGGTGGTGTGTCTGTGGACGGTGATGGTGTCGGTGTTGCTGGTGATGGAGGTGTATCAAAATACGCAGGTTTCAATCTGTCAACGGAAAGAGTGTCTGGCTTGTCGGCTTTCTGAACCACGAAATATTTGTCTGTGCGACTAAGTACCTCAAGTGGACCGTCATACGGTGGTGTGAGTAGTTTACGAACAGCATCGGTACGAATAAAAACGAAAGGTGACGAATATAGATCATTATGTACGAAAACGTGTGTGGGTGACGGGCGAGTGGGTGTTGGACGAAGATGTGACATACGGTTTCTGAGTTGTTGGACAAACTGGGATGGGTTAGGACTGGCATCGGTGCTAGGTTGAACATACTCACCTGAAAGGCATATAGTGGTACCGAAAACGAGTTCAGCCGACGTGCTGTGGAGGTCGTCTTTGACTGATGACCGCAGAACCAAGAGAACTAGTGGCAGGTTGTCGCTCCAGTTATTGGGGTTTGGCTGTGATATCAGTGCTGCTTTGGGTCGACGGTGTGGGCGCTACCATGCCGCTGGACGAAGGATGGTATGCAGTTGTTGTGACGTGTTTACAGCCAAGCAGTTTATTGAACTCACGAAACAAAGTCGATTGAAATTGGCTGCCAAGGTCTGTGGTGACGGTAGACGGTACACCAAATGTTGCAGTCCAGTGTTGGAGCAGTACTTTCGCAATATTTTCTGCCGAGGTGTCGGAAATGGGTGCTGCCACCGGCCAGCTTGTGAAACGATCAACAACGGTTAATAAGTGGGTATGTCCATTTGATGGTGGTAGTGGACCAACAAGATCGACGTGAATATGTGTGAAACGGACGTCGGGAACGGTGAACGTACTGGGAGGAGAAAAAGTGTGGCGGTGGACTTTGTTTCTCTGGCATTGTAAACACTGTTTAGTCCATAATGCAATGTCAGAATTCATGCTGGGCCAAACAAACCTGGCAGAAATGAGTTTGCGAGATGCACGGATACCAGGATGGGAGAGAGAAAAAAAATGATGGAAAACGATCTTCCTGTAGGGAGTTGGAACGATAGGACGGGGGTTACCTGTAGACCAGTCACATAGGACTGTGCCATCGGCTGAAGGTAGGGGAGAATCCTTGAGCTGGAGTGTTGAGGATGTGCGCAGTTCGAGCAAAGATGGATCATCACGCTGGAGGTTTGCCAGTTCCGTAAGATCGAATTTTGTCTGCACCGTGTTGATGTCATGTCTGGATAAAGCATCAGCCACAACATTATCAACTCCACGCACGTAGCGGATGTCTGTTCTGAACTGAGAAATGTAATCCAAATAGCGGATATCTCTGGGTGAATGTCGGTCAGGCGTGGCATGAAGTGCGTGTGTCAGGGGTTTGTGGTCAGTGTGCACACGAAATTGTCGTCCTTCCAGAAGGTGACGGAAATGACGGATGGACAAGTAAATAGCCAGGAGTTCACGAGAAAACGTGCTGTATCTTGTCTGTGCCGCCTGGAGTTTTTGCGAGGAGGACGCTAGGGGCTGTAATTGGTTGTCCATTATTTGTTGAAGCACTGCAACAACTGCAGTATTTGATGCATCAGTCGTTAGGACTAACTCAGTATTTGGATCCGAATGTGGATGGTGCAGCATGGTGGCATCCGCGAGAGCTTTTTTAGCTTTCGTGAAAGCTGTCTCAGCCTCGGGAGTGAAATCCATCGTCTTGACGTTGGACTTGAGAAGATCGGTTAAAGGTGAAACGATGGTCGCACAATGGGGGATGAGGCGACGGTAGTAGTCCACAATTCCCAAGAAACGTCGTAACTGTGTGATCGTTTGAGGTGCAGGAAATGAGAGGATGCTGCGCACCTTATCTGGGAGGGGTGTCAAACCGATTTGATCGATATGGTGCCCGAGAAAGTCGAAAGACGGAACACCGAACACGCATTTACTAGGGTTCAGTTGAAGTCCGTATTGTTGGAAACGTTGAAAGAGTTGACGCAGCTGGCTGGCGTGCTCCGATGGAGAGGCGCTGGCAATTAAGATGTCGTCGATGTAGCCGAACGCGAAGGGTAGACCTCGAAGCATTTCATCGACGAATCGTTGGAACGTCTGAGCAGCGTTTCTCAATCCAAATGGCATGCGAATGAACTCGAACAGGCCAAAAGGCGTGGTGATGGCAGTCTTGGGAATGTCTTTCTCGACCACGAGGATTTGGCGATATGCCTTTACGAGGTCAACCTTGGAAAAGGTTGTCTTCCCAGAGAGATTCTGTGCAAAATCATGAATGTGTGGGATCGGGTACCTGTCGGGGACCGTGACGTTGTTGAGAGCACAGTAGTCTCCACAGGGTCTCCAATCACCAGATGACTTTGGAATCTTGTGCGAAGGCGAGGCTCATGGGCTTGAAGACGGTCGAATGATGCCAAAAATTCACCGTATGTTCCAATTCAAGGCGTGCGATACGGAGTTTGTCGGCGTTGAGTCGGCGTGGTTGAGAATGGACAGGTTGGCCTTTTGTAGCGATGTGGTGACGCACAGCATAAGAAACTGGGTCGGTGGACTAACACGGTTTAGTGAGGGATGGAAACTCCTTCGAAATGTCAGCAAACGGCGATTGCGGGATCGCCAGCCGAATATCCAGAGAGTTGGCGTATTTACCAATGCCAACTGCACAAAGCTTGGTTGTGGTGCCTACCAGCTTGCGATTTTTGAGGTCCACAGTTAGGCAAAAGTGTGAGAGGAAATCCGCGCCAATAATGGGAGCCTGAACATCCGCCTGGATGAAAACCCCTTTGAAAAGAGCGTCGGAGGCTTAAATCAAGAGTGATGGACCGTTGGCCGAATGTCGCAATAGTTTTTGTGTTTGCTGCCTGCAATATGAACTGAGATGGTTTGAGGCTGTGATGTTTGGTGGGGGGGATTACACTGATCTCGGCGCCGGTATCAATGAGGAATCGAAGGCCACTGGATCGGTCAACGATATAAAATAGGCGACTTTCATGTGGAGGGCCAGCCGTAGTCGTCGCCGTTACTAGCTGGCCTGGTCGTTTGACTGTGGGATGGAAGTGCGGAGTAAACATGGAGGATAACAGCGGCGTGCCTGGGAGCCGAATGTGCGGTGATACCAACACCAGGTTCGTAACCGGCAGCTTCTGGACCAATACCTAGTTCGACGAGGTACTTCGGCGGACACAGATCGATGAGTAGTTAATGCGTTGCACATTGCACCGACCTGATTGCACAAAATGCGAACGGTTTCTTTTAGGTCCGTAATGTCCTTATCGATATGGGAATGGTGGGGTGGGGAATCAGGACTGCGAGAAACGTCGCCACAGCTATCTGGGGCAGGAATTGGTAATGTCATAAGATGTTCGTGCGTCGGAGTGGTTTCGGCGGGTGATGTCATGTGAACACAGGGTCTAGCAGCCGGGTAGCATTCCATTATTCTGTCGGCGTGTTGTGCAAATTTGTCAAGAGGAGTAGTAGGCTCCAGCATTGACAGCACCTGCTGCATCGGGAGAGGTAGTTTATCAACCCATATCTCCCCGAAAATGGCGTCGTCCATTTGACGTCCAGCCAGTAGCGACCGCATGTGGTGCATAAGCTGGGACGGAGTTCGGTCTCCGAGCTCCACCGACGTGAACAGCTCCCCGACCATTTTCCGGCTGATTTTCCGGTACGCTGAATGACTGCTTCCTTAAGCTCTGTGTAAGGAGCTTCTGATGGAATGGGATCGAGGGGATCTTCAACGTCAACGGCAATGTCAAAGGGAAGGGCTTGGACAACGTGAGAGTATTTCACGCGCTCGCTGGTTATACGTCGAGTGGCAAATACGGCTTCTATTTGTCGAAACACACTTAAGGGTTGGTCGGGGCGAGAAACGGGCAGTTTGAGAGCAACCGCGTGGATGTCAATAGATTCGCTGTCAGACATGGTGAATCGTGTGCAACTTGGGCCAAAAGAGTGAGGCTAGTGTCAAAGGATGGAAAAGTAACCTGGGCTCACCAACTATGTAGCGTACTACTCTGTCTATATGGTACACTAAATGAATGTCAACAATATCTAAGACGACACTAGCAAACTACGATGGGCGGGGGAGCGTGCGGTGATAAAAGGGCCAAAAGGGTATGTACATTAAGAATTAAAATGAAACAAAAAGTGTGACACAAACTCACAATTGTTCAGTGTTCTTGTGATAAGGAAATAAGCGCCGAATAGCCAGTATCCGCCAATGTCTTCAGTTCAGTTCGGTCTGACAGCCATCCGTTGAACAGAACAGGATGGTATTGAGCGAAGTGCCAAGAGACGCCGTTGAAGCTTCTAAAATGTTTTGTTTCACTCAGTTAGTTCCCACCGATATAATTCCAAGACACTCCAAACCACAAGATGAGACCGTGCCAGAACGAAAGATTTATTTACAGCCTTTTTGTATTGCGCGGTGATGACGACCAAAAGGTGTGTGTGTTTTACATTAAAACGTCGGTACAACAAGGGAGTGTCGCACCAAGGGAAGTTGAAAATCATGGAAAGGTCGGAAATATACAGGTACCTACAACGGCACAATTCGGAATGGATAACCAACGTCGACCTCTGGATCCGGCCGCTTTTCTTATTCGAAAGAAACGCGTACACTGTCTGGTTTGTTGACGAACGCGGGGGACAACGTGACTGCTAGTACAGTCTTCAGTGGCCGCCAAATTTTGACCACCGCGTTGCTTTCGTGAAGGTATTTCCTCATTGCCTTCTTAGTGCTCTTGGATATGCTTCTGATTTCACTTGCAGAGCCACGAGTGTACCAGTTTAATGTGAGGGCCATCATTCGCATGAGTATTGTTTCGCTTGAAACGAATTGGATGGGTATGGTGCCTAGAAAACGTCGCGCTTCCTTCAGTATCTAGGGAAGTATGACAGCTTGACTAGATGGAAGAGGAACTGCAACTGGGTGCTTTTGATTCTATCCGTTAGCCATATAACGTAATTAACTGTGACCACATGTACAGAAGGAGTCAGACGGGAGGATCAGTTATAACTGATCCTAACTATAGTTACTTCAGTAACCTTTTGCTGTCTGAGGCTTTGATGAAAGCTAGTAGAGTAGGACATACCTGTGGTTACGAAGCCTAGGCATTCGCTGTATTTATGCAACTGTTCTGGATCAGTTGCGTAAGATGTCATAAGGGAAGACGTAAGACAACCCATATCTATTTGCCACAATGCCACGGGAACTATTGGCTAATATAATGTATATATATATATATAGAACTGCTTGCTGAACTCGAAACCCAGTCGGGACCTCGTTAACGAGGTCGGTCATGAAGCCAGCCTTTATTTTGTCGTTACTTGTAGACACCTGCTCCATTTTTGCCGGTAACTTGCGTAACTACATATGCCGACTGTGTACTAACAGAGGGAAAGGCTGTACCGTGATCCAGCTGTAATTCCTTACACAGAACTTCGCTGTATGTGATCATCTGCATTGTGGTTCCTCCCCTTGCCATAGTAAAATCCTTGTATTGAGTGATAGTAAAGGTTGCTCAAAATTAATTGATACGTGCCTCGAAGTTTATGTCATCCTGTTATTCTCCACACCGCTCACCCATCACCAGTGGCCGGTTTTCCCAAAAGCAACTATTTCGCGACGATCAGAATTCGGGAATGCCTTTCCAAAAAGTACTTCAGAAGCATTAGAAAGTTCCTAATCATTTTACGTATTTTTAGCTAATAAAAGACATAAATAGCCCTTACAGTTCAATTTTGTAGACCAGTACACATCGATGACAAAAATGGATTGAACACCAAGGGAAATTTTTCCAAATTTTCTCATTATCAATATAACAGGTAAGTCACTCGAGACACAGCAACCACTTCGTATTTCAATATAACTTTAGCAGCCCAATGTCACATTTTTTTAAAATAGGCACCTCAAGAGTACCGCATTCCGCACCAGTTAAACTATCTCCAGGTAGGATCTTACACCCACAATGCGCAACAGCAGCTGTCAAACGAATACCGCGCCTGGCAGTCTGCGTTCAGGTAAACAATAGACGTGTTAGAAGCATGAACAAAGTTGGCTGGCCGCTGCAGCAGGCTCCTCCTAGAAATTCAACGGATTTGGGCTTCGATGTTGGCGGTACATCAGAAATACAGGCAGTCCAGGAACTTCCCGTATCATTCCTGTTGTATTGTTGGTGGAGCCGAAAGACTGCTTGTGAGTTTGACAGCGCCCGTTCTCTCGAGATCTGACGTGCGTCGATCCAACAGTACAACGGGCTTAGAGCAGTACGCAGCCAAATTCGTACGAATCCCGAAAACAAAATGAGGCTGAGCAGTAACTTATACGATGCCGAATTATTAAGTGAACAGCATCATAAAATATATACAGCCCTCAAATGTGCGATCATGCGGACTCAAAATCGAGAGCCAAGTTCACGGCTTGCGACAGACAAGCACGTGTAGGAAAAGACAAATTAGCGCTTTGGACGCGGATAAACAAGGGTTAGTTCACAGAAATGTAAGTTGTACGAGGCACGAGAATAATGTGTAAGTGAGTAATTGCACGAAATCACGATATTACTGTGGCTTTGAAGGATTTTTCACAACCAGTAATTACAAACGGTATTTCGGCCTTCACGGGTTTCATACGCTCGCGAGCCTGAAGATCCCGTGTCGGGTTCATCCAAAGATGCATCCAGTTGTCGTCTCCTTTGCTATGCTGATTATTTGCCCTGTTGTCCAGTGAGTGGTTGGCTCCTTTAACGTACAAGGCAGTCAGCGAGGCTATAGACGAAGCCAACTATATCGTGTGAACCCATCTGACAGAGGGTAAGGCTAACTGGAATAACAATGTCTGATGACCCCGGTGAACTTTGGGCCGCAGTACCAACACGCGAACCACGTTAGGTTGCTTTGTAGTCACTAGAAAACCAGGGAGAAATGAAATTATAGATATTGGTGGTAATTTCCCAAGTCTGACGTTTGCTAAATCCATGGCGAAAGTCGCAACCTAGTGCTAACAATCGATCTTAAAGATCTTTGCGAAGTCAATAGAACTGACCGGATTTCGTGTTTGGTGCCCGCGACCGCTACTTCGCGTCACAGGTACTGCCGAAGATTCTGACAAACTAATTTCCGGGTTCCCACTGAGAACAGCTAAGAGTGGAGGGAGTTTTAACTCACTGGATGCAGCTGACTGAGCGGCTTCAGCAGGTGTAGCTTGGCCGGTCGGCTCGCAATCTGCGGCGGCAGGTTTGGGGCGGTCAGTAGACACCGCTTCGTGTCGCCTGCCGACGTCCATGACAGGCGCCTTTGTTCTGCCTTCTACCACACGAAACTGGCAAATATATGACGTTTGTATTGGTGATCGAACACCGACTCAAAAAAATGCATGGGTAGCCTTTTCTAGCGCAGCTGGAACATAACTTGTAGACAGCTGTTTGCGCGGCAGACTGGCCTTGACCACCCACATGTTTCTCGTGGGACGCTGAGCTTAGTCACCGTAGTCTAGGGTCACGGCTGGTCAGGGAAGTACCAAACCCCAGGCAGACGAACTGCGCAGCCATATACTAGTACGGCCGATGTTGTGTGCAATTCTTCTTTAACAGTACTACGCAGGCTTCAGAGTGCTAATAGTCGTGTTTTATTCCTAAGTGGGTTGCCGTTTACCCGGAGGGTAGCTTTTAGCTGCCTGTGGAAACCCGTGGAGGTGGCGGGCTGTCTTCCTAAAGTGTTGGCAACCGAGCGTAGCAGTTAGGCTACTCTAAGAGCCGTCAAAATGCGGAACACTATCGGCTGGCACTATCACTGGGAAATCGAACCGACCTAGTCGACCGGTCAGAGAAGCTTTCGCTGCCTCTTCCGGCGTGGGACCGGGGATAAAAATGGCTTGCGGCCAGCGGGTGAAACCATCAATACATGTGAGTATAAAGAAGTACCAGAGCAAAGGTGGCCGTGGTCCTATGAAGTCGACCAGCACATGATGAAAACGTGTTTCTGGTTCTGGGAGCCCGTCTAACGCCGTCTTAGTGTGCCTATTGGTCTTAACACGTTGACATTGTAAGCAAGCGTTGGATCAGTGACAGAACTTTCGTTTGAAGTCGCTCCAAACGAAACTCTCGGCCATCAGTTGCGCCTAGACAGTCACGCTCAGATACTAGACTATGGAGTGTCAGGAAATTAGGATAACTGTGGGCGGCGGGAATTACAGGCCCGGGGCGACTTTGTGGCATATCGCACACGATGATATTCCGGGAAGTTGGAAAAGGTACTGTCAAGGAGCTCAAAGGACCCGCGTGGTGAGAACCGATTTAAAGCTTGATTCGGCGCGTAAACCGAAGGCTTGTGATCTGTAAACGCCGAGGACCAACGGCCTCCGGGTACCTGTCAAAAATGATGGGCTCCCAAGTAGAAGGTCAGTAACTCTCCACCAGGTGTGTTGCCCTGAGACTCGGCGCACTGTAGGTGCTTAGAGGAGAATGCTTAGGGCTGCAAGGAGTCGCGTACGAACGGCTGCAATGCTGCTCCAATAACTATGTCCAAGGCATCCCTCCCTACCGAAATAGGAGCCAAAGTGTAGGGGTGAGTAAGGAGTGCCATGATGAGGGTAGTCTCACTGACTGAGGCCGAAGCGACCTGTGCCGTGTCGAGACACAAACTTCCGCTTGCCTCCGAGCAACAAATCGGTGGAGGGTTGCATCGTTTCCGCACTGTGAGGAATGAATCCAAGGAAGAACTTCACCAGGCCGGCAAAAGGACGCCCATTACGAGATTTTTGAGCTCAAGATAGCCTCTAATATCGAAAGCTATTTGGCTGAAGGCGGATACCTGAGGATGAACTATTGTCCTGTGAAGGTGATGTTAGACCGGCCTAACTCGCGTTTCGCGATATCGATCTCTACGCCATGTTGGATAAGGCTTTCGATAAATGTTCGTAGTTGTGCAGCTTGATCCTTCTCCGAAGAACTGGCCACCAAAATATCATTCGAGTTCATGTGGAGAATTTCTAAACCACGGGTTACCTCGTGTATGGATCGCTGATGAGTCTTAGCTGGATTGTTGAGTGCAAAGGACATGCGTAGAAGCTTGAACAGCCCAAAGGTCCTACTGACGGCAGTTTTGGGGTTATCGGCTTCTGCTGCTGGGATCTGGTTGTAAGCACGAACTAAATCGACACGGCTGAAGAAAGAGCAACCTGGTAGAGACGAAGTAAGGTCGTTTATGGGATGAATGGGACATCTATCAGGGATGGTGACCTCCCTAAGTATTCCGTAATCACCAAAGGGTAGCCAATCGCAGCTAGACTCGGGGACTATATGGAGGGGGGGGGGTGCCCGAGGGTTACCAGAAAGAAGTATTATACCCAGCCCCAGCACGTGCTCGAATTCGGCTTGTGCAACACGGAGCTTGCCTGGAGCTAACCGACTTGGCCTACCGTACCCCTGGGGTCCCTTATTATCGACTTGGTGAGTGATTTTGATGGCCACCTCCGGGAGGAGTCCGGCCTACCAAAACATGGCGGGTAGGTGGTGCGGAGTCACCATAAGGTTGGTGTGTCTGTGGCAGAAAGTAAACAGGAATGATATGGTTCACCCGCGAATTATGACCAGCTAGGGCGGGATAGTTCTGGCGTTCCACCACCATGCGTCACCTTGCGCCCACCGACAAGTCAGAGTGTTACAGGACGTCACTGCTGAGAATGGGGTGCGGAAAGTCAGCCGTGATGAGTGCCCAATGAAAGCTACGCTCCAAACCTCAGTTTAGGGTGGGATGCTGCTGACCGAACTTAAGAATAGCCGTGCCAATGCCGGCACGTCCTACTTACGCCTGCTGTGTGCTACAGTAGCCTTCCCGTCATGGGATGACACTTTGGCACCGGCTTCTACAAGAAATAGATTATTTGAGGTGATATTCCTTACTTTAGAGGGCGACTGTTGGCCTGATACCCGGCCCTTTGGGTCGCCATGATGGGCAGGGGTTTAGCTTTCTTCATTAACATCGGGAAAAATGCACCCTGGTTCGTATCATTTGGCTCCCGTAGTGAGGCAACTGCGGTATTTACATTACCCCTATTAAGAAGGGCTGAATCGTCGTAGTAATGACAGGTTACGGAGCCTAGGTGAGCTTGCGCGGTACAGTTCCTGTGGCCCAATTCCACTCACCGCTAGGCTTTGCAGTTATGCATCAATCCTAGGCAAAACTGAAGTGAGATTGTTAGATGTTGGCAGGGAAGGCGCCATTGTCACAGAGGATGCGGTTACTCCAGCAACAGGCGGGTTGTATCGTGACATAATAACACCAGCTATCGCCGCAGTTTCCTCTAGCGGGCTTTTAAGGACGGCATTTAGTAAAACTGGAATGTCGTGCGGCAAGGCCGCGGCTAAAAATCCTTCAAGATGGGGTCTTCTCCTACTGTCAGTTCTCTAAAGCGCTGTGTCTCACGCACCAGTTTAGAGGGCTTTCTGCTTCAGAGCCCAAAGCTTAGAAGTTTCTGCATGCCATGATCGTGCACTGAGGTCGTGCGGGCAATGTCAACCTTCTTCAAAGCACGGCACTTCCTGGAGAAGATAATAATGCCCCTCACTTGCACCCGGACCTCTTGCGGGAGGCATTCTGCTGACCACCTGAAGGGATGGCTTTACTGGTTATACGGCAGTTTTTCAATTCTAATTTGACTACTGTGAACCAGAGTTCTGGATCGGCAGGCCCGAACGCCGGTATGTGCAGCATGCTGGCCCCAAAGGCCGGTTCAGTGCAAGGCTTTCGCTCAGAAGACAATGAAAGCTTTATCCGATAGAAAAGGGGAAATAAATGAAAGAACAATGAAGCAAAACAATCTGAAAAAAATCGCGACGAACTGGACACCAAAATATGTATGATGGGAAAAAGGATTTGGAGAACCGTCCCAAAATGTCAACGAAAAGGGAAATAATAAGATGCCGAGGAAGGCACTCAGGCAGGATCATGAAAGGTAGAAAGCAAGGAAAATCACATTACCTGGAGATCACATAGGGCTCATCGAGTGTAGATTCCCCAAACCTTACTTCGCGGTTTGCCTAATGAACGAGTTCTTCGACCCCTCATACTACTTGGACCAACTGCACGTTGGTTTAATGCTCGGCACCGTAAAAATACGTTAACCATAACAGTATTCATCACGACCCGTGAGAACGGGAATGCCGTTTGAGGAAATAGTGTTTAGCGTGTAGCTTGGAGCCTGCCTGGGAGCTTGCTCAAGGGCAGCAGTCAAATGACGACCGCTTTTGGCAGTCGGGGTTCATTTGAACAATGAACACGTTTAAAGCATGACGGGAGATTGCTATCGCCACTAGGTCATCTAGACGTGAAAATCAGGTTGTCCAGTTTTTTTTGGTATTTTTCATCATTTAGGCTCGGCTTTGTACCATCTCTAGCGGGAATTTTTATCCACACTGAAGCGTCGTATTTCCAGAGCTGTTAGCTGCGACACCCCACCGTGAATTCGTAATTGGTTATCGTGAAATAATAGCATAAGCCTTTTCCAAGAAATTTCAATTCAAACCTACCTAAACTCAACCATAGCGGCCCTGTCTATAAAGCACACACTGATTCTTGGCTGGATCATATCATTTAGGCATCTGCCCGTACCTCGCTGTGAGTTGTTACCTCTCCGGCCTTATAGAGTATTCAGTGCTTGGTTGGGCGTTTCTACGGTGAAGCTAAGTCTCGATACTCGGAAAAAATACATAGTTCTTTTTCCGACACCCGAAACCTAACGAAACTTTTGCTGAAGCTATCACTGATATTTCGGCCAACTTTTAAATCCGAGCCCCCCAGCCCTCAGTCACTCTCCTTACACACAGCTGCACATCAAGCTTGATTTATACGAGCAGCTATATTTATTGACGGAGTGACTTGGTGATCTGTCCTTATACTTTTCTTTCCGAAGTGTATACACTTCTGCTGCTATAGAAGCCCAGTAAAACGTACCCATACACGGGTTAGGTATAACCTCCAGGCCCTCTTCGACTACGGCTGTCCCTGTTTTAGACCCAAAAGAATGTCTAAGTCTGTATTCAAGGGTCATTTTCTGCCTGGTCCAAAACGAACCATTCGGGCCTCCAGAGCGAAAAGAAACACAAACGCCGACATGACGGCAGCTGTCAATACATGTTCTGTATCACTGATCGATATATACAGCGGAGCCAATAATAAAGTCAATGATTTGGAACAGAAGATAAACGATTTGTATGATAAATGGCAATCGATTGAGTGTGTACTACCAAAGATTTCCCCACTGACAATCATTGCTGAGGCAATAGATCAAGCTAACCTCAAAATCTTTTCCAAAGCCGGTCGTTATATAGATGCAATAGCCTCGGAAACTCACAGGAGGATAAAGAACGCTAACAATGCTATAGTGTTAAACGTCCCGGACAAACTGTCAACACAGTCTGTTAAAGCCACAATACTGAATGCATGCAACATGGCTCATCACATGTGCCATTGCACTAGGCTGCGGAAAAGATCACCACGATACCCCTGCCCTTTGTTGTTTCAGTTTTCTAACCAGTTAACAGCCGCTGAGTTCATCAGCAACCGTCAAAGGATTGCTACGTCATTTAAAAACATCAAAATACACACTGATAAATCTCCTCTACAAAGAGAGATGTTCGGCATGCAGAGAGGCAAACCAGCGCCTCCCACTGGCTCTGATCAAACGGGACCCGTAGATGAATCACCACATACTCCAATGAACAGGACTTCATCGAGAACACCTACTACGCCTGTGGCCCCTTCGGCATCCGTGGACCTCCACCAGTCTTGTCCCCGGGATCTCTCGCAAGCCTCGTGCAATTCAACCCAGAGTGCGGCACAGTCTTCTTCCGACAAGCTGAAAAGGCCATCACAAAACGTTCATGTAAAGCCCATCAGGCAAAGGTTAAATATGGCGAAAACCCAGGGTAGCAAATCTGCAGTGAGAAATGCATCGGCATTGCCATTGGTGTACATGACGCCAGCAGAGACCATAGACTTAGACATATCGCCGTATGTGTCACCGACCCAACCACCAGGAAAACGTCCGCACCTTGCCTCCCCACCTACCACGTCCGCTGGAATAAATAGCAAAAATCAACCTCATCAAACCTATCATTCCACATTTTCAGGGTCTTCCACAAATCTACCCAGAAGTTCTCCATCCCAGTTTAGCCACAAGTCAACAGATCTACCAGTGACATCATCTCTACAGCCTAGTACGTCCACCTGGAGGCCTCATGATATGACTGCGACAATACTGCAGCCGCCGCCGCATATACCTAGAGCTATGATGACCAAGCCCGGTAAGCACTGCTCAACAGGCATGCAACCAGCTAACCCCCCTAGTCACTATCAACAGCTGCCAACCCTCCCTCATGTCAGCTACCAGGTCGTCACCCCACTTCACGATCCTCCCTATTCAGATGCCGGCTGTGGAGTTCAGGCGGGCATCGGGCCCTACAGCCACAACACAGTCGCCTCGCCTCAGCTCCCTCTGACTAGCAAACCTGTAACCCTTATGAGCCTACAAGCCCCTTCCACGTTGTAGGCCCTATCGAATCCACTAAAGCCAAACCGTCCTCAGATAATGTATGGCATGCCCCCGCCACTCCTTAGGCCCTCTCTCCAATGGACAAATCCTCTAAATCCCTATGACAATAGCGCGCCAAATAATGGCCATTGTTTTTTTAGACACATTCCACCACCGTCCGTGCCCTACCTTTGACAATGCCATGTGTCAAAATTGCCGGCTGCCCATTCGTTAACCCTACCTTCGTGCGAAAATCTGTATTCCAAACCGGAGCTGTTAACGGACTACACTGTTATGCAGTCTCGTATCTTCGACCCTCCTCGGACAAATGGAAATGTCGTTATATCAGACACTTCAGACATCCCGCACTTCTTAAGGGGTTTATCTACATCGGATCCTAGCACCGCCCGACACCATAGCGTCACCAGCCCTCCTTTTTCCAACATCGGGCCATACTACGCAACAGCTCATAGACCAAACCTCCCAATTCACGGCGCTGATTTGCCACCTGCATATGGACGTGCTAGTCAGACCAAGAATCTAGACTGTTCCGCACCACACAACCTACTTGACCAACCGAATTCCGCAAAACTAAATACCAATAACAGTATCTCTGTGGTTCTTTTTAATAGCCGATCCATCATAAACAAAATTCGGCACTTACGATATTTAGCCACTAGTTCTAATTATGATATAATCTTGATCACTGAAACTTGGTTAACCAATTACACTCCAACAGACCAGATTTCTCTTGTAGGCTACAATGTCTTCAGAGTAAATAGGGAAACTCGACGCGGTGGAGGTTGTTTGGCATTTGTCAAGCAGGCCTTTAATACAACGGCACTTCATCATCCTCTACCCGACTCTATTCCCGATTCACTTTGGCTAACTGTCCACATTCCTGGCTCTCAGCTTCATGCTGGATGTGTTTACCGTCCACCAAGCGAAAATTTCTCCGGACTCTCATATCTAATTGATGCGTTTCAATACCTATCCTTACTGCCCTCAAGTATAAAAGTTATTTCTGGTGACTTTAACCTGCCCAAGATAGCTTGGCCATCTTTATCTGCACCCGCCAACCTTTTACCATTTGTAACAAGTATTACCGTAGGAGGGTGGGTACAGCATATCCGCTCTTCTACGAGAAAAACAGCATTTTAGATCTCATTTTCACTCATGGCGTCCCTCATATATTTGTCTCAATCTCCCAAAGTTTGCCCGGTAGCGATCACAATCTGGTTAACTTCCGCATTCCCACTCACCCACAGCCTAACCTGAAATCACACTGCATCAAACCCTCTCCTCTCCCTGAATGGAAGGTTCTCCCTGTTACCATTCGACAAGCTGATTGGAGTGAGTTTTTCTCTCTCGTGACCCACAAAACGCCACTGATATTTTCTATGCACAGTTCTTCAGATGTCTTAATAGGATTACCTACCTCCCCCAGCAAAGGAATAATAGGAAATCCCATATTACTTCGCTGCAAACAAAGTATGCCAAGCTCCAAAAAATTCATGAAACTACACACGACTTTGTAATTCTTATTCAACTTTTTCGCCTCACTTCTACTATCCAAAAGCTTGAAGAAACTACACTACGTAATCAGGAAACAAAAGCTCTGCGACACCAAAATAGATATCTTCGACTGTCATTATTGTACAGGACCAGAACCTCTCATATACATGGAAATATCCCGCACACTGTTTCAGTGGACAGTGTATCAGCCTCTACTCCCCTTTCTATTGCAGAGGCCTTCGCCTCAACTATGGCCCCTATTATTAATGTTGACCCTCCGCCTCTTCCCCTAGTTACCGCTTCAACTCTGTCTACAGTAGAATTTGACGCCTCAATTATCTCCCAATTAATAACCACTTTCAAGCCATCATCTTACCCAGGACCTGACGGCTTACCACCCACTGCAATAGTTAAATGCGGACCTGATTTACCTTACCTACTACTGAATATATTTACCCTATCAATGAACTCCAGTCTGGTGCCCGCAAACTGGAAATGCTCAGTCATCACAAGAAAGGTCCACTGCATGAGGTAGCAAACTACCGTCCCATTAACCATACACCTGTCCTCTCTAGGCTAATGGAAAAAATCGTCAAGGAACACATCGTCAAGCACCTCTTTCAATTAAACTTCATTAATCCTCGACAACACGGCTTCCTTCGGTCAAGATCTTGCGCAACCTGCCAACTCGATTTTTCAAATCTCATCACTGAAATGGCAGACAATGGAACGGCACTTATAGTACTTTACTTGGTTATGTCAAAGGCATTTGACCGCGTGCCACACCCACATCTTCCGGCCAAAATCCGATCATTTGGCATTACTGACCTTTTACTATCTTGGATCAATTCTTACCTGTCTAATCGCTCTCAGGTTGTCTCGGTAAACGGACACTATTCCAAGCCTAAACCAGTTACAAGCGGTGTTATACAGGGTAGCGTCCTTGGCCCTCTGTTGTTCCTCATGTATATAAACGACATATTCCTCTCAGTGAGCCATGGCACCCCATTTCTTTTTTGCTGATGACATTAAAATTGTATACTCATTCAAGCCTGAATGCATCGCCTCGGCTATCCTAAACATCTCTAAAGACATATCTGCACTCCATAGATGGTGTTCAACTTGGCAGATGAATTTTTCCGCTGACAAATGTGAGGTTCTTACATATAAATGCAAGCTACCTCCAGGATCCTTAACCGTTTGTGGTTCAACCATTGCTAACAAGCGAATAGTTCGGGACCTTGGCTTGAACTATTCCTGCACATTTAATTTCTCGGAATATTCGGCCCTCCAAGTCGCTAAGGCCAGAAAGTGTCTAGGGCTAATATTTCGCTCCTTCCAACTTCGAGACTGCATTCTTTTCCTTTATAAATCTCATGCCAGGTCTTCATTAGAATACTGCCCACTGATCTTTTCTAGTATGCGGAAATCAGACAGAATTGGTATCGAGTCAGTTCAACGTAGTTTTACCAAGCGACTGATTGGATGGAGCTCAGCCCTCACTTATAAAGAACGCTGCTTATTTTTTAAACTAGACCTTCTATGGCTTCGCCGTATGAAACTGAACCTCATCTTTTTGTATAACATCCTTCACAGTCGGACATATACTTCTAATCCACTGCACTTTGCGCCCGTTTCTGGCTATCCACTACGTTCTAGAATTCTTACCCTTTCAATCCCTATTACCAACACCAGCTTACGTTCACATTTCTTCATCACAGTGTACTCTAACTTATGGAATAAATTACCGTTAGAAATACGCAGTTCTACTTCCAGCCATCGGTTTAGAAGTGCGTTGGATAAATTCCTCACGGTTACCCAAACCTTACAGCTCCTAAATGTAGACATGCCCGATGACCAAGCCTATGAGAAGGGTCTAGACTTTTGATTCGCGCAAACACCGGCGGTCTATGACAGATGAAATTAAATAACCATTCTTAGTTTTTACGCCTTCTGCAATCGAAAAACTAGTCTCAGAGAGTCACTGTCTATTATTGTTGCCTCTTTGTATCGATTCCCATTTATCCTCAGCTGGGAGCATCCCAGACTGCGCTCCTCTACTTTTTCTCTATTTCCAGACCTTCATTCGTGCGTACCTTACTCTCGATGACTCTTATTACTCTGGAGACCACACCGGTCACTAACCTGGCCTACTCATCTACCTGACCGTTGGCTATTCATACGCTACCCGACCGATGCTCCCTTGGTTATGTTCCGGGATCTTTTGGTGCCTGGTCGCCTGATCGCGGACTTCCTGATACCTACGGCCGTTTGGCCCCGCCAAGAAAACTCATGTCAATCCCAACGGTGCGAGGCGCGGTCAGATCCACCGCTTTGGCCGGGGCATATCGGGCATGCAGGCCAACTGCAACGATACGCGGGCGCAACTAGGCTGGCGGATCGCACCTCCTGTCACCAGAATTGGTTTTCAGGTTGGGTGTCCAGAGCACGGCCAGCCTCACCCACTAGCGCCAATTGCGGATTGAAAAACAACGTCCCCTGCATATTACTGCTGCCACTCATTGCCTCCTCCAACGTTCCTGATCAGGGTTTACCATACAACCGGTCAAGTTCCACATCAACATATGCACATATACTCACGCGGCTCAGAAATGTACCCTACTATTTGCGACTACTGGCATTTACATCCATCGACTTATCTTTTATTTGTCTGAACTGATGCCATGTTTACCCTCATTCTATTATATCCAGTTACCGGATTCTGTACCCCAAAACATGAAACGGTTTCACTGTTCAGATCTTTATTATGAATATGACAATTCCCGGTATACTCTTGAAGAGACCATTCATCCAATTGGTAATTTGTATGTCATCACCACATTTATCTAAACAAAACCATCATTTAAAGATTCGTCTCTCACCTGCCAACAATTCCACACAAAACGAAATGCTCCTCCTTCCGGCGCTTCATCGGCGTGACACCACCTCTATGTTCAGTGTATCCTTCTGTTGCATCTTCTCTCATTCAGCCATTTGCATTTCATGACAGTTGCATTGACAATGAAGTATTCACAATCCAGGACATAAATAGTTCGATTGCCTCCTTAGCTTTTCATGTCAGACTTCAGCATATCCAGCTTTGCAATCACCTGCACTTCCTGAGAGCTGTTGAGATGTACTACTTGTATACGACTGTATCAGTCGACTATACGTCTACTTCCCGCATCCACTTTGCTACCAACTTTAGATGCTCTCATGCTACTCATCAACGAACCCGGACAAATCCATAATTGTATCACTTTTCACTCATCTATGAACCACTGCCGCTGCTCCGGCAACATTCATGGTCAGCCACCTGCACCACAGTCCATAGTGCTCATTCTGCATCTTTAGCTGAAAATCAACTACTGTAATTTAGGCTGCCGTTATTCCCCCCAAAGTCTCAGGTTGGACTTTCCTCTACGTACCTAGTCACACGATTATCTGCACTTTCTGAAGACTCCAGTGATATACTACCCCCAGTTTATTCCGTCAGATATTAAACATATAAACCACTATTATGCCCACTTCGTTGTACATTTGTATTCCTCATCCGTCAGTCTTGGAGTAACCCCCGATAAACCAATAGTCGAGCACCGTTTTACCCACCTATTACCTATTGCCATTTTTTCATCACTCCTCCACGATAAGGCATCTACGCCGAAGAACACTGCGAAAGTGATTTCTCCAAACCTTTGCTGGCAATGAACTATACGTATGCCAATTTACTGACCCTCCAGTTGTTTCCCAAATGCCCCATGTTAGACTCTTACCAGCGCATCCCGTTAAGCGATTCTTTACATGTTTTGACAGTATCGTTCATGCACCACCCCATACGACTTCATAAGATCATCGTATATCAACTCCTGTTGTCAAATTGTGTTCACCAATTAACCTGAAACGAACCCTTTATTCGAATCGTGTTTCACTCACCTGTCAACTTTCGTCACTCTGCCCCAGTGAAATTTCCAGGCTCGGGCATCTACATCCACCTCTTTATGAGGGCGTCCTCCACAACCTCTCGATGAATAGTAAATACCAATTCAGTGGTTAAACGGACTGTTTCATGTACGCATTCCCCCTCCTCGAAGGACACCACAAATCCTTCGGTTTTATATTTCTGCTATTTTCCGGGTCATCTGGGCTACTGATTCAAGTGCATGTCCTTCATCACCCAAAATTCTCCAATTTTTCGTTGATGCTTTTTCGAAAGTTTTCTTTGTCAGTTTACTCACCCCTGCGACTTTACATCGACGCTATCCAAAATACTGCGCGTTTGTATTTCATCACCGCTTTACTTCGTCACGTATCTCGACGGCGGAGCCCATTTCACTAACTTCGCAAATGTACGTCCACCCGAGATAGTGTCTTGTGGTCCAACCTTAATGATGGCCAAATTGGCGTAATTGGTGAATACTGAAGAAAATGGTTCGAGCTGATGAAGTCATTTTTGCGGAAAATAAGAATGGTGTTCCTACTTTTGCGGCGACTTTTGTTTAAGTTAGCCACTTTGTAGTATATAAGGGTTGCGCAAGGCTGTTACCGCTCAGACCTGTTGACTGTCATGGCCGTTGCACGTGCTTTCGTTGATGACTGAGAGTATCCCCAGACATGTAAAAGATGCCTATAAATTGTTCTCAAGATTCGAGGAAGACTTTCGGTTATTTCAGCAGCAGACTTTCGCCTCGTTTTACGTGTATGAGAGTGTAAGTGCTGAGAACTGGCTTCGTACGCATCCGGCTGCACTGCCGAAAAATTTCCCTTTCTATCGGGTTAAATTTTGCTGCGTGCACAATCGACGCCGAAATAGGACAGCCACTACGTTTGCGTCCACTGTCTGGCTGATGAAAAATAAGTGAGTTACAATTACGATTCTCATTTCGCCTTGTACAAAGTAAAAACAGATAATAATTGTTTCCATTTCTACTTTACAGACAGAACACGGCAAAACATTACAACGTCGAGGGTGCTGGACGCTGTTCGATCCACCGTTATGACCGTAGAACTTCGGCACGGAAGTGTGCATGAAAGGATCATTTTGTACCATTGAACAACCATCTTTTAATACAACTCTTATTCTTCATTCTGTGCTCCATTTTGCATTCGTTACGGAATGGGTCTGTCGGTTAGGTGCAACGTATTACGATGTGGGTGGTTTATATGTAGGTAGGCGCGCCTAATGGGCGTCGTGCTTCAGCTCGCGTAATTGGAGGTTGTCTTAGTAGCGGTCACGGAAGCAAAATCGTTCAGGCAGGAGTTGATCGGCTAGATCCAGAAAAGTAATCATTTTGGTTACATATATTTGTATAGGTATATATACATGTATATGTGCACACGTGAACACATATTTGTATATATATATATATATATATATATATATACATGTATAAGCATATATGCACACGTAAGAACATATTTGTGTATTTATCTATTTACTTGTATATATATTTATTTAGAAATATATGTGTGTATACGGATCTATACATGTACTTACGTGTGCATAGATCCGTATACACACATATATATATATTCCTAAATAAATATATATACAAGTAAATAGATAAATACACAAATATGTTCTTACGTGTGCATATATGCTTATAAACATATATATATATATATATATATATATATATATATATATATATATATATATACAAATGTGCGTTTACGTGTGCACATATACATATATATATATACATTTGTATACATATTTATTTGGGGAATACACCAGACCTATCTGCGTTATTTAGGTATACAAATACAACTGGAGCTTATTCCTTCTTATGATCAACTTAGCTGTATAGTTCCCCGTTTTACTGTACAATTCCCACATTTGGGTATCGGTTACCGTGAGCTGTATCTTAGCCCAAATTGCTGTACCTTGACCAAAAAACCAACTGAGTTATCGCGCACCCAATCAAATCGACGCCAAATTTTCAAATAACGCGCTGTTGGACCACAGAACGCTACCGTCCACCCGACCTTCAAATCCAAATTTGCCGGGCAATCGTTCGTGCGACCACTAAAACCTGTTCACTTTTAGGCTGCATTCACCCAAATGAATTTCCAAGGAACCTCTTTGTGACCTCACTTGTATCATGTGATCATGCAATCGAGCATGCTTCGGGTTTCCCCGAAATGGACCATTATTATTATTATTATTATTATTATTATTATCAATAATAATAATAACTTCCACTACCATCTCCACCTTCTGGCCGACTCACGATTCCAGAGAGCTGTCGACCGGCAGACCTCTCCTTTCAAAGCTGATTACTCTCCCCCAAGACTCACTTCGCGCCCCCATACTTCGAACATCAGGCCGGACACTCCTACGCAAAACCCCTTTTTAGCTAGCCCGGCAAGGCTTCTGCAGGCTGGACCCATTCTCGCTGTGATCAGTGCCATTGCCCACCATGTCGTCCCTGAAAGATCCCAAGCTTTTGGACCACCCAGTCACTTGGCAGTGGATACTCTCTGTGTAGCTCAGTCTGAGTTCGAGCGCATGCTGGAAATAGGCACCGTAACACACGTTTGAGCAGTGCTTAGCCAAAATTACAAGGCGACTGTCCGTGATATTCTACTATAATAGATTATTGAATGAACAGTGACACCAAAAAATACAAACCTCAGTTATGAGATCACAAGGACTCAACAAACGAGAAACCGAATTTCAGCATGCGAGCAAGGAGCAAGTGCGTCACGCAGGTCCAGAACAAGGATGTGACAAAGTAGCGCTCTTGGCGAGAACAAACAGCAATTGGTCCATAAAAACAAACAGTTCATAAAGACACCTCAATAGTGTAGGCAAGTGAGTGATGTTAAGAAAAATACGGAACTTCAACGGTTTTAGGGGGATTTTCCACGACCGGTCGATACAGGCACTATACCCCTTTCAGTAGCCCCTCACTTCTCCTAAACCTAATGGTGGCTGAAGTCCCTGAGGCAACTGTAGGGCCCTCACCTTAGCTATCATGGATAGGTATCGTATTCCATGTATTCGAGGTCTTAGTTTCTTCTTCCTGATTTTTTTGCTTGCCACCGTGTTGACCTCGTTGTGGCCTACTACCGAATTCCGGCAACCGAGACAGACATCCTTAGTACGGCTGTGGCAACTCCACTCGTACTCCTAGAGCTTTTGCTCATACTCTTTGGGCTCCATAATGCAGCCCCAAACCTTCAAACGTTTACGCATGGAACAACTTGGAGTTCGAATAACATCGGCTTGTAATTGGGCGGCATTTCCGTAGCGCGTTCTTCAGAGAGGGGGCACATGGCCCACCGGCACTCTCCTTTCGAGAGCTCTAACCAACACTGCGTAATCTCTAGTCCTGCCCAAGGCAAACTACGTAGGTCCACAGTCCCACTGTTAGGTCACAAAATCTCAGCCTTGGACAAACAGCCCATGCCAGACAGAGTGGAGGCCATTCGCGACTATCATAAATCTCTTATCGGCGGGTACGCCTATGCTCTGGCAACATTAGCTTCTATTGATCGTTTATCCCTCACTGCACCGAAATAATGCAGGCCCTCATAGACCTTTACCGTGGAGGCTAGTGGAAATTCATATTTCCCTACACCGCACATAGAGCATTTACTTTGATCCACGAAGCTACCGCCAACGTGGCATTCCTCGCCCACCCCGATTCTTTCGCCCCTTTAGCGCTGGGAGCCGACTCGTCGGACATGGCTGTTGGAGCAATATTGCAACCATTTGTCAATAACTCATGGCAGCCAGTGGCCTTCTTCTCTTAGCTTCTCCAATCTGCCGAATCAGGATACGATTCTCTCAGCAGGAAACTACTGGCGGCTTATTTTGTTACCCGGCCCTTCCGGCACGCGCTTCGAGGCAGTGTTCACGGATCAGAAACCACTACTGGAAGCTCCTCAGTCGGCTTCCAATCGATATTCATCAAGCGAGACCTAACACCTAAACTATATTTCGCAGTCTACTACGAACATTCGACAAGACTCTGAGGCACACAGTCCCGTAGCCGAGGAGCAATCATGCGTCCACGATATTGATGCCCCACCACCTGTGGGCACAGATCTAGATTCAATCGCCGCAGCCCAGGCGACAGATCGTGAGGTCGAGCAGCTCGAAAATACTGGCTCCCTGCATCTAGTGCTAGTGACCCGTTCAACTTCGGACAACTATTATTCGCAATGTGGCGTAGGGTCAACCCCGGCCACTAGTTCGCGCCAGTATTTGCGGACAAGTTTTATCGGCTTCCAAAACTTATCGCACCGTGGTGCAACCTCCTCTGTGAAACTGGTCACTGAGCGATTCGTCTGGCCTTGAGTCACACTTGACGTATGTCTTTGGGCCCGCTTTTGTCATTATTATCTACTTAATAAAGTACGCCGTCACCCCAGATCGACTTTATACACATTCTGTCAGCAGGAAGCAGGTTTCGTCACGCGCACGTGGACCTTGTGGTGCCCCTCCCACCATCCATCGGTTATGCCTACATCCTGATGTAAGTAGACCATTTCACAAGCTGGCCACAGACCGTACATATTTTCCGGTTTACCTCAGAGGAAACTGCAAAAGCTTTTCCCACTGGTTATTTAGGTCAGTCCGGAACACTCTGCTATCGTAACCACATACCGTGGTCCTTATTTTGCCGATGTCCTCCGTGAGCCGCTGAATATATTCGGTCACAGGTTCATCAAGATGACGACCTATCATCCTCAGACCAATGGCATGGTGGAGCGATTCCGTCGCCAGCCGGAAGCTGCCCTTCGCGCTCGTGATAACCCTTTATGGAGTGAAGCAATACCCGTGGTTCGCCTATGAAAACCGACTTGGGTGTTACGCCAGCTGAACTAGTTTATGGCTACGCACTACGACTTCCAGTTCAGTTGACCTCTTCATTACCACCTTTGCGTTTTATTTACTGGGATAATGCAAAACACTTTTCACACCGAATTCGGGTGCCAAAGCCCACCCCGCCACGGGAACAAACCCTCAGCAACTACATAGTTACCGCCCCGGCTGCAGCCAGGAGTTTGTTTAACCGAGTAGGTGTTGTGCAGTCACCACCACCCCCCGCTTACTCTGGCCTGTTCCGCGTCCTCCGGCGGGGAGAATGAACCTATGGTGAACTTCGATGGAGGGAGAGAATCCATGGGTAAAGACCACCTAAAGCCAGCCTTTGTCTATGTAGAATCCACCCAGACGACCTACACAATGCTACCACGTGCCCAAAACCCTTGACTGGTCGCTCTGAGTCGGCTCCTGTTACTCCCACTACGGTTGCAGGTCGGCACTTAAAACTCCACGGAAGATCATCTGTACCCGTCACAAGAGAAATGGACGCTGCTGCAAGCTGCGAAAGCCAACTAGATTTTCTGAATTATTAAGTTTTATATAATAAAGTCTACTGCTTATATTTCACTTCCACACAGTTTATTATTGCACGGCTGCAGGACCACGTAGTTTATCACGACAGCAGTGGCGGCAGCTTGTATTGCATCGGTATGTCCCCCCAGCTGAATGTCTGTGTGCGCCCTGAGGGGCCTCTTTCTTGTATTCCTTGTGTTCCATCCCGTCCCGTCGGACGAAACCACATGGAATTCTAAGATCTCAAGTGGCCCAAAAATGAAGCTCATCCGACGGCGGCTGGACCCACTTGAAGCCGGATACTGGCTCGTTTTCCAAGGCAATATAAAAAACAGCAAAAAACGGAGCACTGGGATATGCCCACGTCGACAATACCTACACAACAGTCTCTACTGAAAGGCGGCGAGCAGGATCTATTCAGGTCCGATTTACCGTCGAGGAGGAAGCAATCTTTTGGTGGACCCACAGAGACCAAAGTGAGCTATGGAGAAATGCTTGTGCTGGCTTCTTTGTTTTGTTCAATCGTGGCTGCAGATACAGAGAACCTCTCTCGTCACGTAACCCGGCCCTCCTTAACAAGATCAAGCCTTACTGAATCTGCCTTCAGGGGGAAGACCTTGTTTTGCTACCGACGTGAAACACGATAACCACAAACCTATTTGCCTGGACGGTTGCTGAATTTGGTGGCGCCACGCGATGGGCCTGTGTACACAGTCAGCACACCTTTGCGTTCCTCCAAACACACGTTACCCCGCTCCAGCATTCCGAGCTCTGTTTCTTTTCGTGATGCCGAGTACAATGGTTATTGTGTCACGAACTGCGGACCAGGTGTTATAGACTCTATGTGGAGCAAGTTCTGACTTAACCTAAGGGAAACTAGAAGTCTTTAGTTAGCTGTTCGCGAGTAGGGTTGGTTGAGTCAGTGGGTGATTTTGCGGAAAGAGTAGGACGCTGTCCCATGTTAAGAAATAATGAACTGAGTGAACAGTTGTCTGTTCATATCTCTACAGCTGGATGAGAACTTGAGGCTCTAGAAGTCAGTTTTATATCTTCTGACAACAAACCTGGAGAATTGACAGAAGAGATATAGACCTGGTGAAAAAAGTGGCACGAAAAACAAGCCTTTCGTTGCGGTGTTTCGGTACAACGTGAAACTCGGGATGCGGTAAACAAAAATGCTAACGTCCGATCTACGTAAAACAGCGACTTGCCTGCCATGAACGGTTAACTTTTCGGACCGGTATCACTCCAAGTTACCTTACTGAATCTTGTTGATTCAGTAGCTTCTCACTAATTGATAATGGATTGCACGAGTCAGTAAAACTAATGTATACATCTGCACTCATAAGGGAGAAAAGAATATCCCTGCGTTTGAGAGCATTAGTAGCCAAATTGTGCGTAGTGGATTACGCAGAATGTCCCGCGATGCCAATTTGAACGGTCGGAAAACAGGAGTTACAGAAATATGGCTGTTCATGAATGACTTCATCAGCCCGTTTGGGGAAGAGGCCACTATCATGGGTGGGAAGGGAGATGCGCGGGCTGAAATCAGGAGCAGTGATAATATGACACCCTGAGAGACACCACCGGTAGGGGTAACAAAAGCCGGGCTGGTGCCATTGTAGTGGGCAAGCCTTTGTTGGTCACGGAAGTGGCCACTCGGAAGAGAAACAGATGGAGACCTGAGGCCTACACTGAAGAGAAGGGAAAGCAGCTTATTTCTGTCGACGCTATAAAAGACCTCACTGTTGTCTAGAATCGAATCCTACCTGCTTCACTATTTCTAACAGGTGACGGGAGAAAATAGCGTACCGGGGTGACAAGGGCATCGAGAGTGGACCGTGAAGATAGATAGGGAGATTGATAGGGTCTGAAACTTTTAGCCAGACTGCTTGTGTGAGAGGACTAACTTTTGGGCAGCGGAGGTGTAAAAAATTGGACGGAATTTAGAAGAATCCTTTCTAGGAACAGGAGTAATGGCAGCAAACCTCCAGCAGTCGGGAAGTTTCCTGTCTTCCGGGCACTGATTAAACAGTTTGGAGAAAACGAACAAAAAATAGCCGTACACTCCTTGGAGACTATTGGACTGAGGCTAGCTGGCCCAGAGGGTTTCCTGGAACTTAGGAGAGTTAGTTCGTTTGATAATCGGAGACGGAGACACAAGAGGGAGGCACTTTGGAAGGCCCATATTCGGAAAATATAGAAGTTAGAGACCGAGCTCTCTTATTGAACTATGAATTCGGGGCTTCTCTATCAACGGCAGCAGACTATGGTACGAATGGGCCTCAACATTATTCTTATGGAGGCTTCCATATCTCTTTATGGTTTTTAAGTTCCTAGAAGTTACGTGCACACGAAGGCTATCCAGTCTAAATAGATCATTTCTGATTCTTTTATCGGGCCCTTTACCGTTTTGTAGTGTCTAACTGATAAGTGCGAGGTCCTAACCTACAAGTTCCAATTGCCCCCTGGATCCTTAACTCTTGGCGGGTCCCCAATAGCCATTCGACCTACTGTCCGCGATTTGGGCCTCAACTATTCCTGCTCCCTCAACTTTTCTGAGCACGCTGCCATCCAAGCGGCCAAGGCTAGAAGAAGTGTGGCCCTTCTCTTCCGGTCCTTTCGTCTCCGGGACAGCATCATCAGCATCTACAAATCACACATCAGGCCTTTGCTCGAATACTGCCCAATAATATTTTCTAACATGACGAAATCCGACAGAGTTGCGATTGAAAGCATACAAAGGCGTTTCACCAAACAACTACTTGGTTGGTCCACGTCTTTAAGATAAGTAAGCTTCTCCCGTGAAACCCCCTACTCACTTCGGCACAGGCCTTTTACTGTCCCTTCTAGTATAGCTAAGTCGGCCATACGGTCACGTTTCTTCCTTCTTGTCTACTCTAAAGTCTGGAACAAGTTACCCATCACCCTTCGAGCTTCACAAACCAAGTCCCAATTTCTGTCGGCACTCATCCCATATCTCAGCGTCACCCGTGCACTACAGTTATCTAATATATGCTTGGCAGAAGAAATAGCTTACGAGAGGGGCCTCGACTTCTAAGACCAACCCCTTCTCCAAACCTGCTCCCTTCAATTAAGGACACAATCAACGATAGACAGTTCCATCTATCTGGCTGAGTTCTCAACGTTAGACTACCTATGGTCATTTCCTCAATGAGCCGAACAAATGGAAATGCCACTAATTTCAACCACTTTGCTTCCATCCAACCCCGTAGTTTCCGTCACTCTTATGCCTCGTCCTTCACTGGTTTTTATATGCCTCCATTAACCGTTGATCCGCAGCAGGGGCACACCCTGACTGCTGCTTTCTATCTGCTCTCCTTTCCCACGTAACCCCCCTTCATTCTTAGCCCTTTTTCAACTCCTGTCATGTTAACTTCCACATTTTCAAGGGTTTTGTCTGTTTGTTCCATCACTTGTAAACAGCTGATTATGCACTTGGCATGCCTCGGACGTCTCCGAAATAAACCATTATTATTCATTATTACATTATCATAACCCACAGCTGGAAACACGTCCAGACTGCAGTACCCCTTTATTTCAGGTTTGCTGTCTCCCACTATCTCAGTCGCAAAACTGGCTAACCAAGGATGCCACTTTGACTCGTACGGACAGAGACTCAAGTGGAACCTACCATAGCAATTGGGACCGAAATCAAACCATGCAACAGGAAATACTCCTAATTGCTTATCAGATCGTTCAACGTTTTCAAACGCAACCAACTCGAGTTCCAGTTCACGCGCATGCCGCTACTATACAGCCACACTCGACTGATCGACCGACACATACATTGTCCTGCCAGACGAACCTTAAGCACTCGATGCCGTACGTTACCAGAAACGACGCTGAATAACACTGAAGGCAAATATGTCAACACATACATATATATTTTTCAGTGAAACAGCATAATAACTCTGAAGTCCATGCGGAGATTTCCCTTTTTATCATCCGTTACCACTGTTTATCTTTCCTACGACCCGTAGCCGGCTGGAAATTGACTCTCCACTTCCCGAAGACCTTCCAGTTGCGCTTTCTTATTTCAGAATGGTACATGTTACTGATCCTGAATCTAAACTCACCTTTTTATGGTCTGCTGTTTCTCCCATATCCACCAGTGTTCACTCTCACAAAATTGGTCTCATGCCCCCCTGCTTCAAAACTCATTCCGTTTATTGAACTCTGGTAAATCCGTCATTCAGGGTTTGCATTGTCTTCATGATCGCTATCCTCTTCGCATGCGTTGATTTTCCCGAACATACTTCTTTACAATTTCCCCCCTTTTTTTCCTCTTGCTCAAAAATTTACTCCATCTGCATAACCTCGGTGGGCCTCCGGTTTTCTTGGCTTGCATCATTCTCGTTCGTAATGCATCCTTAGCACTGCGTTAATGATTTTTTGATATCTCCACCGCGAACCAGTGCCCAGGCCGGAATCGAAACCGGTTCAAAAGTGCCGTGCGAAATAATTATCAGAATGATCCATTCAAACTGTGGCTGGCTTTGTTTTTCCATCTTTGATACTCTCGACTTTCATATTCTGGATTTGTGAATATTCCATCTTATCGAGTAACGTGTTACACCATGATCATGCGCTACAGCGTGCATCTCGACTATGGCCGAGAAATATACCAGTATTATTATTATTATTAACTTCGGAAGCATATCCTTGTCGGATTCTCTGTCGTTTGAGAAGAAGTAATGGGAAGCTATTTGGGCTAATGTAAAGGGTCTTCACGAGACAGCGGAGGAGAATGGGCGGTCTTTCTGATAACTGAATTTCACTGCAGAGGTCATGAAAGGGCTGCATTCACATAATTTCCCTTAATTGCAATTCGGGAAGCAGATCAAAGCAGTGATATGGTTAACTGGCTAACTGTTGAGACTGTCCCAATATCTGGAGCCTCCAGACTAACGGTAGCAGTAGAGGAACTTCCAATCAGATGACCGTGTTTACCGATAAGTAGCGGTTCTTAAACAACGCAGTGAGCATAAATATACTGCTAGAAAAAGAATTACAACGGGAGGAGAAGCCAAGAAAAAACGGCATAAACTTTCCAAAATAGGGACAGAGCAGAAAATAAAACGGTCCACTTGGCAAGCACCTGAAGGAAACTGTGGTTCGGTTTGGCTGCGGTACAGTCCGCAAACCAGGAAATTCCTAATGTCCAAACCAATAGATCAGTCACAGATGCGTGAGTTAGAAGGTAGCAGTAATACCAGAGTTATTAACAAATGAATACAAACTAGCCGAATCTGTGGGGCCAGTAGGGGCATGTGCCAGCATGAATGGATGAATCCGGTAATAGATGTATCGGTGCTTTTAATGTGTGGTGGTCAATCGTGGGGTGCTGTGGCAGAAAAGCTCAGTGTGGGGGTTCGAGCCTACCCACGGCTGTACAAGTGAACAGCTTAGAAAGATTGCCTTTCATTAGAAATGTAAACTCTTAAGGAAATGAATTTACTGATAAACGCTCGAACTATTCGTGTAATATGCACCATAGAATAAGAGCATGGAAGAGTAAAGTAGTTCAGAAAGAGAGAAAGAGTAAATTACGAATGTCTAAGGTTCACTATGTACTTACTCGTTACTCATAGGTAAATGAACACTAAAAGAGAACAAAAAAGTCCTGATAGGAATAGTTACTACCGTCACAAGTGAATACCTTGCTAGAGTACACAGGGTAGATAAGGGAGTGCAGTCGATTTGAAGCCGACTGCCTCCTCTGCCGGAGCCCAGTGATCTTTATATATCTGAAAGAGTGTTGCGAAGGTATCTAAATGAGGTTAAATGTTCATAATTAAGCGATTTAAGGTAGCACCCATCTGGCTATCAACGGGGCTTCGGCAGATATCATGGCTCCATCGGCATATGTGCCTACAGGCCCGCGTAGGACCAGTGTTAGCAGTCTCAGGACCGGAAACGAGTGACGGTCATGGGAATACATGAGAGCGAACCCAGGCAGTCTGCAGACTACTGTGGGCCAGTAAGCCTAGCTAGCCTTTCAACTAAAGCTCTGGAGAACATCGTCCGCTTTCACACCCGTCAGCGCTTTTTGCAGGACTCCATACTAAGACTAGCTTACCATGAATTTCTAAAGAATGGATCTTGCCTGACCCACATTTTAAGCTTTCTAGACAGTGACGGGGCGGATGGATGAAAGTTAGAAGGTCGAAGTACGTTACCTTGACTTAAGCGAGGCGTTTGCCTCCGTTAATCATCATCTTTTTCCGAGAAAGATGACGAACTTTGGTACTGGTGAGTCAGTACATAGGTGGCCGAAGGAACTTTCCTTCCAGCGGGTCACTTCGTGTCAAAGTAGGAGACGGGTATTGTACTTAGAAGAAGGCCATCAGTGGAGTACGTCAACGACCAGTCTTAGGCCCGCAGCTAATCTTGTTGTCTATTACCGTTCTGCACCCCACTCTTAAACAGCCTAGTTTCATTTTTGCGGATGACGTGGAGGTCGTGGGACCTGAGGGTGGGGGCAATCTATACAGCGACGTGGGAACCTTCCTGGACTGGACACAAGTAAGGCTTGCGGAGGAAAGCCAGAAAGAGCCATTCATCGGGAAAAACAAAACAAATCCTAACTGTCACCCGTCACCAGGGGCCGCTCACTGTGGAAGTAGTTAGTAGGATTAAAGACCTCAGGGTCGTCGTGACGAGGGATTTTAAATGGTGAGGCCAATACAGCACCTTTATGCGAAAGGCTAGTGGTGAATCCTTTAGACCGCAGCCAGCACTGTCTTGTGGGAAGACCGATAGGTTCATTGCAATTTACTAGGCCGTAGCACGACCTCATCTGGCCTGGCCACCTACAAAAGAGACACCACCCGCTCGGAGAAAGGCTAACCTCTTGCGTAGCAAAACTGTTAAAGACTAGAGGGGTACGAAGTATAGGCAGAAACTCTGTGGTCTCGAACTTTTCTTTCAGCAAAGGAGAAGTGATAATCTTATGGAAACTCCCGAGGTATTGAAAAGTTTTCCGGCCTTAAGCCAAATAGTCTAGTCCATAAGCCTCAGATGCGCAGAAAAAGGGATCCGAGGAGAAGTCGGCTGCAGTCCATTCCAGGTTCACAACCAAATCCCACTTGCCTAACAGAAAGGCAGTGAACCACTGAACAGTCTGCCTGGTGGAATGGTCAGCCTTCAGACCGTCCCGCCTTCCAAATGGACCCCAGACCGTAAGCGGACCTAGGTTATCCTTGATAGAGGTTTCTGAGCATGTTCACCACGTGGATGAAAAAAACGCTGTCGCCCTTCTTAGATGTGTTGTAGCTGACTTCTTTGCTTCATGCATGCCTCCTCAGTGAAAGTTTACGGCGGACAACCTATCTTGCGGCCGGTATGCGACGAGGTTAGAGGTTTCTCCCTTTATTCTGGGGCGGATTCAGCGGAATACATTTGGATGTACCTTCGTACCTTCGAAGATTTTCCAGAAACTCGATCAACCGTAGCTAAAGCCTTTCCTGTGAAAGCTGAACTGAACATTCCAGGCCTGAAGGCCGTAAGACAAAAACCGCAAGAGCCATCAACTCACAACGAACCTCATAAACTCTTTCTTCTTAGATCGTTGTGTCTCTGGAACTCCCTGAGCCCAGGAAGGCAACTGACTTTTAAAAATACACACTGCCTTCGATGTTCCTCTTCCACCTTCATGTGCTGACTCGGAGAGCCTGCGGTTGACAGTCCAGTATTTGTATATGAAGCAATGACATGGAGTCTATCTCGGGTTCACTTAAGACCGATCGTCGTCCACCTTATCACACCCGGCTCTATCTTGTCAACTACAACCGATTCCCCCCTTAAATCTATTTCAGATAAAAAAGCTAAATGAATATAGCTTGTGCTTTAGCAGCAAGGCTTGATACTCCGAAATACTTTTTCTATATTTTTTCAATCCATGGACAATGGTTCACACACAAAGCCTCCAGAAATGTGCTGAACTTCACCTCCGTGAGCCTGGTTTGTTTAAAGTTAGTTCACCCCTCCTGGTGAACCCTGTGAGTTGGATAGGTTCAATGGTTGAATCCATCTTGGGTGCCCTGAAGTATTCAGTACAAAAGGCCAACTTATGCCCAATAACTCTGAGGTACGTGACTTGGGTGCACACTATTCAAGTACGTTTGATTTTTCGGAACACTCAGTCATCCAGGTGGCTAAGGAAAGCTGAACGATCGGGCTCATACACTGAACCTTTATTTTGCCGGAAAGTAAAGTAAATACTTTTGAGTCCCATGTCAGACCTCTTCTGGAATACTGCTCAATCATTTGTTCCAGCATGTGACAGAAAGCTCGGAAAGCTTTTGAGAATGTACAACGGGCATTCACAAAACAGCTATTAAGTCTTTCTTCGCCCTCAAGTTACATAGAACGTTGTGATCTGCCGAAAATCGATCCCTTATGGCTGCACCGCCGAAGAAAAAACCTTCTATCCTTTCAGAATATCTTAAAGAACGGATCATGTATTTCGGCACCGCAGGTGATAACCTCTTCTAATTACCCCTTGCGTAGCAGTGAAAACTTGGTTTATGTCCTTTTGCCTAAGCTCGCGCTTAGGTCAAATTTCTTCATCAACAGGTGAGATCCAATGTGGAACAAGCTACCACAACACACTCGGGCGTTAGCACCGACGTCGGTGGCCTTCAAACGGGAAATATGCATAGCCCCAACGGTGAACACGCTGACCAGGATGTACAATCCCTATATTTCAAGGGCTCAGGCTTTCGGGATGAGAACAGGGTACTAATAGACCGGATAGCTGATTTAAACATCCCGGTCTCAACTAGACCCGCACAGTGTTAGCCTTCTCCTGAGAGCAATTAGGGAACTCAGTGGTTCATTCCCACGATCTGGGACGGCAAAGCGATCTCAGTTTTTTACTATAGAATTTCTTTTTCGCGGCAAGCCAGCGTAGCGGCCTACGTCATATTCAGGTATAAGGGCCTCACTTTTTCAGGGCTGCAAGTAGCGCCCCACCCTTGTGCAACTTGGTGTTCCCGTGAACATGAACCCCATCGAGCAGTCGCAGGCCGCTGCTGACTCTACCTCCCGCCGCATTTTCTGTCCCATGTAAACCGCCTTGGGGTACTGACTTCACGGATGTGGCGAGTGTTACTGTGGCACATCTGTGAACATTCCTGGCTGCGATTGTCTCCCTGCACAGAGTTGGCCACCTATGAGACGACAAGAACATCAAAGAATAAGAGATTGGCATAAAATGAGGGAAAAATGCCCCACTGTTTTGTTTCCTAGGCATACCAGCCTTGTGACAGGTGACTCATATCTCCGAGCTGCAGTATGCTACGGATTGAGTGGTGTGGTTGACCTATTCCCAAAGCAGCTCAGTGTCTATGGCCCATGTTTTGGCCGGGGCGTGGGAGCTGTGGTCACCCACCAAAAGCAGCTCCGCCTTATCTAACAGCCAGATATCTGACTGTGACAAAACTAAAAAAATAATAAAAACGTCTAAAAAATGTGGATCACTCCTGGAGTGGCTCGAGCTGGATACCAATGGATGTGTATCGTGCTACCTCCCCATCTAAAGCGGGCCCTAGTCCTACCTACCATAAGCACTGAATGTAGACCTTGAGAGTTTGCTTCCCTGACGAAAAGTTGGACCCATCCCTTTTCCACCTCTCACTTTTTTCCAAACCGGTCCTCACATGGGCGTTGTCCCGCTTTGCAATATGCTAATGACGACATAGATATTACGGTAACCTTGCAATCACCACTATACTAGGTTCCCTTGTTCATAACCAAGTACACTCTCAGCGCGCTAGCGTCATCGAGTGGGAGCATAGAAGAACTTGCCGCTACTTTTCTCGGCACGAGACAAGTTTCCTCTAAGGCATCACCACCGACACCATAATAGTATTTTCTGCTTTAGGGCTCCTTGGAAACCGTTCAGCATAGAATAACCACTATACCAGAAAAGACTGTAACAAATACAGTGCTATGCTAGCAAGGTACCAGTCCCAAGCACTCACATACTGTTCTTTCGAACCTACCTTGCCGCCTGGGCACTGAACTGCAGTCTGCGTAAGCAAACGGTGTTGGGGCTGAACGTTTTTAATTCCTCTTAATCTATTTAGAACTTTCGCTGTTCGCAAAACCCCAGTGAGCCTCCGTTTTCCACAGCCTGCATCATTGTCCTTTATCGTGCAACTTTAGCATTATGTTTTAACGAGATTTTCGGTATCCCCACGGTGCTCTGCTGCCCAGCTTAAAATCGAAACCGGGTCAGAGTCGCAGCGCATCCTATTAGTAGAGTGATCCATGCAAACTATCGCTGTCTATGTTTCTCTATGGCTGACACATTTAGCTTTTATACCCGAAATTTGTAAATATTTCATCTTACTGAGTAAAGCTGTACACCATGATCATGCGGCTGCACGTGCGTCTCGACCATGGCCGAGGAATATTCCGTTACTATTAACGATATTTTTCACAGAAGCCGCGATAACTACCGTGTGAAGATTCCCAAAGTTCCACGAATCAAATGCACTGAGCCTTCGGCGCCTGTCAGGCTGAAAAAGAAATCAATGAGTGCAGAGTCTCTGGCCACAAACAACACGCGGCTTTCATTGTCACCATTGTCGTTGTTGTCACCGCCATCAAACTGTCCACCCCAGTCAGCGGAGGTAGCGGCATCGCCATCTTCCTCTTTATCGCCATCACTGTCTGCCTCAACACCCCCCTCAGAGGGTACAATTTTCGCCACGTTTGTGGCCCCTAGTGGGGTGGCAGTTGCTAGAGCACGAGTCCCTTCACTGAATCTGGGGGTTCGGAAGTTATGGTCTCGGAGAAGGAATACTCCGATCCGGAAGGAGTCAAGGAAAAGAACGGGAGTTTGGCTCCCAAAAAGGGAGCAACGACGATTACCACTATCACACCAGCAGTCATACCTCCATCAGCTTATGAGTTGTCTTTACCGGTCACAAATATTCTTGGATATATGTCTGCGGTTCAGGATTGTTCGCCTCCTCTGCTAAGTCAAAGTCTGTTGGTAGTCTGGATTCTGGAAATATCGGTCTCGCACCCTCAGCAGCGTCTCGCTCACGACCTTCGATTACGGAGTATATTTGAGAACTTCTGCATGGTCAACGAGGAGTTGGCTGGGCCTACTCCGGTAAAATAGACGGTGCATTTGGGCTGGTTGAGAGAAGCTGGCAAATCTTGACCCCTCGAACTTTGTTCTCCTCTCATAAACAAGTGCAATTGGTTTTGCGGCTACCTCTGGGTCGGAAATGCGCGAATGCCCTATCGCGGTGTGACTCAGAACCAGCAGACGGACAGAAATTCAAGTTTTTTGCGTACGAATCCGAGACCACAGCACAAAAGTGGGGGGGGGGCGCTTAATACGGTGACATCTCCAGCTCCGGCCTGACTGGACCCAAAGCTGAGAACCTCAACACGCTTTTTCTGAAGGGAATTATGGCAGGGATGGTCCTGAAAATTATCGGGGGGCTGGTGAAAGAACGAGAGGGACTGGAGGTACTTGCTATGGCCAGGGAACCTGTGGTTATATCGCGAAGAAAAAGTACCTCTAAAACGAGGCTGCATCTTGGAGTGGCGTGATGGCTTGCGCGCCCCCACGACTCAAAGAGCTGTAAGGCCTCTCTTCCTTAAGCAGGAGATGCGGTCATTCCCGGAAGTTCAACGGGTGGAGGACTGACGAAGTCCAGTCCAAGAACCAAGTAATGGGCAAAATCTGGTCCTAACAGCAGTGCCCCTGGAGGATAAACGTGGAGAAGCAGTTTACAGGTCAAGAAGCCTCCACTAGATGAACATGAAAGTGAATTGCCTGGGTTTTCATTCAACGGTGGGAGAAGTCATCGCACTTCATTGAGCAGCTATCGCCCGCCAAAGCTGGAAAGCCCTCGGCACAAAAGATGCCGCCCTTGACCAATTGATCCTGGGCCATAAACCCTTATCATGGTTGCTCAGCCCCCCGTACAACCATCAGTGATCACCGACGACAGTCCCAATGAGACAGGGTGCCGTCAGATCCCCCGCTTTGGCCGGCGCACACCGGGCTTGCATGCCGTCTGCAACGAAGTGCGACCAAAACTAGGATGGAGGATCACACCTCCTGCATTTACTGTACGAAGAGTTTTTGGGTTGAGTGTCCAGTGCAAGGTCGGCCCCACCCACCAGCACCGGTTGAGAATTGCACGCTCTAATTCTTCTCACCCCACAGCATCCACCATTGTCGGTTGCGAACAGCAGGCTCCTACCGTCATTCTTCCGCCACGGTTCGCTCATCCATCGTTCTTGTCAGCATTGTTACCACTTCCCTTTCATGTCGTTCTGCCTCTGTATGCACACCTACCTATTCTGTTTTTGTTCCCATCGTTTTTCACCATTACAGCCCTTACCGCATGATGTCACTCTCGCTCTATCCATTATACTCTGCCAAAGCCCGAAATATTTCCTTTTCCACCCATTTCGCACTTGTCGGCTCCTATTATCTATTCACGTGGACCCTAGTATTGGTTATTCTGATCTTGAGTAACGAGGCAGCCCAGTTAACGAATCACAAAGTCAGAACAAGATTGATTCGCTGATTTTGCTGTACTGGATCCCCAAATTATACGCATATAATTATGTACAAACCTCAACTGTGCGGCCACAAAGTTTAGCAGCGAGGACCAGAACTCGACAAAACTCAATGTCAGGTACAACCGTTACTGCAGGCCGGGTTCGAATCAAAAATGCGCCACGGCACGTGGGTAAAATATAAACAAATGTTCAAGTGTAGTGGTTGATGCATGCTGTACCTGTTCGAGGGTCAGTAAGATGAAGAGCACATTGTCAACGATACAAGTGTGACAACGGCTAGGGAGGAGTTCTGCGCAAGTGCTTTACGTACCTCCATATACTTATAAAGCTCACTATCGCGTTTCTCACTAGCCACCTTTTGCTATGTATTCTTGTTCATCTTGTACCTCAGTTTGTTAGATTCACTGTTACTTATTTTCGTTGATCCTTTTCTTCGTATTCCCTCTTTTATGAACTTCTCTCCCCAGCCATCACTTCCATGCTTCCAAAGTGATTTCTCCTCCTCTGTTGATTCCCCGTGTTAACCTCTCATAAACAAATTCATTAGGATTTATCCAAGTCAATTCCGTACCATTTGAACCAAGGCTACCTGTCTCTTCTAAGCACCGCTGCCCCTTTTTTAATCCCTTCACTGCTATTTGCCCCTGCTCCTATATATGTGTGTATATATATATATACATATATATACGCATCTTCTCTGCCTCCCTCAATACTTTGCCGGCCAGTTCGCTGGACACCATGCGGCCGCTCCTCATGATATGCTTCCATTTTGTCTATATCCATGCCTCACATTTACCGCATCTCGATCCTCCAGCACCGTTGCTGCCATCGGTTCCACTCTTTACGTCTTGCATTGGTCGCTTCCTTTTTTCAGATTGAATCGGTCCATTTATTGCAAGGAGGCATAGCTCATGGCTACCTAATCTCTAGTCATACAACTCACTTTTTTGTTATTCCTTTCTTCTTTTCTTTTTCTTTTTTTCTTCTTCGTTTCTCGTAAAGATAGTTTCTTGTCCGATTTCCAGTCCTCCACCTGTCAAACTCTCGGGTTCCGATCTCCTCCACTTGGCTCAGGTAGCTTCTTCATTTCCCCTTGACTTTCATACTTGCTGGACACATATTTAAATCCATCCCTGGGTTTGCTTAGACTTTCTCCCTTACCCCTTGGTGTGCATACATTTATCTCCCTCTCATCTCCACTCTGGTTCTCCCTACCTCTCTTTGTCTTGAGTTTTCAAAATTTATCATGAACTTTTTGTGTCATTTTTGTCGCTTGTAAAATGTCGATCACTCGTAGTGCCAGCTTCGGGCGTCTCCGAAATAAACTACCATTATTATTATTATTAAAATAGATTTATGCTGTGCCTCCGAAACACTTACACAAGATACCACTTCTACCTTCCATCTCCGCAACCCGAATACAACCTCAGTCTCTCGCTTCACTCTTTGCCTGTCAGGCGATTCAGTGTCTACGGCTAGTGGTCAAGCTGACTTTGGGACTGCCTTGAGCACAAAGGCTGAACTTGCACTGCTAAACTGGATCCCGTCCATCAGTCGTTTGTGTGCGGTTCATTTGGAGTGCTCTGCTTGTGTCAACAAAAACAAACTTAAGAGGCGGTGTTTGTTCGTCGTGTCTGAGTATGCACTGACTGACTGCAGTTCCTCTGGTTCCAAGGGCAAATTCTTCCAGGAATTCCCTCAGTTTCTTTAAGGCACACGTTTAATGGACGTGGTGGTCATTGCCGGGGATTTCAAATCCCGAGTTGGCCATGTGGGAGATTCCGAAAGACACAATGGAGGCCCATTTGCTATCCCAGTCGATCGTGCCAATAAAGACGGTCGTCTCATTTAGCTGTGTTCGTACCACGGATTATTTCTGACAAGTACAAACTTCGGCCATAAGAAGCGGCATAGACGCACATGGCGTCCTCCTCCGTCTTCTCAAGGTTGGACTCAGATAGACCATATTGTGATTGGTCACCGCAGGCGTGGACCAGTTAAAGATTGCAGTTCATTTTGGCCTACGCCTGGGAACCCAGATAAAGCTTTGGCACTTGCTTACTTCCATTTGAGTCTTGGCCCTGGTCGCACCAAAGTAAATGCCACCCATCCCGCGCAGTTGCTATTAGATGATAACCTGCGACACAGTTTCCATGTAGAGCTGCCTACGCAGTTGCCGGTGCGGCCAGACGTGGTGTACCCAAATGAAGCCTGGCAATAGATCATAGAAGCCTTGTACACCGCTTCAAAATCCACCCGGGACTCTGGTTTAAGTCATTCTCACAAACGATGGATATCTTCGACATCAGCTGCTTTGTTGGACGCACGCAAACCCGTTCCTCCGGATGCCACAGTCAATTAAGTGCATAAATCCATGAGACACCACCTGACTAGGAGTCCGAAAAATGATCGTGATCGATGGTAGATTTCGAAATGTGGGGAAGTGGAAAAGGCTGTTTACTGGCTACGCTCGCAATCTTTAACTTTTTCATTAGAAGTACCGGTCCACGGAGGTCCGGTGTGAGTGAGCTAACCAAGGAAATTGATGTCTCACTGATTCACTCCCAGAAACTTTTTCTGGATCTTTGGGTGGAGCCATTTATGGAACAATTCAGTTGGTCCACCTCCAAGCAGGGCCTTCTAAATATTCCTGCAAGCGAAATGATGCCCAGTGGAGATCACTTCTCCATCAGAGATGGAGATTATGTGGGGGATAGTTTACTCAGAAAGATACGAAACCACTAGACCGGATGGATTGTCTCCATCTTTTTTCAAGGATGGAGGTGAAGCTTTGGATTCTGGGTTAACAAAACTCCTCCGAGTAATCTGGGATAGTGAGCGGATTTCTAGGGAATGGTGTTAGTCGGTGATTGTACCGATTTACAAGAGAGGTGATAGGTCCTCTTGTGAAAACACGGAGAGATTATCTTGGTGGGCATCGCATCCAAACTGCTCACCAGTCTTATTCTCTACCGATTATCCAGTGCCCGCGAAATGTGTGTGAGTAAGAATAAAGCCGGATTCAGACCACTTTGGGGTTGTATCGACCAATTCGTTATTATTCGACAGATCTTGGAGCACAGACACCTCTTTCGTAGGCCCACGATCAATTTTTTTTGATCCGAAAGTGACATTCGACTCAGTCGACCACGCAGTTCTCGGTCACTGCCTCTCCCTGAAGGGCGTGCCAGAGAATTGTATTACCCTTTTCAGTGCTTGCTTGCGAACGGCTAAAACCATGTTAGTGCTTACGGCGGTCTTTCACCCGAGTTCACCACGGAAAGTGGTATTCGTTGAAATTGCCCCCTTTCGCCCTTCCTCACCAGTTTCATGATTGAATTGGCTCTGAAGATATCACCACCCTCGGGTGAGAATAGCTGCATCGGTCTATGCCCTGGCAGAAAACTGTCTGACTTGGAATACGTGGACGATGCTGTTCTTCTGGGAGAACTTCCAGGCAAGTCGCAGGCTCTTTTAGACAAGGTTATCAATAGTGTAGCAACGTTTGAGATGCTTTCCGCTCCCCCAAAGTGTAGAAAGCTGCTGCAGGACTGGGTTGGCCCGACACCAAACCCTTTTTTGGCAGGGAAAACTCTAGCTGAAGTGGATAAATTTTGTCACTTAGGCAATAACATCTCCCCCGATGAACAGATATCGGATAGAGTGCCCTCCCTTATACAGAGGGCGCATTTGGGTTTTGCAAACTTCAGTCATCTGTGGCTTCGGCGTGACATCTGGTCGTCCATTAGGGATTGTGTGTACAATGCGGTAGTTAGGTCCGTTCTTTTACACACTTTCGAAACGTGGCAGTTGAGAGTAGAAGGTGGGCGGAGACTATCGGCTTTCTAGCACTGATATCTCCGTGGCACTGCCCGAGTATGGTGGGAACACCGTATCAGCAAAGCTAAGGTCAGGCGTAAGGTCTTGGGAGCCACAGGTAAATCTTTGGATCCAAACAGGCTAGGGCACCTGGGACATGTGTTACGCATGCCACCTATGGACTTCCTCAGCGTACACTTTTATCCGAGGCAGCTGGCGATTGGAAGGTAGGTCGAGATGGTCAGTCCATGACATGACAGAAAGGTATATAAATCTTGGCCGATGGACTTAGCCAAGTGGGACTTGTTGGACTTTCAGGTTGGAGCCCACGTGATCTGCCTGCTAAATGGTCGGAGACATGAAGGGATATGACTAGGTGTTGCGGTCACTAGGGTAGTTGCTTTCGGACTCTTTCCTTGTCGTCATGACTTTCCACTGATACTTTGACTTTTCGGATCCTTATCACTATGCTTCTGTTCTTTTCTACCTTCACTGGTCAGTGCTGGAGGTGGCAACCGAAACCAGAGCGCTGAAGTGCGAGTTCAATGTTTGAGTAAGCTGGAGTTGGAACTGTATCACTGACTGGGACCTGACCGTATGAATCGGTTCTGGACACCGAGGTTACTCTGAGGGGATGTCACATATTTCGGTCGGACCGAACCCGGTGCTGAAGTGGTGGCTGTATAATGATTCATTTCAGAGACTTAAAGCGCGTCCATCCTAAAGGGCTTGGTAAGCCACTCCGGTGTACCGTAAAATTGGTCAGTTTTGGGTCTGTTGTTTTGGGTTATTCTCACAGGACAACAGCTACAGAGCTATTGAACATCCTGGATTCCTTGAGGCTCAGGCACCTTACGGTCACCGTCTAGTCCTAGACGATCCCAATGTGCCCCTCTCTGACTGGACAGCATCCAGCTGTGCTAAAGCAGCCGAATTACGCCTAATGCGATATATGATCTGGAGCTGTACCGAATTGTGCTCCAGCCAACTCGCTGGTCCTTCATGTGAGCCAGATGTCTAGCACATTAAATTTGAGGACACGAGAGAGGCAGCGCAAAATGGGGCATGGGACAGGGCCTCTTCCACGCCGTAAACGCAGCCCTGAACCACATCTGCGATGCAATCCACCAGCCAGTTGGTCGCTTCACTCCACCCCATCGCCAGCTTCTTCATGTTCATAATCCTTTGTTTTGATACAGAACTTCAATGCCTGTTCCGCTGAAGTCGTACAAGGAAAGTGCATCGAAAGACTAAAGACAGCTACTACGTGAGCATACAAATAAGAAATCATTGTTCCCCTATGAAGCAAACCAAGCGAAGCAGGCTTGAGAGGATGCCGGCAGCCGACTGTCTCGAGGCCTCCAAACGGACGTTTGTGTATTTCAAACGTCTTACGGAGGCGACATCCAGAATGTCAGTCTTGCTTTAGGCTGAGACCATTGCCGGTCCTGAAAAACGTGAGGTCGTTGCCCCGACCCAGCATCACCCGTCACAGCCTGCAACGAAGAACTCCACACCAAGCCTTTTGCTAGGTTCGCAGCCCGCCGGTTTGCACCGTTAATTTCAAATGGGAAAAATAGTGGAGCATGTAAGTCTCTCAAGCGCCGTCTATCAACCGGCCCCGGTGGAACTCATCTTCTGGGGTCAAACAAACCCGCAAAAATCGTTGCGTCAGCAATCGCCACTTCCTTGAACTCCCCGCTGACGGAAGGGAAACTATCGAACGACTAGAGGACTGCTCTTATAGCTTCGCTGTTATTAGGCCGTAACAAAACTGTGGCTGTGAATTACCGTCCTCTGAGCCTAACATGTCTTCCACTAAATCGTTGAAGGTATCGTAACACAAGCATAAGCTGGATCACATGGATCGATGCCACCTGCTCAGTTCCCAACAACATGGCTTCCATAAATCCCGTTCCTGCTTGTCCAATCTTCCACTTGCACTTGACCGCTGGTCAGAAGCAAAGACCGGCGGATTTAAACGGATGTTATCTTCGTGGACCCCTGCAAAGCTCTGACAAAGTTCCTTATAACCACCCCTCCTAAAGGGTGAGAATAATGAAAGTAACTGTTCCCCTGCTAAGAAGGGGCAAGGGTTTCCTAAGAGGACGGAGATTCGCCGTCAGAACCTCGAAAACTATCCCCAGGTGGTACTCAGCCTTCAGTACCTTCCCCTATGGGCCTGCTGTTGGACCTATAAAGTTTCTCACGTGAATGATCTTCCAAAAGCTGCCTCATCCTCTCGCCTATTATATGCGGATTATCCGAAACTGCCAAGCGGATTTCTTTCAGATGCTAAAAGCCCGAATCTACGGGGGCATCTAAATACACCATTGCGCCGGTCTTTTATCATGGACGCTCCCGCCAAATCTTGCGAAGAGCGCTCACGTGCTTGTGGGTCATACTCGGACGTCAGCAATTTACACCCTATCTGGAAACTCGTTTCAAAAAATTGTTTGGGGGAGCGATCTAGGAGTTTTTGTCTTCCCCAATGAAAACCGATCATAGCACGGGCAGGGGTGTGCCGCCGCTTAGTGTGTACTCGGTCCAGGCCCCCGGTCTCTTGAGAAGCCATCGTACGACGCCTTCCGTATGCCGTACATGTACTTCTTCGACCTGAGATAGGTAACGTGCCTGCTTGTCATTGTTCAGCCGCAGGATCAGCGAAGATGGAGTGGTCGCATGTTTCTACAACTCGCGTCATATCTCGGCTACCCGAAGTCAGTTTAGTTGGACTTCTCGAGGTGACTGGCTAGCTTCCAGACGTTTATCGTCCAACGCAAGGTGACTCCGCCCGCATCCATCTCATCATTTGGGTTGATCCGGGATCAGTGCAGCAAGCGAACTTTTCGCTCCGTGGGCCATGTCTTGCGTGAGGAGCTTTCGAGCAATATGTAGCCAAATGGCATGGACCCCAAGGCTAAAACAAGGTTGATTCGCTGTTTATACGCTGCTGGGTCATGAAGTGGACAATATCGCAAAACGTTTACGAAATGTAATCAAAGGGACCCAAAAGGAGAGCCAAAGTTACTGCGGGAGACAGGCCAGCGAGTGCGCCACACAGGTCCAAATAAGATATGACAAAATCGCCTGTGGGACGCGAGTAAGCAAGAGTTGGTTCACAGAAACGCAATTGGTACGAAGCTCAGAATGCATATATTCGAGCATCATTACTAAGCAAGGGTAGTATAGCGCTGTTGCAGGACTTCCCACAACTAGCTGCTAAACACTATGCTCCGACTCCCGATGCCTCTGGTGGGGATCCGTTCCCCGGGCTTGCCTTTAGGCTACCACCAGTCTCTGGGCTACTAGCATCTGGAACTCCCGCTTATGTGGTGGAAGAGGTGAAATCTTGGATGATAACCCCCTTACGCCTGTGAGTTGGGTTCAGCTCAACTAGACTTTCCTTATCAACCCCCCCCCCAAACGAGGCCTGCAATTCGCTCAGCTTACGCCGTCTGTGTGCTGCGAGTAGCGTTTCACTCCAGTGCCTCCAGATGTTTCACGTGCTTAGTGGATGTGACTAAATTTGACATTACTTCCTCATACTCATCCATATACAACTCTAGCACGATTTTTGCTCCTGCGAGATATTTGAATTTGGCCTTACACCGTTTTTGGCTGTCATGCTCGGGCCGCGAAACTTCGAGCCCTTGGGTTTTCATGGTAATTCCATTTGGCCGCATAATTGAGGTTTGCTCCTAGGTGCACCTTTTTCATTTTTCAATTTAATACTGTAGGAACCTCGAGTCTTTCTTGCTCCGGCTTTGAGATTATTGTGAATTGACTGCTCTTTGCTTAAAATGTGATTCTTCTAACTTCTCTACGTCTAACGGGCTCATACCAGTAACAGAGGTGTAGCGGGCCTAAGGACGGCATTATGAAATTTCGACAGATATTCAAGTGCTCTTTTTCCTTTTTTTCCTCATATAAATACCGGAAAATTCTGTGATTTCGGCTGCAAATACTTTCACCTCGACTTCATTCGACTGTCCCTCATCCGTATCAATTCAGTTAACATTTCTGCTTCTTAGTGATCACTCACTGTCATGGAATCCGAAGTTCTAGGCTTCCCTCTTTAAAATTTGGTAGTATTTGCCATTTGGTCATTCACTGTCTGACTTTGCTGACTGTTTCGTATAATTAACGCCAGTGCTCACCCTCGAACACAGTCTGATTCTTACTCGAGGAGTGAACCTGTACCACTTTGTTTCACTTAGGCCCCGTTGATTTTCACCACACTGACGGATATTTGCGACTCCTCATTTGTAAATTTGTGTGACAAGGGGGCACCCGAAAAACTGACCGTGGTCTGTATCAGGACGGGCGGGCACTTGTTCCCCTTTCCAAAGCGTGGAGCGCAGCGCAGTTCAGGTTGCTCAGGACTGGCAGCTGTCGGGGCCGTTGAAGCCTCCGGAAAAATTTGGTTGACGTGCACAGAAACCGGAATCCACTACTGCAACATTGTTGCATGATGTGGTTTCTCTCTTCAGTTTGGCTGAAAGCAAAAGGAGTAGGAACATTCTTCTCGCCCTCTAGGGAAGAGACACTAATGACGTGTACTTTTCATCACTATTGAAGCCCTAGTTCGTAGGCATGAACACAGGATAATTGGAGAGCCATACGAGAGTTACGATTTCTTCCCAGCCCTCATTATAAAACTGACTAACTTGTTTCACTTAGTATTCAGTGTTTTTCAAAAATGCTTTACTCCCTGTACTCTAACTGTTTCTTCAGTCACTTTACTCCACATTCTCACTACCCAACGGTCGAAGAAGTTTGGCCCTACATTAAGCTCTGAGCGTGGCTTTCATAACTTTTACTGGTGCTTCTCGTTTCGTACTCACATGCCGGCTCATGAACCCACGGCACTCCTTTTTCGGTAACCCCCTTTCCCAAGTCAGAGGGCTCCGATATCCCGCAAATTCCTTTCATTGGATTTTCCTTGCTATTTTTTAAATATCCGAGTGGCTGGGTGCTGAACCCTTCCTATCATCTGCATTTTCTGACGGTCATATTAGTCATGAATTATCCATAATCCAGGATATTGATCATTCGATTGTCCCCTCAGTGTTCCATGCCAGACTTCCTCCAGCATAGCTGGCTTTGCAAACGTCCCTCTCCTCCTGGCGGTTTTCATAAGAACTAATCTTATATTCTTCCTTCAATTCACTGTACATTTACTTCGCAAGTCTATTTTTTTGACATCTTGTGATGCTCTCATTCTGTTCACCAATGAACCCAGAAAAATCCATAAGTGAATCGTATTTCGCTCATCTATCAACTACTGTCGCATTTCTACCGAGTTATCATGATCCGACACCTGTGCCACAATCCGCTGGGCGCTTCTTCTACATCTTTGGCTGAAAGTCAACGGCCCATGGTCTAGATCTGTTTTCCCGATGCCTCAAGTTGGACGTCCCTCAATGTACCCAGTCACTCGATCAACTACGTTTCTTGACATTTTCAGTAATGCATTACTTGTGGCTGATTCCATCGGATACCTAACATAAATACCCCTATTATGCCCACTTTGTTGTAAACCTGTGTTCTTGATGTGCTAGTATCGAATTCACCTCAGATAAGCCGAAAAATGAACACCATTTCATTTATCTATTGCCTATTGTCACTTTTTCCCTCATTTTCCCACGATTGGGCATCTACCCCGACTACCACTTTGAAGGCCACGTCGCTAACTCTTTTTTAGAAGTAAAATACATATGCCCGGTTATTGACCATCCAATTGTTCTCGTTAAGCTCCATGTCAAGCTCTTATCAGCACACCTATTTACACGATCATCCGCAAGTCCTGACAACTTCACTTTGCACTACCCACATATGATTTCGTAAGACAGCCGTGCATCAACTCCCTCGTCCACTTCATCAATAATCTGTGTTCCTCTCTAGTCATTCACTAATTACCCTAAGCAAACCCTTTGTTTGAATCGTGTTCCATTCCATCGTCAACTTTTGTCACTCCACTTCACCAAATTTCCACGATTGAGCATCTACTCTACACTCCTCTGTGAGCTTTTCCTCCACAACCTCTCGATGAGTTTTAAGTATTTGTAGTGGCAAATCGGACTTCCTCTCTCATTTGCGCACTTCCACTCTCCACAGAACACCTTGCAACTCCTTCGGCGTTATTTTTCTGCTTTTCCTTGGGTTGTAGGCACTATTGGCTTAATTGCCCGTCCACCATTGCGAATAATTTTTTCAAATTTTTCGTCAATGCACCTTCGAAAGTTTCTCTGTCAGTGCTCTCTTCCTCGTGTCCTTACATCGATACTAGACGAATATCTAAAAGTTTTTCTTCCATTGCTGCTTTACTTGAGTACGTGTCCTGACCACGAAGCCGATTTCACTCATTACCGGCTGATGTGTCTACCTGAACTCCAAATCCACCAAAACCTTGGCGCCCTTTTGTGCTGCTTATACTCAACCGAGTATACGAGAGTCCGCATTGTGACTTCACTTGCATCGTATGGTCATGCATCCAAGCATGCTTTGGAAGTCCCCGAAATAAACCGACACTATTAAGTTTATGAGTCAGAAGAGCCCAATTTTCCGCAACGTCCGTTCGTAAGATTTTCCTTGTTGTCCCACAACCATCAGAGTGGCTAATCACTGAAACTTTTCTTGGCGGGCTGCAGCCTTTTGCAAAACTGATGCCTTCACGAAAATTTTTGCAAGCAACCTCACTGCTGTTTTGAACATGGATAGGAAAAAATCCAATAACTTGCCCAGGGCAGTCAAAAGAACTCGCCTTTTGTCTTGTGGGTGACTAGCCTGCTTCGTTCAGCACACATAAGGCCTGCGGTCACTAAGACACCTAGGGTCCGTTTGGCTGTGCCTTTTAAACTATGAATAGGGTATTTTCTCCCATTGCCGTTACTCCTAACAAAGCTTTGCGTATAAGGTAACTCTTACCTTCTTTTAAGTGCGTACCCTACTTGTTTGCTAGCTAACAACCCGCTTCAGGTCCATTTTCGGGTGATCGAGATTCCCGATCCTACAAAGTTTACATGGTCTGCAAATATGAAGCATGAAGGTAACCAGTCTCTCTCCAAACTGTTTATGTGGGGAAGAAAAAACGATGGGCATAAAACTGACCTTTGAGGCTATCCGACAGTTACTTCTATTGCTTTTGAATAGTAGGTGCCTACTCTAACATGAGATATTCTGCTGGTTAGGGAGGACAACACTGACCCTTGCAACTGCCCCGCCCCAATATGCTAAACTTCTTCAGCTTCACCATCAACAGGCTTTGGTTCAGTGGGTCAAAATCCCTGCCAAAGCCTTGATAACAAACTTCGACCATCTTTGCAATCATCAAGCCGGGTATTGATCTCTTCTGAAAATAATACAACGTTCGAGAGACGGTATTTGCCTTTCTAAATCCATGCTGCGCCTTCCGAAGTTTGCACATCAGTAGTGACGGCGGCAAACATCTGTGGTTTGGTCAACGCTTATCGTCCGACATCAAGTCAACGTACACCCTCGAGGTATACTCCCGAGGCATCAGCTTTGCTTTGATAATCATATCCCACCTTCACACTTCAAGACCTAAGACCTAACTCCAGTACCAAGCAAAGTATTCGATTATAAGTATCTGTAGTAGCTATTTAGAATTTGTTTGGCCCCCTAGACCACGGCTGGCTTGAAAATCCTCCTTATCTTTAGTTGGAATTTTTCGGCTTAGGTTCTATCCTCCTAAAGCCGAAGGCAGGCAGCTTCACTACCATCATCCTAAAAGATTTGGCAGATTTTGCCCTTTTTTGCCCGCTCGTCGAAAAGCCCGTGTCCACGGAGCTGGCTCGCCACCAAAGTGGCATTCCTAAACGGAGCAAAATTATCGTGCAACTCCAGAACTTTTTTATTGATCCTCTGTCACAGTTCCTCCTCTTTAGCTTTTTCCCACTGGCTTTCGTTCTGACACTCCAGCTTTAGTACTTGAGGGCATCTTCAGGGGTAGTATCACAAGGTGCGAAGGACACCACAGAATGCTCACTGCAGTGCAGCACGGAGCTGCAGAAGGAGAATCACGTTCAGCGGGCTTCCTACCATTCCTGGGCAAAAAGGCTGGCAGGCTGGATATATAAGAACAAGTTGAAGTGAGAGACCTGGATTTCCAGAAGGCTTTTGTTTCGGTAAACCACGAGCTATTATTGCTCAAAATGCATGGCATGAGGATTTTAGGAGGAGCTTTGAACTGGATTGGAGCGTACCTCGCTGGTAGGACCTTTCAGGTTCTTGCTGAGGACTCAATGCCCAATGCTGCCAGGACAAGCAGTGAGGTGTCGCGGGGTCGGTACAAGGGCCCTCGTTTTTCTTCATCTGCATAAAAGACCCGATAGATACCTTGAAGCTTCCTGGTTTCCTGTTAGCGGATGAGTTTAAGATTGTGGGAGAACCGTCGTTGAACTCGGCACGAGAAGACTCATTCAGAACACGCGGGTAGGCTGGAACATGAGAGCTTCTTCTAACCAGAGGTAAGGGCAGGCAACCGCTCCAGGGCGATGGAGTAGAGGAGACTCGGCACTTCGATGAAGGGTCATCCGGGGTAATCGAGGCCGCCGACCTCATATACGATCCCGGCGTCGAAGTGTATGAAAATTTCAAGTTCGTCCAGCTGTGCATCACGGCAGCAACCAAGGCTATTAGGTCGATGTTTTAACAGTCAGGCTTGAGGATGCGGAAGCAATACTGCCACATGGCAAAAGGCATGTGCACCCTTATCTGAGGTACTGCTTTCACGCCTGGGCACCAAAACTGATGGGAGACAAACAGCCATTCGAAACCGTTTAACGAAAGTTTACTTAGACCACTACTGAGTGGTGGGATACGACTAGCAGGAAAAGCCGCAAAACACCCGACGTGTTCCCACTAACAGGAGTCGCCCAAGAGCAGACCTGACAGAAGCGTTGAAGAAGCTCACCGGGTTATCCAAAGCTCACAGGCTGTTATTAATCCCAAGCAACAATCCGACTCTCGAGAGAAAGGTGCGCAAACTGATGAAACCTAGGGTCATCAAAAGCTTGCGGGTACTTTCTTCTCTTACTGTGCAAAGAACCCTTGGAAAGAACTGCCATTCCAAGTAGTAGCAATGGGCAATATCGTCATAGCCGAAAAATGGCTGAGCGACCTCTTGGGTGAGGTTTTCCAGGGCTACGACTAGCCAGGTATGCATGCCCTCAAGTATTGCATCCCCCTTCCATTCCTTCCTTCTCTTCTAGGGCACAACAAATCTGCATCCTTGACACAATAACAACAGCATACCAGGCCCCGTTTTGTTTATTCACTTGCGCCCTCAGGGGATTCTCTAAAGTGGGCATGGCAGCCAGTTGAGACAGTGAGCCTGTCCATCCAACGCTACTGCGGGTTCTTCGAGAGAGAACCCGCCTTTCGTTACTTTCCGCGCAGTCCATCGCCGATCGATCGCATCATTTAGACCACCTAGCACTTGAGGCGCAGTGGACACTTTGCAGTCTCCAGTACAAGAATCTTGACGTACGTTGGCTACCCCGGAAGGTCTTGCGACCTGACTTGATGTGGTCTGATCTGACCCGAATAATACTGTGGATCGGTTAATCCGGATTATGGCCTGAGAGTCCAATGGACATGGACGAGCGGCGACCACAGACGGAAATGATCTTGACCACCTGTTTGTCTTCTTCCAAAATCTGTACAGAGAAGCCTAGAGATTGGAAAGTCTGGCGGTTTTTTCTCTTGTCACATTTGTGATGGAGGACTATCCGACCGGGTGAGATGAAGTCATGTGCAGCTTCAAAAAGCTAGCCCAGGCCAAGACAGCGGGCCTGAATATTACCCTACCCCTGTCCCGAAACCGCTAGTACTGGTTGTAGTTGAAACATTGAGGAAACTTCCCAAAGCCTCCTTGAAACCAAGATTCTTGCCTGGGCACTGGGTGACTTTGACAATCACCCCCGTGAACAACGGAGGTGATGGAGCAGATGGGCAAAGCTGCTTTCCTGTGAGCCTACCCCCCCCCCACTGTGCTGTAGGTCATGAAGAAGGTCATTCGGGACCGGATGGTGTAACTCCATAAAACAAAACAGTCTTGTCCAAGAACCCCAGAGCGAACTCCCGCTGAAATGTTCATGTCTGTCTAACCTCCTGCGCTCCTCGAGTGTAGTGACCAGGGTAATGTGCAACGGGGAACAAGTTTATATATTTTCCCAGATCTCGAGGGAGCCTTCGACTAGGAGAACCACCGTCTGCTTACGATAAAACTATGGGAAGTTGAACTGTCGGACCAGGTGGTTACATGGGTCAGGGGTTGTATTTTTGGCAGGATCTTTGAACTGAAGAAAGGGAAAGCTTTTCTCCTGCACCGTGGGGTGCAAAAAGGGTCGGTCCCTGCATCCCTGTTATTCCTGTAGTGTGTAATGAACCTAAAGTTTTCCGGGACATCTCCCGTTTTAAGTCTGCCGGTGACGTAAAAATAGTAGAGTTAGGCCATGAATCAATCCAGAGGGATCGAGGCGGAGTCCAGTAGTTGGCTGTCAAGTAGAGTCTGCTATTTAACGTGAATGACCACGTGCACCTCGTTGACGGTGAGTTACCTCGCAGACTAAGAGCACTAGAAACCTAGGGTGTAACAGTAGCAATACCTTTAAAAGGAGTTGTTCAGGACTTGGAGGGCATGGTTAGGGCTGTCTTCCAACCGAAAATCCACTACAAAGAAGACCCAGAAGCGGCTTCCAGGGTGCTTTATCAGCTCCGTCGGACAATTAGCTCTGGGAGATCATCAGCGCTTCTCCCATCATAAAAGATGCTTCGGTCTAACGTGGAAAACTGTGCCAAGGCCTTGGGTTCGTATCTGATTTGGGATGGGCAGCTGATAGAGAAGATCCAGAGACGATTTGCCAGACCCGTCCTGTTTTTAAGGGGTAAAACTCATGAGTAAAGCATAGGGTACCCCAAATTATTCTCCATGCAGGAGCGAAGGGCGCCAGGGAACCTCGTAGTGGAGTACATGAACCCGATAGACCAAACCGACCTGGGCACTGGTACGTGCCTTTCTGTCGCAAGGAGAAAACCACAACCCTAGAGGCCATGCCTTCTGGCTGCGGAAGGACGGGTCGTGGACAAGATTTCGGGCCCATTTCTTCACGCAACTTGTAGCCAACGACTGGTATAAGCTCAGAGAAAGTGATCGAGACGACTACGATGACTGGAGTCAAGCACCCGGCTCGCAGGGCATGGGCCCGAGTGTTCCATGATGGACCACTATGAGCGACAGCATTGCACCCCGTGGATTGGTTTAGCCCGTTAGACCCTATGTTTACTTGGCGTCCACTTTGTCCGCCTTTCGGGCCTCCAAAACCACCTCCCTTCGCCCTTCCAATGCTGGTTGTTTTCCTTTTCATTTGCTCATTCGTTTCCCTGTCTCCACAAGCTGTTTTCCTTTCATTACCCCTTCACCTTTACTCTTGGCCTTATCTCTCTTGATCCATCATCTGATCTACCAACTCTGCCACCTTCCTTCCGAAACGAACAGACGGGTTTGTCCGCGCAGTAGTCCACTGGCACTTACAGTGAACCGAACAATTAGAGAGTATACTGTTCAGTTCAGTTCGATTTGCACAAGACCGGTAGTAGCGGAGACAAACCTAGCGTTCAGATTCCTCTTGGCGGCATGCACTTGAGCCAGCACCTGCCACGGCGAATTTGGTAAGTTCATCCTGTCTGCTCAGGTTGGCACAATCTTCCAACGATTCCGCTTTGCTTACAAGGAAAGGAACAAAACATCTGCCCGTATTCCAGGCAAGGGACAACCCTTACGTGAGAGTTCTTCAAGTATCAGCAAGCCCTGCTTTGGTCTGAAAGACACATGTCACAGTTTCATTTCCGGCTTTCCTTCTCGACTCTGAAAACCTACCTCCGGGAATATATCCCCACTTGCTATCTATCACATTTTTGAGAGATTTAACATGTTTCAACCTTACCAGCTGCTCGGTCATCCGGTCTCAAAGAGTGGAATTTAAGCTGGTGAAACTTGTCTCCCCCTAATTTTGCAGCACCGAGGGACGGTGGGGTCCACCCGCGCAAAAAACTGGACTTTCTGGCTGTCGCCCTTCCAGTTTCGAAGCCAAAGTACTCGGATCGATCAACTACTGGCTTCTACAAAGTAGGCGGTGGTCATTTGGTATAAATGGGCAGATGCAGGAGTGGCCAAAGGACTTCCTAACGAGTAGAACATTTTATCCTAGAGTAGATGACAGGGAATCTAAATTAGAAAACGTCACCGGTGGTTTACCGCAGGGGTCCTCTCTAGGCTCACTACTGTTTCTTCGGTTTAAAGGTGACAGCCCAAGTCCTACGGTCGACAAGCTTCTTTTAGCATATGGCGTGAAACCAGTGGGGGCTTACGGATGGAAAGAGCTGAGCAGAGACAGATTCGCTGTTCTAAACTCGGCTAACAAATGGGACCTTCCCCCCAGCGCTGAGGAAATCAGCTTGTTTTCATGGGCAGCGACAAGTCTGACAGTTGTACACGACCAAGGCCCATCTACAATAGAGTCACTGAACTGGGTTGAAGACCCTGGGATCTTGGTGGCTTGGGATCCTTAGCGGTCGGACCAGTGCGCAGCAGCTGCACAAAAGACTCGCGGTGAGCTTTTCTCGCTGAGGTCAGCTTTGTCTCGCTGACATCCAGGGGTTTTCAGGCACGCGTGCACGTCTACATTTAGATTTCTTTTAGAAAACCGTGTCCGGACAAGGCCCCCCTTCTGTAACAGCCGGTCGTGAAAAATCCCCCTTTTTCCCTCGCGATTCAGTGTTTTTCCCAACATCACTCATTTCCATACACTATTGACTTGTCTTTACGAACTGGTTGTTTTTCTGGACCAATTGTTGTTTGTTCGCGCCCAGAGCGCTACTTTGGCACATCCTTGTTCAGGACCTGCGTGACGCACGTGCTGTCTGCTCACACGCTGCTATTCGGTTTCTCGTTGTTGAGTCCTTGTGATCGTATTATTGAGGTTTGTATATTGTTTATGTCATTGTTTATTTTATTAATCTAGTATCGTAGAATATCACAGATAATCGTCTTTTGATTTCGGGATCCGTTGCGAAATTGGCTGCGCATTGCTCAAACGTTCGTTACAATACTCAATATATCTATTTGGAACGAGGAAAAATCACGCAAAATGCCAAGAAAAGGATCAAAAGCAGTCGAATCCGGACAGGAAGTAATACGGCAAGTCTCTGGGGAGGTTTTGGGTACATATGATTCTTTAGTTAATGCTAGATCGCCTAGTCCTGTCAGTGCTAGCTCATGTGTTATTGAAAGCAATATTGATCGTAAGGATGTCGATTTATATAAGCTGAGAATACTAGAACTAGAGCAACAGTTACTTTCGGCTAGACTACAGGCGCATGAAGCAGAGAAGTGTACACAGAAACAGCGAGAGCATGAGACCAGTGACTTCGACACTTCCGATAGGTTAGAGTGCAATAAGGTAGGGAACCCCACGCCGGTCGCCGACTACAAACCACCATCGATCGATCTGCCTAGAGTGGAGTTAACGGTTTTCGACGGGCGAGCTGAGCAATACTGCAAGTTTGTCAAACAGTTCGAGACGTTCGTTGAAAACAAAGTAAACGACCCTGGGCAAAGGCTCCTTTACCGTACTCACTACTGTGGAGGCCGAGCGCGAGAAGCTATCGACGGGTGCACCATGCTCGACCCGGAACAAGGCTACACAAGGGCAAGAAAGATTCTGAGGGACTTGTTTGGCCAACCTTTCAAAGTAGCCCGTAACCTAATAGAGGGCGTGATGGCAGAGGCAAAGAAAACCAATGGCGACGTCTACACCATGGCCGACCTGGTGATCAAGATGCAGAACTGCTCAATAGCCCTCGACCATTTAGGTTACAGAGCTGACCTAGACGCCATGCACACTTTGGAAGGCATAGTCCGTCACCTCTCTCCCGAACTACAGGGTCGGTGGGCGGAAGAAGCTGAACGGATGAGCCGAAGCGACAGAGAAGCCAACTTCGAAGACCTGACTGAATACTTAGACAGGCAAACGAAGATAGCTGACAGCAGATTTGGCCGACTTATCCGGGACAGCAACCGAGCAAACAAGCTCAGTACTAGCCAAGTCCAAACCCCTGTACGGGAATATCCAAAGTACCAGCCTTGGACCAACACACACGTCATTTCACGAGATGCTACGGCGAAACCAAATTGCAGATCCTGTGGTACTAGCCATGGCCTACCAGAATGCCCCAAGTTCGGCAACGCCACAATAGACGAACGGTGGGGAATGGCGAGGATGGCAGGAGCATGTTTCATCTGTCTCAACACCACGCGTCGGGCAGCAGCCTGTAGAACAAGGAATCGATGTGGTCAAGAGGGCTGCAGGGGCAGACACCATCGGCTGCTGCATCAGGCGAGAATAACCATATCCGAGGCGAGTGCCAAGCCCAGCGTGATTTGTTCAACTTCACAATCTGCCAGTAAACCGGTACGTTTAGGCGTAGTGGCCGTGGGAGTAGTGACTCCGACTGGGATAGTCAAGGCGTTGGCTTTCGTTGATAGTGGATCCGACACCACTTTGGTGAAAGAGCGGTTTGCCGACAAACACCAACTGGCTAAAGGTGCGACGTCGTTAGCAGTGAGCACGGTGGGCGGAACACAGGTAATGACTGCCGGTAGATTAAGGCTGCAACTCATCTCTCTAGACACTAACGAGGAAATTGAACCAACGGAGGCATTCACGTTAGCGGATCTCCCCATGCGAGCACCAAGGTCGGTGAACGCAATCTTGACTCGATGGCCCCACCTGCAGGATGTAACCGTTGTAGACTGGGAAGATGATGAGGTGGATCTCCTCATCGGATGCGACGTGCCAGAGGCGCATTGGGTGCTTGACCAAAGAGTGGGCGACCGCCAGGCACCTTATGCCGTACGCACGGCTCTGGGATGGATGTTATACGGTCCAGTAGGGGTACGCGGTTCCGTGAATTACTTATCCGCCGAAACGGACCGCATAGAGTATCATCTGCAACGGCTGTATGAAAAGGAGTTTCATGACATTGGAGACGAAAGACCGACGTTGTCTCAAGAGGATCACTTCGCTCTACAAACGGTGCGGCAAGGCTCAGTTCGAGGTTCCCCTCCCATGGCGCACACCGGTCGATCCATGGACTGACAACAGAAATTATGTTCTCCAACGATTACTACGACTAAAAGAACGCTTCATTCGAGACCAGAATCTGTGGGAACGATACGCGGATTTGGTGAAGCGAAACGAGGCCCTCGGTTACGTTGAAAAGGTGCCTGTTAACACCGACAGCAAAAGGGGTATCTGGTATCTGCCTCACCATCCGGTTATCAACCCCAAGAAACCCAATAAACTGCGGGTGGTTTTCGACTGTGCGGCCAAGTTTCAGGGCAAGTCGTTAAACGATCGCCTACTACAGGGGCCTGACTGGACCACACCACTGATCGATGTTTTGTGCCGTTTCAGAGTGGGTAAAGTGGCTTTGTCTGCTGACATTAGGGAAATGTTCCATCAGGTGAAGATTCCGGTAGGAGAACGAGATGCTTTGCGTTTCCTGTGGTGGGAAGGGAGCGACCGGGACAACGCAGTGGTGAATTATAGGATGACCGTCCACCCCTTCGGAGCCATATCGTCACCATTTCGTGCCAACTACGCCCTCCGAGAATCAGCGAACAAACATGGCGATCTGGTACATCGGACAGTGGTAGAAAGCGTCAGCAGGAACTTCTACGTCGACGACTACCTTGGGTCATTCGATGATGTGGAATCAGCTCTAGAGCAGTTCAGGGGTCTGACGAGATTGCTGGAAGAGAGCGGCTTCCATCTAACTAAATGGATGTCGAACGCTTCAGAAGTGCTGAAGGTCATCCCGTATCACGAAAAGGCTGGAAGGGTAAGAGATTTGGACGGCTCTCCACTTCCTATCGAGCGCACTTTAGGAATACAATGGGACGCGGAAACGGACGATTTTGTTTTCGAACTGAACGTTCCCGAGCTGCCAATAACCCGTCGTGGCATACTATCTGCCGTCTCAAGTTTGTTCGACCCGCTCGGTTTCGTCTCACCATGACTGCTACCCGGAAAGATCTTGCTGCAGCGGCTGTGCCGTAAGAAATTTGATTGGGACCAGTCACTGGACCGAGGGGACCGGCTGGACTGGGAAGAATTTCTGAACACCTTGAAGAAATTAGGGGACATAAGAATCCCACGATGTTTGACTCCTGGCCATACGACACGCACTGCAGAACTACATGCCTTTTCCGATGCATCCGAAGTTGGTTATGGAGCTGTGGTGTACGGACGATGGTGCGCAGGAGATGGACAATATACCACGAGGATCCTGTTCGCCAAAGCCCGCGTTGCTCCACTGAAGTCGGTCTCAATCCCACGCCTTGAACTCAGCGCAGCCGTGTTAGCAGTCAGGGTGGTGCAAGCTGTGAAGAGATGTTTTGATCTCTACATTTGGTCGGTGAGCTTCTGGACGGATTCAACGATAGTACTTTACTACATTAACAACGTACGGAGCCGGTTTAGTACTTTCGTTGCTAACCGGCTCACGATTATCCACGATGAATCGGCCACGCACCAGTGGAGTCATGTCAGGTCTGGCGATAATCCGGCCGACCTGTGCTCCCGAGGTGCGAACAACTTCAAGCAACTGGACACGTGGACAAGAGGGCCAAACTTCCTGCAATTGCCCAAACAGGACTGGCCCGTGTTCGAATTAAAACCCCCTACGGAATTGGAACTGGAGATCAAAGGCGTAGTGATAGCAACCAACGTCGTCGAAGCGTCGCCCATTTTATCGCGACTGGTCAGGTTTTCTTCCTGGATGAAGACGCTTCGTTCGCTAGTTTGGTTAACCAGGTTCAAGATAAGTTTACTAGTCATGAAAGGGCTACGGCCCTCAGGTCGGATACCGGTCGGCCCGATAGGTCCCGATGAGCTACAAGCGGCAGAGTACGATATTTTCAGAATGATACAACGCGAGGCTTTCGCCCGAGAACTCAAGAGGGCGGAAGAAGTGGGGCCGACCAATGAAGACATGCCATCTCCAAGAGGCGAGCTGAAGCGTTTAAACCCCAAACTCATCAACGGACTGCTGCGGGTGGATGGTAGGCTGACCAACGCCCACCTGAACTTCGACACAAAGTATCCTATACTGCTGCCTGCGAGACAACCTGTAGTAGAGCTAATGATTCAACACGTCCACGCCGTGGAGGGACATGCCGGGGAAAGTCACGTGACGAGCGTCATCCGAAAGCGTCTTTGGTTGTTGAGAGGACGAGAGACTGTAAAACGCGTAATCCGACGGTGTGTGCAATGCAGGAGACGCAATGCCACAGCAGACAAACAACTCATGGCCCCACTACCAGAATGCAGGGTGACTACGGGCTGGTGGCCGTTCAGTGACACCGGGTTGGACTATTTCGGGCCCTTGTGGATCAAGTGCGGGAAAAGATTAGAAAAGCGATACGGATGTATCATGACGTGCATGAAATCACGTGCGGTACACCTATAAGTCGCACATTCGATGACGACCGATTCGTTTCTACGGGCCTTGCAAAGATTTATCAACCGGAGAGGTGTACCGGCCGATATATACTCAGATAATGGATCGAACTTTGTGGGCGCTCAACGGGAATTGCAGCGTTGGCACAAGAACATAAACAGGGACGAACTGCAGAATCGAACCGTGGCCTACGGCATACGATGGCATTTCAACCCCCCACAGGCCAGTCACCGAGGCGGCATATGGGAACGCATGATCCGGTCCGCCAGACGGATATTGCTGTCAATCATGGAGCAGCAGCCGCCCGACGACGAGACGCTGAACACCGTCATGACTGAGGTGGAGCGAATCCTGAACAACCGCCCCCTGGTTCCAGTATTGAACGGCGACCCCACCCACCTGGCGCTCACCCCGAACGACTTATTGACGCTAAGGTCGAACGAGGGTTTCCAAGGGCCGGTAAACCTTCGTGGGAGCTACCTCCACGGGTGGAAGCAAGCGAACTATCTGGCCAAGGTCTTCTGGAGGCGATGGCTACGGGAGTACCTACCGGCTTTGCAGACTCGACAGAAGTGGATGGCCAAAACAAGACCATTCAAAGTTGGGGACGTGGTTATGATCGCCGACGAACGCGCACATTTCAGCGCTTGGTCTTTGGGAGTAGTTACGGAAACCATCAAAAGCACTGACGGAATGATAAGAACGGTGAAGGTGAAGACAGTTAACGGAGTGCTCATTCGTGACATACGCAGTATTAACCTACTCGAGAGCGAAGACGGAGAAGCTGATAACCCTGAGGCCTAGTAAACCTTTTTCACACCGGTAATCGAGGCGGATAAAGAAACACCATATATACCACACAATCTCCGTCAAACACGTTAAGGTGCTCGCGGTCCTTTCGTTGACATTACAGAAGGTTCTTCCCGATATGTGGTGATGAGTGCGATTCCATCATATATCCCGGTACATACACGCATGCACGACGCACTGTACATCCCGTAAACCCATCATACATGTGACAGTGTTCTTTGTTTGCCTTTTGTTGACGCTACCGAATGCCCCTTGCACATGTGGAAGTAGCGGAGCTCAGGTCACACACACATGCTACATTTACTCGTCTTCTTGCCACGCGGTCTTTTGTTGACATTGCAGAAAGTCCTCCTTTGACGTGTAGTCATACCTGTGATTTCATTGTAACCCCGGCACACACACACACACGCACACACACACACACACACACTGAAGCACGTACTTCCAGGACCGGACGGCCCTTTACGAGGACAACGTCTATGCGACCATTCACGCCCGCCATCGGTCATTTGGTCTTGTGGAAGATGTAGATTAGCCTCACGTCTATGTAGCCAATGGATTAGGTGCGACCAGTAGTAGAACGTTGACGACGAGCATTAGACGCGCGCACTAACAGCAGGGCCTAGGCAGGTAGGAAGAATCAGTACCTTTATACCGAACCTTTGACTCTGCTAAGGATCCAGGAGGATTTTGGTGGGCGGTGTAACAGCCGGTCGTGAAAAATCCCCCTTTTTCCCTCGCGATTCAGTGTTTTTCCCAACATCACTCATTTCCATACACTATTGACTTGTCTTTACGAACTGGTTGTTTTTCTGGACCAATTGTTGTTTGTTCGCGCCCAGAGCGCTACTTTGGCACATCCTTGTTCAGGACCTGCGTGACGCACGTGCTGTCTGCTCACACGCTGCTATTCGGTTTCTCGTTGTTGAGTCCTTGTGATCGTATTATTGAGGTTTGTATAATGTTTATGTCATTGTTTATTTTATTAATCTAGTATCGTAGAATATCACGGATAATCGTCTTTTGATTTCGGGATCCGTTGCGAAATTGGCTACGCATTGCTCAAACGTTCGTTACACCTTCTACAAAGCGAACTCCGCCTGTTCGTAGAAGGCGCAAAGCTTTGCTGCCCGCGTGGTTGCAGGTCAGGGTGTGGGAAGTCCAAAGATAGTATCCACAACCTCATGCTTTGCTCTGTGGAAAGGAGGAGGATATGAGGGTATCTCATGGAGACATTTAGGGTGACGAAATTCTTTTCTGGGCGTAGATCGGAGAGTCTGTCCCATGTGGATCCAGACTCCTGAACAAGGGGGCATGGGAACAAGCTGACAAAATTTCGATTTAGGGTAATAGCTGGGTCTTACTTCATTAGCGTTCGGGTGGAAAGCTGCTGGACCAGATTGCCAAAAGAGGTTAAAGAACTGGGGGCCACCCAGGAAGTCACGGGGGTCCTAGATCGCAAGTGGAAAGACATCGTTTCTGGTAGTGAGCTAGGGGCTTTTCTCCAGACGGAAGGTTGTGAACACTGGGGTCCGTCCGATGTGTTCCTTAGCTGAACGTTCCACTTTGCTGCATAACGACCCAGTGAAAGCTCACGAAGCATGGTGTCTCTGGCAGTTGATGAGACGTACTATCGATCTCTCCTAGGATACCGCTGTCAGATTTCACACTCTGGCCTGGTTGGGGATAGAGACTTCTTAGAACGAGTACAAGGGAAAGCAGCCAATCTAGTCGGCAGCTTTGGCACAAACCTTATCCTCAACTGCTGATCTACCCAAAACTTTACTCCTTAGAAACTCGCAGATTACTAGGAGGCCTCTCCTAATGTGAAACCTCTTCACTATAGTGCTCAAAGATCACTTTTTCGCGCGCTCGAGCATGGAGGTACTTAGAAGGCACTCTAGAAAAATATTCAAGTCTCGCCCTTTTAAGGGAGTCTGCAAGGACTCCTGTACCTACACAATAGTCTAGCTACGGAATAACTTACCGTAGGAGGTTGTCGAGGCTCCGAGCGAGGAAACGTTTAAAGATTGGTTGGACAAATTTCTAGGGTTAACTTTCCCTCCTAGAACCTTTTTCACATTTCACTCCGCATTTACACGAGTTTTCAAAACCGGGCCTGCATTTCTATGCTCTGTCCCCCCAAATACGTATATAAGGATCAAAAACCGCCCGCGGCACATGCCCTTGGTGGTCGTCCCTTTTTTCCAGCTATCTTCATTTCGGTGGAGCGACTACTACAGACAGGAAGATGCCTCAAACTCCGGGACCATTTGGGCTCTAGCCTCGAACAGTCCTGAAGACCGCGCTCTCCGTGCGCGGATAAAAGCTACGCTAATAGACATCCTCTGAATCGTTTTCTCTGCCCAAGCTTAACGGAAAGCCCCATTCACTTGTCCAGTGATCTATCTTCCAGCTCGTTGAAGAGACTAGGTGCAAGATGCTGTCAAGGTTTGTATTTTGGACCCTCTCGCTTTTTCGCATTTCCTATCATCTGGTGATCTATCTTCCAGCCCACCGGGGGAATTCAGGTAACAGGACAGCCACAAGATAAGCGAATATTTGGGCTTCAGCGTCGTACCTGTGTACCACATGAAGACTTCAAGACAACACTTCTTGCACCGCTGCGGCTCGTGCATGGCCTTCGGACAGAGTGCTTTGTTCAAGCTGGATTTCCAATACAAAATAGCTTTAGTTGGAAATGCCGAACGAAATCTTGAAGTGTCAGTCGCTCAAAAAAAACTACCACCCTCTACATCTGAAAAGTTGGTCACCTGCTACCTTGTCAAACAAGCAGTGTTGGGGGCTGCAGAAATGCGCCGACGACACAACTACCTGTACACACGATTGGCTTCGGCCGCAAAATGTCCTGTACAAATATAACTCATTTGAAATGAACTTGTCTACTACTTCAAGGCTATTTCAGTGCACGAGGTTTTGAGTATTCCCCGCATTCTTAGCGTAGTTCAGTTCAGTTCAGTTTGCACAGGACAGATAATGGCTACGGCCAATCCAGCTTCCAGGATTCTTTCGACGGTATGCACACCTGTTATGCACCCAACAGTGCCCGGCAAATCTTGTCGAATCCCCACTAAAAATGAGAGGGAAACGGAAAACCTCATCGCACGTCAACTGCAAGAGACATTGTGTATCGTGAGCGTTCAGCGAAACAGCAAGCAATCCCCGGAAAATTCGATTAAAACCCACCCCAGATGGACCACAGTGCTACCCGTGATCCTTCTTGTTAACACAGTCAACTTTCACTAGTAGGAAATATCTCGTACCACTTGCGACCCAGAGCACTTTTGAAGGACTGGACTATCTGAAGGTCTACTATTCCATCAGGCAGACCATTCCAAATGTTCACTACTCTGTTGCTGAATAAGTGCAATCCAGTCATCAACCTAGCCTGGACTTTCGTCATCTTCTTCTCTTGTCCCCTAGTTCTGGAACCCAAAGCCACTTGGAATAGACTATCCGGTCTAGGGCCAGGGAGGCCCTCCATTACCTCGAAAGTTTCTATAAGATCCCCTCGAACTCTCCTCTTTTCCGCAGAGAAAAGACTCAGATCACAGAATCTCTGCTCGTACATCTTACCCCTCTGCCGCTCAAGCATTCAATTAGCTAGACGTTGAACTTTTTCTAAGCAGGTGGTGTCCTTTTTATAGAAAGGTGACCAAGACTGCACGCTACCTTCTGAGTGAGGTCGAACCACAGCCATGCAAATGGGATCGAGTATTTCCGGCTGCCGGCAAGACAGTGCTGATCGCAGACTAAATAGATCACCACGAGCCTTTTGTGCAGCAGCTTTGTACTGGTAAGACCATTTAAAGCCACTGCTCCAGATGACCCCAGGGTCTTTAACTCTGATGACTGCTTCTATGGTGAACAGCCCTTGGTCATGAAAGACATTTAGGCTTTCTGTTGTCCTTGACAACAAATGCCTTTTTTCAGCGTTCAGGGGTGAGTCTTGTTTGCATGCCCATCTCGGGACGGTTCCCAAATCCCTGCCTGAGTCTCCCCTACCCTCAGATCCAGCAATCAAGTCATCCACAAAAATAATGCTTGGCGACTGAAGAGCGGAATACAGATCGTTATTGGACAACAAGAATAGGACCGGGCCCGGGACGGATCCCTGAGTTACACTACTGATGGCACTCACAAAAACTGGAGCACCTATCCCCTACTTCGACGTAAGACGTCCTATGGGAGAGGAAGTTCGCCAGCCATCTATATACTGGCCCACCTACACCGAAAGTCTTCATCATACATGGCATAAGATGATGAATAACTGAGCCGAACGCCTTGCTCAAGTCGAAGTAGCATACCTCAACTCGCTCAGCTTCATCCAGTCGTCGAGCTGCTTCATCTAAGAAGCACAGGAGGCTGGTCAGACAAGGACTGTTTTTCAGGAATCCATGCTGGGTCGGACTTGGCATGGAGTGCTCCAGTAAGTGCTGACAGAGGCGGGCACGGATGATTTTCTCAAGGACTTTGTATGGAATGCAAGTTAGGCTCACCGGCCTGTAGTTAAGCATAGCCGGCTAAGGTCCACTCTTACGTATCGCCACGACGGCCGCGATTTTTCAGTCCTGATGCAGCTTACTCTGATCCAAAGTGGACCTGTACAGCCTGCATACCGATGGAGCCGTGACATCTGCCAACGGCTTGATGATGGCTTCGTGGATGCCTTCTGGACCCGCTGTTTTGTGGCTGCTTAATTCCTGAGCTGAATTACGCACCCTCTTCCCTCTGAGAGATTTAATTCCTTTTACTACCGCATAGGGCGCACCAGGGACAAGTCGACTCGCACCCCACTATCTATCCTATGTACACTACCAAAGTATTCACACAAGGCTTCTGCCTTGCCCCGTGTTACGAACGTTTGAGCAATGCGTAGCCAAATTCGCAACGGATCCCGAAATCAGAAGGCGATTATCCGTGATAATTCTACGATACTAGATTATTAAAATAAACAATGACATAAACAATATACAAACCTCAATAATACGATCACAAAGACTCAACAACGAGAAACCGAATAGCAGCGTGTGAGCAGACAGCACGTGCGTCACGCAGGTCCTGAGCAAGGATGTGCCAAAATAGCGCTCTGGGCGCGAACAAACAACAATTGGTCCAGAAAAACAACCAGTTCGTAAAGACAAGTCAATAGTGTATGGAAATGAGTGATGTTGGGAAAAAACACTGAATCGCGAGGGAAAAAGGGGGATTTTCCACGACCGGCTGTTACACCGCCCACCAAAATCCTCCTGGATCCTTAGCAAAGTCAAAGGTTCGGTATAAAGGTACTGATTCTTCCTACCTGCCTAGGCCCTGCTGTCAGTGCGCGCGTCTAATGCTCGTCGTCGACGCTCTACTACTGGTCGCACCTAACCCGTTGGCTACATAGACGTGAGGCTAGTCTACATCTTCCACAGGACCAAATGACCGATGGCGGGCGTGAATGGTCACATAGACGTTGTCCTCGTAAGGGGCCGTCCGGTCCTGGATGTACGCGCTTGAGTGTGTGTGTGTGTGTGTGTGTGTGCGTGCGTGTGTGTGCGTGCGTGTGTGTGCGTGCGTGTGCGTGTGTGCGTGCCGGGGTTACAATGAAATCACAGTTATGACTACACATCAAAGGAGGACTTTCTGCAATGTCAACAAAGGACCGCGTGGCAAGAAAACGAGTAAATGTAGCATGCATGTGTGACCTGAGCGCCACTACTTCCACATGTGCAAGGGGCATTCGGTAGCGTCAACAAAAGGCGAACAAAGAACACTGTCACATGTATGATGGGTTTACGGGATGTAGAGTGCGTCGTGCATGCGCGTATGTATCGGGATGTATAATGGGATCGCACTCATCACCACATATCGGAAAGAACCTTCTGTAATGTCAACGAAGGGACCGCGAGCACCTTAACGTGTTTGACGGAGATTGTGTGGTATATATGGTGTTTCTTTATCCACCTCGATTACTGGTGTGAAAAAGATTTACTAGGCCACAGGGTTATCAGCTCCTCCGTCTTCGCTCTCGAGTAGGTTAATACTGCGTATGTCACGAATGAGCACTCCGTTAGCTGTCTTCACCTTCACCGTTCTTATCATTTCGTCGGTGCTTTTGATGGTTTCCGTAACTACTCCCAAAGACCAAGCGCTGAAATGTGCGCGTTCGTCGGCGATCATAACCACGTCCCCAACTTTGAATGGTCTTGTTTTGGCCATCCACTTCTGTCGAGTCTGCAAAGCCGGTAGGTACTCCCGTAGCCATCGCCTCCAGAAGACCTTGGCCAGATAATTCGCTTGCTTCCACCCGTGGAGGTAGCTCCCACGAAGGTTTACCGGCCCTTGGAAACCCTCGTTCGACCTTAGCGTCAATAAGTCGTTCGGGGTGAGCGCCAGGTGGGTGGGGTCGCCGTTCAATACTGGAACCAGGGGGCGGTTGTTCAGGATTCGCTCCACCTCAGTCATGACGGTGTTCAGGGTCTCGTCGTCGGGCGGCTGCTGCTCCATGATTGACAGCAATATCCGTCTGGCGGACCGGATCATGCGTTCCCATATGCCGCCTCGGTGACTGGCCTGTGGGGGGTTGAAATGCCAGCGTATGCCGTAGGCCACGGTTCGGTTCTGCAGTTCGTCCCTGTTTATGTTCTTGTGCCAACGCTGCAATTCCCGTTGAGCGCCCACAAAGTTCGATCCATTATCTGAGTATATATCGGCCGGTACGCCTCTTCGGTTGATAAATCTTTGCAAGGCCCGTAGAAACGAATCGGTCGTCATCGAATGTGCGACTTCTAGGTGTACCGCACGTGATTTCATGCACGTCATGATACATCCGTATCGCTTTTCTAATCTTTTCCCGCACTTGACCCACAAGGGCCCGAAATAGTCCAACCCGGTGTCACTGAACGGCCACCAGCCCGTAGTTACCCTGCATTCTGGTAGCGGGGCCATGAGTTGTTTGCCTGCTATGGCATTGCGTCTCCTGCATTGCACACACCGTCGGATCACGCGTTTTACAGTCTCTCGTCCTCTCAACAACCAAAGACGCTTTCGGATGACGCTCGTCACGTGACTTTCCCCGGCATGTCCCTCTACGGCGTGGACGTGTTGAATCATTAGCTCTACTACGGGTTGTCTCGCTGGCAGCAGTATAGGATACTTTGTGTCGAAGTTCAGGTGGGCGTTGGTCAGCCTACCATCCACCCGCAGCAGTCCGTTGATGATTTTGGGGTTTAAACGCTTCAGCTCGCCTCTTGGAGATGGCATGTCTTCATTGGTCGGCCCCACTTCTTCCGCCCTCTTGAGTTCTCGGGCGAAAGCCTCGCGTTGTATCATTCTGAAAATATCGTACTCTGCCGCTTGTAGCTCATCGGGACCTATCGGGCCGACCGGTATCCGACCTGAGGGCCGTAGCCCTTTCATGACTAGTAAACTTATCTTGAACCTGGTTAACCAAACTAGCGAACGAAGCGTCTTCATCCAGGAAGAAAACCTGACCAGTCGCGATAAAATGGGCGACGCTTCGACGACGTTGGTTGCTATCACTACGCCTTTGATCTCCAGTTCCAATTCCGTAGGGGGTTTTAATTCGAACACGGGCCAGTCCTGTTTGGGCAATTGCAGGAAGTTCGGCCCTCTCGTCCACGTGTCCAGTTGCGTGAAGTTGTTCGCACCTCGGGAGCACAGGTCGGCCGGATTATCGCCAGACCTGACATGACTCCACTGGTGCGTGGCCGATTCATCGTGGATAATCGTGAGCCGGTTAGCAACGAAAGTACTAAACCGGCTCCGTACGTTGTTAATGTAGTAAAGTACTATCGTTGAATCCGTCCAGAAGCTCACCGACCAAATGTAGAGATCGAAACATCTCTTCACAGCTTGCACCACCCTGACTGCCAACACGGCTGCGCTGAGTTCAAGGCGTGGGATTGAGACCGACTTCAGTGGAGCAACGCGGGCTTTGGCGAACAGGATCCTCGTGGTATATTGTCCATCTCCTGCGCACCATCGTCCGTAAACCACAGCTCCATAACCGACTTCGGATGCATCGGAAAAGGCATGTAGTTCTCCAGTCCGTGTCGTATGGCCAGGGGTCAAACATCGTGGTATTCTTATGTCCCCTAATTTCTTCAAGGTGTTCAAAAATTCCTCCCAGTCCAGCCGGTCCCCTCGGTCCAGTGACTGGTCCCAATCAACTTTCTTACGGCACAGCCGCTGCAGCAAGATCTTTCCGGGTAGCAGCCATGGTGAGACGAAACCGAGCGGGTCGAACAAACTTGAGACGGCAGATAGTATGCCACGACGGGTTATTGGCAGCTCGGGAACGTTCAGTTCGAAAACAAAATCGTCCGTTTCCGCGTCCCATTGTATTCCTAAAGTGCGCTCGATAGGAAGTGGAGAGCCGTCCAAATCTCTTACCCTTTCGGCCTTTTCGTGATACGGGATGACCTTCAGCACTTCCGAAGCGTTCGACATCCATTTAGTTAGATGGAAGCCACCCTCTTCCAGCAATCTCGTCAGACCCCTGAACTGTTCTAGAGCTGATTCCACGTCATCGAATGACCCAAGGTAGTCGTCGACGTAGAAGTTCCTGCTGACGCTTTCTACCACCGTCCGATGTACCAGATCGCCATGTTTGTTCGCTGATTCTCGGAGGGCGTAGTTGGCACAAAATGGTGACGATATGGCTCCGAAGGGGTGGACGGTCATTCTATAATTCACCACTGCATTGTCCCGGTCGCTCCCTTCCCACCACAGGAAACGCAAAGCATCTCGTTCTCCTACCGGAATCTTCACCTGATGGAACATTTCCCTAATGTCAGCAGACAAAGCCACTTTACCCACTCTGAAACGGCACAGAACATCGATCAGTGGTGTGGTCCAGTCAGGCCCCTGTAGTAGGCGATCGTTTAACGACTTGCCCTGGAACTTGGCCGCACAGTCGAAAACCACCCGCAGTTTATTGGGTTTCTTGGGGTTGATAACCGGATGGTGAGGCAGATACCAGATACCCCTTTTGCTGTCGGTGTTAACAGGCACCCTTTCAACGTAACCGAGGTCCTCGTTTCGCTTCATCAAATCCGCGTATCGTTCCCACAGATTCTGGTCTCGAATGAAGCGTTCTTTTAGTCGTAGTAATCGTTGGAGAACATAATTTCTGTTGTCAGTCCACGGGTCGACCGGTGTGCGCCATGGGAGGGGAACCTCGAACTGTTTTTTGAGGCCTCTAGAGCCTTGCCGCACCGTTTGTAGAGCGAAGTGATCCTCTTGAGACAACGTCGGTCTTTCGTCCCCAATGTCATGAAACTCCTTTTCATAAAGCCGTTGCAGATGATACTCTATGCGGTCCGTTTCGGCGGATAAGTAACTCACGGAACCGCGTACCCCTACTGGACCGTATAACATCCATCCTAGAGCCGTGCGTACGGCATAAGGTGCCTGGCGGTCGCCCACTCTTTGGTCAAGCACCCAATGCGCCTCTGGCACGTCGCATCCGATGAGGAGATCCACCTCATCATCTTCCCAGTCTACAACGGTTACATCCTGCAGGTGGGGCCATCGAGTCAAGATTGCGTTCACCGACCTTGGTGCTCGCATGGGGAGATCCGCTAACGTGAATGCCTCCGTTGGTTCAATTTCCTCGTTAGTGTCTAGAGAGATGAGTTGCAGCCTTAATCTACCGGCAGTCATTACCTGTGTTCCGCCCACCGTGCTCACTGCTAACGACGTCGCACCTTTAGCCAGTTGGTGTTTGTCGGCAAACCGCTCTTTCACTAAAGTGGTGTCGGATCCACTATCAACGAAAGCCAACGCCTTGGCTATCCCAGTCGGAGTCACTACTCCCACGGCCACTACGCCTAAACGTACCGGTTTACTGGCAGATTGTGAAGTTGAGCAAATCACGCTGGGCTTGGCACTCGCCTCGGATATGGTTATTCTCGCCTGATGCAGCAGCCGATGGTGTCTGCCCGTGCAGCCCTCGTAACCACATCGATTCCTTGTTCTACAGGCTGCTGCCCGGTGCGTGGTGTTGAGACAGATGAAACATGCTCCTGCCATCCTCGCCATTCCCCACCGTTCGTCTATTGTGGCATTGCCGAACTTGGGGCATTCTGGTAGGCCATGGCTAGTACCACAGGATCTGCAATTTGGTTTCGCCGTAGCATCTCGTGAAATGACGTGTGTGTTGGTCCAAGGCTGGTACTTTGGATGTTCCCGTACAGGGGTTTGGACTTGGCTAGTACCGGGCTTGTTTGCTCGGTTGCTGTCCCGGATAAGTCGGCCGAATCTGCTGTCAGCTATCTTCGTTTGCCTGTCTAAGTATTCAGTCAGGTCTTCGAAGTTGGCTTCTCTGTCGCCTCGGCTTATCCGTTCAGCTTCTTCCGCCCACCGACCCTGTAGTTCGGGAGAGAGGTGACGGACTATGCCTTCCAAAGTGTGCATGGCGTCTAGGTCAGCTCTGTAACCTAAATGGTCGAGGGCTATTGAGCAGTTCTGCATCTTGATCACCAGGTCGGCCATGGTGTAGACGTCGCCCTTGGTTTTCTTTGCCTCTGCCATCACGCCCTCTATTAGGTTACGGGCTACTTTGAAAGGTTGGCCAAACAAGTCCCTCAGAATCTTTCTTGCCCTTGTGTAGCCTTGTTCCGGGTCGAGCATGGTGCACCCGTCGATAGCTTCTCGCGCTCGGCCTCCACAGTAGTGAGTACGGTAAAGGAGCCTTTGCCCAGGGTCGTTTACTTTGTTTTCAACGAACGTCTCGAACTGTTTGACAAACTTGCAGTATTGCTCAGCTCGCCCGTCGAAAACCGTTAACTCCACTCTAGGCAGATCGATCGATGGTGGTTTGTAGTCGGCGACCGGCGTGGGGTTCCCTACCTTATTGCACTCTAACCTATCGGAAGTGTCGAAGTCACTGGTCTCATGCTCTCGCTGTTTCTGTGTACACTTCTCTGCTTCATGCGCCTGTAGTCTAGCCGAAAGTAACTGTTGCTCTAGTTCTATTATTCTCAGCTTATATAAATCAACGTCCTTACGATCAATATTGCTTTCAATAACACATGAGCTAGCACTGACAGGACTAGGCGATCTAGCATTAACTAAAGAATCATAAGTACCAAAAACCTCCCCAGAGACTTGCCGTATTACTTCCTGTCCGGGTTCGACTGCCTTTGATCCTTTCCTTGGCATTTTGCGTGAATTTTCCTCGTTCCAAATAGATCTATTGAGTATTGTTACGAACGTTTGAGCAATGCGTAGCCAAATTCGCAACGGATCCCGAAATCAGAAGGCGATTATCCGTGATAATTCTACGATACTAGATTATTAAAATAAACAATGACATAAACAATATACAAACCTCAATAATACGATCACAAAGACTCAACAACGAGAAACCGAATAGCAGCGTGTGAGCAGACAGCACGTGCGTCACGCAGGTCCTGAGCAAGGATGTGCCAAAATAGCGCTCTGGGCGCGAACAAACAACAATTGGTCCAGAAAAACAACCAGTTCGTAAAGACAAGTCAATAGTGTATGGAAATGAGTGATGTTGGGAAAAAACACTGAATCGCGAGGGAAAAAGGGGGATTTTCCACGACCGGCTGTTACACCCCGGTCATCAGTGGCAATACCGTGGCATTCTTTTTTGAGCCTTTCAATCGCACATAGCTATAGAAGTTTTTCGGCTGCTGTCTTACCCACGGGACCAATGTTAGCCCAAATTCTAGCTTAGAAGTTCGCAGAAGGCTCGCAGCCTCATTTCCAAGCTCTATATGAGGGTTCTAGGCTAGCGGACGGCCCGAAGTTTTGTGCTGGTTCCAGCTGCGGTGTCTTATTGTTTACTCCTGTCTGGTTCTCAAGCCCAACGCCTGAGATGATGACAAGTTTTTGCACCGGTCGTCCCCACTGGTGCGCACGACGCCGGCTGCTGATCTAGAACTTTCGATGACTCCCAATCCACCTCTATGGGAGTTGCCATAACATCCAGACTGGCAAGGGTCGCGCTGTCCTCCTCTTTCGGACAGCTCTGCTTTCTTCCATGTTCCAGCACGTCTTCTATTGCAACTGCTTCCGACTCCACAATCGGTTTCTTTACTGCTGCCAGGGCGGAGGCCCGAGAGACGAGTACGGCTTTTTGCTGTACGTGATGGTTTCTCCCCAGTGTCCTGGCCGGTTTAGTCAGGTGACCTCCTGGTGCTGGACCACCAGGCCCCACTCTATACTATTCTGGCGCAATCTGATATCTACCCCTGGAGGAGTGAGCTGCTACTGCTTCCCCTGCCAGCATTCTACCTCGAGTGGCCTCATCAGCGAACTCTACTAGTATTGGTCCCGCATGACGTTCGCCTTTGTTCCCAAGTGGCGACTTTCACCACCTCACTCTGTGCTCTCTTCTTAGAGCAGTATGGCGTGGAACATCCGCAATTAGCAGCATGTCATAGGCCGTCCTCCTATCAATGTCCAGCCTAGCTTCTGATTCCCTTATAAAGGTTCCTCCTGATTTAGGATCAGGAGCCTGCTGCCTGAGACTCTGCCTATCATCAAGATCTGCCTTTGCAGACCCTTCACTTTTTCTTCTAACACCAGGAGTGCAAGATCGTCCACCCCATCGTGCCCGTCCCTCGCTATATTACACTCACCCGTCTCTTTGGGTTGCCTTGCCCTTCTAGGCTTCTGCTCTGTCTACTGGCCCTGGTCGGTCTGCTTCAAGGGAGTTGAGGCTACGACTGCACGGCGGACACTTGGAGCCGGCCCACCCGCTCTGACGACTGTCCTTCCAGTTATGCCTACCACTTCCTCAAATGATTTCTTGCTACCTGATTGCGGTGTTTTGTGGTTCGTGCCTGTGGTACCACTTGGTGGGTGTTGGTCCTGGCCTTGGGTCTGCCGTTTGAAGGCCAGACCGGCCTCATCCTTGCAAGGGGCACTCAGCAAGTTGTATCTGTTTATAAAATTTATAGATTTCCTCTGTTATTCCCGAACACTTTGGGTGAGCCCGCCTCTTGCACACCTCACCACACATTTTCCGCATTTTGATACGAGACACGCGTCGGAAACTCATGACGTAATGAAAGTCACAAAACAAAGGGCAAAACAGCTCAAATGCTCCTTGTACAAACGCAAAAAGCTTTGACATATTCAAGTATAGCTCTTGAACACAAAAGCACAAAAATTCCAAGGTGGAGGAGACAGCCTCACATAAACATCGAATACTACTCGGCAATGCTACGAGGAGAATAAAAAATATTCTCCGAATGAACCGTAACTTAAAACATATTCTGATACGCTCAGTAGTGTAAATTAAACTGGATATGCATTCATTGTGCCAAAATTGCTGCAGGTAAATACGAGTGGCTGAAGCTGTGTGGAAACACGATTATTAAAATCGCGTGTTGGAGTCGTGTTGCGACCAAGCTTCATCCCCCGCCAGACCCTCCGCCGACCGAAGTGCACTTTAGCACGCAACCAGCGGAGACATGCGCACCATATGTAAGCCGCTTGTCGGCCCGCACCTAGGCCGCTGCTACAACTACTGGGGCTACTAACCAAACAAACAGAAGGAAGAGGAACACGTAGGATGACCCTCCACCTACGATGGCAGAAAATGTTTTGTGTCAAGCCGTGAATGCCGGGCCACCAAAGTCACCAAACCTATCAGTTCATGCTCAGGATGACACAAACAAGTGGAAGGATGTCCCATCAATTCCAAAGAGGGTTCCTTTGCCAGTGAACAATGCTTCCTGGCTCTAAACATCCCGGAGGCTATGGCAACGTCCCACGAGGTCGGAATGGATCATGGTCTGATGCAACTCAGGCTGACTTTGAATAAGCTATTTATGAAAGATAAAACGGGGCTGGCAGCAACAATTCGGGCCAAAGCGGCATTGAGACTTGGAAAGCTTCAGGAGTCAAGAAGACCGCAAAATATGAAAGTATTTCTCAGTTGACAAGAGCGAGCCAATGAGGTTCCTAGGCTGTCCTACCGCCTCAAGGGGATCCCGTTCGTCTATACAAAGATCTTTCTTCTGAGGATCGTCAAAGGATAAGTCGAGCATGGGTGGAGATCAGAGAAAGAAGGGAAAACTGTGAAACGGACCTTTACATCCGGGATTTTCGCGTGGTTCGGAGGAGATTACAGATACGCTGGCCAACACCCCTACAGGTGAGCCCTCTCTGTAAAACACGTTTGAGCAGTGCGTGGCCAAATTCACAACGGATCCCGAAATCAAAAGGCGATTATCCGTGATATTCTACTATAATAGATTATTGAATGAACAATGACACCAAAAAATACAAACCCCAATTATGAGATCACAAGGACTCAACAAACGAGAAACCGAATTTCAGCGTGCGAGCGAGGAGCACGTGCGTCACGCAGGTCCAGAACGAGGATGTGCCAAAGTAGCGCTCTTGGCGAGAACAGACAGCAATTGGTCCATAAAAACAAACAGTTCGTAAAGGCACGTCAGTAGTGTAAGCAAGTGAGTGATGTTAAGAAAAACACTGAACCGCAAAGGTTTTAGGGGGACTTTCCACGACCGTTCGTTACACTCTCAGCGTGCATCAGTAGGCGATTATCGAGCAAGGAGCAACCGGGCGGGATCTGCCAAAGTGCTGCTGACAATTGTCCGTGGATAATTGAACAAAGCGGACGAATTGTAGGCGCCTCTGCTGACTGGACCCCCGGCTATCATTGCACTCACCGGAACATGGCTAACGGATGATATTCGGGACACAGAGGTCCCACTACCCGGGGTATGTGCTGTGTCGAGTAGATCGAATTCCCACCAGAGGTGGAGAGGTGTTACTGTATATGGTAAAAAATGGGATACCATTACACATGCTTGTTACCTACGTGGACCAATATGGGTACGGAGAGGTGCTGTTGTGCAGAGGGGAACCTTCCAGAGGTGGATACATAGTGCTTGGGATCATCTATCGCACTCCGGCGGCCGAAGTGTAAGGTATTCCGGAGTCCATGCGTCGGTGGGCGGCAGACGACCATTATCTAGTTCTTGACAAGTTTACCGCTTTTCATACTGGCTGGGTACCAATCAGCTGCAAACTATCGGCGAGCAGGTTCTCCTGTCTTCTACAAGAAACAGTTTGTGAGCTCGCCTTGCATCAGCATATACAGGAACCAGTCAGAAATCAGACGGATCGGGTATCCGTTGTTGACCTAGCTTCCTCCCCACGGACCTCTGACATAGATGAAATCGGTCTTCAGCTGTCATTAGGCTCTAGTGACCGCGCGATGCTAGACATTCGCTGGAGCTGCGACTCGTTTGTCCATCAGAGTCCTCAGCTCCGGCAGAAGGTGTGGCGCATACCCTTTGCTGAAATGAAAAAAGCTGCTGCCGCCCTGCCGTGGAACTCGATCGTTAGTTGTGAAGTGGATGAAGCATGGAGTTCCCTCAAATTAGAAATATCTGCACTGGCGTCCTTGTTTGCACTTCCTCACAGGCTGCGAAGTCATGCTAAGGGACCACCATGGTTCGACAAGGAAGTACGTGTTCAGCAGCGAAATGAAACAGAGCTCAGCGACATTTTCAATCCTCCCGCGCGGGATACGACAGTTAAAGACGCGCTCGAAGTTGGTGTACGAAGCTGAAGACTACGAAGAGACGCGAATACGAAGAGGGACTTGCGGTCGATTCCTTCTCAGCAACAAATAGGCTGTTTGCATACCTGAGAAGGAGGCCTGAGGCCCTCCCAGCCATCCCAAAACTGCTCCATAATGAACTCATCACAGATCGCGATTGGGATAAAGCAGAACCATTGGCCGATCACTACTCTGATGCTTATGCCACGGAGGGGCCATCCCCATTCCAGCCCCCACGGAGTGCAGTCGCAGTGATACGGCAACCGTTAGTGGTAGCAAACGGCTCCAAGGCTATGCAAAGCTACGGCCACATTCATTGCCTGGTCCGGACGGGATCCGTCCGCTGGTCCTCCGCGAACTAGCTGAAATTATCGCGCCTTCACCCACGAGACTGCTTAACATCTCGATGGAACAAGGTAAACTACCATCCGAATGGACCAAGCCGTTGTAATTGGGACGTTCAAGAGCGTCGAAAATGAGGAGGCTGCGATTAATTGTCCAGCAAGTCTTACCTGTGTGTTAGGAACCCTAATGGAACGCCCGGTTTCGGCACAACTACATCAGTACCTGAAGAGTCGTGAGCTCCTTAGCCACCAGCAGCACGGCCTCCGGAAAAGTTGATCCTGTCTGTCCAACCTGCTACTAGCACGTGAACGTGGGCACAAGCTAGAGAGGAGGGACATCCTACGGACGTTATCTACATTGGTTTCTGCAAAGCTTTCGACAGAGTGCCCCACAATCGCTCGCTTCATAGGTTGAGATCGCTAGGAGTGGCAGAAAATTACTCACGTGGATCGAAAACTTACTGAAAGAGAGGTCCTTCTTCGTGAAAGTAACTTCATGCTCTCAGTGGCATGAGGCTTATAGCAAGGTTCTACACTGCTCGGTCTTGGGCATACTGCTGTTCGTAGCTTTCACTAACGACTTGCCACAACAACTGGTGTCCCCTTGTCTGGTCTGTGCCGACGATCTCAAAACCTGGCTTGTGACCAAAACTACGGCGGATCACGAGGCACTACAAGGGGATTGGGAAGCCCTGAAACAGTGGTCCAAAGAGTGCGTTCTCCCAATCAATGGGGAAAATTGCGCCCAGCTGCAGCTAGGAAGACGGAGGCCTGAGGAAACCTACTCTTTTCAAGGAGTTGCTCCTCGAGTGTCCGCTGCTGAAAGAGACGTAGGACTGTTAGTGACACCCACTCTGAGAGCTCGAAATCCCACCGATCAGGTGTGCGCCTTGGCGTGGAGCATCTATGGTGCGATCCGTCGGACTTTTGGACAACTGCCTCACGGTGCTTTTGAACTCCTATGAACCACACACGTCCGTCCTCGACTGGGGTACGGCGGAGTAGCTACACTTCCCAGCGCGGCTTCTGAACTTGCGAGGCGGGAGCGCACTCAATGAGCCGCCACTAGTCTCGGTGATGGACTAAGAGGGGTTAGTTACGACTGGCAGCTGAAGTTAACCGGTCTGTCTCTGGAGGCACTTCGAAGAGTGCCAGGCGATCTGATAAGCATCCGGCGAATACTCTGGGGTGAATTGGGCTCCAGGTTGCGGGCATTATTTCCCCCTCCTGGCCACTTGGGCACAAGAGGGCACTCGAATACGCTCATGAAGCTGCAGTCGACTGGGCCCCCGTTGGTCGGCCGTCTTTCCAAGAGAGCAACCTAGCTGTGGAACTCGCCGCCGGCTGACTTGGTGGAAGAAGACAAACGCAGTCTTCTCAAAAGGAAACTGAGTGCGCATCTGATGGAGTTTTAGTGTGAGTCACTGTCATGAGGCTACAGCCAAGAGTGAATGGTGATGACGCTCATATGGGAGGTGCCCCACAGCCTCTAATCCCGGAAAATTGAGACAACTGGATGGGCAGAGGATCGTGAGATACTACAGGAGGATCTCCGGGCTCTAGTCAATTAGTCGACCACCTGGGGTCTACCGATAAACGTGGACAAAGGCGCGAGCATGAGGATTGGTGGCCCCAACGATACTTTCGGCTACTGTCTTGGGAGTATCGTACTCCGTCACAAGCAGAAGGAAAGGGACCTTGGAGTTGTTGTCACCAACAACCTGAAGACAAGAGCACATTCTGATAGGGCGTACTCCTCAGCGTGGAGGATAATTGGTCCCATTCACCATTTATTTGAGCCTCTACCCATGGACACTTTCCGATTGCTGTATGTCTGGCGTGTGCGTCCTTGCTTGGAATATGACGGTCCGGCTGTCCACCCGTTCTCGGCGGCGGAAGAAGACAAACTGGAACGAGTGCAACTTTCTGCCACACACCTCGTGGCCGGACTGCGTGCGTTCAGCTACAAGGAATGCCTAGAAGTCACCGAGTTCTTTCCCATTGCCTATCGACTTCTTCGAGGCGACCTCATCTATGCCAGGCGAATAATCCGTGGTGAGCCGGGCCGGGCACTACAGTCGGAATTCCCTCTCACGAATAGTGACCATACCGGGGGACACATCCTGACGCTTCGTAAGGTGCATTCTACTGGCTTACAGGCCATCTATCGGTTGTCAAGGTTAGTGGCCAATCTCTGTGTAGCATTCTATGGAAGACATTCGAGAGCGGCTAGTGAACGTGTCTCCTATTGGGTCTAACGGCGAAATACCAACGTTATTCCCTCTATCGGACGAATAGAGAAGACGCCAGTCGGTTTACAGATGCAAGGTGTATTCTATAAATTGTGGCACCGAAACAGTACCGATACGAGAGATACACCTAACGGAAAACGAAACGCAAAGGCTATCCAGAAAGCAAACCGCGAGCGCGTACAATAGGCGAAAGACCGAAAGCGAAAGTGATTCAAAACGAGGTCGACATAAACCTCGGAAAAGTCAGTCCAGTAAAACGCACGCAACCGGACAACACTGTGAGGTCAATGTCAGACGTCGGAAAAGATCGTAGAGAAAATAGGTCCAAAATGGTGTCCAGAAAATAGTCATTTTCTTGGAAAGATCGAGGTCACTACAGCTCTACCGACCGAAGTGGTGGAAGAGGAAACCCAGACACTATTTAAGAGGAAGTTGGATCAGACCCTGAAGGATTATTGGCAGAGCACCGACTTCTAGCCGAGACACTAGAGTACGGTGCGAAGGGGCTCAGGCGGAGTGACTTCCCACTGCCCTTTACCTGAAGGCGGAAGACTGACTTGGCCGAGGTCCTGAAGGCTCCGGTGACGAAGCTGTATGTAACGTCACTTAGAGAGGGAAGTGTGCCGGGAGACTGGAGGAGAGCAACAGTGGTAGGCATTTACAAGAGTGGACCCCGGCAAAAGGCGGAAAATTACCGGCCGGTTAGCTTGACTTCAGTACTGTGTAAGTGCCTGGAGCGAATAGTCAGGAAGCAGATCTCTAGGCATTTGGTTCAACACAACCTCATATCAAATGCTCAGCATGGGTTTGTGGCAGGGCGATCCTGTCTGACGAATCTCCTGCTGTTCCTCGATGAGGTAACCAAGCGTCTGGACGAAGGGCAATCGATTGCGGTCTGTTACTTGGACTTCAGCAAGGCATTTGATTCCGTGAACCACAGATTTCTGGACGTCAAACTGCAGTCCATGGGAATTGTTGGAAAGGCAAGACAATGGATAAGTAGTTTCTTAGCAGGGCGAACCTTTAGTGTTAAGGTGGGGAACCATGTTTCAAAACCGGAAGGTGTAACAAGTGGGGTGCCACAGGGCTCGGTGCTCGGCCCTCTGCTCTTCCTCATCTTCATCAACGACCTAGCACGTGGGCTTACAAACCCCACCTTTATGTTTGCCGATGACGTCAAGATAGCGGGAGTAGATATAGAACTTGACGTGTTAGCAGTACAAAACTGGGCACGGAAATGGGACCTTCCACTAAACCTCACCAAGTGTCAATGCTTGACCACAAATACAGGGGCTAGTGAGAATAGTGTGGGTTCGTTGCAAGTGGTCTCGCAGGTCAAAGACTTGGGCGTTATAATGGACAACAGCTTTAAGCCGTCAAAGCAGTGCACCTCAGCAGCCAATACGGCCAGGAGGGAACTCTTTCGAGTCAGATCCATTATGTCGTGTAGAGATCCGGAGATATTCGTTCCGATATATCAGGCCATAGTTAGGCCGCATATGGAGTACTGCGTGCAGGCCTGGGCACCGTACTACCCGAAAGATGTAGACTATCTGGAGAAAGTGCAAGGGCTAGCCACTAGAATGGTTGCTGGGCAAAGGGGGTTTACCTACACAGAGCGTCTCCGTGCCCTAGACCTATTCTCGATGGAAAGACGGCGCATTCGCGGGGATTTGATAGAAACCTTCAAGGTAATGAAAGGACTGTCAGGAATAAGTCGAGAAGACCTTTTTTCGCTGATCCCCGAGAGAGGCACAAGGGGGCATAGCCTTAGATTACAAACGAAACATTCGAGGCTCCAAATTAGGGCGAAGTACTTCTCAAATAGAGTGGTACCCTATTGGAATAAGCTCCCGGAAGAGGTCATAAATACCACAACAGCGAAGGCCTTTAAGAAAGCAGTAGACTCATGTTGGGTGGCAGTATACCCCGAGTTATGTTAAGCAGCTTTTAGGGTCAGATGCAATTTACTTATTGTTTCCACCTTACTCTGCCAGGGCTGATACTGCACAAAATTTCTGCCTTTCAGAAAAAGAAAATCACGCAGTGTTGGGAGCTACGGAAACACGCCGACAACACAACTATCTGGACACACGATTGGCTCTAGCCACACCAAGTCCTGTGCAAACTGAACTGAACTGAACTGAACTGACTGAAGGCTGAAACGTGAACCCGACCTTGCATAGGGTGCGGCTATGAAGCGGCCGTACTAGTCGAGGGGATGGATGGGTTGGCTCATCTTACGGATGTTCTGGTTAATATGGGCTTTGATATTTACGACATCGAACGGGCTTACATCGGGGGTTACAAGACCGTGGAATCGATAATTGATTTCATCTCAGGCGGAGGAGTTCCAGACAGTGATGTAGAGACGAGCAATCGACTTAGACTTCGTTCCGCCGGAAGATCTGGTCGCACAAGTGAGTATTATGATAGTCCGTTAGTTTTCCTGAGTTTGCTGAAGCTTTGTAATAAGTAAGCTGACCATGCTGCATCGAGAATTTTCACTTTCCGCAATCAACGAAGACCTGGGTGTTAATTAAATATAACGAGATTTCGACGTATTTAGGTCGGTATATGTTGGACCGTTAAATAATTCCAAAAAAGCTAAATCGATGCCTTATTGGTTTTCCATTGTAGGGCATGGTCATGTATATGTACATAGCCAGCAGGGCGGATATTGACCAGTGGGCTACTGCACAGAGCTCCCTCTCTTTCATCCAACCTTCGTCTTCTGTCCCCAACCACCTCTCTTTGCTCCCTCTAACCACCCATAATACTACCGCCGATAGCACGCCCGATACTCACAACCGTTTATTGTCAAATAGTGACGGTAATATTCATTTATCTTGCAAGTCAAATGTTCTCATGCCTCGTCACGCTCTGAATCTCAGCTCCTTTAACGTGCGTACTCTCATGCAGGCCGGTTAGCAAGCGTGCCTACCACTCACAACGGGATTCAAGCAATGTGATTCAACTAACTGCTCCTGGTATCTCATCGAGGTATTTCCTGCGCACTTCGGGAGACGAAATAGCTAGAGTTGTGGGTCAATTTGGTATGGCAATGGTCTTGACTGGTAAGGCTGAGGCTTCCATTATAGATTGGATCCTGGTAATAGTTGTCTATGTGCTTTAAGACTCCAGGGTCAGTTGGCGTTCGAAAAAATGGCAGCGTAGTTTGTTTTCGATCTCGGCGTACGCTCCAACAGACTGCAGCTCTGACAAGCAGAAAAATAAGTTCTATGAGCAAAAACTCTGACATTGTAGTGCTGGCTGATGATTTTAATGCACAAGTTTGCAAACTTAGTGCATCAGAAGCTTATTTAGGTGGGCGTTGTGTTTCACCCGCTCAGCGCACAGATAACGGAGTAAGGGTTCCACTGTTATGTGCAGACAAACGGTTATTCCTGTCTAGTATAAATTTCCGATACAGCTTGGGTCGCACGGCGACATAGTTTTCTAACTCTACGGGTAATCTAAGTCAGTAAGCTACCGGTGGTGTTCAGAACCGCAGATCTTACTGCTCTACGTACGTAGAGTCAGACCATGCACTAGTTCTAATGCGATCATCGCTCCAGCTCCATGGTAATCGACGCAAACCGTAAACCCGGTTATCCGTACGGCGTTTGTCGGATCCGGAAGTTCGCACCAATTATGAACAGAAGTTATCGTATGAGCTAGGAACTACGACGAACAGTAATGTAGATGAGCACTGGGCCCGTATCAAACAGGTGGTGCACGTAGCAACAGTTTCGCCTGCGGTCCTAGATCCGATGTCCGTCGAAGACACTGGATTTCGCAAGAGTTGCTGAATACAATGGAGCATAACGTCAGCTCTCAAACTATAAGGAGAGGAATGAGATACGGAGAAAGCTACAAAAGTAAGTCACGAAAAGCCCCAAGAATGATCGCGAAAATTGGTGGGTCAAGGTAGCCGAAGAAATGGAAATAGCAGCTGCCTCAGGTAACAGTCAAAGACTCTTCAGACTTATTCGTGACACTGGTGGTCGAGCATTCGATTACTAAAGCGAGGGAAAGCGGCCGGTCCTGACAAACTTCCCCCAGTCTGTTTCAAAATGGGTGGAAATGTTTTGATAAAATCACTTACCATCTTGCTCCGTAACATTTGGAACGAGGAGCGCATTCCGCTAATATGGGGCGAGTCACTGATTTTTTCCATCTTCAAGAAGGGAATGCGCAATGACTGTAGTAACCATCTTGGGACTAGCTTAATTCCGATAGTCACCAAGGTATTAGCTTATATTTTGCTGCACCGTCTTACACCGGCTCGCGAGAGGAATACCCGCGAACAGCAGGTTGGATTCCGCCCAGGTCGAGGATGCATCGACCAGATTTTTACTCTCGATCAAATACTTGCGGCGTCACGCACATGGTCGACCGATAATAATGATTTCCCTCGACTTGTAAGGTGCCTTCGATTCAGTTGACCGGACTGCGCTGTTCAGTCCCCTTCACCGGAAAGGTACGCCAAAAAAGTTCGTAAACCTACTGAGATCTTTGTACTCTCATACTTCTGGCCGCGTAAGAGTTTACGGTGAACTATCCGGTCGGTCCGAAACGACCAGCGGTGTTCGACTGGGATGTTTCATTTCTCCATTCCTGTTCAACTTCGTCCTGGACGAAATAATGGAGAATGCGTTGCAAAATCTTCAGGATGTAGGCGTCGAACTAGGAAATAGTGGAAAGCTGTGTGACCTAGATTACGCGGACGACGTTGTCTGCTTGTTTGAATCCACGGAACATGCTCAACGTGCATTAGGTAGAATCGCAAGAGCTGTAGCTCCACTCGGTGTAAAGTGATCTCGCAAGACTGGATGTCAACGATTCCGAGCTTGATGCTCGGTGAAGAGGTGCTAGTAATTGTCGACCACTTCCATTGCCTCGGCAGCAGCGTGACGACAGATGGGAGCACAGTTGTGGAGGTGAGTACGCGGATATCCAGGGCTCGAGTGAAGTACACTGGACTGAAGCACTTATGGCGTCGATCTGACATTTCACTGAAGTCGAAAGGTGGTGTATGATATGCCGCAGTGCGTTTAGTTTTGTTGTATGGTTGCGAGACTTGGGGTCTGCGTGTGGAAGGCATTCGTCGTCTTGGGGTTTTCGACCACCGATGTTTGCGTAGTATCGCTAAGATTGGGTGGAATGACCGAGTGAGCAATGATGAGGTCAGAAGTCGAGTGTTGGGAATTATTTCGGAGAACGTTCTGTCACAGCGTATCCAGCTTAGTAGACTTCGTTGGTTGGGGCACGTGTTACGTATGGCAAACACACGTCTACCGTACCGTGCTCTATTATCCGTTCTTCCTCAGGAGCAGAAGAAACAACGTGAAAGTAAACAGATGACGTGGCAACGGGGAATGAGAAACTGTACAGCGAACTTAGAAAAGTAGGTGTTTCACGTCTTCGTGGTTGAGGTCCAGAAGATCCCCCAGACAACTGACTGGAGACACTGAGAGATATGGCATGGAACCGTGGATAGTGACGATAGTGTTGTCAGTGTCTGTCGAATCAGAATGACTGGTCGATGTGCGTTTGTACAGTTAGACTGTGTATTACATGTGTTGGTTACAGGGGCGTTTTTCTCCTTTTCCTCCCGTGTAGGTCCACTCCCTGTTCATCTTGTATATTCATAATTTCTTATTCAACGTGCAAGATGGTGAGGAGGTCAGCGGCCAGTGGGGTTTGCCCTACTGTTTAGTGCTGTACGCCGATGATGATGATGATGATGATGTACGATGAAAATATCAAAACTGGCTTTATCTGTTACGTTCTTTATGTTGACTGAATTCCCCGCCCCTGACCTTGCAGTTCTTCTCTGCTGTTGTTGCGTTGGCACCATGCATGTTTTCAAGTCGGTTTCATCATCACACATGACTTGACTTCCATTTCCGATGGGGGCTCAAGTGATACCACTCAAGGAGTCGCAGCTATTGACACAGGTGTAGCTACATTAGCGTACTGCCAGTTATTTTGCTGCTCCAAGTATTCGACCCAATGATCGAGTCTTTGCGGGTTGCCATGGTTTGGCTCTCCGTTTCTATCGCGAATCGTCTGAGTGACCTGGGTGCGCCGGTCTACATGAGTGTACGCACATTGAAGGAGCCTAGATTCAGAGGTTGACGAGGCTTGATAAAATGTGAGTTGTCAAACAGACACGTTTCGTGAGCCTTTCTTGTCTGCTTTTCAGTTGTATATGAGGAAATGGAGGCAACAACCAGGCCATATAGTATTCGCGCCACTGGACTCGGTTCCGGGCCATATCTTTCAGCGTCTCTACGCGAATAGAAATCCTCCTCTGTCGGGCCCCAACCAGGAAGACGGGAACCACCAACCGAAACCAGAGCCGAAGCTAACTTCTCCATGTCCCTGCTCCAAGTGATAACCTGACCGCCGCGTCTTTCCCAGCCTTACGCAGAACGCGCAGAATGAGCATGAAAGGGTAAAGGATGGGACGCGTACGCAAAACGTGCCCGAGCCATCGGACGCGGTGTGGAGCGATTATCTCGGTCTGAGGATGACTATCAGCACCAAACACACGACGATAAACCTCGTCATTGCTCATCCGATGTTTCCACCAGACACGAACAATGCTTCGGAGATATCGGTGGTCGAATACAGAAAGGCGCCGTGCATCCGCCACGCGGAGGGGCCAGGTCTTACAACCGTAAAGAAAAACACGAACTGTGGCACTGTACACCTTTGCCTTGACGGAAAGCCGGATGTCGTGGAGGCGCCATAGATGACGCAGGTTCGTGAAAGCTGCTGTGGCTCTCGAAATTCATGATATGGCCTCCTCTCCAACACCAACACCACCGGTGATCAAGCTCCCTAGGTACTTAAAGCTATTGACTACCTCTAACCGATCACTGCTAAGGGCGAGTGCAGGCACAGACTCCTGTCAGTCCAAGACCACGGGACGTGTGTCGGAACAGCTACAGGATGCGCTGACGCTAGAGACCAGCTAAACCGTGCTTCAAAGTGCCCACCAGCGTACAAGAAGTCGTTGCAGACTGTAGATAGGCGAACCGTCAGCCTTACATATCGTTTCGAACACACCCAATGTCTAACCACCGGTGACTCGGATAAGATGAAACAGGTTGCGGGAATTTCCCACAGTGGCAGCATGTTCCATCTCTAATGCTTTTTGAGACCAACAGTTTCCACGATCCCCACGGAGACTTGCTTTGAGTTCACGTCTCATTGTGAGCCGTGCTGCATTATGCCCACTACTAGCCGGGATGGACTGGCGTGCATCAAGAAGGCGTAGAGACTCAGCAGGAATCCAAGGTGTAGCGACACAAGTCAGGACACAAATCAACTCGCCAGCAGAATACAAAGCAATCTTAATGATCGACCATTGTTGGTTGATGTTGTCTGGTGGCGTTGATTCAAGCTTTTCATCTAGAACATTTCGGAAGGTTGAGAGGCAAGACGGATCAGAAAGCATATCGCAGTCTAACCCATACTACATCGTACGTTTGGCACGCCCACTGAAGCACATGGACAGATTAGTGCTGACTACCGCGTGGTCGGAGTCAAGGGGGTGCTCCAGTACGACTGACAGTCTTGTATGCAACCCCACCATTTGTAACCAATTGCGACGTGGTCTGTTTGGGTCCACTGTTGACCCGAAGAGGACGGACGCCACGTGGCGCATGGGTGATTAGAATGTCTGGAATTCGTGCTGGCGAGAAACAGGCGGTGTTCCGAACACAGAGCCAACAACTGCTCCCAGTTTTCTGAACGACATGAATCGAGGCCAAAAGGGCCCTCAGAATGGGTGTCTGAGAGGAGTAGCACTTCTGAGTTGGTTGACTGTCGTGTCCCTTGGAGCATCCTCCATCTCTTTGGTCTCCATCATTCACCCAACTCTCACCTGTGGCTCCACGAAGCTGAAGCATGCATCAGCGGCCACACCCCGGTAAACCGCTCGACAGGCAGGCTAAACCAGGTTGAGGGTTACCGAGGTCTAAAAAAACTTCGGCGAGACGGTGTTCGGCATGTGAAGACAGATCCTTCTGAATGGGCGGACGAGATCTACTGATCCAACGGCCACAAAGGAGACCTGTTCAACTGCCTGATCCGGCATTCCAGAGGAGGCGAACGAACCGTACAGCAGGTCACCGGCTCCTCTGGGAACACCCTGCTGCCTTGCAGTCTGCACTTGGGTGTGCAAGGGCTAGAGGTGAAACCTCCAACAAATTGGCCGAACGGTGCTGGGGACACCGCTTCGTACCCTACTCCCGCGACTCTATGATTATTCACGAAACCTCAAGCGCTCATCATGCTACGGCGTCCCCGGTAAGCGACGCGCCTCGTGTCCCGGCGGTCGAGGTGATAAGACAACAAGCTGGGATTATTCGCTGCAGGAAAAGAACACACAGCCTGTTGGAATATCAGGACGTCGGCAGTCAGTGCATCACAATGCGAACTCTACATGACTACGACGTAGATATTGCTTGCCTCTCGGAAGTCCGCCTGCCCAACTCAGGTAACCGACAAATAAAGGTCCCGGGTGTGGATACATCCTATTGGCTCTATCACAGTGGCCCGAAAGACAACTCCGGTCTCTACGGTGTCGCGTTTGCTCTGAACAAATCAGCTGATGATGCAATGATCTCTTGGGAACCAGTCTCATCCAGACTCGCCTTAGCACGTTTTAAAGGCTCCCCTCACGACTTGATGATTTCGATCTATGCTCCAACCAATCCTGCTGATGACGAAACCAATAACGAATTCTACACTAATTTGCAGGAGGTAATCAACCGGGTTTCGAGGCGCGATGTACTTTTCATCGCAGGAGATTGGAACGCTCGCACAGGTACGGCCGACGAATCTACTAGCCATATTCTCGGGAGATTTGGCCTTGGTCACCGCTGCGAGAACGGTGGCCGAATGATTGGTTTAGCCGACATCAACAGAATGGTTGTCTGCAGCACTCGATTTCAACACCCCAAGAAGCACCTACTCACATGGTACTCCAATGACGGTCACACTGCACACCAACTCGACCACATCCTGGTGAGAGCCCGTTGGGCCTCGTCTGTGGAGGATTGCCGAGTGTACCGAGGTGCAATAACGGGCAACACAAACGGCACCGACCATGTCCTCCTACGCGCATGTTTCAAAGTTCATCTGTCTACACGTGCTAAAGTGTCTGCACCCTCTCGGATAAACGTTGCTGCCCTAGAAAATCCAGAGAAGCGAGAAGCTTTGTCACGAGCAATCACAACCCGACTAACCAACGCAACCAATGCACAGGCAGATGAAGTTTCTGTGGGAAGGCAGTGGACTCGAATGATGACGACAATCAAGGAAGCTTCTTGGACAGTACTCGGGAGAACAAAAAGGCGGATAAAGGATTGGATCTCGGAGAGCACGCTCCAGCTGTCAACCAGAGCACACGAAGCGCGACTGACAGGTAGTAACGAACGCCGCAGACTGCAGCGAGAGGCCACACGCTCCGCCAAGGCTGATCGCAAAAGATACTGGATAGAAATAGCCGAAAAAATGGAGACCGCGTCCGGAATTGGTGACTTCGGTAAACTGTTCCGCCTTATTCGCAACGCCTCTAATAGGTTTTGTAAGCAAAATTCCCTTCTTCGTGACACGGCAGGAAACCTAATACCCGAACAAAGTAACAAAATGGACCGATGGGTGGAATACTTTGGTCAGCTGCTCAACCGGCCTACGGACCACCGGACGGACCAACCAATATCAACCCCTCCAGTCCAGTACGAAAGCAACTGTGACCCGCCCAACACCGCGGAAATCACGGAGATGGTAAACAGACTGAAAGACAGAAAGGCTGCTGGGGAAGATGGCATCCCTCCAGAAGTGTATAAAGCATGTTCATCGTCATTGATTGACAGGTTGTGTACACTTTTTGGTTCCATTTGGAGAACGGAAGCATTTCCACCGGACTGGGGAATGTCCATACTGCTGCCCATTCCGAAGAAAGGTGATAAATCGGCATGCGAGAACTACCGAGGGATCAGCCTGATCGATGTGTCCGCAGAGATCTTTGGTGCGTTGTTACTAACCCTGTTTCTCCGAGGCAAGAGACCAGCGCACTCGCCCGAACCAAGGGGGTTTCCGCCGTGGCAGAGGCTGTGTAGACCAAATCTTCACACTGCGCCGAATACTGGAGCACCGCTATAAGTTTCAGCAGCCGACGGTAGCTTGTTTCATCGACTTCCGGGCAGATTTTGATTTGGTGAACCGCGAGTCTCTTTGGACCATAATCCAATCCGATAGGATGCCCGATAAGCTTTTAAGGCTGTTAAGGGGATACTACTCGACAACCGGTGCTAGGGTTCGTATGTACGGTGAAGAGTTCCGCGAGTTCACACTCACTACCGGAGTTAGGCAGGGCTGTCCCCTCTCACCGGTGCTGTTCAACTACGCCATCGATTGGACAATGCGGCAGGCATTACACAACTACCCTGGCGTTCAGCTTAGCCAGGAAATATACATCTCGGACTTGGAGTTCGCGGATGATATTGTCGTGCTTGGAGACTCCGCCGCTACGCTAAAACCAATCCTCGACCGAATCAATTCCTTTGCGAGGTCCATCGGACTTGAAATAAACTCGACCAAAACAAAAGCTTTCACAACCCATCTGGGCCCGACAATTCAACAACTGTCAATGAATGACCAACCAGTCGAATACGTCCCTTCATTCAAATACCTAGGCTCAACTCTGCTTCCGAACGGCCAGGCAAAAGATGAATTGGTATTACGGATCGACAGCGCCAGGAGAGCCTTTCTTCAGCTAGGACGAACGCTGTGGACTCGCAGTGAAATCAGCTTAAGAACCAAAGTTCGTGTTTACCGTGGCTGCGAAACCTGGCCACTACGAGCTGAGGATACCAGAAGGCTGGAGGTTTTCGACCACTGGTGCCTGCGGCAAATCCTCAAAGTCAAGTGGCGCGACAGGGTGTCCAACGACGAGGTAAGGAGACGATGCTCTGATATCGATGCTCTCCCCGTCCTCCTCCAACGTCGACGACTTCAGTGGTTCGGCCATACACTTCGGCGACCCGAGTCAGAGATAACCAAGCAAACACTCTGCCCCACTCCCTGCCCTGGTTGGCGTTGTCGCCTTGGTGGGCAACTCAAAACGTGGACCAGTACAATCGAGAAAGACGTAGAGCTTCTAGGCCTTCGGTCAGTCTATGGAGCCCGGCGATGGAAAAAGGACTGGATCAAGATCTGTACGGAGCTCGCCTCCGACCGCCGCGCGTGGTCAGCAATGGTTCGTGATATCCATGGAGCCGGCTTATCCTCTCGCAGGAGATAGTCGCGTAAAAGTAAAAGTAAAAGTAAGCCGACCGACTCCACTATTCATATCTCCGGCCTAAATCACAGCCCTTCTTTTTGTTTTACGTATGAGGTCTTGTAACTTATGGTAGAATACATCTTTGATTGCATCTGGGCTGCAATCTATGGGGGCATAGACCGAGAAAAAAAATAAACCTCGTCTATTGGGACTGCGTTTGTTTACTTTGCACGAACCTCTAGATCTCGTTGCTCAAAACGTGCTCTCAAGTGGGATCCAGTCAAGTAGTGCAGCCTCAGCCTTCTCAATGCGAGCTACACCTACGCCAGCAAGACTAGTAGCGGAAGCTTCAGGGTTCCCAGACAAACGCAAGTGAAACTTTGCTGAAGGATTGGATGAAGGCACCAATTGAACGACTAAGCTGGAATCTTGTGTGTGAATTTCTTGAATACAACACACGTCAATGGCAAAGGTCTCCAGCGTACGAGCTAAACATGCGTGTTGTCCTGAACGCATCAGCGTTCGCACATTCAATGTGGCCAGTTTGAAAGGGCGTCTGAGGCGAAGAAGAGCATCAGCTGGTGGAAGCGGATTCAGTGAGACTTGGCTGTTAGACGAAAAAAGGCGTGAGAGAACAAGGATAGGACTTCTTTCAGAGACACTACTGCAAGTACGGTAAAAACTGCAGTTCCCGAAGAATATAAAAATGTCTATGTACGTGGGCGAGGTGTGGAAGTAGAGGAACCAACGAGTGTGCACGGTGTGCGAGCATCAGCACGAGCATGATTTTGACGAGCGTAATGATCAAGTTATAAGATATCCATCGGTTGCATTGTTGTTGACGTTGTGAGCTATTGTACTACTCGGTTGCCCGGTCCAGAGTAGGCATTTTCACTCGAAGATGCACCTCTAGCTTTTGCGCAACCAAGCGCGTTCTGAAAGGCTGTAGTGTTGGTCCAGATGAGCCAGTGACCAGTTGTGTGGTTCATTCGCCTCTTCCAGGAACCTCTGGAAGCCAGTGACTGGTTACTCACTTCATACGCCCTTCGGATGAGGCCAAACATCCTGGGTGCTCAGTGCATCCCTCCGCCAAAGATACCGGTGAACATAGTGTTGTATGCTTCATACGCCATCCATGGTTGGTTTGGAATCAGGGTTAAGCCATCTCCCCTAGATGGACTATTAGTCAGTCAACCTGGTGGAGAGCGTCGGGCGTTCGCCTTCGCCCTCACACTTCTGTGAAAACACCTCTGCTCCGAGAATGCAGCGTGTAGGACTTCCTCAGCAGAAGCTATATGGGACACGCGGTCAACTGGGAGCAATTTGAGAGGCGTTCAGAGCGGGTAGCCAACTCGGAGCCTGAGACACCCCTACCCGACTATGCTCAGGCATTTCGGAGGCTTGATACATTGAAGGGTGAAACAATGAAAACCTCATTTTCCATGAGCGGGGCCAAAATCATAAAATATTAGAGGAAATATCTTGAAACACTGGAGAGGTATTTTCTTTAATATTTTGTGGTTTTGGCCCCACTCTTGGAAAGTGGGGTTTTCACTGTCTGACGACTTACGGACAGAAATCAGAATTGTCCTTCCCTGGATCATGGTCGTTTATTGTTTTTAAACTGTTAGTTGTTTTACTACGTTTTTGTGCATGAGTGCTGTGGAAGGGGTATGCACCATAGCCTTGCCATCTTGCTGCACTGTTAGGAATAACCAGCAACTTGACTCCAAGACTTGCAGTGGAGAACCACATAAGGTCGCAGTAGGTCAGGCTTGGTAACGAGTCGGACGACGACGGATTGCTGTCGACCACCGAAGTTACCAATGGTGGTGGGATTCAAACTTTTGGCCTTCGAGGTGTTAGTTAGATGCTCTAAAACACTCAATCACCACCTTGATTTTTTGTTCATCTATTCCTATTATCCCATTTGCCTAATAGTTACACAGTCCAATTTTGCTTCTGATTTTGCTTTCTTTAGTGTTCAGTACACAACCGGCCTACGTGAACTTGTCTGACTTACATTGGACCAATGAAGGGGGAAGTGGTAATTTCGACCCAGTGCCGGTTTCTCTGGAAGGTTCGGTAGTGGAGTCGGTCCACTCAGGAATAGACGCAAGTGGTGCGAATGAACGACTCGATTTCGAGCAGCGCGAAAGTAGGAAACTGACCGAAACTTTAAGGAAGGAGAAGCTTATGGAGAGGCAGGTGCGTGAACGTTTGTTAAATGAGGTGGCCGCCGATAAGGAAGCTAGGAGGTGAGTTTTTCAAATGGTTTTTAGGTACGGTTAACGACCGTTGTTTTCATTATCTCCAAATATTGATAATGCTTATAATTCAGGTTTTTTAAAACATACTTGCACTAAAGTATAGTGGAATAGGTAAACTCCATAGCCTCGAATGCCCACTGCATTATTAGGGATAGTCGGCAACCAGACCCTGAGACTTGGAGTGAGGAACCACATGAGGTTCCAGTAGGTCAGGCCTGGTAATGAACCTCTACTACGAAGAGGTTGATGGACTCTATAATCTTGAGATTGATAGACGTGGCCTTCAAATTCCAAATGTTCCATCACCAATGGAGATGAAATTACCTGACGTCTCTGTACTGATGGTTTCACCCCAACTGTTGATAAAAAGTTTGCGATCGAAAAATAGTGCTTAGAGATAGGAACTACTGAAAAGTATTGGCTCACTAATTACTGTTACTCATGAAAAATTGTTATTCCCATGCGACTGTCTAAAATTGACACTTCCTGGAATTATAAAATTCAAATCAATATTAGCGATGGGGAATTTAATTAATACACCATTTGGTTCATAATGCGATATCCACGCTTAGATCACCATTGTAAACCAGCCGTTTTATCATTGTTATGAACCATCAACAGTGCATATCCACTGAGACTCAACTGGTACCCAAAACCACATGCACACATTGGAAACTGTGAGTTCGAAGCTCATTGAAGTCAATTTTAAATAAGGGACTCAAAAAAACTTGATGTCAACTGGTTGAAAAGAATGAGAAAATTCATTGAGAGAGAATAGAACGCGAGCTGACCTGAATTTCACGAAGGAATAACTATGAAATTCAAGACTTTTTATTCCTACGGCGCTTCAGAACACCGAACTGATCCAGAACATTTCAGTTTGTCGACTACTTTTAACCGAAACATCGTTTTTTTCCAAAGGTACTAAAGTCCAACTGTTGTAATGCTGAGTCTACCGTGTTTATCACCTCGAAGGAATCTGGAATAAGGAAGTGCCCGTTGAATAAAAAACTGAGTCAGAAGATACGAACAAAGGTCTTTTTGAAACTCATGAATCCTGGACAAACAGCCTGCCTGATCACAAAATCATAGATATGGAGGTACTTCACAAAATCAAGCACAAGTCATCCTCCTTGTAGATAGGAACAACACTATCACAGTACTCAACAGCTCTAAGGTGATTTATCTGTGACGGAGAGACCAGCCAACCATAGAAGATTCTACCCGAGAATACAGATACAACTACCACAGGGAACGCCATTTGGACGAAAGGCAAGAAAATCGCCGAAGAGCAATACGAACAGATTTAAGTTAGTATGAATCTCATTCCGTGTATTTACATACTCTTTATCGTTATAAGTTTGAGGTACCACTGCAACTAATCATTTCCTTGGAATCAAATGAAGGAAAACAAATTAACGATGTGCCTTCTCCGTCTCCTGTGACCATCTTCACCACAAAATCAGAAAAGCAGAGTTGCGTTGCTTTTCTGAGGCATCATGAACAACTTTTTAGGACTTGTTAGTTGATGCATCTGGGAAACAGCTACTGATCGTGGCATTGTAAAATGTCCTGACCTGTAATTAGAGTGGAAAGAAGAGATAAACTGGGGGATTCCCGCATTTGTGTTTTTCATTCTCACATTTAAAACAGGCTGGTGCGCGCTACCGTAAAAACCTGTCCGCAGTCGCGCATCTCACATGACAAAGCAGTTGCATAACAGTGACAGCATCTGATAAGGCGTAAGTGCGTACATCCAAAGCTCGAACAGCCTACGCTGAACTGAAGCACTCATGGTGTTGCTCCGATACTTCATTGAAATTGAAAACTCGTGTACACTATCATGGGGAACACGGCGGTCGTGAGATTCACGATCTGAGTTTGGAAGACACGCCGGTCGGTGGTTTTCTGCCACCGTTGTTCACGGGATCTAATGTGAGCGGTATAAAACGATGGGGTCAGTAATAGTAAGACGATGCACATCCTTCTATTACATTATTACTTCACCGAACCCGGCTGATCAGTAGACTCAATGCATTACTCACTGATGATGTCATCTCGGCTGGTTATAAAACGTATGAAACCTAAACCTCAACTTCTGCGTTCAGGGACCTATCAAGACTGTTAATTCTGAAATATGTTATTCATGACATGAAACCGTCTCTCCAATCGCATCCTACCAACAGTTTTTGTATCAGAGCCAGCTTTCGCCAACCTTTGCCGTCCCCGGTGGAGTACCTCAGGTCTGCCCTATATCCCCCTTTTTCTTCAACTTGGCTGTAGAGAATGTTCTGCGGAATGTCTTGTCTGGTCTACTGACCGATGGTGTTCAACTTATCCCGGGGAACAGAGTCTTTGACTTAGAATACGTCGAACATATCGCCCTGTTGAGTGACAATGCACAGGCAATGCAACACGTTTAAATCGCTTGGCGATTGAGGCGCCTAGATTGGATATGCACTGTGCTCTTTCAAGTGCTTTTACAAGACCGGCAGGACCCCGTGCATGTACTCACCCTTTGTTGTGATCATTTGGAGTTGGTCAATGATTTTAAGTATCTCGGGAGCTTGGTTATAGCTGGGAGTGATGTCGGAGAGATCACATGACGAATAGCGAGAGCTAGAGTAGCTTACTCCAACCTGCGACACCTGTGGCGTCACCGTGACATCCGAATTCCTCTTAAGGTACGGGTGTATAACGCCCCGGCTCATAGTGTTTTGCTTTAAGATTGGGAGACTTGATCACTCCACGTTGAGGATGCTCGGCGGTTTTTCGTGTTTGACCAACGATGTCTCGGAAGCATTTCTCGAGTCTGCTGGGAACATCGGGTGGGCAATGACGAAGTTCGTCATCGTGTGTTAGGTACGGATAACCGCCCTCTAACTGAATTGATCACTGTACGGCGCCTCTGATGACTTGGAACTGTTTTGCGAATGCCTGTCCCATCGTCTTCGTTTCCCCACTCTATTCGGACGTGCTTGACAAAGCTGGAAAAAGCCACGCGGCTATCAGGCCATGCCTTGGTGTAGGCTGGTGCTTCCCGCCATCTCGGATGGGGCCCATGGAATGAGAAGTGTCGTTGGTTAGAGACGTTGAGGGACATGGATCAGAATAGAAATCAATAGCAAGAATGGTGTACCGTCTGCCTGTTGCACTTCCGTTCCCAGTAAACATTCAGAAAAAAGAACAAAAGGAAAAAGTGTACGGTGAAAACACCAAAAAACATTCGTGTTCTTTAATTTGTTAACCGTTCCCTGGCATCTTACTATACCTCATCGTTTCTGTTATTTTGTCGTTTCTGTTAACAGTATATATAAATAAATTGAGGCTGATACCTTGGTGACTATCGGAATTAAGCTAGTCCCAAGATGGTTACTACAGTCATTGCGCATTCCCTTCTTGAAGATGGAAAAAATCAGTGACTCGCCCCATATTAGCGGAATGCGCTCCTCGTTCCAAATGTTACGGAGCAAGATGGTAAGTGATTTTATCAAAACATTTCCACCCATTTTGAAACAGACTGGGGGAAGTTTGTCAGGACCGGCCGCTTTCCCTCGCTTTAGTAATCGAATGCTCGACCACCAGTGTCACGAATAAGTCTGAAGAGTCTTTGACTGTTACCTGAGGCAGCTGCTATTTCCATTTCTTCGGCTACCTTGACCCACCAATTTTCGCGATCATTCTTGGGGCTTTTCGTGACTTACTTTTGTAGCTTTCTCCGTATCTCATTCCTCTCCTTATAGTTTGAGAGCTGACGTTATGCTCCATTGTATTCAGCAACTCTTGCGAAATCCAGTGTCTTCGACGGACATCGGATCTAGGACCGCAGGCGAAACTGTTGCTACGTGCACCACTTGTTTGATACGGGCCCAGTGCTCATCTACATTACTGTTCGTCGTAGTTCCTAGCTCATACGATAACTTCTGTTCATAATTGGTGCGAACTTCCGGATCCGACAAACGCCGTACGGATAACCGGGTTTACGGTTTGCGTCGATTACCATGGAGCTGGAGCGATGATCGCATTAGAACTAGTGCATGGTCTGACTCTACGTACGTGGAGCAGTAAGATCTGCGGTTCTGAACACCACCGGTAGCTTACTGACTTAGATTACCCGTAGAGTTAGAAAACTATGTCGCCGTGCGATCCGAGCTGTGAGCAGTAGCTCATTTATGACTACCTACTCTGCTCGATTCGATGGGCAACGTGGTCCTGATTATCCTGCGCAACGACCGATGCAGTATGGGATTTTTTGCCATTGTGCAATTCGTGGGAGATGTTGGACGGGCACTGCTAGGGTGTGCAACTGCAACGCAGGAGAACGGTTGGGGTTCTCATCCAAAGCCTTTACTTCTAACAAGAACCTATCCGCAAGGCAGCAGGATGGCTTAGTGGAAGGCCATTTGCTTGGATCAATTATCCTCTTACTGATTTTATGACTGAGTCGCCAGCTCAAATCGACCCCTAACCTGGAGGACCAGGAGACTGGACTTCGTCAGTCGTCTTCCCATTGACCTTTCAGGCATGATTGCATCTCCGGCTTAAGGAAGCCATCCTGTATAGCTCTGTGGGTTGCTGAGGTGCGCAAGCCGTCACACCACGTCGAGGCGCAGTCTCGTTGCGAAGGCTTATATTCGCTCTAAACAAATGGCATTTTTGCATCTCGTAGTTGCTTACAAGAAGTAAATGAGATTGATAATAATTTGCTTGACCGACTGTTTTTTGGACTTCACTTTTCACCCACTTGTCATCGGCTTTCCGCAAGTAATCACCTCTGCTTAAACGTTTAGTTGCTTTTATATCAGACTGTTGACAAACTCCGGCTTCCCATCGCCCGGTTCTTTTATAGTGGGGGTTGCACGAGATGTTGGCATATTTGGGTGTTGGTAATGTGAACTAATGAGTGGAATGATGTCATAATGGTTTTCCTCTATTCCGTTGTATAACCCGGGTTGGTTAGCTTTTCTATCCAAGGTTTGGTTGTGTTTATTACACAAGTTAGGTTCAGGTGAAGGAGTAAGTCCCTCAGTCATCGTGAAAACTGGACTTCTCCATAACATGCACGTCCAAACCAGCTTATATATCTTGTTTGATCGAAAGAAAAGACAAATTGATGGGTTGTTTGCACAATTTCAATGCGTGGGATAAGGAAAATCATTTTTATCAATTCTCGTGGTTTGTTCATGTGACTATCCAGTAAGTTGCGCTCTTTTCTTGCCATCCTATTCAACGGTATAGCTATGTTTGGGATGCTTTTCGGACCTTCGTAATGCAAAATGATGTTGCGAGCTGGATTGGCCCTACACCAAACCTTGTCCTGGCAGGAGCAGCCTTAGCTGTTATAGATAGGTTTTGTTATCTAGGCAGTTTCATCTCATCAGGTGATCGAATAGCGGATTCAGTGTGGTCGTCACCCATCTGAGGCACCTGATTGGTACCTGATTATCCACCAGCGGTTGAGTTTATACTGCGGCAATAGGATTCGTCCTTTCATATGGAGCAGAATCATATCCGTTACAGGAAGACTGTCGATGTTTCAGCATCGATTTCTTCACAGTTTTGCTCGGATTTGGTGGAAACACCGTATCAACAATTTTGAAATTAGGCGTAGGGTTTTAGGTCCCAGAGATCAGTCACTGGAACAAGGACTGAATTTAAACAGGTTAAGATGACTGAGACGTGTGTTGCGCATGTCCACCAATAGACTTCCTGAATGTACTTTCTTATCTGAAGGTGGGTATACTTGGTCAATCCACGAAAATGCAAAAAAGTATAAAAACCGTGACCTCTGGACCTGGCCAAGCGGAATGTATTAGGCTTCCGGATTGACGTCTATGATACCCATCCACTGGATGATTGAAGACATTAGGTGACTTGGCAAGGTGCCGTGGTCAGTGGCGTAGTTGCATTTGGGCTTCTTCCTTCTTATTATTTCCACTTATAACTTTTTTCTGTTTCTTGCCCTTTGTGCTTCTAATTATTTTCCCCTCAACTCGTCGGTGCTGCAAGGTAGAGATTAAAACCAGAGCACAGAAATGAGAGGTTAACGGTTGAAAGTACTGGACTGTTCGTGTGACTATTAATTGCATTCTGAACTAATGTAAGCGCTGGTTGCTTTGGTTTATTCTTCTCTTATGTCAAGCAGTTAGAAATCACACACACGCCAGTTTTTGTGCTGTTGCCGTTTATCGCTGAGAAGCAGTTCATCTTTATCAAAACCATGGGATTTCAGATAACGACGTTAATTCTCTAATGGGGAGAATCGTGGGCGTTTCTTGAAATGACTGTCAACGAAAGCAGACTAAAGGTGACTGGCTTACTATTAATAACCTGAAGGTAATCTGAAAGTCGTTGACGTTTAAAGTATCGGAGTGCAAGCATTCTACACCGCAATGTTCCGCCAAACATGGTGACCAAAATATTGCCTGGTCTTGAAAAAATAAACCTTTTTAATGGTGCCCCAATCTCTGTGTGTGGTGTTTCAGCGAATGTGGTGCGACAGTCCAGCTAATAGATTAACATCATGGCAGTGTTTGCAATCATGGGAATCCGGACTTGTGGTGAGGTAACTCATGAAGCGATTGAAGTAAGCTACGTAATAAACTGCTCCATTACATGGCATCAAAAACACTATCTAACCATGACTTGATTAACATACAATGCAAGAAGAATGCATTTTGACATAGCAAGATACCTCATGTTCCTGTGTGATTTAAAGAGCTTTACTGCGCGGCTTAACTTAAAGTTCCATACTTGGAAAACAGGCAGATTCAAGCCTTAAAACAAGCAAATGATGACCGTTAGTAGACAAAAGTGGGCTTGGTTTTTATCAGCTCGCCACCGCATCCGACCTGTTTGGTCTTCCAGTTCAAATCTGAGTGCCAGATCTGGTATTTTCCGTAAATGTATCATTGGCCCCCTTGGTCACGGATTCTACCACTTTCATCGGTTACATACCTGCGCTTAAAATGACATGATACCGTCCGCCATGCCATTCGGAGACATTTTGGCCAGTAGATACAAGGGAAAGAGATTTAACAAGCAATCTTGCGGATTGATAGCCAATGCAAATCTACCATAGAATTCTCACGTCTTCCGATCACATACATGATGAAACTGATTTTATGTTGTCAAACTGGGGCAATACGTGGTGACTTATTTTCCTTGAAGACTTACGGATACAGATGCCATGTTTAATACAAGCTACGCTGCCAAATATTAATGTAAACAAACACCATCTTTGCCATCGGTAATGTTGAGACCATTAACTATATTGTGAATCCCCCGTGTATATGCTTCAATGTCTGAACTGCGGAACGATAACGGGCCTGAGGTTATTCACGTAGTGGACAATCTTCCTCTAATTTGCGATCTGCGATCTCTGGAACATCGCCGGCTGACTGCTTCGCACTCTCTTTTTTCGCTTTTCTACTTTGGTTCTAGTTATTCAGAGCCGAACTCTATGGTTCCCCTCCCATTGACTTTCCACAAACAAGCGACCACCCACCTATGTCGAGCTTTTGTCCCAAGGGGTCGGACATCTACCCTTCATTCTCATATCTTGTTCAGGAAAGCCACCAAATGAGCGCTCTCCCGCCTTCCGTTTTAATACCCGTCCTAACTCTCTCTGTCAAAGCAAGGTCGATAGATCATTTATCATAAATATTATTATTCCAAGTTTCTTTCTTTAAGTATGTGTACGGACCTAGGGACTTACTTCTGTTGCTTTTATTCAGCATGTGCGCCATAAAATTTACGAGGGTCTAATTGTATTTGCATGCATCAGATGCCTTTCTTTACTGTATTAGATTTACGTGATGTTTTCATTTTTACTTACTACGAACTATGATATCATTCCACCAAATACCATCTCTTCCCTTTTTAGGAAAACGCATCGGTCCATGCCCTCCTCCTCCAGTCTAAACACAACTCTTACTGACATCCCTAGAACTACTCATGGGTCGTCTGAACCCCAAAACAGAATAAAAATCAAGGTACGGTAGAAAAAGTTTCCAAGTTTTAAACAATATGCTCATTTTTCTCTGCTCTGGACCCCAGATATTTCAGTTTGGTCCACATAAAATATGCAAAATGGCAAGAGTAAATTAAAACGCTGCACACTAGTCAGAAGATTTAACGTCTGTTCTGCCCGGCGGCAAAGCGAGCAACATGCACCAGATACACCTCGTAACAAGGAGTCGTGGTATGACAAACCGTCGGATGGATTCACGCTTGCTGGCACTAGTTCGTGACTTTTTCGGCCCTGCTTTCCATACACTTGTTTTCACTTAACTGTATAGTGGTGGTGCGACTGTCGGCATTTAAGTGCTGATACCTTCGAAACCTTCGTTGAACCTAGTGGGAATACTGCATCAATAATGAAGCGGTTAGGTGCATAGTCTTGGGTACACGGGGCAAATCCTCAGATCAAACAATAAATCTCACCAGGTTACAATGGTTGGTTGGTTTGTGAGAGCTAGACTTTGGGTTTGTTGGTCTAACGGAAAATAGTTCGTATTTTTTCTTTTTTGGATAGAAAGGTGAACTGAAAGTTGGAGGTCTAACACCTGAGATCCGTGGCTACTTGCCTGGCAAAAAACGAACCACAATTCAACGAGAGGGAACCACAAAATTGAGTCTGCGGTTGACTTGAGTTTTGCAAGGTGGGAGATCGACGTAGAGGGAAGAAGTCACAGTTGTTTGTTGTACGATAAGCATATACTGAGCTGTAAGAAGAGCAAAAGAGGGATAAAATTATGGATATGCAGACGAAAGTGCACGGGTTTGTGGAAAAAACGAAGATTGAAACGAAATTCAAGTAAGGGAAACTACTTGTCGCTTAAGATGGAAGAGACATTTTGAAAGTATGGCGTGTATCGTGGTTGTTGGGACCTAACTGGGGTGATATGGACGATGTATGGGGCATAACGCTTGTAGAGTACGACTGTATGGCTGCAGTTAGTCTGATCTTTGAGTTCCTCCCGAGGAACTTTGCAGGACACTTGAAGGAGCAATCTGCCATCTGCAAGAGAAAAAGACAGTGGGAAGTGCGAATCGCTCACTGGAAGCGTTAACCTAGAAGACTGCATGTTGCCACACGATCCTTCTGAATACCGTAGTGCAGTCCACCTATCTATCGGGAAATTCCTTCAGAAGGAAATTGCAGCCGCCGAAAAGAAACCGATCACTCACAATCAGACGCCAACGGTCATACGCTATGGTGTATGTATTCAGGATGCAATATATATATATATATATATATATATATATATATATATATATATATATATATATATATATATATATACTCAGAACATGTAATCGAATGATCTGTTGATGGCATTATACCGATACCAGGAGTGTAATGACCAGAAAATGTCATCTAGTGCCCCGCTGTGACTCGATGACAAGATGCAGTTTCACAGGATGCATCCGGATTAAAAAAAGCTACTAAAGTAATGGTATATCGGAACCGAGATCAGTTCGAAGTGTATCGGAAAAACAATTTACCATGTGATATGTTATGGGTAAGTGTTTATTTTTCGGTAACAGCGTTGCCGAGAAAGGTGGTACTCAGCCAACGTTTCGGTTACCGCGGGTAACCTCTGTCGATTGTAAACTGATCTTGAGAAACGTTACACGTGGTAATCGAAAACGTCGACTTAGTACCATCTTTTCCGACAACGCTGTTACCGAAAAATAAAGAAACACCTGTAGCTACTAAAGTACCCTAAGAGTGGCGTATACCTTGCGTGTGCTTTCAGATAACAACTGCAACTTGAGGCACTAGTGAACTTCACTATCCGTTCGTGGTTCACTTCAATTGACTGGAACATCACATAGCAGACTTGGATCCGCAGTTAGAACATCGGGAAACCGACATGGTGGTTGGGTTAGAGGTTCCAATTGAATAAGGTATTGCGAGAGCTCAAAGGATGACATTTTGAGAACAAGGAATACTGTGTAAAGATCAACCAAAAGAAAAAAGCACGCAGCAGTTGAATGTCTGGTTTCTGATGATCATCTATTTTATGCCGCATTACGGGTGAGTCTACTTGCGTTTTGTTGAATCTGATGAGACAAGAAATAGAGTTTGAAAATTTGAGCAGTTCATGCCTCATGTAATGTCTTGTTATTCCATTTATGTTGCTACCCCACACATTCCGATATAATTTCACCGCTTCCCTTAGTGCTGTCACTACTTTTCACTCACTACAGCAGTAGTCTTTTCGTTCTCTACTCCGCCAGCTTATCCTGTTCGATCGTCCTAATGTCCCATTCGTTATCGATTTGGACTCGTCAGATTCATATGCGGATTTTCTGAGTTCAATTCAATCACTTCTCCTAGCAAATCCACCAGAAAGAAATGTGCCTGCGACGGATGTTCTACAGGCCACAGACCCCGCACTGCAAGCTTTGGACCGCCATTTGCAATCTCTGAGTGCGACAGATATTTGCGTTCGTTTGCTGGTGCACACTTGGCCCCGTCGCGAACTGTCACATCCCTGTGCCAGTTCAAGTAATCCCGATCCGATACTGACCGCTCAGCAGTTAACTAAAATGCAAATCACCAATGGCACGACGATTGCTGTCAGGCATGGTGTGTTTTACATCGGTCCTAGATGACTATGTGCTCGGGCTTGTTCACCCATTTAGATTCTAAATTTTGTAGCACTGTATTGGAAGTGGCAGGAACAATTGCAATTGGCTCCGGCTGCTTTTTGTACAAGTTTCTGGTGGGTAAAAACCTAATGACGACTACTTTTTAAGGTGTAACACCCGGTAATCGTCCTTTTAAAGCGTCATTTAATTTTTGTACACCAATTTGAGCTGCAAATCTTTCCCTAGAGGGTCTCGCTTTGATGCAAAAAAGGTTTATCAGTCGAGATCGTCTGATGGGACATTTCACTTCACTTACTGAGATTCACTGTTGTTCACCACGCAGGGTCTCGGAACAGTGTGATACCGGGCTTACTTCTTCCACCGTATAACGGGTTTTCGCTCACCTTGGCAAAATGGTTTTTACGATTAATGTCATCGGTAAAAAGTATGCCTTCAGCAATGGTTTAATGGACTCGTGGTTCCTTTATTGCTTACACAAAACATTTCGCACCTTTCATCCACATGTAAATGGATTAGTTACACATTTTCTGTCACACAACAGGGGGAGTGGACCCGATACTGAGCATTGTTTTTAATGCAATCGTTATTCAGTAACGGTGCCCTGTTGACCTCTAATGACCACATTGTCACAAACATTGGCCGTAGGAACGTAACCCCCCTCCACCCCCGCACCCTGGAAACTGTAAACATGAACACACACACACCTAGCGCCGAGTAACTCACCTTAAATATTCCAGAATCATTCCATTGTTGATCTCTCTTGAGAAGGGTCAACTGGGCTGTTTTACTGACTGAAGCATTTTCACATGACACACCACGTAGCGCTTCATTTTCTCGATACACGTCTAACCTTTATCGGTTAAGATGCATTGACAAATAGGAGTTTAATTGCACCTCGATCTCCGTCCTATGAATTTCCACACGGTCTGCACAGTCTATTCTTTATTCTTCGACAATTTAATCCTAAGGGATAAGCGTATCTACGCTGTGTTAAACATCGTCCATGGCCAATTTTGGATAGCTGCAATTTGTCTTACATTTCCATTCACCACTGAAAAACTTTCAAACAACTGCGTTAGTAATCAAAGCGGAAAAATCGTTGATTTGGGCTTCTGCATCACCGATCAGCCACGGTGGTGAACAGCGTCCTTGTTGCCCCACTCACTCTTGCGTTTGAACCAATAACTTCTTATGTGGTTCAACATTCCGAGTTTTAATGCTAGGATTGCCAGCTCTCTCTAACTGCACAGCGAGCGAGTACGGCTATGATTCAACCTTTTTCACTCAATTCATCCTTCAACATTCTGTTTGTGCGAATGTATCAGCGCAGTAGATCTACAACAGGCCATATTGTTGTCATTCACGCATGTGTTGTTTTACCTCAAACTCCGTACGATATTTCGTCTATCCGGCTTCACGATCACATGATTTACCACCCGTGGTTGTCGTAGGCAGGAATCTTTCGTTTCATGCTTACGCATGAAGAGACATACTTATTGGACGTTAGAACCGAATGCGCTATAAACGGGAAGGGGCCGTGGCAACCCTGAGTGAAAAACCGCATTAAGCCTCCACAGGTTAGGGGTGATAACACGCTGGGGGACAATGGGATACTGTCTATCAAGGGAAATGGTCAGCGATGAGAAGGCTTGAACATCTTACCTGGGACTTAACAGCCTGCGATCTATACCACTTGACCACCATCAGCATTTGACGTGTCCTGCACAGAACGTGGCCATTCGATTCTCACTGTCACCTACAGATGTCTTCATTATTGCATTCCGTTAGGATAGTCTTGCTGCCCATTGGTTTGGCTTTATTCTAGACAGGGGTGCACAGATAAGGTACTGCATTTACTCATCGATTACGGACACTGGGGGCATACGTCTTGTAGGAAGCAAGTCGCGTACAATGCGTTACAAAACTGTCAATTGACTTTCGAAACACATATCCAACGTGTTTAAATATTACTATCGGTGGATTGGACAAGTAATCGATGTTAGTTTTGCCTGTCCTTAGGCTCACATCCAATATTTCAAAAGTCATACACTTAAGTACCTGCTTGGCATTTCGTATTACTTCACATAAAGAAAAGCAACGGATTGCGTAACCGACCAACATCGTGATCCGTTGAATAAGAATCCTACCCACTGTGTATATAGTTTACGTTCACACAATCTTTTCCTTGGTTTCAGTAAACTGCCCGTTTCAACTCAGAGTGATGGAGAAGATCGATGAACTTAGCGACTTACATCCGCGCATTGGACAGGAGTTCATCACTCCGGTTGATCCACATTTGGAACAGCCAGAACCACAACCACCGGTAGCACTAGCGCCGAGAGAGGAAGATGAAGACTTTCCAATGGAACCGATATTTGTAGATGATCCACACCTTAACCCATGCTTTCCCGGTCAGGGTCAACAGCTCCATCCAAGGCCACCGGGTAGGGCTTTACCTACCAGTGCGCTCAGCGTACAGGAAAATGTTCGTAAGTTCTAACTGTTTGCCCTTTCTTCTGAATAGATATACTGCTTCGCGTCGCGTGATTCTCATAATACCATCAAACGTTCTAGTCTCAGTTGTACTTTGTTATTATTACACGAAATAATACACGCGTGAATTGGTGTTTTTGACCACGTAGCATGGGCCTGAGCTGTAGTACTCTGAATTGGTTGGAAATGTCCTAAACAGTCACTCTTGCTTCTCATACCCGGGGTAGTCTTGTCTGTTACAGATCCGAACAGATGAGCCTAATGTCCCACATGACTACGTTTAGTGATCAGGAAATTTTATCTTCCCATCTGTTTTTAACTCAGAGTATGTACCACTCGATTCTACAAAAAAGAATTGCATTTGAGAATAGGCGAAACAAGCACCAATCTTCAGTTTTTTATTGTAGGAGCCCAGCCTCTCTCCACTGTGCTTTCTCTCCCGAAACCGGTGTCTGTGCCCTCATCCGCTGATATAAAATGTCTTCAGCTCCCGAATTCTTCATCTCAATGATTCCGTTTGTGAACTTCAGTTAATATGACGGAAACTTTGGTTCTCCTCTCGACGGACATTTTCTACGTCTCTGCCGCTTCCCGCGGCTGCCGTCATTTTTTGGCTTTCATTCTTGTCTTCTTGCGGTAAATATTTGTTTCACCCTAACTCACAAATGTATTCAGAGAGTTTGATGTCCATGACAAGGAGCAGTCTTTGCACACTGTAGACACTTCGCCCCTGGAGTGCGTAGCTGAGGTTTTTGCTCTGGCGAGCAACCTTACTTAACTAACTGACTCCCGCGGTTATACCCGACCGTAAACGAGACCGTGCACGTATGCTTGACCTTCTTTATCTTCTAATATCAACATCCTACTTCCATTCTGCTCATCAAACTGCGGCTTTATCCTCTCCTGCTCAGTGCGCACCCTACTCCGTTCTTCTCTGTCCCGTCACAGGTCGTGCAGCATTAAACTTGGCTGAGCGACTGCGTCCAACCTCGACTGAATCAGTCCCGTTTGATCAAGGATCTGAATCATCATCATGGACCCAGGTGCCAACATTGGTCAAAATCTGTTTGAATGCGATCCGCACTTGGGTCACGCAGTACGCGGAGGCGTTCAGTGCTGCTCGTGTGGGTCTTATTAATGAGCTTGACTCACGTCAGCCGTTTAGCTCACGAGCAACTGCTTCAAACCAGTCAGATGGGGCGGCAATCCATCGGCGGCGTTTAGAGCAATGGGTCGCACATCACTTGTCCGGTATGCAGTGGCCCGATGTGCTTGGACAGCTGTTGGTTCAATCACTGATAGACGAGAAGTGTTTCACAGCTCGGACAGCAGTTCTTTTACGCAAGTACGTACCTAAACAAATTCTAATGAATTTGGTCTGGTTTATTGAGGTTGTATTGTGGAGATTAAAGTCGTTGGCATACAAAGACGATCACATCTCAAACGTTGTTTGTCTAATTAATGAACAGCTTATCCACCCCTTAAACGACAGTGCTAGGATCATTCTGCCTCATATCTTAGCACTTGCGATCTGAAAACCTCATCTGTATTGTGTCCTTTTGTCAACTCGACAATTTTGCAGTGTGAAGCAGGTTTCAATTTTTTGTAAATCAGTGCACCCATTAAGGAGAATCGACTTAGGATCAAGCGGAACATGCAGTCCGTTGCACCACCGTAACATAATGCCATTGTTCGTGCTGAATAATACGTACCTTTTTCTTGTTCTCATGTTGTCTTCGGTTTCAGTTGCGTGTCCGCACTCGATCTGAGACATTACATCTTGACAAGCACCGATCTCATTCAGTGCTTGGCCGATCGTTGGACGGGGCTGGTGAGCTTACATCTGGACAGTGATCATCCGTTTCAAATTGCAACCGAAGGGATCTATGCCCTGAAACGTGAGTTACCCTCAAAGTCATTTCAACTTGCCAGAAATATACCGTCTATTGATTTTCAACACCCGTGAATCCGATTTCAGTTCGAAAACCACGGCATCGCATTCTCTAGTTGGACTACTCTGCCGCTTTTCTGGTATGCCTCATCTTTTAGAACCATATGCAATTCGTTGCATTAGATTCCAAAGTCAGGGTGACCATTTCTTCCAAATACCAGCGTACGTTTGTATGTAAAGCCTTCCCCCTCCAGTGTACTTTTGCATACTGCCGTTTCGCGGCGAAAGATATTTAAGTTTGGTTCGATAAGCACAGAATCGCTCAACATTGATATAAACAGTGGGTGATCTTTCTAGTTTGAGCGAGTTTTAACGTAACAGAAAGTGACAATAAATAAGTAACACTAGCCAAGACAGTGAATGTACAATCAATCTGAGACGAGGTCAGAGTACAACGGGACCAGTTCTACTTCTTGTGCCGAACGCTGTAGACAAATTTAAGTCCTAATCGCTCAACGTCCGATTTGACAGGACTGATAAAGGTTTTCGGTTGTCCCCCGGGGCGGTAGGACCACCCTGGGCATGGAGCGTGCGAGGCACTGGTTTGAGATCTTCGTGTTTGGATGTCATAGTGCATGTCCAAGCTACTGCACTGGTCGGGGCTGGAGGAAAACGGACAGCTTTTCGGTATCGAAGCAGTGTTGTCGTATCTCGTCGTTTAAAAACGTTTTGCGCCAAGCCCCTCTGCAGATCGGTTCCGGACACTTCCAACTTTTTGATGACTTCAACGCGTAGTGGCCGTTTTGCATTCGTAGGTCAGTATGGGAAGAAATCTACGCCACTAAGAATCGGTTTTAAGGCGATCTGACTGCCCCCCAGAATGATGATGATGTCATCCGTGGATTCTAGGTCAGCGAGAAAAGCTGGACACCAGGGTAATCGCTGAACGCCTGACGAATTATCTAGTCACAGGTGTTACTAAGCAGCACCGGTGACAAGGGACGGCCCGGTCTAAAGCCGGAATTAAGGGATAACTCACTGGAGTCTTCTCTATGTGCGCGTTCTCTCGCGCGTATTTGCTTAGCATGACCTCTTAACACCGACAAGCTTATCAAGTATTCCAGTCGGTTTTTGAATAGTTCACCATGGTTCTGTGTCGACTGAGTCAAAGGTGGCCCGGAAATCACTGAAGCAAATTGCGATCGATTGTTGAAACTTGTACCGATGCTCTAATCTGTTAGTCTCCATATGGATTCCTCCGCCCTGACACAACGACAACGATCAATATGCGATGGGAAATATGGTCACTCGTCGTAGTGTCATAATCAACAGAGTCTGTTCATCAGTCGTGTTCAATATGAGCAAGATACATTTCTCTCAACAAAGAAAGAAATCAAACGAATTGACTCGCTTTATGCTAGTTAACTGAGATCCCCCCACCCAATTGCGGGATATGGCTCAGTGTCACGACCAGTGAATTTTGCATTCACAAACTTGCATTATCGACGTGATACTCTCTTCATACTTTCCATTATTTCCGATTGAGGTTGCTGCTGAGAGGTAGCAGCCAGGGCCACCGCATCTAGCTCATAGTTATTGGTTGTTTGAACTGAACTGAACTAGTGTTAGTGAACTCCAATGCAGGCACAACAGTAACCGCCTATGACAAAGCATCCTTTTTCTGTGTGGAAAGAAAACGAAACCAGTGACGTTGAGAGTATTAACAGTGCATTCGCCCACCCATAAAATGACTCTACAATTTCACTCATCCCAAAGAATGACGTGCAAATAAACGCCGTCCCTCGCAGGAGTGCTCAGGCTCCTTCGTGCGTCTAAAATAATGTAAGCTATTGGCTCTGATGGCCTATCATCATCAATTTTCGACAAGATACTGTTGCTCTGACCGATGTATTTTCTTCTCTTTTAAACAAATCTTTCTGATCGTATTCTACTCCCGACTGCTGGAGACCGGTCACTATGCTTCCGATACTTAAACCTAGTAATTCTAGTGTTTCAGTTAAACGCGTTCGTCCCATCGCTTTAACTTCATCTGGTCCTAAACTTGCGGAGCTGGTCATTTTTGAACGCTTGAATTCCCCTGTAAATGCTCCCGACGATCCCTTTCAGTTTGCCTACGAACTGAACAAGTCCACTGTAGATGCTATCGCTTCCCTAGTACATCGTAAAACTATCAACAAAGTCTGTATGATGTGCTTTTCTAGGCCACTCATCCGCTTTCGATTCTGTTCTGCGGTCTCTCCTCTTTCATAACCGGGAAGCGTTTGGCTGTCAAACACCCTTATTTTCATGGTTGTCGGATTATTTTACCTACAGAACTCAGTGCACACGACTGGGTTCTAAAACATCCAAACCTTTAGAGACTAACTGAGGAGTGCCACCGGGTGCTATCCTTCCTCCCAATTTCTTTTCCACTTCAATAATGACCTGTTAACCAGATTCCCGGTCCATTTATTTAAATATGCTTATGATGTGACTCTTCGTCAAGTCATTTCCGTAACGCAGGGTTTCAATAATTTTTCCAGTAATCTGTCCCGTAGTTATGATTTTTCTCTTCGATCGGGTTTAACTTTAAATTTATCAGAGTGCTTTGAAGGCACATTTACCCTTTCTGGATTGGCTAATCCGTGCGACTCGTCTGTCATTTCCACAGAACCGCCAACTAGAGTAGGTTCTGTTCGGTATTTCGGAATCAGCATCGATGCAAATCTGAAGTGATCGTCCCACATTTAAAACTGTTTGGAGAAACTACGCAGGCTATCTTACCAGATACGAAAGCCTAGGGATTCTAACATGAAACAGAGTACTATTTTCCTTCTCGTTTATCAGTGTATTTCTCCTGCTCTCTACTGCTCCCCAGTTATTTTTACTGGCCTATTGAAAGAAGATTTTAAAATTCTTTGTCATGGTCTGCCCAGTATCAATCAGATATCTTTCGTGTCCTTAACTGACTTGTCTGCTAAGTTGTGTGGATTACCACCGGCAGCATATAAAAAGTTCGCTCGCAAAATCCATTCAGATTCTACTCATCCTTTGTATAATTTTCTCTCCAAGTGTAACTCTGTCGCCTCTACACGTTCCTCTTTTCGATCCATACCCGCTCACCTTAACATATACAGAAACTCTACTATTCCTCGTCTGGCCCGAATCCTCACAAACCGGGCACGAGTATCAGCTGTATTTCTTAGCAATTTTCGGTGTGCAGTCGATATGACTCAATGAGATGCTAATTGTAAAGTTTTCTTAACTGAAATGCGGACGCCTGTCTACGCAAAAGTCTGACTAAATACAAATATAAACAGCGGTAAAACCAAGGATGATCCAAACACGGTGCATCATCTCAATATTGCTAACTTTATCGCTCCATACTGCTGTCGCTACATTTTGTTATTGTCGGTGACCGAAAACCATCGACCGGCTTGTCTTCCAGACTCAGGTTGTGAATCTCACAACCGTCACGTTCACTGTGACGGTATTCATAAGCTTTCAATTTCAATGAAGCATCGGATCAACATCATGAGTGTCTCAGTTCATCGTAGGCTACCTGAGTTTTGGATTTGTGCGTATTTACCCCTCATGAGCTGCTATCATTGTTTGCTACGTGGCTGCCTTAACACGGATAGATGTTCGTGGTCTAGTATTACTTCAAAATAACTAAAGTCCATTCGTGAATTAGTATTTTACATTCCTATGCTGCAAATCACGAGTCAAGTGAAATCTCATCTGTTGAGTTGTGTAGTATACATACTCCTTATGTTCAAACATTAGTATTGGTAAACTTCACATAAATCTGTGGATAGAATTGTAATGTTGTAGATGTGGTCTACCGCTAGGTAAGACCACTGCTCTCTTGTCGTATTTTATTCACTCCGCTAGACTTGTCTTAAGGGTCGTATAGATCGTGTTATAGGCAACCGGCCGTTTCGTAATAAACGGGTGCGTTGGTGATCGTGAATTCCCTTCTAATGACGTATGAACCGTCACAGATACGATCCCCTTTTCATCCAGTTATATTGCGGATAGATACACGATCAGAGGCTTTGATGGAGGAGTCTCATATGAAAACTCGTTTTTCGTAGCCCGGTATTATACAGCTCGCAAGTTTTATTAAACTTAGCCCACTATTCACATTTGCGTTTTCATATTCTGCTTGACAACGCACCTTTGTTCCCTGTGCTAGGTTATTGGTGTATAAATAATAGGTGAAACAATTACTCAACCGATGGTGTACACTTTTGCTTAAACATGGAATAAACAACAGATTCCTTTGTTTTTAGTAAGTTTCTTAGCACTCAATGACTGGCTGCAGTCCCGTCTAGTAATGCACATTAGTTTATTAGGCTGGAGAAAGCCGTGCTAGCCAGAACGATTGACATTATAATCCTCAATATTCAACGCTGAGTTATGATCACACGCCGAGATATCGTATGTACTTTTTTCCTCCTTTTACACAGGTCTCCAAAATCTAACCTCGCTCAGCCTTTGTGGTTTACACTCTGTAAGCGACGAGACGCTTCCTTATTTGCTGGGTAAGTTTTTCCCCCGCGTGTGACTAACTGTACATTTCCCCCTATTTCTTTATTTCTAACTGGGTGCCGTCGCGTGACCAAAATCCTTTAGGACTAAATATGCACGCACGAATGAACGCGACGCGATGCATTCAAGGCTAATGCATGTCATACCCATAGTCCTGACGTTAACGATGATCTCATGTGCAGTCATCTCGGGGTCGTTTATCGTTGACATAATTGAGCGACCGGTCTTAACGCTTTATCCTCACCGTGGTAATAATGGCACTGTCGAGGGACACCTAGAGAACATCAATGCACTACTTCAGTACGACGGGAGGTAATTCACCTAAGACCGAAGCTTTGTTGTGCGCAATTGTCTACAGGCACCGGTAGGTTCAACTGTTTGAGGCAAAGTAAAACTGTTGAAGACAGGCAGCAACATATTCAGGCAGCGAGGCAAATCTCAACGCTGAGTTGTTCAACATCAACGGTGGGCTTCCTATGTATAAAATAATTACCACAGCCAACGTGGTGTAGGACTAGTCTTGACTGACAAGGCTGAGGCTGCCCTTTTAGACTGGATCCCGGTTAACAGTCGTTTATGTGCTGTGAGACTCCAAGGGTCAGTTGGCGTTCTAAAGAATAGTTATGTTAAACGCATTTTGTTTGTGATCTCGGCGTACGCCCCAACGGACTGCAGCTCAGACGCGCAGAAAAATGAGTTCTACGATGAACTCGCCATCCCCGTTCGCAGCATTAAGGGTTCTGACATTGTAGTGCTAGCTGGTGAATTCAATGCAGAAGTTGGCTAACTTAGTGTGTCAGAAGGCTGTTTAGGTGGGCGTTGTGCTTTACCCGCTGAGCGTACAGATAACGGGGATAGGCTTCTCCAGTTTTGTGCAGACAATCGACTGTTCTTGTCTAGCACCAATTTCCGACACAGCTCGCGTCGCACAGCGACATGGCGCTCTAACTCTACAGGTACTTTGAGTCAAGTTGATCATATTGCCGTAAGCTACCGGTGGCGCAGTTCTGTTCACAACTGCAGATCTTACTGGTCCACGTACGTAGAGTCAGACCATGCATTAGTTTTGATGCGATTATCTCTCCAGCTTCATGGTCATCGTCGCAAACCGCAAACCCGATTAGCCGTGCAACGTATGTGTGATCCAGAAGTACGCACCCGGTATGAGCAGAAGCTAGCACGTGAGTTAGGATCTACGACGAACAGTAATGTAGATGAGCATTAGGCTCATATCCAACAGGGGCGATGCACGTTGCAGCAGGTTTTGCCTGTGGTTCTAGATCCGTTGTCCATCAAAGACACTGGATCTCACAAGAGTCGCTGAGTATAATGGAGCAAAAGCGTCAGTTCTCGAAGTGTAAAGAAATGGATACGATGCGGAGAAATCTGCAAAGGCAGGTTACGCAAAGCCTTGAGAATGACTGCGAAAATTGGTGGGTGAAGGTGGCTGAAGAAATGGTAATAGCAGCTGCTTCAGGTAGCAGTCAGAAATTGTTGAAACTTATTCGTGACACCGACGGACGGCGCACCCAGGTCAGTGAGACGATTTGCGATAGGAATGGAGAGCCCATCCATAGCAACCAACAAAGGCCTCACCGTTGGGCTGAATACTTCAAGGGACAGTTTAACTGGCCGCACGCTAGTGTATTTACTCCTGTGCCAACAACTGCGACTCCTTCGGTGTTATCACTTGAGCCCCCATCGGAAGTAAAAGTGGAGTCATGCATTCGATCACTAAAGCGAGGGAAAGCGGCAGGTCCCGACGAACTTCCTCCAGTTCTTTTCAAACTGGGTAAAGGTGCTTTGATAAAATCACTTACCGTCTTGCTCCGTGACATTTGGAACGCGGAGCGTATTCCGTTAATATGGAGTGAGTCGTTGATTGTTCCCATCTTCAAGAAGGGAATACGCAATGACTGTAGTAATCATCATGGGATTAGCTTAATTCCGATAGTCACCAAAGTATTAGCCTCGATTCTACTGCACCGTCTTACACCGGCTCGCGAGAGGAATGTCCGCGAACAGCAGGCTGGATTCCGCCCAGGTCGAGGATGCATCGACCAGATTTTTACTCTTCGCCGACTACTTGAAACGCGTCACACGCATCGCCAACCGACAATAATGATTTTCTTAGACTTGGAAGGCGCTTTCGATTCAGTCGATCGAGCATCGCTTTTCAGTGCTGTTCATCGAAAAGGTATGCCCCAGAAGTTCGTAAACCTACTGAGATCTTTGTACTCCCATACTTCTGGCCGCGTACGAGTTTACGGTGAACTGTCCGGTCGGTTCGAAACGACCAGCGGTGTTCGACTGGGATGTTTCATTTCTCCATTCCTGTTCAACTTCGTCCTGGACGAAATAATGGAGAATGCGTTGCAAAATCTTCAGGATGTAGGCGTTGAACTAGGAAATAGTGGAAAGCTGTGTGACCTAGATAACGCGGACGACGTTGTCTGCTTGTTCGAATGCACGGAACATGCTCAACGTGCACTAGATAGACTCTCACGGGCTGTAGCTTCATTCGACATGCATTTGCACCTTCAAAGTGTAAGGTGATGTTACAAGACTGGATGTCAACGATTCCGGGCTTGATGCCCGATGGGGAGGTACTGTCAGTTGTCGACCACTTCACCTACGTCGGCAGCAGGGTGACGACAGATGGGAGCACAGTTGTGGAGGTGAGTACGCGGATATCCAGGGTTCGAGTGTAGTACACTGGACTGAAGCACTTATGGCGTCGATCTGACATTTCACTGAAGTCGAAAGGTCGTATATAATGTGCCGCAGTGCGTTCAGTTTTGTTGTATGTTTGCGAGACTTGGGGTCTGCGTGTGGAAGGCATTCGTCGTCTTGAGGTTTTCGACCATCGATGTTTGCGCACTATCGCTAGGATCGGGTGGAATGACCGAGTGAGCAATGATGAGGTCAGAAATCGAGTATTGGGTATTAATTCTGAGAACGTTTTGTCACAGCGTATCCAGGTTAGTTGACTTCATTGGTTGGGACACGTGTTACGTATGGCAAATACACATCTGCCGTACTGTGTCCTATTCTCTGTTCCTCCTCAGCAGTGGAAAAAAACCACATGGAGGTCATTAAATGACGTGGCAGCGAGGAGTGAGAAAATGAACAGCGAACTCAGGAAAAGTTGGTGCTTCACCTCTTAATGGTTGGGGTCCAAAAGATCCATCAACCAATTGGCTGGAGACGCTGAAGGATGTGGCAGCGAACCGCGAACAGTGGCGATCGTGTTGTCACTTTCTATCGAATCAGAATGACTGATCGATGTGCGTTTGTACAGTTAGACTGTGTATTCCGTGTGTTGGCTACTAGGGCATTCTTTCCTTTTCCCACCCATGTAGGTCCAGTCCCTGTCCATCTTGTATATACTCATACTTACTAATTCAACGTGCAACATGGTGAGTAAGGCAGTGGTGAGCGGGGCTTGCCCTACTGTTTAACGCTGTACGATGATGATGATGAGTATCCATTTGTATTGAGGCATTCAACTTTATACTTTATCGTGCTAATAGATCACTTTACTTGAGTCTTCCGTCTATGTTTATTTGACTGTTTTTCCCACTTATTTAATTGTTTGATCAACGGTGATGGAATATTTTGTTTGTTAAAAGGTGGTTCCAAAAGACTGACCACAGTTAAAGGATAATATAATAAAACTGATGAGATTTCCGCAGAAGACTGTGGTGTCTCAACTGGGAAACAAAGATAAATCAGTCAAAGCGATCAGAGTTGTGGAGTTAGCTAGCATCTCTGAGAAGCAGTTTCTCTGACTGACTGTTCTGGATATTGTTCTCAAACGTGTGTGCCGGTTGGTTTTACTCTTTTTTGCGGGACACATTTTCATACTACATTGATCAGAACAAATAAGTAATACACGTTTTTAAATCACAGACGGTTTATAAAAACAGTATCAATATAAAAACAGGGTGTATTGGAAATTAAAACTAAATTAACCAAACGAGGTATATATATATATATATATATATATATATATATATATATATATATATATATATATATAATAGAAAAGTCAAGGCGTACGCTGAGTTGTAAAACGTTTATTGTGACGTTTCGATCCAAACTGGGACTCGTTGTCAAACGTGAGTGAATGGGACGGCTGGTTCCGCACGTTTTTGGTGTGTTGCTCGTCTGTCCGTTTCTCGGTTTTTCGCCATCGGTTTTGCCAGGGTGACGTAATGCTTATCAACGTCGACGTGTGGGTTGAACGGGTTGATCGAACGGAGGGCTTCGAGGATCAGGCGCTCCCCCTTCTTCTTTGCTCGGGTGACTACCCTTGCGCTATCGATTTTGACCTCGTGACCTGTCTCTGCGCCGTGATTAAAAATCTGTGAGTGTGGGTCGGCACATCGTAATGCTAGTTTATATTCGTGTAGGCGAGTACGTAGTTGTTTACCTGTCTCGCCTATGTATTCCTTATCACATCCTGGGCATGGGATAGCGTAGACCACTCCTGATTGATCATGCTGGTCCACACGATCTTTTCCGTTGAATAGGGCTGTCCGCAGGGTGCTGACGGGTTCGTGGGCAACTTTGATGCCCAACGATTTTAGCATACGATCTACTGCCCCTGATGCTCCTCGTATGTATGGTAGCACGACCATGCTTTCTGGGCTACTTTTCTTTTGGTTTTTTTGTTATTTCGGATGCAAGAGTTTACGAAGCTTTTTGGGTAACCGTTTGCCATGAACAACTTGAAAAGCCTGGTCAGTTCCTTTTTTCGGAGTTCGGGTGTGCTGCAGTGTGTGTCGGCCCGGTGGAATAGGGTGCGCACACAGCTCTTCAAGTGACATGTTGGGTGGTTGCTTTGGAAGTTCAGTATGCGGCCGGTTGTCGTTGGTTTCCGATAGACCGTTGTTTCTAGATTTCCGTTTGTTTGCCTCATGATCAGAATGTCTAGAAACGGCAGTTTTGCGTCGCTATTCTTCTTCCTTTGTGAATTTTATTCCAGGTACGAGCGTGTTCAGATGTTGATGAAATCGATCTAGTTCAGACTTTTCTAGTATCACAAATGTTTTATCAACGTATCTGATCCACAAACGAGGTCTGATTGTTTCGAATGCTTTGGCTTCGAATTGCTTCATGACTGCATCTGCTAGCAGGCCTGAAAGCGGCGACCCCATCGGTGTGCCTCGTATTTGTTTGTATACTTCTTCATTGAATTGTAAATAGGTTTCCAGGCAAAGATCCACCAGACCCATTAGGTCTCTTGTAGATAACATCGTTCTTTCTTGTAGGCTGGAGTCGTTTTCCATCAGGCTTCGGATTCCGTCTAAGGCCATCTGCCTTGGGATGCTCGTGAACAGTGATGTGACATCAAAGGAAACCATTATTTCATCTGTTTTCATTCTGAAGTTTCTTATTTGTTTCAGAAAAGCAATGGAGCTTTTTGTGTCGCAGTTGTCCTCTGAAACAGTCGGGCACAGGAGGCTGAAAAGATATTTGGCTAGTTGATAGTTCGGGGCTGTAGTGGACGCGACGATTGGTCGTAGTGGCACCTGTAGTAGATGCAGTCGGCGCCCAGCTAAATTGGGAGTGAAAGTGTTCTGCCCCGCGATCTAGTCTGCGCGACAGCTTGGTGATTAGTGTCCCAGCGTTTCGCTGATTGTCTTACTAACATCTGTTTTCGCGGCCCAGTGGCGCGAATGAGTTGAAAGAGCTTCCTGGAGTCGCAAGAAGCGGAAGCTGCTTCCATCTCAAGGACACGTTCTGACCAGCATGTCTCACGATCAGCACACAAACTGTTCTTCAAACGCAGCAATAACAAGGAGTTTAGAGAAATTCAAATTCTTTGGGTATGATGGACCGTACCAAACCCTGGTCAGACCGGCATCCAGTCGCTCCCAGCGTTCATCGGCATCAGACGGAGCGGTGCATTCCAGTGGCCGGGCCAGCGAAGTCTAAAATGCTTCTAGCATTAGAGGGTCGTTCAGCTTGTCGATATTCAGACGAACATGATTCGAACCAAGTGTAATGAGGAGGGGTTCTCGTACCTGTTTATTTCATTAGAAAGTGTGCTGAAACATCGATTGTGCAAATCATAAAGGTGGACGGAGAATTAGAATAGGTTGTCATCTCAGAAGATGATGTACTCCGAGCCAAGCAGATATTTCCAATGTGGACTGCATAAGGTCTGTTCAGAAAAATATGTTCATATTTAGTGAAGTATAAGTTATTTTTCTCAGGACTGTTCATAAACCAAGTTTGTTGATAGACCCTAATTGCTGTTATCATAAGTGATAATACTTTCTCCGCCACTTTGAATTTTCTTAAGATAGTCGGCTCGGCACGAACAAAAGCCGTTGTACCGGACTGTTGTTTGCTTTATCTCAGTTTTCAGTATAACTTCAACATAATGACTTCAGGATGTTTTTATTCTGATTTTACTGGCAATAGCTTCAAAGATCTTGACTTTTCTAAGCAATGAACGAATATTGCCTGATGAGATTATGGGAATTTGAGCCTTTCCGGTAGGACATCTTTGGAGACCCACTTGTCAACCTGCGCCGTGTTTACCTTACAGTTCCCTTCCTTCGTTTGACTATCCGTTTGGTTTTATTTGGATCTTTGACGCCCAAACCCAGGAGATGTGCATTGTACACAAAAACATGAGGTGCTTGAAAGTGGTGTAAATGACGAGATGCGTTGTCGTCAAAGTATTTCAAATAGGAATTGTGATAAGTGAATCGGATAGGTTGATATCTGACAAAAAGCACCGCCAAATCCAAAATCCCGGCAGTATACGTAATACCGTCCGTCAAGCAATGACCATTTCATGGTGATATGTATAGTTGTGCAACCCTTGGTCAGCTGATATGCTGTTGAATTATTGCATGGCTTCCTTTTCAACCAGGGTTTTCATCTGGTGCTTTTCTGTTAAGTAAACCTCTTCCTTAATAGGAGGTATGCTTTCCCATAATCAAGAATTAGAACAGCAAAAACACAAATCTTGCTGTGAGTTGAAGCAAAACAACGTTAGACCCACTTGATCATCTGTATCAGTTTCCCAAACCTACTGTTCTGAACCGTTTAAAAAAATAGGATGAGTGCTAGTGTTGCGAGAAAATGGAAACTAAACCGTACCAGCATCGAATGAACGTGCCCCCACATCGTCCCATTTAGTGGTGGCCTAATGACGTTTTCGAACTCAAGTTGAAACTAGCCCCGTTCAGTTAAAATCGTCCCCCAATCCTTACTCCCTATAACGGGGCAGAATTGAAACAGTTGGAATCACTACTTCTCTCCGAGACCAAAATCAGTGATTCCGGTTGGATAAACAGTTGGGCGGTGGAACAGTCATCTCCCCAGTGTGGTCAAAGACGAGTGGTCAAATTGGAACTGAACGGTATGGGTTCACTACTCACGGATTCCGGGTTGAAAGCAATTGTGCAACTGTTTCCACGACTACAGTCCCTCCGTATTGCTCAAAGTCACGTGAGTTCCTCCTGATACATTTCGTACTTTCATGTTTTTAATTGTAATTTTTAATGGCCAGCCTTTTATGAATTTGTCTTTCAGTATTAGGGAATACCAACGTCGTTTGGATGAACACAAAACTGATTGGATTCAGGGTCACTGTTTATCACCTCTGGATTAACGCTTGTCTCTGAAATAGATCATTACAGTCACAGCTTTCCCGTGCATTGTTTTCCATGCTTCGCTTTAGGATAAGGACCAATGTCGTCTATAATAATTGATGTTACATTGGAGCAGGTCTTGTTCCTACGATTGATTCCACTGATTGTTGATTACGGTCATTTTTGTGCTCTCTTCATCTTTTCTTAGATCAGGGGAATTACTTGTGATGAACCAGTCTCACCTCCACAGAACCTGGCAAAGTTGGATGTATCCGGATGCACACTTATGCATTCGTTACCCCAAACGATAGTGCCACCAGTGTTGCAGAAAGTCCCGTCCGATCGCTACTCTCTTTCAGGTCTTCGAATATTGCTGATTGGGCGCTGTGAGCAGCTGGATTTATCCGAACTGCTGTCTCAAATAGAAGGTTTGTCTATTCCGAGAACAAACTCATTCGGTTTTCTGTTTTCAGTTCTGTTAACTTCTACAACCTCACCAAAGTTATATAAGAAAGTCAGAAATGACAGCAGTTTGCTATTATTATGTTACTTATCACGTCTTACTTATTGAAATGGGAGACGGAAAAAGCTGCGGCGGTCGGCAACAGCCCCAACCTTTTCCGTCTAATCAGAAATACCGGTCCACGAAATCCAGGCGTTAGCAACCTAATCATAGAGGCGAACAGCTCACTGATTCAAACTCATGCGTCGTCTAATTCGTTGGGCGGAGTCTTTCGAGAAACAGTTTAATTGGGTTTTGTCTACGACAAGCTTGCTAAGCAGGACCATAGTTCCAGCTCTGGTTGTAGACACTAGTCGTCCGTCAGAAGCGGAGGTTCTCCGTAACATAAGCTACCTTAAACAATACAAGGCTGCTGGACGTGATGGGCTGCCTGCGTCTGTTTTCAAAGACGGTGGCTCAACATCATTATTGGAGTTGACAAAACTCCTCGGTTTGGTATGGTATAGGGAATAAATTCCAAACAGTTGGTGTTAATTAATGATTGTACTGATTTTGAAAAGGGGTGACAGGTCCTGTTGTGGAAACCACAGGGAAATAAGTCTGGTTAGCATGGCATCTAAATTGCCTGCTGGTAATATTCTCCACCGCTTATCAACCACTCGCGAACAGTGCTCGCCGGAGAGCGAAGCTGGATTTGGTTCTGGTCTATGTTGTATTGATCACAGCTTCACTCTTCGACAAATTTTAGAACATAGACACACCTTCCGTAGGCCCACTGTCCTCGTTTTTTAGTCTAAGGTGGCTTTCAACTTAGTCAACCGCGCAGTTCTCTGGTGCTGCCTTTTCTTGAAGGATGTACGAGAGAAATTCACTTCCATCGTAAGTCTCTTTACATGAACATCCGAAGCCGAATTCGGTCTTACGGTAATCTTTCACCCGAGTTCACCACAAGGAATGGCGTAAGTCATAGTTGCCCCCTCTATCCTTTTCCATTTAGCTTCCTGCTTGATCGGGTCCTACTGACCGCACGTTTGTTATGGGCAGACAGTGGCATTGCAATTTTCCCGGGTGGAAATATATCAGACCTTGAATATGCGGACGACGTAATTCTTCTAAGTGGACATCCAAGTAAGTTGCAAGCCTTTCTGGACTGCTTGAATCACTGCGTAGTGATGCGTTTTGCACCTTCAAAGGGCAAGATGCTGTTGCAGAATTGGGTCGGTCCAACATCAAACCTTTCACTGTCTGGGCAACTATAGACCTGGTCTATAAGTTCTGTGATCTGGACAGCTGCATTTAACCTGGAGGTCGAATATCGGCTGAGGTGTCTTTGCATATACAGGAGGCTCGTTTGGTTTTTGCCAACTTCAGTTATCTGTGACGTTGACATGACATCCGTTTATCTATCAAGGGTCAAATGTACGCTGCAGCAGCCAGATTCGGGCTTCTGTATGGTTCGGAGACATGGCCGATGCTGTTGGAGGCCATAGCAAGATTGTCGGTATTTGAGCACCGATGTCTTCGTATCATAGCTCGAATATGTTGGAAACACCGACTAAACAGTGGTGAGGTTCGGCATAGAGTCTTAAGTTAACGATACAAACCTTTAGATGAATCACTAAAGCTCACCAGGCTTAGATGGTTGGGACATGTGTGTGCATGTCCTCTGACAGGATTCCACGGCGCGCAATGTTTGCCGGGGCGAGTACCGTTCGGAAGACGAGTAATGATCCCAGTCTATGACATGGAAGAAAGGTATGAAAAATCTAATCTGTGGACTTGGTCATGTAGGGCCTGTTAGACTTCTTGGACGGGGTTCAAGAAATCCTCCCACTCTGTGGTTATATACGTTAGAGGAAATGGCTAAGTGTCGTGATCACTGGCGCTCTTGTATTCACAAACTTTCTTTATCGACTTGATACCGATACTTATAGTTTTTTTATTGCTTCTTTAATATTCCTGTCCTTTCTCATTGTTTCCGATTGAGGCTGTCGCCAAGAAATAGCAACCAAGGCTACCGCACACAGTACATGGTCAATGGTTGTCTGAACTGAAGTGGGCTGAACTACCTCATTGAGATTTCGATTAACTCACTCTTCAAAATTTCCGGGTCAGTGTTGTCGATCCTCTGCCCTGGTAGCTCACCGTCCATTCGAATACACTCGTGAGTAGACATAAAAGACGAACACACGTGAAAACAGGTTCTCGATGAAGTGTGCTACTGATACCGACATAGCTTTATGTTACCTAGTACATTTCCACTACTCAGTTGCCATCTGTTTTTATGAGAATGTGGTTTAGGCTGTTTTGTGTGAAGATTGAATTGGAAATATGCACTGTATAAACTCTTATTCTAAGACCCCGCCAAAGAACTGTGATTGCCATAGACGAGTGAGATGACAATGGCGTTCTTGTTATCACATATCTTTGAGAATAAACAGGTAGATCTTGGGTAGCTGATAGGGTGATGTCGGCAAGTAGGTCAGATGAGTGGTAAACGAAGTGATTCTTTTGCCATGAAGAAATTCCCATCAATCATTGAGAAGATAGATCTGCCCTCTCAGTTTTCTCACATTGATGAACAGTAACTTTTGAACACTTATTCTCCGAATGTCTGAAGGGTATTGCTAACTATAGACTATAGCTAGATCACTGTCTCGTCAGATTAACCCAATAGATCCCTCTGATTTCAGATAGGCCATATCACGTCGTAAGGTAATCAGCAACAAGCACATCGCTCCTGAAATCACGTGTCTAATCGCTTAGGAAAAGGACTCCGGTCTGGACTGTTTCCCGGCATCGGGAACACTGAAACTTGTAAGCTAAGCCAATCAGAACTCAATTACGGTAATAATGACCCCTATCCTGAAATCGGGAGATGGTAGAAACAGTGTAAAAGTGTTGTGATCAAACCGAACGCAACGCTTGGTCCCTTTCCAGAGCAGTTCCCCGAAATTTCTACCCTTCCCATTTCCCTCCCATCCGTAATTCCTTTGGAGATCTTGTGTGTGAGCCATACGAGAATCCTGACATCTTTACTTCCAGGCTTACCTCTAATTACACCTTGCCCAAGTAATCCACTGCTTCGGATTCACCCTCTTCCTATAACCACTCTTTTCTACCTTTCATTACCACCAGGAAAGTTAGGCAAACACTGCGTTCTGTGAACGCACCCATACCATCCGGTCCGGATGGTATTCCATCCATCGTCCCTAAAATGTGCTCCAGAACCGGCTTCTTATTAACGTCATCTTTTCTGTCTCTCGCTTCACGGTGCTGCTTTCCCAACCTCTTGGAAACGTGCCTTAGTTTTTCCTATTCCCAAACACGGTGACTTCTCCAACCCCACCCAGTATCCCAACATCTGTCATTTTGAAACCACTATTTCTGACCGATTACGCATGTTCCTCGGATGGGAAGAACTGCTGAGTGACCGGGCTTCCAAATGCCCTAGTATGGTCGACTGTAGGTATCTCAAACTCCGAGTTTGTTACTCACTCTGAACACCTCTCGAAATGCTTCCAAATGACTACGCGTCTGTCACAGCCTCTACTGAGGAAGTCCTACACACTGCAGGTGTTTTCATAGAAGTGTGTGGGCAAAGGCGAACGCCCAGCGCTCTCCACCAGGTTGACTGACTAATAGTCAGTCTAGGGGACATGGCTAAACCCTGATTCCAAACCAACCATGGATGGCGTATGAAGCATACAACACTATGTTCACCGGCATCTATGGTCGAGGGGTGTACCGGGCACCCAGGATGTTTGGCCTCATCCGAAGTGCGTATGAACCGAGTAATCATTTACCGGCTCTCAGGGGTTCCCAGAAAAGGCGAATAAACCACACAATTGGTCACCGGCCCATCTGGACCAACACTGCTGCCTTTCAGGACGTGCTTGGTTGCACAAAGGCTAGAGATGCATCCTCGAATAAAAATGCCCACTCTGAACCGAGCGATCGAGTAGTACAATAGCACCCACGCTAACAACAATGCAACTGATAGTATTCTTTCAGAAAGTTCGTTACGCTCTTCGGACATGCTCGCACTGACACTCTCACAGCGTACACACGTTGATTGTTCGAATCTCACACCACGGTCCCCATACACACATTTTCATATTCTTCGGTAGCTGCAGTTTCTACCGTACTTGCGATGGTGTCTTTGAGGAAAGTCTCGTTCCTGTTCTCTCGCGCCCTCCATGTAGTATCCAAGTCTAACCGAATCCGCTTCCGCCAGCTGGTGCTCTTCTTACCCGCGGTTTTCGTTTTAACATGTCACATTTGATACGCGAACGTTGATGCGAACAGGACAGTAGGCGTGTTTAGCACGTACGCTAGAGACCCTTTCCATCGACGTGTGTTGTATTCAAGAAACTCGCACTCAAACCTCCAGCTCGGTCGTTCGATTGATGCTTGTAATGAACCCGACCGAATATCGCTCGAATGATGGTTTGGAGTTTCTCGATTATCGCACTACGACCGGTAATTCGATTCCAGGATGACCCGTACACGCAAGGGGGAACACAGCAGAAAAGACCTTGAGTTCAACCGTATATTTGGTGCTGGACCAAAGGCGATTGTACGTTGCTGCTCCGCTGCTTGTATGCAATTTTGTGTGACCTTGTAGATTAAAACAACACCGCGCTCCGGTGAAAGTGAATTGTGCAGCTTTGCATAACGTACAACCGCGCGCCATTTAACTTCAGAGTTGATGTTGAATGTCCCCAAAAATACACAAGGTAGGTATAAACTGACTGCGGATTTGAGTTCGCCGGTATGAGTTTGTGCGGAAAGGAATTTCCCCAAAATCTTTCGTGGAGGTTAACGGTAGTTGTTTGCACGGGGACCCACTTTCGGCGGCTGTATTGGGCGTCGCTGTCGATCTGTCCGTCTTCTGGCGGCAAGAAACGGCTCACCTTCGGTTTTGATAATTGTTTGCATCTGGAATGTGTCCAGTAGTGTGTAACTGATGTGATTCAACGTTGTGACCTCCCACCGACGTCCATCGGTTGCGCAGTTGATTCTAGTGATGCGCCCATGTTCCATCTGTGGAGTTTGCTTCATAGTTAACGTGACCCGTTCTCCCTGCTACCACTACTTCACTCCACGTTGGTTTTTCCAGGCGGTAGTCGCGTGCATAAACCAAGCTTCCAACGGGAAGTCCTTTTCTTTCTGCGGATACGAGTTGAACCGTTGTTGGGAGTAGCTCCCGGTGGATTGTGCGCACTTTCCTGTTCAATAATGTCTCTGCTGGTGACTGACCACCCGGACTGGCGGGATTAGGGGTAGGTCTATACATGAAAAGGAAGGTCCTAATGATTTCCCGTGTCTCCCCCTCTCCGTGTAATTTACGGAATGCTCGTTTGAAAGTGTGAACGAACAGTACTGCTTGTCCTTTGGACTGCGGGTGGTGGGATGGTGAACGGACGTGTTGAATGTTATTCCGTGTGCAGCATTGGTCGAACAGCGCGGACGTGAACTGTGAGCCGTTGTCTGTGACGAGGTTGTCCGAAAAGCCATAAGTAGGGAAAATCGCCTGAAGGGTGTCGATAGTGGTTAGAGTGGTAGCGGCCATTTTCAAAAGGCGTCCACAAGGACGAAATACATTATACTGTCAATCGGCCCCGCGAAGTCCGGGGGGATGCGAGACCAAGGGTGCTCTGAAGTGGGCTACGGCGCCGGTGTTTGGTGCGGAGGCAACTTGGTGGCTTGTTGACTGGCACTGGCGTACAACAGCTTCGGTGTCGGCGTCCATACCGGGCCAGTAGGCATAACTGCGGGCGATGGACGTCATGGAAGCGACACCAGGGTGGCCCGTGTGGAATTGATGTGGAACGGCGCGTCGTAATGATTTGGGGATTACAGTCCGCTCTGTATACATGAGGCAGCAGTTCACCACGGACAGCGACGGGTATTGGCGACACAGGAGGTCCAGCTCACCGATGAAGCGGGTCGGCGACCGTAACAGGCAGGGCCCTGATAGTGTGGAAAAGACTTTCCCCAACAAAGCCCCCTTCTCATCCTTCTGTGATGATCGAATTGCCCGAAATAAAATTAGAAATCACACCAACTAGCACAGAAATATAATGTTCTATAAGCATGCAAATTAAGACCCTTCTATAGGCACGCAGCTTTCAGCTCGCAAGCCCATGAGTAGTTATCAAAAGTTAATTGAATGTTGTAAGCCCACAGAGTTCGATTGAACGTCTGTACTTTCACAATTGATGGACATGTGTTCAAAGTCTAAAGTGGAATGAACTGTGTTCACATAATGTTGGTTGTGCGAAAATTAACTTCGTTTCATCGGTCACGCGTCGGACTAAATGAACTTTGTCTCGGACTAAAATCCGAATGCTGAATTAATCACAGAATCACCGCAGTTTAACTTGGTTTTGTCTGGGGGCCTTGAGGCTGCGGCTGCTGGTCTTGCCAGCGTAGGTCTTAGTGAGAGGACTGAGATGGCGCTACATGACTGGATCCAGTTGACAATCAGTTGTGCTCAGTGTGAGTTGAGGGTTCGTGCAAGGTAATCAAACGCCGTCCCGGTAGACGCAATTTGTTTGTCGTCTTGGTTTATGCCTTCGTAGACTGCAGCCCAGATGCAGTCAAAGATGCCTACTATCGAGAGTTACACGATCTCCAACGTGATGTCGTGATTTTAGCCGGAGACATGAATTCTAGAGTGAGTCAGCTCTTTTTTGATGAGACGCATTTGGGAGGCCCTTTTGGCCTCGAGTCCTGTTGTTCAGGAAACGGTTGGTGGCTGTGTTCAGAACACCGCCTGTTTTTCGCCAGCACAAATTTCAGACATTCTAATCATCCATACGCCACATGGCGTCCGTCCTCTTCGGATCAACAATGGACCCAGATGGACCACGTTGCAATTGGTTACAAATGGTGGGGGTTGCATGCACGACTGTCAGTCGTACTGGAGCACTCCCCTTGACTCCGACCACGCGTTGGTCTGCACCAAGCTGTCCATGTGCTTCGGTGGGCGTGCTAAACGTACGATGTAGTATGGGTTGGACTGAGATCTGCTGTCTGATCCTTCTTGCCTCTCAACCTTCCGAAACATTCTAGCTGAGAAGCTAAGATTAACGCCAACCAGCACTGGTCCCTTATTAAGATTGCTTTATATTCTGCTGAAAGTGAGTTTTGGCTTGACTCGTCATGTTACACTTTGGATTTCTGCTGAGTCTCTACGCCTTCCTAATGCACGCCAGTCCATCCCGGCTGGTAGTTGGCATAATGCAGCACGGCTCACAACGAGACATGAAATTAACGCAAGTCTTCGTGGAGATCGTGGAAACTGTTGGTCTTAAAAAGCATTAGAGATGGAACCTGCTGCCACTGTGGGAAATTCCCGCAACCTGTTTCATCTTATCCGAGTCACCGGTGGTTAGACATTGGGTGTGTGCGAAACGACCTGTGAAGCTGCCGGTTCGCCTATCCACAGTTTGCAGCGACTTCTTGTACGCTGGTGGGCACTTTGAAGCATAGCCTACCTGACCTCCAGCGTCAGCGCATCCCGTGGTCTGCTTCGACAGATCCACCTTCTGAGGTGGAGATCCGCAAGGGAACTCAAGCTTCAGGACGCCGGGCTCCGATGATTTTTCCCGAGTTCGATTTAAAGATGATGGAATGAAGCTTGTTAGAGAACTTCAAGCTCCGTTTTCCAATATCTGGCACTCCGACAGAGTTCACTTCTTGCGGTGGGAATCGATCGTTGTCTGTATCTTCAAGAAGGACTCGCGCAGTGACTGCGCCAACCATAGAGGTATAAGTCTAATCCCGATAGCGTCTAAGCTGCTAGCGTCTGTCATTCTTCGCAGGTTATACAACACGCGTGATGATATATATATATATATATATATATATATATATATATATATATATATATATATATATATATCGTGGACATCTAGTCTACTCAGTAAGCGAACCAATCACGTCCGAGTCCACGGGAGTTCTATCCCAGCCGTTCCCTGTGAATGCCGGCTTTCCCCAAAGCTTCGTACTTGTGATCACCCTCTCGTCTATTCATGAATAATCAGTTCAAGACCGCCGGCCCAATTCACGCTTTCGCTGTTCATGCTACTCCACATTGTTCTTTTTCTTACTCCACCTCTCCGTGTCACCACCAATATCGACTGTGATCGTGGTGTTCGCAGTGTGTCAATGGATTCCGATCTCGAACATAACATACCTCCTCACCCAGTTCCCACTATCATGTTAACTTCAATCTCTTTAAAACTTCCCTTTTCAATTCTCCTCGGACACCATTCGTCCTCCCCGCAATAGTCTTCTGATTCAACGCACTTTCTTTCTGTAGTGTGTTTTCTGAGTTTATCCATAACTTCTTCGATTTGTTGGTCCCCTTCCGTATCCCGAGCTTGCTTCTCATGCAGCGCACAAAACTGGGTTTCTATTCCGCCCCAAACATTTCTTTCCTCCAGCTCGCCTGTTGTACAAAACTCAAACCAACCGCACACTAGAATATTGCAGTCACGTGTGAGGTGGAGCTTCGTCTTCTACTCTTTCCGTCCTCAGCCGGGTTCGGTATAAAGCCATCGGACCGATAGACCACCTTTCTCTAACCTCCAATCCGCCATCAGTGGTCCACCGTCGGGCGGTTGCTTGATTATCTCTTTTTATATCGTTACTATTTTTGGTTCTATTCTTCCCACAGACATGCTACTAGCCGTTCTCACCAGGTCCTCAGTTTTCGTACCTCTGCCTTTAAATCTTTTACCTCCGGACTGCGAAAATTCGCAACACTATTCCTCTGTGTTTGCACCCATCTTAAATCTAACGTTCCTCGAAAGCAGTATCAACAACATGACCCTGATCTGAACGTTCCCCCAACTTCTTTTTTACAGCACCTATTTTGGCTATGGGTTTACCTCTCTACTGTAAACTAATTCGTGTGTATTAAAAAGATGCTTCTACGATTATAAGCCACGGCTTGGCGATAATGTATGAAGAAATTGACACCAGCATCTGCGTCGGTTGGTGCTCCCCATCTCCCTGGTTGGGGCTCGAGGAATACGGATTGCTGTTGGTTAGAGACATGGCTTAGAGTAGAAGTCAGTGGCGTGAATGCTGTGCGGCCTATCTGTCGAACTCTGGTGCCCCGTAATCACAAAAAAGTCATTTCGACAAACGTAAAACAGCAAAAGCGTACGGTGAAAAAACAAGCAGCATTTTATTTCTTTACTAACTGTCTCTTTCACTGTGTTCAACTTCTCGTGTCCTCTTTTTATGATTGTTATAGGTGCTTGATTTCAAGCCCGCGTAAAAGCAGAAAAAAACTGATGTTTATGCAGAAAGCAGAGCAGTTTTTCTGTCGAAATTGGCTGTTTTTCGCCCCTGGCATTCGTTTGTTCATTAATGAAAGTTGAGTCTTGCAGTGTGTAGGTTATAAGCCATTCCGTGCCACAGAAATGCAAGGCTTTTGTCTTCCACCGTTCTTTGTCGGACAGGGTGCATCTCTGACTTTTGAGACAATTTTTTGGGTAGTTACATTTTGTGAAATGTGATTCTTTTCCAACTAATATTAACAACAAAAATGTGTTCAGTATGCGAATAATAATAACACTATCATCTCCAGAGTTCATTTTCCCTAAAACTGCCAATTCGAATCGAGTTATCACTGGTACGAAGTAAAACTCCAAATCATATCCTTACTCAGTCCTCTGTTTCTCATGCAATCACAGGTCATCCCATATGTCGACTTGATGGCCTGATCACAATTCCTTCACTAGACGGCGTCTTGCTGCAACGAGTCTTTTGTAAGTGTTATTGTTTTTGACAATTTTGGGTACCAACTGTTGAGTTCCAGTTCACCACAGATCTTGGTCTGTTAGAAAATTATGCGGCTGACCACTCCAACTCCCTTGGTTACGATTTTCGGTTGTCCTCGGTGGTATTTGCTCATAGAACGGTGCGCTTTACTCTTTCCGTCGGTGTGCGTGAGGCGACAGATGAACGTATATTGCTAGTCTTCGGCTGACACTCAACCAGTTGTTTACGGTCGTCCCAAAAAACGTCTGTGATAAAAACCACCTAACGAGTTGGTCATATCAGATAGGAAATGACTGGTACTTCCTAATCTCGATGAATCCAGGCTCCATGGTACAGGGGGATGAGATCCCGATAATAAAATCACCGTATGAGACTGTCGTAAAATTCTCCAATTTTTGGACTCACACCTAGATATTCTTAGTGTCGCCAAAGTCTTCGAAATCTCGCAGATCTCGAGTGTTTTATTTACTGCAACACGCTTGCGCGTGACTACATTTGAAGGGGTATACCCCATAGCCATCAGGACCCACTGCACAATTCGCGATAACTGGCAACCTGACTCTGAATTGAGCTTTCGAATGAACTGTTAGATACGTCTCTATTTGTCAACTTCAGTCAGACACCCGGACTCGGATCTCAGTAAATAGAAATCGAGAAGAATTTTTCATCCCACAAATGCCTCCAAATCCTAGTCAGGGTGGTTTGGAAACTCATACCTGTTACTGTCCTTCTGCGCAGCTCTTCATCTCTCAATCTTCATTAGGCTCTATTTCCTGTTTTCATCCTGAGACAGGTGATGCGAATAGAGTGCGGTGCGACAAACCATTGCTCATCATACTATCTCATACGGTTTGATCGATTCATCCAAAAATTAGCCTCGCACTTCTGTGCTCCATTCTACCCCGCAACATCGTTTAGTTGAGAGCAGAATGAAGGCAGAAAAACAGAAGACCAAGTAATAAATGGAAATCCTAAAGAAAGAAGGGTACCAAAAGCCTGATTACTTGTAAGTTTCATAGGGATACTACATTTAGTTGCATTTTTATAATCTAAAGATCTACGAATTCGGTTTGTGTTTTGAAGTATTAGGATGCGCCGACTGTCCGAAGTGTTAAGCTGACACAAGCATAAGCGCACGAATCTCAATGAACAAGCAGAAATACAAGTCTGGAAAATGCCAAAAATGAGACAATTCTGATCCGTGTGAAAGTAAGCACCCCACTACAACATGCCCACCTCAGTCACAAAGTTTGAAAAAATCTTTTGTTACTTTCACTCCAGCAAACAACCTCTCTTTTCCCTTCCGCTGAATTTTTAGCCTCCGGTTTTCCGTTGTCAGAGGTGTCTCTCACGGGTTGCAATTTTGATTGGTTTCGCGGTAACCCGAGCATTTTGGCTGATTTTCTATGCGAATGGCTCCCCACGGACACATTGACCCAGCTCAGTTTGCCTTTGCGCCCGGTACAGAGCACACAGGATGCGGATACACGAGTACGCATTTGTACCGGACTGAGCCGATTGGGTCAGTGCAAAAAGCTGGTAGATTTGGATTTAGGTGGTCAGATTGTTGGACAACAGGAATTCGACTCGATCCTCAACGCTCTACAGAGTTTACCCCATTTGAATAGACTCTGTGTGACGGATCTTCCGTAAGTTCATTCGTCCTCCCATGATTTTAAATGACTAACTTCTGATTGCACTTTTAAAGGTACATTGAAGCATAATGTTGAACCCAACGAGAGAAATTCTTCTATAGGTTATTCTGAAGAACAAACAATTCTTGCGCCACAGTTGATAATAATTCAAAGTATAACGTCGAAATTTGTATTGGGATTCCGAACACGGACGTGAACGGTTTTTTTGGTGAATAATGACATCGCTGTCTAAATCTATTGAGGCGTTTGATTGAGCTAGGTTTCCGGTTTTACCGAAAATAAATATAATTGATCTGTCTCGATAAACTCGATCATTGGTCAGGGTTTTCCTCTAAGATTATAAAAGTGACGAGACAGAATAAACTGAGCGAGGGGAATAAGTTTCCACCTCATCCAAAGTATCCAATTCATGCAGAGAATCGCGACTATCTTCAGCTTGGAGTGATGAGCAGTGAAGACCGTGGCTGGAAGCTGTGGTTATCCGCCACCCGAGGGAACCTTTGCTTTGATCTACTCTTTCTGAAGCTTGTTTCAAATAGTTCTTTTAGGTTGAAGGAGCTGATCCCATATCGAGTGTGCATCCAGCTTATCATCATTAGCCTGAACGAGGACGTTGGGCATAAGCGCTAACTTTTTGTTTTTCTCTCCCGTTTTTTAGGCTCGGCACTCAACAGGCATTGTGCAATGCTTGTCCAACCCACTGTAAAATACGTGTGCACCAACACCGTCGACCCTGAGTCTAATAAACTGATGAATAGCGTGCGAATTGAAGTGCTCGTTGTATGTGATCCTGTTTTCTTTTGCATAGAAATTCCTAAACAACCGTTTTTTTCCTTCTGGCGAAGAAAACAATTTAACATCTTTATTTTATTTGACATAAAGGAGAGTGAGAATTTTGTTTGGTAGTCTTCCCCTCCCCCAACATTGTTGTCCACAGATAGGGGACACCATTGCCGTTGTTTTTTTCTATACAAACTGAGTGGCAATAGACAGGATTTTGCTAATATCTCCGGATATGCTTCTCAGTTTAGCCGGAATCGGGACCAGAATTCGTGTGCCCAGTGGGTTTCCCTCATCATCCACGAGCACAATGTTGTTCGACTCGAAACGCGGCCAGCCATCACGGGAAGCTTGACGTGTTCCCACAATCCAGCCACGTTTTTTCTGACCGCCAACAGCTACAATCACTTTATCACCTTTACGGAGAGAAGGGAGTGGAGACTGATCAGTAATTGGTCCGGGATTGCTGTTCTAAGATCACAATGGTAAAAAAACAATGTGACTCTCTTAACACAATCTTAGACGAAAAATGACCAATTGAAATTTTACGTACAATTGCTACTGATCATCAAATGCTTAGTCCAAAACAAATCTTAGACGCACAACAGCTTCAGCATTTTGTGTCGGGCGGTGTGTGTTGGCACAGATTCAGAGGCAAACTGAAATGCTCCTAGATAACAGGGTACTGAATAATTGTTACGCGATCAGGCTTACTTCACTATCACGATAAACCATTGTTACTACTTAGTGTAGTATGAAAATTGACAGTTGGCATGTTATTGTTAGCCAACTTATTCGATATCATGGATGGTTGTTGAGAGTGGGAAACTCACCGATTCGGCCTTTGTTCTGATGATTGTACACTCTGATGCATAAGGCTGGTTTTGGAGCTAATGCAGCCGTGCCTGCGGCTAGAATTGTTTGTACGGCAAGTCCTGATTTCTGAGAGCCCGCGGGTTGGCGTTTTTTTCCACTAGAAGGAGCAGCGGTCGATGCCGCTGGGGCTATGCTGCTCCACGGGCTGTTATCAACCACGCGAAGTCGTGTTTGAGGCATGACGAAGCGAAGTGGGCCATGACCAACTGAGGCAGAGGTCCTGAAAACAATGAGAGAACTCAGAATATTATAAACAATTCTTAAATTTCTAATTCAAATAACTGTTGTGTCAGAATAACAGAACACAGGTACAGGGGTCTGAGATATTCGTATGCGATGGCTCGTATTTGAGGGTTGGCTAGCTACCGTAGGATAACTGTGGTGTTTCTCGGGGGTGGGTACACCCCTGAAGCTTCGAATTTCTAATATTACTACTGGGATCAGCAGCAGTAGGTAAATTTTCGACTTTGCCTATTTTTTTGCTAGAAAAATAGCGTTGCTTTGTCCCCGTGAGGTGAACAACATGGGAATTCGCAAATCATTAGCTTAAAGGTGGTACTTTAACCTGCAGTGATCAGATAAAGCGGAATGCACAGTAATCGGCGCTCAGTCCAAACCTGGATATGAACCGTATGATCCGGTGGTAATTGAGGGAGTCCCCGGTAGTTACGATTAGGTATCAGTGAAATTAACTTGTGAGAATGTTCGACGTGCCAATAAATTCTACCTAACTTAACTCCACAAAGCTGAAATGAATTGTAATGAAATTGCGGTAAAACCACGCAGTTCTGTGTGGATACATACACGAAAACAATATCGATCCGGGCATCTTGTTGGGTGAACTGAAACTGATACTATTTGTCTGCACTCATAATATCCAGTTTCAGTTCAACAGTGAAATGTATAGTCACAAGAACGTGGCAATGCCGTCACCTTCATAACCCTTATTTGCTGATATTTTCTTGGCAAAACTTCACAATAACCAACTGAAGTCAACAATCAAAGATTGCACCTTATACAGACGGTACGCTGACGATACCCCATATGTACTAGATGCCAAAGTTGTTACAAATGCACTGTTTCCATACAGCCCATCTAGATATTAAATTCACTTTGGAACAAGAAAAGGAAAACAGTGTACCGTACCTAGATGTTTGTGTAAGCCGTCGAAGTAGTGGTTCCGTTCAGTTATCAGTGCATAGGAAAGCAACTTGGAACGGTCAATACATTCATTTTCACAGTTTCGTACCACTCAAAGTGAAGAGAAATCTAGTACGTTGCTTGGTTAATAGAGCAAGGGAAATCTGCACGTAAGACACAATGGAAAATGAACTTTGTTTTCTGAAAAGTGTTTTCCTAAAAATCGGCTATCGTGAACGGTTCAGGAAGCCCGTATACATCTATTTGCCATTCAAGGGAGATACGAAAACTGAAGTTATTGAACGAAGACTAACAGGGGCAGTCAGTAGAGCATCCTACGCTGCACATCTACAAATTATGTTCGAGTCAAAACCGATCAATTGTTTTCGACTGAAGTATAGAATGCCGGGTACTGCAGCATCTTTCTGTGTATATTCATTCATCTGTTCCTGCGGAACTAGGTACGTTGGCCGCACAACCAGGCGCTCATTCCAACGTGTTTGTGAACACCACCCTATATGGTTGGACATAGGAGCAATTAGGACAATTACGAGTGTTGTAATTTTACCCTCTGTTGAGTCAAACCATTCAGTAGAGGTGATAAACGCTTTTCGCACCATTTAAAAAGTCCGAGGAAAAACATGTCAAGTATCGCGTCTTAGCGACAGCCGAAGCCGTGAGTATTCGACTCTACGATCCTCCCCTGTGGGCTCAGAAACAATCTGCGCAAGTACTTAAACTTCGATGGCCCGCCTCATGTTCTCAAACACGTGTGCAACCACTCGAACTTACCTCACTGCGATCAATTTCACTCGCACGTTCACAAATTAATTTTGGGTCATATTCAATGTTATGAATTGGTATGAGTGCGAAAAGCTGGAAACAAGCTTGTTCGCCACGCTGTTTCGTTTACACAGCTATATTAGATCGTGTAGCCACCTAGATTTCTGTATGACGACATTAATCTGTATTCTATATCTGTAAAATGGGGTTACCAATCAAACTGCTGCACACACACATTCATCTTAGTACAAACGTTGCCGTGATTAGTATTTATACCTATACACCAGACACGAGCACCGTGCAATCAGTCAGAAGCAAAGCCGCTTCAATAGTGGAATGACTGGGAAGCAAGACCATCAAATGGGTTAGCATCGTCGCTGAAATAACTAGCTGGTTCATCAGTGCCTATTCATGGACCTGTAACTACGGCTTAACAATCGACACAAGCTCTAGTCATCGTATTCAGTTTACACAATACCATTGTTATCGTCCTCTAATCATGGTTCCTTCAACCGAACTATGTTCATTGAACTAGGCGGCTTGATACGACCACTTTTTGGTTGAAAGGAGCACCGTTGAGCGTACACTTTTCCAATTTACCAACCGCTGACTTTTTTGGTAGCAGCATTGGAAATCCAAAGAATACCATATGGTGTCTTTTAAGTCGTGAAAGAAATTTTGGAGACTTGTCGTACAACATTCAAACTACACTTTGCACCGGACTCATTTTGTTTCTTAGTTGGCACAATCGAAAAATCCACCTAGGCCATAAGCGTTAGTCTCCACTGCTTGGACCTTATTTTGTGCATACTCACAGAATTCTGGCCAGTAAAAGTTGCCGTGAAAGTCAAGGTTATGGAGCCAGCAGTCCAGATTGCTTACCGACAGCCTATTTGCATGCGACAACAAGTTTACGTTATCAATACCAATTCCCATTATATAGGACAGTCAAAAAGTTGGGTCCGTCGCCCTAGTGAGAGAATGAAAAATACGTTCCGTATGATGCGTATAAAATACCTTGAATGCATGTAAAATCTTATTGCAAAAGATCTCTGACGTGAACCATTGTAGGCAATATCAATTACACCGCAAATCAGATTTTTTAGCCACTCCAACGCCATAAATTTTCCCCATCACTCATCGGGAACCGTGTAGTGTCATAATGTTTTCGATAATAAGCTGGTGGATTCAGTCCTTTAGGTGAAAAATCTTGTTACATACTCCAGCAGCAAGCGAAACCGCACCCTTAACAAAAGACCATCTAACTAACTGTTTTACAACACATCGTTGTAATCCAAGCTGTTTGTTATCCCTTCCGCCAACAAAACGTTCCAAAATCAACGAGTCGGTCTCCCTGTTTACGTTTCATTCGTGGATTATCCTTCATCCTGATCAGTTCGTCAAGTACGCCTATTTGTATACGAACACCTGCGTGGTTACTTATTTGCAAAACGGTCATTTGAAACCTCCAACTGGCACCCTGCTGATTACCTAATTATGATGAGAAAACGATTTTTTTATTATTAGCCTTTTCGGTGTCTACGACCGTCTAGCGAAGCGTACAAGGTAATTCACATCGTCTACCAATTTGACATCTGTCACTGGTTTTCCACTTAGATCGGTTTTTTACTAACTAGCCAAATCAACTTCGCGAATCCGACTACGGGTTGAGTGTGCATTTCGTGCTTAGTTTAACGATAGCAATAACTTGATTCGAAAGGCTTTACCAAGCTGTCAAATATTGATGGATGATAATTAGTACAGGCGGCAGTTCTCTATTTCAACTGCCGTAGAGTGACGGCGTTGGAAAACAACTGAAAGTGGTAAGCAATAGCAAGGATAATCAGGTTGTGTTGGTCTTCAAAAAAGACCGGCTGATCGCATTTCGACTCTGAAAAGAACCGATGGCGGTCTCAAGCAGTTGATATCGTTGGTTTTTAATTTCAGTTCCTTCGGGCACTTGTAACAAATCACTTCGAAATTTCGCAATAGCCCGACGTGTTTATATCTCTATTTCTAGAGTCCGGGCAAGACGCCTCAGATCGTCATCATTCCGAGCACGCTTGATGTTTTCCCGCCTTGGTTAGACGTTGTATAGTTGAATCTTCTCAGCTTTTTTAAGTCAATCAGAGTTTCAGTATTCATCAAGTTCTTCGTAATAGGCAGTTTGTCACATGGTGAACTTCCGCGACGGCCCCTAGTGACGAAGTTGCCTGTTAGCGGGTAGCAAACCACCAAGAAAGAACGGTAACGAAGTTGCAGCGATTTGCTATGGAAAGCGAGAGTTATTTGATTTTTGCTATGAGCCAGTATCCCCTTGAACTCAATCGGTGTTCTAATGATAATCACGAGGTAACACAAATTACGTCAGAAGTAACACTATATGGCAAATCATAGTGCACACAATGATTGCAGCGGAACAAACAAAAGTGATTATCATTTAACCCCATTTGACAAATTGTTAAAGCTGAGTCCATCGGTTTATTATCGAACATATCATGACACTACACGTTCCTAGATGAGTAATAGGAAGAAAATTATGACGCTGGGGAGGCTACAGTATCTGATTCATTACGCGATTGATGATACTCGAAATGGTTCACATCAGGGATCTTTACATGCCTTCAAGGTACTTTATATGCATAGAAAACACGAATACCGAACAAGCTCGTTTTCGAGGAATCCACTATATGCTGGTATTTATCCGTCGATAATCTTGGTTTTACGGCAACTCTTACTGGCGGGAATTGTGCCAGTATGCAGAAAATAAGGTTTAGGCCTACTGACAAGCATAAAAGTAGCCCGGTGCGGACTGCAGCTTAAATGGGATCAGACATGCCCCCAAAGTACAATCATCAATGGTACCTATAATGTCAAAATCGTGACGAGTTGTTGTCTACCATGAATTTACAGGTTTGAAATTGTCCATTCCACCAAAAGTCGCAGTACCGCTGTTTGAAGTTCAAAGCGGAGAATCGCAAAAAGATCAGTGTGTAAGATGAAAAACAATCTCACCAAAAGCCATGAACTGGCTGCCGTATCAGTGCACCTGCAGCGGTCGAGCACCGGCAGAGGAAAAAGAACCGTACACTTTGTCCAATCTACGGAAAGAAAAGGGCGGTGAGTATTAAAGACAGGACAAAGCACAAATCGAAGTGGGTAAAAATTAAAAAAAAATTGCGCCTGTAAAACTGAGATACAAGGAAATAATGTGTGAAAAGGAGCGTGTGGGTTGATTAGGCCTACGACGCGCTGGTATCGTCTTAACAAAGAAAGCCCCACTGGTCATACAAGAATATACGACCACCAACCGTCCATGTGAAACCAGCGTTAGTTGGGGTTGTTTGGAATAATTACTCTTCATGCACCAAACGGAATGCAAAAAGTTCCCATAGACTTTGTGAATTTTTATAGTCCTGGTGTGTGTATATGTGAAGTTGCTTAATGGTAGAAGTTCAACGTCACATCAGATAAGGACGCGTATAGCCCCACACAGTCTGAACGTCCTCGTTAAACCTTATTTACGCCTGCGGGGACGCCAGAAACCATTTCAGTAAAACTACTTGTTTCCCTCTCTCAAGCCGTCTTTTTACAAACAACGTTTCTAACCTTTTTATTATCGTTATGGGCATCAACCAGAACCAAGCGTACTAATACACTCCTTATTTATTATCCGTCTGGTAAATTCCCATCTGCGAATGCGCCTGCGTTTTCACACCGAGCATACGTTCTAGCTCGAATTTCATCAAAACCCTCGGACATCCACTGAACGACCTAGTTCACGAGAATTTGGTCCAGTTTAACGTCTAAAAATTAACGGATCATTCGTCACATTTAAAAAGCACTACTGCCGATACCTAATGTTTCATAGAAGCTCAAGAACTGAAATTTTCGCGCAAACTGGTATGAATCCAAAGCATCGAATACCACTTTTCGGGTTGGCCTTCAGCGGTGCCCTCGGTAGATATGTATCTTCTCAAAATGCTACGAATTCGTCACATTCCCGCCTCGTTAGTGCAACGAACTTTCATCCAAATGTCAAAAATATCCCACTGAATCATAACTACAAATGTGGTTATTCAACCCACGTGGACCGTCCAAGCCCATTAGATTTTGCCCGCCCCAGTGGGCATATCCGTTATATGGTCGATGGAGGCAATGCCAACCCAATTATTGGAACTGTCATTTACTACTCCTAATGAATATGGGTCTCTTACCTATGCTACGACGGACAAGCGCCGGATTGGATATCTGATCGATATCTATCTGTTTGCCAAAATGAGGCTACGTTGACAAATCCAAGAAACGAGTGCATTTGGGAGGTCAAAACAGCTGAAACTGTATGCACTGTCTGTGGCAGCGTTCTCTGATTTCACGGCGTGAAAAGTGTAAAATGGGAAAATTGTTTTTTAAAACGCTAAATACCTGCACACGAATCTGGAGCACACCCATACATGCTGGAAAGAGTTGCCAAGAAAACTTTCCTTTAGGTAAAACGTTTAACTATCGCAGCCATTTCAGTGAACTGTGTGAAGTCTGTTCAACCCAGCAAAAATACTTGAAAATTATTGCCGGTGAACTAACAAGTCACTTTGGAATCCAACCAGCTATGTCCATCTGCCTTTCTGCTGAAATTGAACAATCAAATCATTCACAATAGGTAAAATATTGTGATTGACGTCATCCGGCGAAATTTACCGTTGCACCGTGCGACACTACCGAAAAATCTGATAGCTAGAATTTAGAGGTCAACATTGCACACGGTTTCGTCTAAACTGACAGGCGTGGTTGAATGTACCAAAGCAAACGGTATGTTCGGAATCGATTAACATGACCAGTGTACGAACTCGTGTGCCGTTTAGGGTCTGACCTCTGCTTTTTAGGTGAACGATTTACCAATATCTCAGGCAAAAATAGCGCACGTGTCAAACAGCTATTATTCAACCCACCGTGTTGAACAATAACGCCTGTTCTGGATTTCAAGGTTAAACCTACTTTTCGATAAGTAGTGTGGCATTGCATCTGGATGATAGGATAAAATTCCCCTGGAAACGCATGACCAGGTTCGCGGTTGTTGTTTAGAAGAATCACCATGTGATTCTAGAAATGGACTACTCGCCCATCCACGCTCCATACGGTTCAAATAAGCCCATAACTTAAACCTACTTCCCCATATTCTGCTGTTTACCTTTCTGAAATTCAGTGATGGAAGTAACGTCTAGGAGGACTCTATCGATCGAGTTTCTTTGTCGTCCGCGAAAGGTGGATTTGACAAACAAACAGCACCTAAGAAAACAATCCCAGCGCGAACCGCGTTCTTTGGTCGCTTGCCATAATTCAGCACGTCGTCTGCCACAAGAATCACAACTTGTAGATCACCCAGCATTTGAATCAAGCGTTTCTGAAAAATTTCGATGGACATTTTACCAAAAGTTAATCGAAGTCCACGAAAACGGCTGAATGAGATATCAAAAGTGGCCGAAAAGCGTGATTCGTCATCCAGCTCCATTTGCCAGAATTCTGACGATGAGTCAAGCGAGGCAGAAAAAGGCGCACGTCTCAAATCCATGAACATGTCAAGTATCGATAATCAGTGCTGTGCTCTTCTGAAGGTCGCATTTAGACATTTCGGATCTATACACAGGAGAATGTTTCATATTTCTTTGCCGGCTAACCTAATCCAATGGCTCATCAACTGCCACGATTACTTATAGGTATAGCAACCAATCTAATTCACAATTCTCGTAGAGCGACTGGAACATCATGGGTCGGTAATGTGACGGACACACTATTATCAATCACTGACAAGCGTACCTCTACAGAGAAACGTCCCACTTCATAACTGAAAAAAGCATAGTGAAGTAAAATAGCTTACTTCTCTAAAACATTGATCGAATTCTCGTGGTTGACTCTGACGAACTTCAACTCTCGCATCACATCAAGCCCCAGTATCGGTTGCATATTATTTTTTATTACCAAGAAATCGACTTTGTGTGATATTATTCTTGGAGTTTCTGACGTCCAAACCGGCTTCTCCCAAGACATCCGCTTTGTATATAATGGAGAATTCACTTGTACTTTCACATCCAAAAGTTCAACGCCGTTGCCGTTATCCGCATGATCAACGTAGAATACTCGGATTGCATTCAGGGATGCACTTGAGAAACACTAGCGTTTCTCACGACCTATACTGCTTACGAATAGCCGTGTCGTAACATCAGGAACCGTTGACACCGTTTTGAATATGCTGGCTGTTGTTTCGGGAATTGGATGACATTTACGGTCGGAATGATCTTGCTTCCCACAATCAGAAAGTCATCTCTAAGCCCAACAGTCATTCTTTCGTCTCTCATGTACACGGCCGGCGAAGGTCAAACGGTGATCATCGTGGACTTTGGAAAATAACGATCCGGGTTCGGCTGCTGCAACCGCTGGTAACTTTCCAACTTGGCAAACTTTCACTGGCCGCGGCCCCCCTCCTGTTATATGATAAATAAGAGTACTTAGTACATGATTATAAAACGTCCAGACAATGTACGTGGTCCTTGTCACCGCGTTCAAATCCGCTGTTGTACCGCGTTCCGTAAGATGGTCATCCATACAACTATGTGGCGACCCCCATCTGGCGCATGAGTAAAAGCTTTTGGTAGCAACATCGTTCCGAACACCAATTCACCTTGTATTCGACTCTCTAATACGGTTGCAGAAATTGCATGAATTGACTAGTCTTCAGCGAAATGGGGAAGTCATCGATGGTCAAACCGTCGTCCGCAGAAAAACTGGAACCGTTCGAATATTTCGTCGATGAAGACCAAAAAGACTGATATGACAGAAAAAATGGGTAAATAATGACTGCGTCAACTCGGTCCATTCTGACGAAATCCTGGTGAATTTGAATCACATCTCTTTCTTTACCGAGGTCGACTCACCAGGGTTCTGGCAATGTGAGCTGGATAACGAATCGAGCTTTCGAATCACTAACGGAAGCCTATTCAGCTGTTTTGTTGAATTCGATTAACTTTGAGTAAGGAGTTCAGCGAATTTTCTCAGGACAGCATTATTCAAGCTCTTTGATTGTCGTCAAACACGACGTGTTGATTTATAGCAAAACACGTCAGCGAGACTCACATCACGACGAGACTGCACCTTGACGTGCTGTGATGGCTTGCGCGCCTCTATGGCCCAAAGAGTTATACAGGATGGCTTCTTTAAGCCGGAGATGCAACCATACCTGACAGGTCAATGGATAGAGGTCAGACAAAGTCCAATCTCCTAGTCCTCCAGGTTGGGGGTTGATTTGAATTAGCAACTCAATCGGCAAAATCAGTGGAAGAATAATTGATCCAAGCAAATGGGCTTCCACTAAGCCATCCCGCTGCCTTGCGAATAGGTTCTTGTTAGAACTAAAGGCTTTGGACGAGAACTCTAATCATCCTTCTGCTTTATGGCTGGACACCCTAGCAATGCCCGTTCAACATCTCCCATGAACTGCACAACTACAAGGAATTCCATACTGGATCGGCCGTTGCGCAGGATAATCAGGACCGCGCTGCCCATTGTATCGAGCGGGGTGGGTAGTGATAAGTGTGCTACTGCTCACAGTTCCCTCTCTTTTATTCAACCTTTGTCTTCTGTCCCTAACCACCTCTCTTTGCCCCATCTATCCACCCATAATGCTCCCACTGATAACACGGTCGATACTCGCAACGATTCACTGTCAAATAGTGTCGGGAATAATCCTCTGTCTGGTAACTCACATTTTCTCATGCCTCGTCAGCCTCTGAATCTCAGCTCCTTCAACGTGCGTACACTCATGCAGGCCGGTTAGCAGGCGTGCCTAGCCCTCACAATGAACTCTGAAGATTGATGTCTGCTGTGTAAGTGGAACTTGTATCCAGGATTCGAGCAGTGTGATTCAACTAACTGCTCTCATCGAGGTATTTTCTGCGCACTTCAGGAGATGAAGTAGCTCGAGCTGTGGGTCAACGTGGTGTAGGACTAGTCTTGACTGACAAGGCTGAGGCTGCCCTTTTAGACTGGATCCCGGTTAACAGTCGTTTATGTGCTGTGAGACTCCAAGGGTCAGTTGGCGTTCTAAAGAATAGTTATGTTAAACGCATTTTGTTTGTGATCTCGGCGTACGCCCCAACGGACTGCAGCTCAGACGCGCAGAAAAATGAGTTCTACGATGAACTCGCCATCCCCGTTCGCAGCATTAAGGGTTCTGACATTGTAGTGCTAGCTGGTGAATTCAATGCAGAAGTTGGCTAACTTAGTGTGTCAGAAGGCTGTTTAGGTGGGCGTTGTGCTTTACCCGCTGAGCGTACAGATAACGGGGATAGGCTTCTCCAGTTTTGTGCAGACAATCGATTGTTCTTGTCTAGCACCAATTTCCGACACAGTTCGCGTCGCACAGCGACATGGCGCTCTAACTCTACAGGTACTTTGAGTCAAGTTGATCATATTGCCGTAAGCTACCGGTGGCGCAGTTCTGTTCACAACTGCAGATCTTACTGGTCCACGTACGTAGAGTCAGACCATGCATTAGTTTTGATGCGATTATCTCTCCAGCTTCATGGTCATCGTCGCAAACCGCAAACCCGATTAGCCGTGCAACGTATGTGTGATCCAGAAGTACGCACCCGGTATGAGCAGAAGCTAGCACGTGAGTTAGGATCTACGACGAACAGTAATGTAGATGAGCATTAGGCTCATATCCAACAGGGGCGATGCACGTTGCAGCAGGTTTTGCCTGTGGTTCTAGATCCGTTGTCCATCAAAGACACTGGATCTCACAAGAGTCGCTGAGTATAATGGAGCAAAAGCGTCAGTTCTCGAAGTGTAAAGAAATGGATACGATGCGGAGAAATCTGCAAAGGCAGGTTACGCAAAGCCTTGAGAATGACTGCGAAAATTGGTGGGTGAAGGTGGCTGAAGAAATGGTAATAGCAGCTGCTTCAGGTAGCAGTCAGAAATTGTTGAAACTTATTCGTGACACCGACGGACGGCGCACCCAGGTCAGTGAGACGATTTGCGATAGGAATGGAGAGCCCATCCATAGCAACCAACAAAGGCCTCACCGTTGGGCTGAATACTTCAAGGGACAGTTTAACTGGCCGCACGCTAGTGTATTTACTCCTGTGCCAACAACTGCGACTCCTTCGGTGTTATCACTTGAGCCCCCATCGGAAGTAAAAGTGGAGTCATGCATTCGATCACTAAAGCGAGGGAAAGCGGCAGGTCCCGACGAACTTCCTCCAGTTCTTTTCAAACTGGGTAAAGGTGCTTTGATAAAATCACTTACCGTCTTGCTCCGTGACATTTGGAACGCGGAGCGTATTCCGTTAATATGGAGTGAGTCGTTGATTGTTCCCATCTTCAAGAAGGGAATACGCAATGACTGTAGTAATCATCATGGGATTAGCTTAATTCCGATAGTCACCAAAGTATTAGCCTCGATTCTACTGCACCGTCTTACACCGGCTCGCGAGAGGAATGTCCGCGAACAGCAGGCTGGATTCCGCCCAGGTCGAGGATGCATCGACCAGATTTTTACTCTTCGCCGACTACTTGAAACGCGTCACACGCATCGCCAACCGACAATAATGATTTTCTTAGACTTGGAAGGCGCTTTCGATTCAGTCGATCGAGCATCGCTTTTCAGTGCTGTTCATCGAAAAGGTATGCCCCAGAAGTTCGTAAACCTACTGAGATCTTTGTACTCTCATACTTCTGGCCGCGTACGAGTTTACGGTGAACTATCTGGTCGGTTCGAAACGACCAGCGGTGTTCGACTGGGATGTTTCATTTCTCCATTCCTGTTCAACTTCGTCATGGACGAAATAATGGACAGTGGGCTGCAAAATCTTCAGGATGTAGGCGTTGAACTAGGAAATAGTGGAAAGCTGTGTGACCTCGATAACGCGGACGACGTTGTCTGCTTGTTCGAATGCACGGAACATGCTCAACGTGCACTAGATAGACTCTCACGAGCTGTAGCTTCATTCGGCATGCATTTGCACCTTCAAAGTGTAAGGTGATGCTACAGGACTGGATGTCAACGATTCCGGGCTTGATGCTCGATGGGGAAGTGCTGTCAGTTGTCGACCACTTCACCTACGTCGGCAGCAGGGTGACGACAGATGGGAACACTGTAGTAGAGGTGATCACGCGGATATCCAAGGCTGGACTGAAGCACTTATGGCGTCGAGCTGATATTTCACTGAAGTTGAAAGGTCGTGTATACTGTGCTGCAGTGCGTTCAGTTTTGTTGTATGGTTGCAAAACCTGGAGTCCGTGTGCTGAAGATATTCGTCGTCTTGAGGTTTTTGACCATCGATGTTTACGTAGTATCGCCAGGATCGAGTGGAGTAGCCGAGCAAGTAATGATGAGGTCAGAAATCGAGTATTGGGTATTAATTTGGAGAACGTTTTGTCACAGCGTATCCAGCTTAGTAGGCTACATTGGTTGGGACACGTGTTACGTGTGGCAAACACACGTCTACCGTACCGTGTCCTATTCTCCGTCCCTCCTAGGGAGTGGAAGAGACCACGTGGAGGTCAACAGATGACGTGGCAACAGGGAATGAGAAAATGTACAGCGAACTTAGGAAAAGTTGGTGCTTCACGTCTTTATGGTTGGGGTCCAAAAGATCCATCAACCAGTTGGCTGGAGACACTGAAGGGTGTGGCAGCGAACCGCGAACAGTGGCGATCGTGTTGTCACTTTCTATCGAATTAGAATGATTGATCGATGTGCGTTTGTACAGTTAGACTGTATATTCCGTGTGTTGGCTACTAGGGCATACTTTCCTTTTCTCACCCGTGTAGGTTCAGTCCCTGTCCATCTTATATATTCATACTTTCTGATTCAACGTGCAACATGGTGAGAAAGGCAGTGGTGAGCGGGGCTTGTCCTACTGTTTAACGCTGTACGATGACGATGATATCACGCAGAAGCACTCGTCATTGCTATTCCTAATCACAACCAAGTGAAAACTGGATAAAATTTTAGTAAAAAAATAAATCAAACTGTTAAAAACAGGGCTCCTTCAAACTTGTGAACATGAGAGCATAAACGTTATCATCGGTGCGCTGGTACGGTCTTCCAGTCGTTATTCACTCAACACTTGACATTCATACATATAGACAAGAGTTAAAAAAATCAACACCTACTTTCTTTCTACTGTTTGTGTTTATTTTACAAGTTCAAGTAATTGGTTACAGTTGGATCGTCATGAAAACTGGTCGACTTTGCAGCAAAAGAACTGTCGATCAAACATCCAACAACAGTGTCCGCGAGCGTCGCAACTTGGTTAGGCGAGCTTTATGTTCCTCCTCCATTTTGTACCTGTTCGGTACCCGAGGACGACTCCAGTCGGTTTTCGCTTCTGACGCCACATATTCCCGGGCGTGCGGAATAGTTCCTGAGGAGCGCAATAAGATGTCCTGCACGGCAGGCGGTAGTTCATTCAATCTGGTCGTGGACGGATTCACTGTGGGCTCATAGATGCTGCCGTTGTTCGCTGGGGGCATATACCCACTTGCTTTTAGCAATGCCTCTAACTGATCCGGTTCCAAATCTGTGTAGTAGTCCCGATAATCGTATAGATAAAATGGGAGCCACATTTCTATGGTACCTAGTGTCAGATGAGACAAGAAAGGGAGAAACAAAGAGGGCATTCTGTTGGACGAACTTAAATGCTTCACTGCGTTAGCCATTGCAACAAACAACCTTATATGAAATGCAATACTGAAGAAAAAATGATTTAGATGACTAGTGGTTATGTTCCCTTTGGAGAAACAAAACAGACGACTCTTCAATGGTAAATTCACTCTTGACAGCTATTATGGTGAATAAAATGAGTGAAAACCAATTAAACTAACTAGCACCTCTTTTACATAAACCCAGTTTCCACCAAATTAGCACGAAAACAGAACGACATATCGAGCGAGTTCGTATGGGTGGGGAAGAACGATTATCTTTGCTTTTCTATTTAGCATGGAAGTAGGAGCACGTCATGGAAAGAGTAGAACCTAAAGTCACAAGAGTCATCTACAATTTCAAAGAGTCAGTAAACGTATACAACAGTCTAGATATAATGAACCGTATTGTACTGAGTACTGAGTGTACTTGGAATACGAATTGGAAACGCCCAAGTCACGAACTCTAGTAATCGGGCTGCACTACGATCGGACCACAGAACGCAATAAAGATGCGGAGGGCAGAGCAGTGCTCAGCAATGTCTTTATCTCAGTAATCCCATCTACTTGTGAACGATGTAAACATGGCAGAAATAAGCAAGCATAATTTAAAGAAGTGAAGCGGGACGTGTGCTTATGTATCAGTCTGTCAGCGAAGATATAGGTGAGTCAGCCAATAATGAGGTGAACAAGTGGTTATACTGGGCTAGATGTGAATAACGACGCAGCGGTCTGAGAAGTCAAAAACGTGCCAGAATACCTAGATCTTTGTGAATGGGATCGTCCGAAGGGATTAGAAATACAAACATGAGATCATCCAAATGCACTGGCAGTTAATCCGGTTGTATATATATATATATATATATATATATATATATATATATATATATATATATATATATATATATATATATATATATATATATATATATATATGGTAATAATAAATCAAGCTTGAGAGTAACCTATAACTTAGTGAAACATGTTATTAACCAAGTGAACATGTTTATGCATACGCGTCGTTCACGTAGAGCCATAACACGTAATCCACAAGTTGCCCACATTCGGCAGAATTTTGGCTAGACACCAGAAGCTACGGCATAAAGTGCCATCAGCAACAAATAATGCGATTAAAACTACGTGTAATTTTCCGCACATATGGAATACAGGATAAAAAGAAACCGAAAGTTATCAAGTAGTGACTACGATGTTGAAATGAACGAGGGAAACATATTTCATGTATCAGTTGGACAACAATGCGGCGCTGAAAAGTTCCCATACGTATAACCTATTGAGACATTATAATTTCAGCACAGATGCTTATTCTGCAATAAACAAGACTCACTGCACTTTTCTGATCGCCAATGTGGTTGCTAGCAAACATAGACGTACACTGTATGATGGACCAGCGTTACCCGCTACGAAATTGTTTCAAGATGTATATATGGGGCCGAATCATTAAAGAACAGCGGCATTCCTCACAGTTTGTGCTCCAACTGGGAATTTGGACAGGAACGGGTTTGTTACTACATATATCACAAACTATTAAGTCAAATGATGGTTTGAATGCCAAGATGCTTATAACCGTGTTCAACGATCCTTGGCTAGGCGCTGAGAGGAAGTATGCGCAAAACGGATCCAAGTCAATCCCGAGGGCTACCTTTAGGTTGACTAACGTAACCGGAACGACTTTTTTTAACATCAAACTATGATTAATTTTAGATACTGACTACTATCACTGTCATTGAGACAGGTATAATGGACGCATGCGAAAAATCTCTGAGCGAGAATGTCCGACTTTCGGGATGCGCCAAGTATAGGACCCGAGGAACCATATTCATTTCGGTGTTGAATCCAAGTAACTTCGCCCGTGAATAGTTCGTACAGTACATGAATTCTGTAGCTGAAGTCGTACATCACAGGAGTGGATGCCGTGCGGGAAACGCTCACCTAACATTTAAAACCAGCAGCGGAAGGACACTATATCATGTAGTGCATAAGTTCAATAAAACCGTTAAGAGCCTGCCCTGATGGTTAGGTGTACGACTCACAGCTTCACAGTGGTTCCACGGTTTTCAATGGTGAACTGAACGTTTACGCTGAATGATGAATCATATTATGTACTGAAACTAGCCTTCTGTGAGAGACACTGGAAGGAAGCATTCACATTGTCGACTCGTTGAACTAGCATGTGACTAGGTCTTCAGCATTTTTGGTGATCAGTCTGTGCAACCGATCACAGAAAAGAGGAAGACATAGCAATGGAACTTGTCATCTACCGTTTGTACTGTTTTTAAATGATGCTCCTGTGTTGTTCGGACCAATGACATGCACATATCAGAAAGATCGGCAAGGCACATCCTAGGTGCCCCACATGTGGAATTTTGTTTCACCGTCATGAGTGATCACCCATTCAACGCGCATGTCTATGTATTATTTTTATGCCATTTTAAACGAAACCAAACTAGAAATCGTACACGGAAACCGGAAAATGGGGGAGAGGGAGGGAGAAATTAAACAGGACAGGTTACAACAATATAATCTCAACTAGGTTAGAGAAGAACAAGCAAATATCAGTACTGATTCATGTTGAGGGGAATTGAATTAGCTGTGAAACGAAGGTCCCATGGAACACTTTCAATTTGATTCATTGACCTAAGCGTGTGTCGAAATTTACTCTCATTACCCTCGATGTGACAGATTGGGCAAAAGCCGTAGTTGTCAAAAACGCATATTTTACCCGGATTCTTTCTCTGTGAGAGGATAATCGCAAGCTTTGTCTTCTAGGTACAGGGAATCATTGCCGCAAAATTGACTTTCGGAAGCTGCCTGGATAAAAAGAACACCTTGGTATTAATAAATAAATAAATAAATAAGATTATAGAATAATATTGAGAAAGGATCGATTTCGAACACAAATTAAGAAGCGGATCTAACTTACCGACATCTCTTGCCTTTTCAATTTCCACTAGCAAGCGTTTGTGCTGATGTTGACAAAGCCCTATGGAAATGGAAACGAAAAAGCCAATTTCAGTCTGGGAATTTCAAACAGTGCAGCCTAGTTGTTTTTGCATCTGCAGTTCGATTTTGTTCAATTTGGGTAGATGTTTAGTTTGATTCAATTGCAGAAACGTTTGTCACAAAATAAACATCTAAGCTAGAAAATCACCGGATGGGGCATCAAACTGTAAACTCCTCGATGACTGTCGTTCCAATGGACGAATGCCCTCACTGGGAAAGATAAGAAATTCAAATGGATAGATGAGCGTCTACATGCCTTCGAACACTGGAAACAAAAAGCTGCAAAAGAACCGTCGCAGCGGTTCCGTCACAAGTCTCGACAGGTTATTAGGCGAAGGTTATTGTTAACAATGTGCCTTGAATGAGTGAACGAAACTACAGTACGACCCGCGGTGATATTCCGCGTTCGACATTACCGCAGTTATCTGTTGGGTTGAAGAATTTTGATTCGAGTTGGCCATTCTTCGTCAAATTTTGAAGATCCCGAAGGGAATATGATTTTCACTGCGAACATCGATCAGATACCCGGAACCACAACGCATACGCACCTCGTTGTCAATATCAACCATTTTCCAGTCAACGAAGAAGAATCAACGATGTGAAACTGAAAGACCCAGATGTGAAAGTTTCGCATGTGTGTCGGGAAGGGCAGTAAGATAATAAGCGAAAGACAAATGATGGGTTGCGGCCAGCGGACGCGATGCCTATGGCTGTTATGGGACGAAATGCTTCAGGACAGCGAGATTTAGTTCCACTGTCGCTCTAACTATCTCCGAAAAGTCAAGGACAATGAATTATCACCAAACATCCATCAGGTATTGAGGCACGTTGGACGACGGAACTGGATCAAGAATCATCTAGCAACATGGATGACAAGAAACGTCTGAAAGCCTTGAGTTTGGTTTGAAGGACTTAGGAAACAGAATCAAGCGTATTGAACAAGGTTTATCTGCTGAGTACCCGAAGAAAATTGTGGCGGTGGATTAATTTGGGCCGTTGCCACAGCTCGTTAACTGAACCGATACTTCTTAGTAGTGTGGTGGAATGACGTTGCAATGCCAAGTATAGACGCCAGATGCTCTGCAATCGTCACACTTGGTAGCTGGATATCACATTCGGGATGCAAAAGATGAAGTATACAGATTGAGAACACAATGGTTATGCTGGAAAAAATTACCTTTACTTCTTTTGTTATCTATTATACAACAAACTACAACAGTCTGGGAAGGGGGCCGCGGTTAATGAAAGGCTGTCAAATGGGGAAGTGACCGGCGGTGGTGGGAATCGAGCCCGGGCCGTAATTGTCTAAAGTATACGATGATAAACGTCCGACCATCACCGGTCATGTTATCGTAGCCCTTACCACATCGATGAGCACAATACACAGACAGAATATTCGGGACATCAGGAGGACAGTGTAGCGGCCGAAGCTGAACTAACCCGAAGCCGATTTGGGCAGATAGCTCTCTTGGCTGCACCGAAGCCTATAGCTGCCCACAAACCGTCAAGTATAAGAGATCTGTAAGTTAATCAAAGCCCACCATGCCATAACACACGGCGTATGGGATGACCCAGATGAGTAGCACTACTGATTCGGTAGACTGTCGTGTCCCTTGGCGCATCTTCTATCTCCTTGGTCTCCATCGGTTACCCAACTCTCACCTGTGCCTCCACGAAGTTAAAGCATACATCCACGGCCGCACCTCGGTGAACCGCTCGACAGCCGGTCCAAACTAGGTTGGAGGGTAGTCGAGGCCCAAAACCCTCGGAGACGGTGTTCAGCATGCGAAGACGGTCGCTCCTGAATGGCCGGACGAGGTTTACTATTTGACCCAAAGGCCAAAATGGAAAACTGTCCAATCAACAGGGTCGCGGTCACTTCTACCGAGTGGCGAACGAGCTCACAGAGGGCCACCGGTAACCGTGCACGGAGACTACACTGGATAAGCTTTGTGTCCCGGATTGGTAGACCACCATCCAAAAGGTGTGTGAACCGCTCGATCGGTCATCGGCTCCAAACACAAGATCTTCTTGTTACCTGACAGGTAGCGCTTGATTGTGCACGGGCTAGAGGTGCAACCCTGGATAAAAAGCCGTGATGCTGGGGACTCCACTTAGTACGCTATTCCGAAGACTCCTCATGGATTTCGCCGCTACAGTACACAATGATCATGCTACGGCACCCTCGGTAAGCGACGCGCCTCGTGTTCTCTCCGCGGCCCAGGTGTCAAATATACTAGTTGGGGACCTCAATCTGTGTAAGCACATTCACATTTCCTGCTGGAACGTGAGAACGCTCCTTGAAATCGGTAGTCAGGTCATCAAGATAGGCATATTAGGCAATTACCAAATAGACATTGAATGTCTCTCCAAAATTCCTCTGCCTAGTTCTGGCACAGGGAGTATTAAGGTCCCCGGAATGAACGACTACTACCAATTCTATCACAGCGGACCTGCTGATAACTCCGGTCTTCGCGCCGTCAGTAGCAGGGTTAAAAAGGCGCTGATTCATGACACCCGATTTCCTCTCGAATAGCGGTGGCTTATTTTCGTTCTTCACCACTCAACGTATCAGTTGTTGCAATCTACGCCCCAACATTAACATCCGAGACAGCGAAAAATGAGTTCTAAGACAGGCTGCAGGAAGTGATCAACAATGTTCTAAATCGAGATATACTTGTTGGGAGGGGCTCGAATTCTCGCGCTGGTCTTTCAAACCAAGCAACCAGATGCATCCTAGGGAAATATGGCCTTGAACAACAATGCGACAATGGTGCTCGCCTCGTCAGTTTCGTAGATTACAATAGAATAACCGTCTTCAACACTGGAAACTAACACCTCTGGCGACACCTGCTGACGTGATACTCAAACGACGGCCACACTGCGCACCAGATCGACAACATACTGGTACGATCTCGCTGGGCGTCCTCGATCGAAGATTTTCGATCCTACAGCGGTGCAGAGACAGGAAATAACAATGGCACCGACCACACTCTTGGCCATGCGCGCCTCTAGGTTCACTTAGCTAGTCGCAACAAATTCTGTGCCCCGAGAAGGATTAATGTAGCTGTCCTACGATTGTCGACAAAACGTTAAGCAGAATTAGGTGCTATCATCGCCTATCTAACCGACCACCCAGTCACGGAAGAAACATCGGTGGAACAGCAATGGGAGTCACTGAAATCATCTGCAGGCGACGAACTGGACACTATACGACAACGACAGCAGGGCTGGATATCGGGGACAACCCTTCACCTATCCCGCTTACATGGACTCACCGGCTTTCGGGAAATTTAGCAAAAAGCCAACGTAAAGGACACTGCTCCTGCGATACACAATCTAATATATATATATATATATATATATATATATATATATATATATATATATATACATATATATATATATATATATATATATATATATAACACCGGCTTGAAAACAAGCACGGTGTCAACATAACAACAACAGAGAAAAATTACCAAGTGTCTCTAGCGAACAGCAATCCTACTCTGTTGAGTCCCAACCAGGAAGACGGAAAGCATCAACAGAAGTCAAAGCCGAAGCTAACTTCTTCATGTCCCTGCTCCAAGTGATAACCTGACCGCCGCGTCTTTCCCAGCCTTGCGCAGAACGCGCAGAATGAGCATGAAAGGGTAAAGGATGGGACGCGTACGCAAAACGTGCCCGAGCCATCGGACGCGGTGTGGAGCGATTATCTCGGTCTGAGGATGACTATCAGCACCAAACACACGACGATAAACCTCGTCATTGCTCATCCGATGTTTCCACCAGACACGAACAATGCTTCGGAGATATCGGTGGTCGAATACAGAAAGGCGCCGTGCATCCGCCACGCGGAGGGGCCAGGTCTTACAACCGTAAAGAAAAACACTACGAACTGTGGCACTGTACACCCTTGCCTTGACGGAAAGCCGGATGTCGTGGAGACGCCATAGATGACGCAGGTTCGTGAAAGCTGCTGTGGCTCTCGAAATCCATGATATGGCCTCCTCTCCAACACAAACACCACCGGTGATCAAGCTCCCTAGGTACTTAAAGCTACTGACTACCTCTAACCGATCACTGCTAAGGGCGAGTGCAGGCACAGACTCCTGTCAGTCTTGAACGAGTGTTTTGCACTTTGGAGGCGCAAAGTACATACCATATCGGAACACCTCAATCGCCGAGCGATTTGATGCCTATTGAACTGCCGGTGCATTGTCGCTTAACAAGACGATATCATCTGCATACACTAAGCCGAAAACTCTGTTCCCTGGGAGGAGTTCATTCCCACCGTTTGGAAGAACAGACAAAGCGTTCTGTAGGACTTCCACTGTAGAAAAGCTGAAGAGAAACGGGGATATTGGGCAGCCTTGTTGTACTTCACTGAAGACGACGAACGGTGGCGAAAGCTGGCGACATGTCCTAACTCGACCTGAGGTATGAAGATATAACTCTTTGAGGACCGACACATACCTCTCAGGTACACCGTTACTTAACAAACAGTGCCACAATGCAGACCTATCAACGGAGTCAAAGGCCGCCAGAATGTCTAGAAACACAACGATCGTTGGCCTTTGGAAGGTGGAACGGTGCTCTAACAGCTGCCGGAGGATGAAGATTTGATCGATGCACCTACAACCGGCACGAAACCCAGCCGGTTCCTCGCGAATTTGCTCATCACGCGTGTTGTATAACCTGCAAAGAATGACAGACGCTAGCAGCTTAGACGCTATCGGGATTAGACTTATACCTCTATGGTTGGCGCAGTCACTGCGCGAGCCCTTCTTGAAGATACAGACAACGATCGATTCCCACCGCAAGAAGTGAACTCTGTCGGAGTGCCAGATATTGGAAAACGGAGCTTGAAGTTCTCTAACAAGCTTCATTCCATCATCTTTGAATCGAACTCGGGAAAAATCATCGGAGCCCGGCGTCTTGAAGCTTGAGTTCCCTTGCGGATCTCCACCTCAGAAGGTGGATCTGTCGAAGCAGACCACGGGATGCGCTGACGCCGGAGGCCAGGTAAGCTATGCTTCAAAGTGCCCACCAGCGTACAAGAAGTCGCTGCAAACTGTGGATAGGCGAACCGGCAGCTTCACAGGTCGTTTCGCACACACCCAATGTCTAACCACCGGTGACTCGGATAAGATGAAACAGGTTGCGGGAATTTCCCACAGTGACCGCATGTTCCATCTCTAATGCTTTTTGAGACCAACAGGTCCCACGATCCCCACGAAGACTTGCGTTAATTTCACGTCTCGTTGTGAGCCGTGCTGCATTATGCTCACTACTAGCCGGGATGGACTGGCGTGCATTAGGAAGGCGTAGAGACTCAGTAGAAATCCAAGGTGTAGCGACACAAGTCAGGACACAATTCAACTCGCCAGCAGAATACAAAGCAATCTTAATAATCAACCATTGTTGGTTGATGTTGTCTAGTGGCGTTGATTCAAGCTTTTCATCTAGAACATTTCGGAAGGTTGAGAGGCAAGACGGATCAGAAAGCATATCGCAGTCTAACCCATACTACATCGTACGTTTGGCACGCCCACTGAAGCACATGGACAGATTAGTGCTGACTACCGCGTGGTCGGAGTCAAGGGGGTGCTCCAGTACGACTGACAGTCGTGTATGCAACCCCACCATTTGTTACCGATTGCGACGTGGTCTGTTTGGGTCCACTGTTGACCCGAAGAGGACGGACGCCACGTGGCGCATGGGTGATTAGAATGTCTGGAATTTGTGCTGGCGAGAAACAGGCGGTGTTCTGAACACAGAGCCAACAACTGCTCCCAGTTTTCTGAACGACAGGAATCGAGGCCAAAAGGGCCCCCAGAATGGGCGTCGTTCGAAGACAGCCGAACGACTCCACCATTCATACCTTCGGCCTAAATCACAGCCCTTCTTTTTGTTTTACGTATGAGGTCTTGTAACTTATGGTAGAATACATCTTTGATTGCATCTGGGCTGCAATCTATGGGGGCATAGACCGAGAAAAAAAATAAATCTCGTCTATCGGGACTGCGTTTGCTTACTTTGCACGAACCTCTAGATCTCGTTGCTCAAAACGTACTCTCAAGTGGGATCCAGTCAACTAGTGCAGCCTCAGCCTTCTCAATGAGAGCTACACCTACGCCAGCAAGACTAGTAGCGGAAGCTTCAGGGTTCCCAGACAAACGCAAGTGAAACTTTGCTGAAGGATTGGATGAAGGCACCAATTGAACGACTAAGCTGGAATCTTGTGTGTGAATTTCTTGAATACAACACACGTCAACGGCAAAGGTCTCCAGCGTACGAGCTAAACATGGGTGTTGTCCTGAACGCATCAGCGTTCGCACATTCAATGTGGCTAGTATGAAAGGACGCCTGAGGCGAAGAAGAGCATCAGCTGGTGGAAGCGGATTCAGACGCGAGAGAACAAGGATAGGACTTCTTTCAGAGACACTACTGCAAGTACGGTAAAAACTGCAGTTCCCGAAGAATATGAAAATGTCTATGTACGTGGGCGAAGTGTGGAAGTAGAGGAACCAACGAGTGTGCACGGTGTGCAAGCATCAGCACGAGCATGATTTTGACGAGCGTAATGATCGAGTTGTAAGATATTCATTGGTTGCATTGTTGTTGACGTTGTGAGCTATTGTACTACTCGGTTGCCCGGTCCAGAGTAGGCATTTTCACTCGAAGATGCACCTCTAGCTTTTGCGCAACCAAGCGCGTCCTGAAAGGCAGCAGTGTTGGTCCAGATGAGCCAGTGACCAATTGTGTGGTTCATTCGCTTTTTCCAGGAACCTCTGGAAGCCAGAGACTGGTTGCTCGCTTCATACGCCCTTCGGATGAGGCCAAACATCCTGGGTGCCCAGTGCATCCCTCCGCCAAATACGCCGGTGAGCAGTGTTGTATGCTTCATACGCCATCCATGGTTGGTCTGGAATCAGGGTTAAGCTGTCTCCCTTAGACTGACTATTAGTCAGTCAACCTGGTGGAGAGCGCCGGGCGTTCGCCTTCGCCCTCACACTTCTGTGAAAACACCTCTGCTCCGAGAATGCAGCGTGTAGGACTTCCTCAGCAGAAGCTATATGGGACACGCGGTCATCTGGGAGCAATTTGAGAGGCGTTCAGAGCGGGTAGCCAACTCGGAGCCTGAGACACCCACACCCCAGATCATACTGAGGCGTTTCGGAGGCACACAATCAAAGAACCAAAGGGCTTCGGGAGAAGACGGCATCGGATCCGAACTAAATAAATCCTGCCTTACGACACTGGTAGAGCCCCTTAACATCCTGTTTTGTTGAATTTTGGAATGAGATTAATTGCCCACGGACTGTAGAACCTCAATTCTACTCCGTCTCTCAAAAAGGTGATAGAAGTGAGTGCGACAACTACCACGGAATCAGCCTGATCGATGTGGTTGCAAAGATATTCTCTGTGCTTCTACTGAACCGCTTCGCAACTGTGAGGGATGCACGCACTCGTCCCAATCATGGAAGCTTGCGCCGCAGTAGGGAATGCGTGGAGCATATATTCAATCTATGTCGAGTGTTGAAAAATCCCTACAAATTCCAGACACCGACATCAGTTTGTTTCATTGATTTTCACACAGTATGACTCAATTGACGGACACGCTTATGGATCATTCTGCAAGTACACAGCACACCTGGATAACTTGTCAGTTTTATGAAATCGTACTATTCAACTATGTGCGCAAGAATACGATTTCACGTCGAAGAATTCGGCAAATTATCCCTATATCCGGTGTCAGACAGAGCTGACCGTTGTCGTCAGCTCTACTTAGCTACGTTATACACTGGATAGTACGGTAAACACTCATCGAATACCCTGGTGTACAACTCAGTTCACACGTTTTCTTAGCTGGTTTGGAATTCGCGGATATCTTTGTCAAAGGGGACAGTCCGACTGCCCCATAGCCAATTCTGAATCGTGTAGTTTTCTTCGCGAAAACCATGGGGCTGGAAGTCTTTGCACTAAAGACTAAGATCTTCTCGACTTGTACCGAACAGTCCACAGACCCTATGTACGTCGACGGCGACCAAATTGAACACATGTAGGCATTCGAATACCTGGGCTCCACGATCTTCCTAAACGGCCAAGCCAAGGATGAAGTCAAAGTGCGAATTGACAACACCAGGAGAGTGTTGTCCCAGCTAAGTAAACCACGTTGGGCCCAAAACGAGATCAGTCTCCGAACCAAAATCCGCGTCTTCCGAGAGCCGTTCCCTCCATATTGACCTACGGTTGCGAAAAGTGGCCATTACGAGTCCAGGACATCAGAAAGCTCGAAGCATTTGACCACCGATGTCTGCGAATGATCCTCAAAGTGACCTGGCGCGATAAGATATCAAACTACACGATGAGAAAACGGCGCTTCCAGGTTAGAAAATTGTCGGTATTCTTTCAACGGCGACGTTTGCAGCGGTTCGGCCACATCCTGAGACGCCCCAACACAGAGATCTCAAAACGATGTCTGTCTCGCCTTGGAGGGCAACTGAAAACATGGATCAGCACTGTCAAGTCGGACGTCGAGCGATTAAGACTCCAGTCTGTTTACGGGGCTGTCTATGAAACCAGAACTGGATCTCCCTGTTTCACTACCTCTCACCTTTGACAGCCGTTCAAGGGTGAGCATAATCCGCGACATCCATGAAGCCGGCTCATTCCCTCTCTAGAGATAGCTCCATAAAAGTAAGTACGCCATAACACAATGAAACAATACGCGAAAACGAAGCCCAACAGAAAAGGGCTAACCTTACCCGTAGTCGAGGGTTCCAGAATATCCGAGGAAATTGGGTTGATGAATTGGGTTAACAACTTCGTGTTCTGAAGAGAAACCCGAAAAGAGAACAGTTGGAAAAGTAAGACGTATGGGGAGACGCAGGACTCGCATAATTGAACAGAATGAAAAAGTGCATCTAATAAGAGCCACTAATAACCCACATGGGTCTTCTTCTATTTGGAACTTGATCGAAGATAATACCTTGTTCCCCTAGCCACAATATGTAAAGCTGCAAGCCCAAAAGGAGAATAAACCAGTCCAGATGGTAATGAACTTCATCATCATTCCTTACACATGCGGAATGTTCATGAATCGGAATAGGTTTGCACGGTTCGTTCTCGCGATGCAATACGAGCTTCAGGATGTGATATTTGTAACTGGACTAGAGCAAGTCCCTGGTGGGAAAGCCGGAGACAGGATTCGTCAAAGTCGCTTCGTTTACTTTTTTATGCGGCTAGCTCCAGCGAGAGGATCAGCAAGCTTCACGAATGTCCCGAATGGTACCTGCCCATGAGCACTGAGCGTATAGAAACTGTTCATGAAGAGTCGTGAAGAGCCACCAGAGTACCAGTGGGTACAAGTGGAAATACCAAACTGATGACAGCCGAGCATAAACGGAGATTTCATTTTTATTCGTGGAGTCTAGGTCAACATAAACGACTGAGTCTTCCTCCTTGCTACAAGACGAATGCACAGAATTGAAAAAAGCGCTCACCGAGAAAGAACATTCTATACAGCGGTGGAATGTCTACGGAAATAAAATCAAGCAGCAATGACAGTGGCTTTTATGCATTCGGTCTCATTGGTCAATAAGGTACCTAGTCTAAGATCATATATATTTCCGTTTATCAGTTGCCTTATTCGGATCCTCTGAAAGACGTGCGGTAAAATCAAAAACAGAACGCCCTAAATCAAGCTTAGAAACATACATGGTCACAAACCTGTAAAATGGTGATCCTAGAATTACTGACTTTTGTACAGGATTTTTCAAATTTAACCAGCAGATACAAATAAAGTTTGTGCATCGTCCGTAGACGGGTTTGTATGCGTGCATGCATGTTTGGAAGACTTACCCGAAAATCGATTACTAGGTATTCATCACGACAAATCGGACAAGGATTCGAAGTGATCAGCTTATGACCAATCTGAAAAATGTGATTGAACTCATTAGCAAATGTAAGAGAATCTCCCTTGAAGAGTCATTTATCAAACTAAGTAAACGGCAAAGAACCCGATATACGTAGAAGAATGCCCACATTCGTTGAGTCAGATCGGCGACTACATTCGACCGGTGACCTTATTCGTGGGACTCTTCTCCGTGGACAGTAATACACTGTCGCCTCGCTCGTTTCCACGTTTGACCTTTTGAAACCTTATGTGTTTCTCCACTACCAGTCAGGCTGGCGGTCATCTCTGGTGTTTTCGACGTTTTAAGAGTTCTAACTAGGCCAGTCTGTTGCCTCGTCTGAAAAGTGTGCGGATGTTGAAAGTAGAGAATGCCTAAATCTGAGAATCAATTCTATATTATCCCACGTATTAAAGTTATTGCCCTTATCAAGAGCTGGAAGTTCTCAGTCATAACTGATTGTGGCTCCCCGTATTCATCTAGAATCGGGACCTGAATGATAGAAAACAGAGATAAGAAATGTTTCCCGGGGTACCTCGGGAGACTTTTGGGCACACCATACTCTGTAGCTGCCCACACCGCAGAACGGGTTTTTATTTGGGTACCCTAACCGGAGCTTTTGACTCAAAAGTCTGGCCCAACAAGGCAGTGGGGTTTTAACCCAGCAAGGGGACGTGACCAAAGCACTCGTGAAATAAATTCTTCTGATCTGCCACGTGAGACCTAATAGTTACACGCATTCTGTCTTGTCTCCACTGGTGCTTTGTTATCGATCCGCTTTTCGGATTTGGTCCTTAACCCTGTGCACTCAGTGAGGCAAGCGGGACGTGGATGAGGCAGCATTTTTTGGGCTGCTCAGTTTAGACGAGAGATAGCTTCCCGATGAAGTGCGATAACTTCTCCCAGGTACTCCACTTTTACGTCCGTTTAGTGGAGGCTTGATGACCGGTGATCTGATTCGCTCTTTGTTTATTTGCTGGAGTGTCCTCTTTGGGAGCGTAATGGACAGAACTAGATGTTGTCCAGAACCTGGTTGTGTGAGACTGGACTTTGTCTGGCCTCTACCTATTGATCTTTCGGGCACGAGTGCATCTTCGGCTTAAGAAAGCTATCTCGCGTAGCTGTTTGGGTCGTGGAGGCACGCAAACTATCACTCTACGTCAAGGTGCAATTTAGTAGTGATGGCCACATCATCAGAGATGTCAAGTGCTTTTTCCCAGTAACTAAAGCAACTAATTAGTTCAGCGTTTTCACCGAATACATCTGCGTTTTATTTCGGTCGCACTTGCGAAAACACAAAGAGAACACGTCGATAACTTACAGAGTGCTATGCGTGGTTTATCAACGGAGGCTTACGGTTGGACTGGAAAATATCTACATTTGATACATGTAATCAGTAGAAACAGCAGCAACCCTTACATAACGGTGGCCGGTGCCACATGATGTACACGAGCAATGAACCCTCCGGGTGTCTCTACGTTACATAGCATTTGGTCGTTGTGAAATGAGATAAAACCGAAAGAAGGCGCGACGCTCCTGAAGCTCGATCACAAACGTCTTAGCAAAGCGATTGTCCCAAGAGCCAAGGTAGGATAACTCATCAAGCTGCTATCGACAATAAAACTAACCTACGATTCCCGGTAGCACGCGAACTCTGCTCGAAAGTTAAAGGACTAAAATAAAAAACATGCGCCACTGAGAAGTCGTGTTGAGTATGGACGTTATAAATATCACCCTAAGCGTGCATTGTTATTATACATGAGACTGTATTAATCAGTGGATGAAGTTGCTGAAAATGAATTTGTTCACCACTGCTCCATTTTCCGTATGATACAATACAATCGATTCCTAGATTACCAGATCACAACGAGAACCTGGTCATCGGTGAGCTGCATCGTTATATGTACCTCAAGACTAGATTTGCAGAAACGAGAGAGACAGAACACTTTTTTGTAAAACTGAGCTGGTTTAAATGAATTTCGGAAATCACACTGACGCCCACTGTGATTTTCCCAAATTAGACTTGACTCAGTTACACCAAAGCGTCAAGCAAGAAACCATTTGGATACTTTATGACTGGATGTACAACAACTGGAATGAAATAGTGCGCAATAAGGAAATTCTCGGTCGATCAGATGAAAAACGAATCCAATTGAGGTTTGTCAGAATCATCATTCTAGAACGGATTGGGACTGTAGTAGACGCTAAACGAGATCTTGTTCATGTAATCTGCACGCTCTTGTATCCACGCTATGTCATCAACCAGCATGCCCAACATGAGTTGCCGCGATCAGAAATATTCATGAAGCCGGCTTATTTTCTCCAAGTAGCCAGCCGCAGTAAAGTAAAGTAAACGAGATCAAACCACGAACTAATCTGTCAGTTAACCCGGATTGGTACGTGCAAAATTTCCCGACAATGTTTGTTTACGGATGTCGTTATTAGATGCACTAGCTTTACGAATAAAATACTATTTTCCAATTCTTAAGAACGAAGAACCAGACGGAGTGTTATCAATCCAAGCTAGGTAGTTTACTCGCAGTGGTATGAAAGGAAACTGTTGAAAACTGCAGCTTTACATCTGTAGATTATTCTAACGAGTATCGCAGAAACCACAAGTCCGGTAGAAGTGTTCTAATTAGCCGCAAAAGAAAGCACTGAGCAGTTTGAATAGTAAATTAGGTATTGTTATCACTAGGTCCAATAATCGTTCAGGGGTCGCTCTTGCAGATCTTGAGTGTTGAATCTGTTTATCGTCATTGAATGACAGGCTGTGTACGACTTTGGCTCCAATTGGTGAGATGAGGCATTTCCGTCCTGCCGGGGCATGTCTGTTATGCTGCCCATTCCGGAGAGAGGTGATAAATCGGCATGTGAGAACCACTGACAGATCAGTTTGATCGATGTCACCGCGAAGATTTTTGGTGCGTTGTTACTAAACCGTTTCTCCGAGGCAAGAGATTGACGCACTCGCACGAACCAAGGGGGTTTTCGTCGTGGCAGAGGCTTGGTGGATCAAATTCTCAAACTGTGCCGAAAACTGGAGCATCACTTTAAGTTCCATCAGTCACCGGCAGCTTGTTTCGTCGACTTCTGGGACGCCTTTGAATCGGTTAATCGCGATTTCTTTTCGAGCATAATTCAGTCCGATGGGATACTACTCAACCACTGGCACTAGGGTTTATACACATGGCAGAGAATCCTTGGACTTAGACGGAGCTGTCCCCTCTCACCGGCGTTGTTTACCTACAACACTGATAAGAAAAAAAAATAAGACAATACACGATAGCCCTGGCACTCAGCCTAACCAGAAAATACACATCTCGAACCCGGACTTCGCGGATGATATTGTCGAGCTAGCAGAGTCTCTCGCTAAGCTCCAGCTAATTATCGACCCGGTCAATTTTTTCGCGAATTATTCACAATCAATCCAGATCCCAAGATTTAACAGCTTTTCGTCAACGACCGACCAGTCGAACGCGTCCCTTCATTTAAACATCTGCGCTCAACTCTGATTCCGAACGGCCAGGCAAAATATGAAGTGGCACTATGAATCGACAGCCCCAGGAGAGTTGTGGACTCCCAGCGAAATCAACCAAAGAGAAAAAAATCGTATTTACCGTGTCACTATCCGTCCCGTACTCATCTGTAGCCACGAATTCTGACCGCTGCAGGTTAACGAAACCCGAAGGCTCGAAGTGTTCGATCACTGGTGAATGCGGCAAATCCTCAAAGTCAACCAGTGCGACAGGGTGTTCAATAAAGAAGTAAAGAGACGATGCTCTGACGTCGATGCACATTCCGTCCTCCTCGACGGATGCAGTCGATCGGCGACCTGAGTCATGTCTAACCAAATAAAACACTCCGTCCTGCTCCTTGTCCTGGGTGGCGCTGCCGCCTTGGTAGGAAACTCAAAACAGGGACCAGTACCACAGAAAAAGAAGTAGAGCTTTTGGGCCTTCGGTCAGTCTATGAAGCCCGGCGACGGGAAAACTGAACTGGATCACGATCTGTACCCAGCCAGCCTACAACCATCGCTCATGATTAGAAAGTGTTCCATGATACCCGCGGAGCCAATTTATCTCCTCGCAGGAGATAGTAGCGTGAAGTAGGTACAAATTAAATTGTACGATTAACGGCACATTGCGAAACCCCACGAAATTAAAAACCCCGAAAAGTAGGACTAAAACGTTAAAATGTTGAAGAAGTAACTAACTGCGTCCTCATTATTACCAAAATATCAAAATTTTGCTCCTTAAACAAGCTGTGAACAACTGCGATTCACTGGCATCATCATTTTCTGTATTTAAGACCAGCTGAAAGCGCAGAAATAAGACTTAACACCGAGAGTCATAACAGACAGATAATTCTCATGCGGTTCAGTTCAGTTCAGTTCACACAACCATCAGCTTCATACTTCTGTACTCTCGTTCTGTTTGGTGCCTCGCACATTCGCCCAGTTGAAGGCGGAATGAATCGAAGCATAAAATGAAAAAAGGCGCAAGCAAACTAGGGAGCGAAAATCACAAAAATACGGAAAAAGTTCGAATACAATATCACGATGAAACTGCATCCTCACGTGGAGTGATAGTTTGCGTGCCTCCACGACCCAAACAGCTACGCGAGATAGCTTTCTTAAGCCGAAGATGCACTCGTGCCCGAAAGATCAATAGGTAGAGGCCAGACAAAGTCCAGTCTCACACAACCAGGTTCTGGACAACATCTAGTTCTGTCCATTACGCTCCCAAAGAGGACACTCCAGCAAATAAACAAAGAGCGAATCAGATCACCGGTCATCAAGCCTCCACTAAACGGACGTACAAGTGGAGTACCTGGGGTTTCTCTCGACGGTGGGAGAAGTTATCGCACTTCATCGGGAAGCTATCTCTCGTCTAAACTGAGCAGCCCAAAAAATGCTGCCTCATCCACGTCCCGCTTGCCTCACTGAGTGCACAGGGTTAAGGACCAAATCCGAAAAGCGGATCGATAACAAAGCACCAGTGGAGACAAGACAGAATGCGTGTAACTATTAGGTCTCACGTGGCAGACCAGAAGAATTTATTTCACGAGTGCTTTGGTCACGTCCCCTTGCTGGGTTAAAACCCCACTGCCTTGTTGGGCCAGACTTTTGAGTCAAAAGCTCCGGTTAGGGTACCCAAATAAAAACCCGTTCTGCGGTGTGGGCAGTTACAAAGAGTGATTTGGTGAGGAACCTCCGACATCATTTCTGTAGGTCTTGCTAATTTTCCCATCCTCAACTTGAAATTAATACACAGCGATAACGAACACTGCTGCTCTGAATAATGTAACTGTTCAGGAGTTGGGACTAAATCAAAAGCAGTTCAAATGTTCAGAATATTTTTCATAAGCACGCAATCCTAACTCACACATGTAACTGGATTAGCCAAAGGGTGAAGTTGTTGAAGAAGAAATCGTCAACGTTTGTGTGTGGACATACATAAAAATCAAATCCCGAGTTCCGCTTTAAAATAATATGAAGAACATGGCAGTTACTTACCACACAGTTTTTCCGCGTTTTCGGCGGAGGGAAATGACCCTTGAAATTACGCCGATAGTAGAACCACACCGGTTTGCCTCGATATATACTATGGTACACTGTAAGACTGTAAGTAGTCAGCATTATTCATTTACATACCAGTGGAGTTCATGTAATCCATGCTAGTAGCTAGATCAACTGGGTTGTACAGTTTGCCCCGAGAATTTTTGCGAACGGTTTCCATCAAATCTGATTTCGTTGTGTCCTGGGACGCATTCAATTTACCGGTTTCCGGTGACTCAGTGTCATCTGTTTTCGAAGTATCTGCTCTGATAGGTTTCGACTTTGCTGTTGCGTAACAACGAGCGAAATTTGCGATTGACTGATAACTACGGTTTGTCAGGGAACTTCGGAATAGCACAGGAGGCGAAGTTGGTAGTATGAGCTGACGAGTTGTCAACTGAAAATCAAGCAGGACAGAATTTCAGAACACGATTAGTGCAAGATCAATAGACGAGCAACTATTATCAAATATCATTGTGCACCTACTCATCCGTCAGATTGAAAATCTGAAACAACGGACTGCAATGGATTGAACTGCCAATGACCGGATAGAAAAGTGAAAAACTATAGGAACCTTAAATCACAACAACGACTGATTGTTAAGCTTTAGTCGGCCAAAAATTGAGGCGTATGACCGAAGACGAAAGAATTGAAATCGGAGCGAATTGCAAATTGCGAAGCAGAAACACAGTAGAAAATCTACGGAATAAAAGTACTGGTCCGTGGAAGCCGGTTCTAAGTCAGATAATTAATGATTCAAACGGCTCACTGATTCATTCTCGGAAACATCATCTGTACTGTTGGGCGGATCACTTTATGGAGCAATTCAGTTGACCCGCAATGAACCTTCCGATAATGGCTGCAAGAGAAACGGTGCAGGTAGATATCACTACTCCATCAGGAATGAAGGTTATACGTGAGATGGGTGATCTGAAAAGGTACAAAGCTGCTGAACCAGATGGGTTGTCTCCGTCCGTTTTCAAGGATGGAGGAGAAACAATGGCATTAAAGTTGGCGAAATCCTTCCGTTGGTCTGGGATAAAGAGCATATTCCCATGGGAGGGTGTGAATCAGTGATTGTGCCGATCCCCATTCTGTGGGCGGACGATGTATGTTCTCCTTGGTATGAAAGCAATATTCGACTCAGTCGACCGCAGTTCTCTGGCACTGCCGATCATTGAAGGGCATGCCACAGGGACTTATTTCCCTTTATCAGTCTTTGTATATAAACAGCCGAGGCTGAGTTTGTGCTTACGGCGATCTCTCACCCAAGTTCGCCAGAGTTGCCCTCTATCGACCCTCTTCTTCAATTTTGTCATCGAAATGGTTCTTGAGATAGCCCTATCCTCGAGTGAGAATAGTGGCATCGATCTTTGGCCAGGCAGCAAACTGTATGACTCAGAATACACGGGCATTACTGTTCTAACTGATGATCCAGATAAGTTACAAGTTTCTCCATACAGTCTAACCAGCGGTTTTGTAATGTTTGGGATATGTTTTGTACTTCCGAATAGCAAAATGCTGCTATATGACTGTGCTGACCCTATACCAGACCTTCTAGTAGGGAGGCCCTAGATGAGGTAGATGTTTTGTTACCTAGGCAGTTACATTGCACCATATCGCCGGATATCCGATGAAGTTTCGTCGCGCATACGGAACGCGCGTTTGGCTTTCCAAACTCAGCCCTGTCCTGCCGGCAGAGAGATCATTCCTTTTATATGGTTCAAAAACATGGCTGTTTTGGGTAAAAAATAAGCGAAGACTTTCGGTGTTTGAGCATCCACGTCTTCGTGGTATTGCTCGAACATGGTGGAAATATCGCATCCGCAATACCGAGGTTAAGTGCAAGGTGCCGGAATCAATCGGTGATAAAAGCGCTGAGTGTTAACAGGTCAAGATAGTTGGGACATATATGACACCTGCCCGCTGATAGCCTACCTTCACGTATTTTGTTCTCCAAGGCAGGAATTGTTTGGAGGGTGGATCGAGGTGGTCAGTCCATGACACGGTAAAAAGGTATGCAAACCTTGACTGCTAGACCTGGTCAAGTAGGACGTATTAGGCTTTCGGGTTGGCATTCATGAGACCCAATCAGCGAATGGTTGGAGACAATGTGATATCGCTGGGTAGCGCAGGTGCATCTGAACCCTTTCTTCCTTTGCTTGATTTCTACTTAAAACCTTCTTTTCGGTTTTTTGAACTTAACGCTTTGGATAATTTTGCCCTTGACTCGACGCTGTTACTAGGTAGCAACCAAAACCAGAGCACAGAAGTGCGGGGTTGGTGGTTGAAAGGACTGGACTGAACGGTTATTGGGTGAATGAGGTTAAATGAGCTAAATCTAAAATGTTATGGTGAAAGACTGCCGTGTGGCTCTGTGGAATGACTATTCTAACATTGGAAAGTAAATCGTTGCTTTCGGGTTTCAGAGAACCCTCATGTAGCTGGTATTGACAGAATAACTAATCACCATTGTTGTGCTTATCTACGAAAAGTACTAGAGGTATTCCAAGAGTTTAGATGTGGCATTCCATAGGGATCGATCTGGTGACATCATTCTTTGATCAAACCTGGAGGTACCCGACAAATGTTGAATGCTTTTAGTCGTCTAATCACAATATGGCTTGCCGAGGTAATTCAATACTTCACACACCCAGCAAGAAATCAAGAAACGAAGTATGTTGAGAAACACATTTCCATCGGAAAAGGTGAACCATGTATTCACGAGCGATTCGCGAAACATGAACAATCATAATCATGGAAAATGCACTATGGGTGAACTTTTCGTGTAAAACCCGGCTCCGTTATGTATTCCCTTATAAAATTGTGATCACCATCTCCAAAGTGATAAGTCATTCTCAAGTATCATTCATCAATAAGTGGCCATATGGAATTGAAACTGTATGCGCATTCCTAAAAAAATTTTCGTGAAAAAATTATGACGTATTATTAGGGAGAAGAATGATTGACAAAACAGTTTATCACAATGACTCCTCTTATGTACTGATACAATTGGAAGCTTCTGGCTTTGGAAATTTAAACTATAGTTTATCGCTGTTTTGTACATCATCAGGTTACTGCTGCACAACTGCAAACGTACCGCTTGCCGGTCAGCATTAGGAACAACGCAGGTCTATAAGACCGGAGCACTATATCAGCGAACATTAAGCCGAAATAAACATACGGATGAGAAAGTATGAAGTCCAATGGCATAAGTAACTCACCATGCGGATGGACGGAATATGCGAAACGAATTCCCATCTGTCACAAACAGTCCGCAGTCTACTCAGCGGATGTGTGGTCCGACCCAAGAACATTGCACCGGATAAAGCTTGGTTTTCCCCAAATCTAGTGATCAACAAATGCACCTTGAATGGAGAAAGAAGTTCAATTCCCGTGCAGGATTAGGTATAGCACGAACTATTCTGAAGGTAAGGCAGAACTGTAAAGCAAACAAAATAAGTTTTTTACCAAAAGCGCATGAGTGCAGTGGAAGGGGAGTATCCCACAGCCACAAAGGCCTACTGCACTGTTAGGGATAACCGAAAACCAGACCCTGGGAACTGGACTAAAGAACAACATAAAGTCCAATACGTCAGGTGTGATAACCAGCCGAATGACAGTGGGGATTACTGTCCAAAATCGATGGCAAAGCTGTCATCAAAAAGGATTGATAACCCAATCAGTTCATAGCAAAATAAACTAATCACTTGTTAACAGTTGTTCTGACCCATCTTCCATGTCATGGGTCGACCACTCTTTTTCATTTTCCAGCTGTTACTTGCCTAAGCAAACATTGCGCGCCGGAGAATTTTTTCAGGGAACATGAGCAACACATGTCCCAACCATCTAAGCCTGATGAGCTTTAGTGATTCATCTAAAGATTTGGTTCGTGAACCTAAGACTCTGCTGAACCTCAGTATTGATCACACGGTGTTCCCACCAAGTTCAAGCTATGATACAAAGACATCGGTGCTCACATACCGACAATCTACCTACATCCTCCAACAGCAGTGGCCATGTCTCCGAACCATACAGAAGCACGGGCCTGACTGTTGCAGCGTACACTCGGTCTTTGTTAGGTCAACGGATGGCATGTCGACGCCACAGATGACTCAGGTTGGCAAATGCCAAACGAGCCTTCTGTATACGCAAAGACATCTCACCCGACATCCGACCTCCAGGTGAAATACAGCTGTCCAGGTAACAGAACTTATAGACCAGGTCTATGGTTGCCCCAAATAGTGAAAGTGAAAACCGCATAACCAACACCACTGCGCAGTCATCCAAGCTTTTCAGAAAAGCTTGCAGCTTGAGTGGATACTAACTTAGAAGAATTGTCGTCTGTGTATTCAAAGTCTGATACTTTCCGTGCAAATAAATGCAATGCCACTATCTTCACCTGACGAAACCGTGGTATCTAGAACAAGAACAATCACGAAGTTGAAACAAGAAAAGAGAAAGTTGACAAATGTGACGTACACCATTGTTGGTGTTAAACGAGTGAAAGATCACCATAAACCCAAACTCGTCCCTTCCCCCATATCAAATAAAGGTGTTCGGTCGACTTGAATAAAAGTGCTGAGCAATCGTCATTGAAAAAAGACCGAGGAAACCGACCGGATCCGGCAACCCTGTCGTTTACGATTACCTATCTCATGGAGAAACTCCGCAACTGACGGAGGACTGGTATGTACAATTAAAATTGTAACCTTGACGTGGAGTGATAGTTTGCGTGCCTCCACGACCCAAACAGCTACGCGAGATAGCTTTCTTAAGCCGAAGATGCACTCGTGCCCGAAAGATCAATAGGTAGAGGCCAGACAAAGTCCAGTCTCACACAACCAGGTTCTGGACAACATCTAGTTCTGTCCATTACGCTCCCAAAGAGGACACTCCAGCAAATAAACAAAGAGCGAATCAGATCACCGGTCATCAAGCCTCCACTAAACGGACGTAAAAGTGGAGTACCTGGGGTTTCTCTCGACGGTGGGAGAAGTTATCGCACTTCATCGGGAAGCTATCTCTCGTCTAAACTGAGCAGCCCAAAAAATGCTGCCTCATCCACGTCCCGCTTGCCTCACTGAGTGCACAGGGTTAAGGACCAAATCCGAAAAGCGGATCGATAACAAAGCACCAGTGGAGACAAGACAGAATGCGTGTAACTATTAGGTCTCACGTGGCAGATCAGAAGAATTTATTTCACGAGTGCTTTGGTCACGTCCCCTTGCTGGGTTAAAACCCCACTGCCTTGTTGGGCCAGACTTTTGAGTCAAAAGCTCCGGTTAGGGTACCCAAATAAAAACCCGTTCTGCGGTGTGGGCAGCTACAGAGTATGGTGTGCCCAAAAGTCTCCCGAGGTACCCCGGGAAACATTTCTTATCTCTGTTTTCTATCATTCAGGTCCCGATTCTAGATGAATACGGGGAGCCACAATCAGTTATGACTGAGAACTTCCAGCTCTTGATAAGGGCAATAACTTTAATACGTGGGATAATATAGAATTGATTCTCAGATTTAGGCATTCTCTACTTTCAACATCCGCACACTTTTCAGACGAGGCAACAGACTGGCCTAGTTAGAACTCTTAACACCGTCAAAACAGATGTGTGTTGTGTCTCCGAAGGACATATACAGGATCCAACTTCCGTGTTAAAACCTCCCCCCCCCAGATACAAGCTCGGTTTCTTGTTTTATTCCCCGCATGTCGAGCGATTCGGTTTCTAGCGCTCGCGATCAGGTTGATATTGATATCGCTCTGAGCATGAAAACTGAGCGCTCACTGCTTTGCCGGTTTCGGAAATAATTCCACAACAATGCGCTTCGTACGCTGTTTTGACTGCGGGCCCCCGGGCATCCTGTGTAAGCTCTCCGTTTGTGCTAATTGAGCGACATGGTCCGATAGCAGAGAAGTCTACTTCCAAGCAGTGGACTACCACAGAACAGTACTGAAGCACTCCTGTCGATTCTGAACAAGCGTCAGCTTGCACGAAGCTTCTTATGTGCTATCATGGGTGCTGCGAATGCAAATGCAACGAAGGCCAAACCACGATTAACTACCCCGATCAGCTCGCCCATCCGCCTTCCAGAATGCACTAGCTAAAAAGTTGGAATTAACCCAGCCTGATAACATCAATCAACACTGATCTCTGATCAAGAGTGCTTTATAATTCGCTGGTCTAGTGAGATGTGGCCTACGACGTGTTGTTGTGACATTCTGGAATACTACTGATTTCTTGTGCATTCTCGATACCCATCAGTAGATCTCGGCTGGAAGAGCGTAAAACGAAACGCGACTCGTAATACACTTAACACAATTTCATGCAGAGGATGCGAAATCTGGTGGTCTCAACGTGAATGCTGACGTATCACAAGGTTCCGTACTTCTGTCCATCCTCTTTTTCTTGCTTATGAAGGATCTGTCCAAGACCGCCGGCCCAATTCACGCTTTTGCTGTTCATGCTACTCCACATTATTCTTTTTCTTACTCCACCTCCGGCCATGCCATCACCAATATCTACTGTGATCATGGTGTTCGCAGTATGGATTCTGATCTCGAACATATCTCCTCACCCAGTTCCCACTATCATGTTAACTTCAATCGTTTCAAAACTTCCCTTTTCCAAATTCTCCTCGAACATCATTCGTCCCCCGCATTTATTTTTTGATTCAATGCACTTTCATTCTATGTAGTTTTCTCTGAGTTTATCCATAACTACTTTAAAGGGTTGACCCCCTTTTATATCTCCAGCTTGCTTCCCGTGCAGCGCACAAAACTGGGTTTCTATTCCGCCCCAGACATTTCTTTTCTCCAGCTCACCTATTGTAAAAAGCTTAAACCAACCGCACACTCGAATATTACAGTCACGTGTGGGGTGGGGCTTTGTCTTCTGCTCTTTCCCTTCTCGGTCGGATTCGATATAAAGCAATCCGACCGACTGACGATCTTTCTCTAACCTCAAAAACGGGCGTCAGCGGTCCACTGTCGAGCGGTTGCATAATTATCTTCTTTTTTACCGTCACTATTTTGGCTTCTGTTCTTCGGACTTTGTCCTGAAGATTTCTTTTCTTCCAATTTTTGCTTGCTATTCTCGTACACAGGCGGACAGTCATCCTTATCAAGTTCCTGTTCCCAGATTTCGAACCTCCAACTTCCAACCTCCCTTTTTCCGCGGACCGTTAAAATTTGGAACGCTTCATCTCTTTTTGTCTTCCCATCCACCTACAATCTAAATTCTTTCAAAAACAATATTAAAAAGCTGGTTTTGATCTGAATATTCCCCAAAACTCCCTCACAGTACCTATTTTAGCTATGGGGTTTAGTCTTGAAGTCTTGAAGTACTACACGGGTTCGAGGCTTTGAGCCCCTCTACTGTAAACCACTGTGTAATAGGAAAGAGCGTGCATCGGAGACGGAGTGTGTTAGCATGCTGCAGCTGCCTCCAGAGGAAGTCCACGTGAGCACTTCTGTTTCATTCGAGTCCCCGGCAGGAAACCATCAGGTGTGAGCGAAACGACTTGTGAATTGGCGTTTTGTCGATTTGCAGTCAGCGGGGGTGTCACGAACGCTGAACGCAACACTTCCAGATATACCTAAGCTGGTCTTCAGTGTCAGCTTTACATAACTAGTCCCGCACTAGCCCCATGATGTCTCGACAGATCCACATACAGAGGCGGAGATCCACAAGGAAATCCAAGTTCTAATACGTCACTTACGTCGGAGGTCCGACGGCTCCTCTTCAGTTTCGTTTGAAGATGGTGAATCACAGCTTTTCAGAGAACTTCATGTTGTGTTCTCCAAGGTTTTGAATAGACAGAAGGCCCCCTCCTCGCGGGGGAATTGACTGTTGTCATCATCATCAAGAAAAGCTCGGTAACGATTTTACCCATCTTATCCCAACAGTGCCTGTCATACCTCAGTGGCTGTGCCGTACGCGGGATGATCAGAATTACAAGGAATAGACTGGGATTCTGCTATATCGCACAAAACTTACACACAACCGACAGAAATTCTCAGGTTTCTAAGACGCGATAACACAGGATAATTGGCATTAAGATGCCAGTCACGGTGAAGGCACACGGCTAAGTAGACACATGACACAACACGAGCCACAGAGCACAATCACGGACGACAAATGATACTTACGACCTGCTGGATTACTAGCACAGCCCCGGGCCCGTAGTCGCACAACGAAGATGACCCTCGGTTCAGTTCAGTTCAGTTCAGTTTGCACAGGACAGGTAATAACCACGGCCATTCGAGCGTCCAGAATTCCTTCGATGGTATGCACACCAGCTATACACCCACCACTGCCGAGTGTATTTCGTCGAATCCTCTCTAAAAATGAGAGGGAAACGGAAAACCTCTTAGAACATCAACTGCGAGAGACATTATGCATCGTGAGCGTTCACTGAGACTGTATGAAATGAGGGGAAAAGCCTATTAAAACATACTCCAGAGGGACCACAGTGCTACCCGTCATCCATCTAGTTGATATACTCAAGGTTCACAACGAGGAAATATCTCGTACCACTTGCGATCTAGGGCACCTTTGAAGGATTGGACGGTCTGCAGATCTACCACTCCACCAGGCAGACCATTCCAACTGTTCACAACCCTGTTGCTGAAGAAGTGCAATCTAGCCATCAACCTAGCTCGGGCTTTTATCAGCTTTTTTTCATGTCCCCTTGTTCTGGAGTCTACGGCCACTTGGAATAGACTATCTGGTCTAAGGCCAGAAAAGCACTTCATTACCTTGAACATTTCTGTGAGGTCTCCTCGACTTCTCCTCCTTTCCAGCGAGAAAAGATTCAGGTCACGGAGTCTCTGCTCGTAAGTCTTACTCCTCTTCCCTTCAACCATTCGCATGGCGAGACGTTGGACTTTCTCCAGGCGGGCGGCGTCCTCTTTGTTGAAGGGTGACCAAGCCTGCACGCTACCTTCTAAGTGAGGTCGTACTATAGCCATGTAAATAGGTACAAATACCTCCGGATTCCGGCAAGACAAAGCTGATCGCAGTCTAAAGAGCTCCCCACGAGCCTTATGCGCAGCCGCGTTGCACTGTTCCGACCATTTGAAGTGACTGTTCATGATGACCTCAAGGTCTTTAACCCTACCGACTGCCTCTACGGTGAACAGCCCTTGATCATGAGCGACAGTTAGGCTCTCTGTTGCCCTTGACAACAAATGGCTTTTTTGAGCGTTCAGAGGTAAGTCCCATTTGTGTGCCCAGTTCAGGACGGTACCTATTTCCCTGCCCAAGTCCGCCCTACCTTTAAATCCAACAATCTTTACATCGTCCGCAAAAATAAAGCTGGGCCATTGAAGAGCGGATGCAAGGTCATTAATAAATAACAAGAATAGGACCAGGCCTAGGACGGATCCCTGAGGTACACCACTGGTGACATTCACCAAACTGGAGCACATGTCCCCCACTTTGACGTAAAACGTCCTGCGGGAGAGGAAGTCCTCCACCTACCTAAATACCGGACCATCTATGCCGAAAGTCTCCGTCTTGCATAGCAAGAGACGATGATTAACGGAGTCGAACGCCTTGCTAAAGTCGAGGTAGCATACCTCAACTTGCTTACCTTCGTCCAATCGTCGAGTTACTTCATCTAAGAAGCACAGGAGATTGGTCGGACAAGATCTACTTTTCAGGAATCCATGCCGCTTCGGACTTAACATTGAGTGCTCCAGTAAGTGCTGGTAGATATGGGAACGGATGATCTTCTCGAGGACTTTACATAGGATGTTAGTTAGGCTTACCGGCCTGTAGTTCGGCACAGCCGACTTAGGCCCACTCTTATGTACTGCCCTGACTGCCGCGACTTTGCAGTCCCGAGGCAGTTTACCCTGGTCCAACGTGGATCGGTACAGTCTGCATACCGATGGAGCTATGATATCCGCCAACGGCTTGATGATAGCTGGATGAATGCCATCTGAGCCCGCTGACTTGTGGCTGTTTAACTCCCGCAGGTACTTACGCACGCTTTCCTCTGAGAGGTCCAGCTCGTTTAACTGAGGAGAAGGATGAACCAGGGTCAAATCTACTAGTACCCCACTATCCATTCTATGTACACTACCAAAGTATTCCCCCAGGGCGTCTGCTTTGCCCTGGTCATCGGTGACAATACCATATTCTCTAGTGGATAGCGGACCTACGGCATTTCTTGTTGAGCCTTTAGACTGCACATAGCTGTGGAATGTTTTCGGCTGTTGTCTCACAGACTAGGCCAATTTGAACTCAAATTCCCGCTTGGAAGTTCTCAAAAGGCTTACAGTCTCGTTTCTCAGCTTTGTATAGCGATTCCAGGCTAGCTGACTGCCGGAAGCTTTGTATTGGTTCCAGCAGTGGTTTCTACGTCTGATGGCCTTGGCTATTGCAGCCTTCCCCACATAGGTTTTCCCTCCCCACCCCTTCGTTTTAAAGGTGCGAACTCTTCCTGTAGGGCAGTCAGAATTCCCTTTATGGTCTGCCAGCCTCCTCTGTCGTGTCCCAGGCCAAGCCCATCGCCCTATTACGAAGCCTATCTATGTCCATACTACCGAAATTCCTAATCAGCCTTGAGGGTACCTTCGGTTGCCGCATGCATAGAACTATTTTGACACACACGTGGTCACTCTTTCCCAGCGGTGCACAATAATGCAGTCCAGCCACATCGTTGGGGAAGTTCGTTATAGCTAGATCCAGCAAGGATGGAACGCATCCAGTCCTATATCTGGTATTTTCCCTAATATGCTGGTGCAACTCATTGGCATGCAGCCATTCTAAGTAGGTTTGCTCCTCCGATCCCGGCACGCAGACCTCAGCCACCCGGCCGATGTGCGGGAGATTGAAGTCACCCACTATGAGGGTCTTTTGTGCCTCCTTAACTAGTTCAGTCAAAGTCCGCAGCAAACAAACGTCCTCTTCGTGGTTTGTGCTTGGTGCCCTGTAGACACAGACAAGGCTACCCTTCTGCCTGGAAGGATGATCGTGACGGCGAATAACTGGATATTGCGAGTGCACATATGGGTCTGAGACTCAAGGTGGTTCTGACCCGACCTAACGATGAAGGCTACTCTACCACCAAGGCGATCCTGTTCTCGATCCTGCCTACAGACTGCAAAACCTTTAGTTATAAGGCCTGGCACATGGTCTTCTCCAGAAAGCCACTTTTCCGTGACGGCAACTATTGACGCTTTCTGCTCGTCAGCGGTTTTTGGCGAGTTCCGCCCATTTGTTTCTAATACTACACGCGTTAGTATATAACACCAACGCGTTTGCTCCGTTGCCTAGGTGTCTCTTGTTATTCACTCCTGTCTGTTTCTCAGGCGCAACGCCTGATATGATGACACGTTTTTTGCTTCCGCTGTTCCCACTGGGGTGCATGAAGCCGGCTGACGATCCAGAACTTCCGATGACTCCCAATCCATCTCTATAGGAGTTGCCACAACATCCAGACTGGCAGAGGTAGCACTATCATCTATCTGCGGACAGTACTATCAATTCTCGTCTTCCAGCTCGTCTTCAGTTACAACTGTTTGCGACCCCGCACGTGGCTTCTGTACTATTGTCGGGGTCGGGGCCTGAAAGCCGAGTCCGGTATTCCGCTGAACTTGTTGGTTTCTTACCAGCATCCTGGCTGGTCGATCAAGGTTACCTTCCCGGGGCTAGACCGCCAGGCCTTACTCTATGCTCGTCTGGCACAATCTGGTATCTGCTCTTAGTAATGTGAGCCACTATTGCTGCCCTCGCCAGCAGTTCTGTTCAGTTCAGTTTGCACAGGATTTGGTGTGGCTGGAGCCAATCCTGTGTCCAGATAGTTGTGTTGTCGAAGCGTTTCCGCAGCTCCCAACACTGCGTGATTTTCTTTTTCTGAAAGGCAGAAATTTTGTGCAGCATCAGTCCTGGCAGAGTAGGTTGGAAACTATAAGTAAATTGCATCTGGCCCTAAAAGCTGATTAATATAACTCGGGGTATACTGCCACCCAACATAGGTCTACTGCTTTCTTAAAAGCCTTCACTGCTGTGGTATTTATGACCTCCTCCGGGAGCTTATATAATAGGGTACCGCCCTATTTGAGAAGTACTTCGCCCCAATTTGGAGCCACGAATGCTTCCTTTGTAGTCTAATGCTATGCCCCCTTATGCCTCTCTCGGGGATCACAGATAAAAGGTCTTCTCGTCTTATTCCTGACAGTCCCTTCATTACCTTGAAGGTTTCTATCAAATCCCCGCGAATGCGCCGTCTTTCCATCGAGAACAGGTCTAGGGCGCGGAGACGCTCTGTGTAGCTAAGCCCCCCTTGCCCAGTCACCATTCTAGTGGCTAGCCCCTGCAATTTCTCTAGATAGTCTACATCTTTCTGGTAGTACGGTGCCCAGGCCTGCACGCAGTACTCCATATGCGGCCTAACTATGGACTGATATATCGGAACGATAATCTCCGGATCTCTACACGACATAATGGATCTAACTCGAAAGAGTTATCTCCTGACCATATTGGCTGCTGAGGTGCACTGCTCTGACGGCTTAAAGCTGTTGTCTATTATAACTCCTAAGTCCTTGACCTGCGAGACCACTTGCAACGAACCCACACCATGTAACGAAAGTTTGAGCAATGCGTAGCCAAATTCGCAACGGATCCCGAAATCAAAAGACGATTATCCGCGATATTCTACGACACTAGATTATTACATGAACAATGACATCAAAAATATACAAACCTCAATAATACGATCACAAGGACTCAACAAACGAGAAACCAAATTGCAGCGTGTGAGCAAACAGCACGTGCGTCACGCAGGTCCTGAACAAGGATGTGCCGAAGTAGCGCTCCGGGCGCGAACAAACAACAATTGGTCCATAGAAACAACCAGTTCGTAAAGACAAGTCAATAGTGTAGGCAATTGAGTGATGTTAGGAAAAAAACTGAATCGCGAGGGAAAAATGGGGATTTTCCACGACCGGCTGTTACACACCATTCCCACTCTCCCCTGTATTTGTGGTCAAGCATTGACACTTGGTGAGATTTAGTAGAAGGTCCCATTTGCGTGCCCAGTTTTGTACTGCTAACACTTCCAGTTTTAAATCTACTCTACTAGGTCATTGATGAAGGTGAGGAAGAGCACAGGGCCAACACCGGGCTCTGTGGCACCCCATTTGTTACACCTTCTGGTCTTGAAACATGACTCCCCACCTTAACACTAAAGGTTCGCCCTGCTAAAAAACTACTTATCCATTGTCTTGCCTTTCCAATAGTTCCCATAGACTGCAGTTTGACGTCCAAAAATCGGTGGTTCACAGAATCAAACGCCTTGCTGAAGTCCAAGTAGCAAACCGCAATAGATTGCCTCTCGTCCAGACGCTTGGTTACCTCATCGAAGAACAGCAGGAGATTCGTCAGACAGGATGGTCCTGCCACAAACCCATGCTGAGCTTTTAATATGAGGTTGTGTTGAACCAAATGCCTAGAGATCTGTTTTCTGACTATTCGCTCCAGGCACTTACACAGTACTGAAGTCAAGCTAACCGGCCAGTAATTTTTGGCCTTTTGCCGGGGTCCACTCTTGTAAATTCCTACCACTGTTGCTCTCCTCCAGTCTCCCGACACAATTCCCTCTCTAAGTGACGTTTCATACAGCTTCGTCACCGGAGCCTTCAGGACCTCGGCCAGAGGCTGAACGATTGCTGGACGAATCCCGTCTGGACCTGTTGCTTTACTTCTATTCAACGTTTGCAACTCCGCGTACACTTCTTTTTCTACAGTAAGTTCGGGTATTGGAGGCGCCTGAGGGCCCTTCATTCTTTCCCCCAAACTATTTTCTGGTCAACATATGCTCTTAAAGAATGCCAAGAGCATGTCAGCCTTGCCCTCGTCGTTTAGAGATAGTCGTCCCTATGCTCCTTCCAAAGTTGCTACTCTCTCTCATACGTATGTGAGATTGCACGTAGGCGTAGAATCGCTCTGGGTTTGTGCGGACCGACTCAGCTAACCGACGCTCGGAGGCATACTTCTCCATTCTTTGGATCTCTTAGGCTCTGTTCCTAGCCATCTTATAGCTATTCCATGCCCCCTGAGTTTTGTACAGCTTGTACTCCGCCCATCGTTGCCTAAGAATAACTATGGCGTTGCAGACTTTTGACTTCCACCATGGGGGTAGATTTCTACTGCTAGACACCCTCGGGGGTGCAAACTCATCTGTAAGTTCCAGTAGCCCCATCTTGATGGTCTCCCAACATTCCTCTACGGAGGCGTTTATGTGTCTCGGTGTCCACTGAACTTCCTCCGCCGACCTCTTTAGTTCTCCTATATTGATTCTCCCATAGCCCGACGAGTCACGATTTCCTTCGGTGCCTTACTTAGTCTTAGTGTGACCCTTAGGACTACATGATCACTTTTTCCAAGTGGCCCTTCCCACTTAATTTTCTTGACGTCATGATGGTGCCGCGCTGATTGGAGCAAGGAGAGACGGGTGTTGTCCACCTCTGTGTCTAGTGGCCTGTGTCACATGCTGCGTACGTGAATGTAACTAGACCCACTGCAGAAACGTGTCGCCCGTTGATCCCCTTGGTGCGATCCCGCTTTCCCAGTTAAATTCGGGTAGGTTTAGATCCCCTAATAAGATAAACTCATTTGTCTGTGCCAGCACCGCATCCAGCACTTGTAAGAGCTCAACGTCTTCCTTATCTGCCACTAGCGGTGCCCTGTAGATGCAGATAATGCATACCGTTCGCTCCTTGATCCTGATAAAACAGGATCTGGCCTGCTTATTACCGGAGACCAAGTTGAACGTAGCCTCTCAATGGCCTATGTCGGTCCGTATTGGAAGTGCCACTCCGCCCCCATGCCTTCCATCTGTTCTATCATGTCTGTAGGCAGCGTATCCCTGAAAGCCCATGTCAGTAAATGGCTTTATCCAAGTTTCCGTCAGTGCAACGACATCAGACTCTGCGATCCTAGTCGTCAACTCCCCTCTTTTTCCCGGGTGACTGCAGGTGTTGGTGTACCATATTGACGGTTCCCTGGTCCTCGTTACTGACTTCATTGCTAATTTTACGGCTAGAGTACCCTCGGGCGCAATCTCCGAGGTGATGCCCCGTTTTTTGCCTCTAAAGTTGTCGGCGGTGCAGCATCTTGGATATCAAGTGACATTCTGAGTTTCGTGGCCTTTTATTTTCCACCCATCGACCCAGTGTCAGGCTCAACATGCGCAAAGGACGTTACCCCCTTTTGAGTCGCCATACCGATGGCCCGGGATGGTCTTGCGACCACCTCAGCCCGACTGGTTTCCTCGGCCTTTCCCTCTGATACCTCAAACTTCGCTGGTTGCACCAGAGAGAACCTTTTGGGAGTCTCCTTAAGAATCGGGCCGGGTAGCTGCACTTTCCCAACACCAAACGGACTGAATGCTCTGTGAGTCCTCTTCTTTTTGGTCTTTCGAACTTCCTGATCTTTGGCTTTTTGTTTACCGGCGCCACCTTTGGTACCTGAATTACTTCTTGGGCCTTAGGTGTTGACTTCCCAAGAGGGTCATCTCCAGATTCTCTACATGTAGCTTCGACCTCTCAAGATCAGGTGTGCCCGTTCTCAGCGAGACTATGGCATTACCTGGTTTGACAAACGCTGGGCTGTCAGGTGTAACCCTAACTATTCCCTGCTTGCTGACCTCAGCTGCTCCCGCCCTGGACAGCAGCATATATTTCCAGTAGACACTGTGGAACACAGCTACCAGGGGTCGTGGCGGCGCTGGTTGTGTTCCACGCCATAGTCCTATTCTATGCCACTTGACTATTGGTGTTGTAGGAGATAGACCAGCCATCCTAAGAAACTCGGTCACATGCCGGCGGTCTTCGTCCCTCTTGATTCTACCGTCGTTTACGATGTTACCCCTAAGGTTATGAAGTAGCAGTCTTCTACTTCTGTCTGTCATGACCTCCGTGTCCCGCTTCATGCGTTGCACTTCAGTATCTAGGCGCTTCACCTACTCCTTGAGGGATTCTACTTCCGTCAGGAGACTTTTTTCCACATTGGTGAATCCTACTACCTCTTTGCTTTCTTTGCCCTTTGGCTTGGGTTGTTTTTTTTATTTTTCTGCTCTGGCACCCAGTCTTCCTTTCCCTCTAGGCTATGGATCGAACCCGCTCTCTCTAGTCTTGGTTCCAGCTTCATGTTCGTGTCCCCTTTCCCTAGTTCCCCTCGAATTATGCCCGAGCGCTCGCTTGCAAAAGCAAAGCAGTGGACGCATATCCACTTGAGCGATGCGTGCTTGATGTTCAGCTCGAAGTGTTTCTCTTCTAGCTTGGAGCACTTTTGATGATACCAAAGGCAACACTGGTCGCATTGGATCTCTCATCTTGCACCAAGTCCGTGAGTTACTTGTTCCCACAGCTCACTTCTTGTTCGATGGGATCAACCTCTGTTCCGTTCATTTCGGCAGTGGTGATAAAGTTTATTTGAAAATACTGTATCGAACACCAGTAGGATAATAACACAATATTTTAAACCGACACAAATGGTACACTACAGCATGTGCTGCAAAAACTGTACACTACAAAAAGTGACAAAAAGGTACTTTACAAAAGTGCCACAAAAAGATGTTATCCGGCGTCAGTTGCACTGACACCAACAAAATCACCAGACAGGACACCAAAAAGTATACCCAGCTTTTGAAGCGAATAAACTCTTCTGAAGAGAGTGAACTCTTCAAAAAGTACGCGTACCAAAACACTAATTACGATACGGTAGTTTGGGCGAAATACCGTGTGTTATTCCACTGAACAACGCAAAAATGCTTATCGCTGAGAGCAATTCGAAAATTCAAGCTACGCGGCAACTCACAAGGTCGGCTTGAGACTGTATGCCCACTTCTCGGTCACATCGTTCGAACTTAAATGATGTTAGTGTAACGGAGGTATAAACCAGACATCCGGGCACGCTAAAACGCTACTTTGGGGGCATCTTTCAAACATGCGCGATAAATGATACTTATTTTGGTGAATTATAAAGCCAGCCGTAACCACACTATCATAAGCATAGAAAAAAGTTGAAGCTTTAATTTAAAAAACCCGAAAATCGTTTTCAAAATATGAAAACCTCTTCTACCTATCGCGACCTAAGAGAGGAAATACCAAAGCCGCGTCCACAGCACCAACAGCCATCGCGGTCAGTGACGGAGTTGACCTTGATCACAACGGTCATATACTGTGTTGCGCGGAAACCTTGTAAGTACGACTGCTTATCTCCTTGAGATATACAACTGTTGGCCCTACTGTACATACGTCTCACACTCCTAATTCTTCCTTCCTGTTTCAGTGGACGAAAATCCTGATCACCCCCTTGAAGACCCAGTTTACTAGCAAATACTTTTATATCCTTATATATAATGTATCACTGCACTAAGTGCCACTTAGTATAGACTAACATGTTGTGAACTTGACTGCTGTATATACTTCAACTGAAATAGAAACCTTGGGGAGGTAGTACGAGCATGGCAAATTGAAATGATGGATTTTCTCTTCCCTTTCAGTTGGTAGTATCAGCCCTGCACAAGCAAACGGAAAACTGGATGGAGGTGGAGAAACCGCCAATCTGGAAGTAAGCGCAACAATCCAAGAGGACTGATTCGTAATGTGTTTATATCAGTATTTTTACATCAATGACAGTTTGCTACATTTTTTTCAGATAAATCCCTACATTTGCTGAATGTTGTCTTTTCGCCTTCGGTTTACTGTTAAAATACCCTTGTGGCACGCATTGAAACAAAAGTCGCACCATAACATTTCACGTCAATCTTATTTCCTTCGGGCACCGATTCACCTGTTCCAACCATTCCACATATAACAGTCCCACAACTTTAGTCGGGCTATATTTAAGCCCGTACGTTTACACACTATCGTGTAACGGGGTATCCCGGATTGTTCCTACCCAACACATTTCCTTTTGAATTGAGCCTTCTCCCTAATGACGCGCCGTTTTTAAAAATGATAACTTGATCCACCAATTTTACATTAAAATTTCGTCGTACAGATGGTGCATTGTGCATTGTTCATTCAAACACGTCAATCAATGTGGAGTATTGCATCCACGAAATTGATGCCTGTGTTGGGTTGTATGTAACAACGAAGTTTATGTTGCACCTGTAAGTTTAAAGTTTAAACATGAAATGCAGTTATTAACAATGTTAGTTGTAAATTAAAATCCACAAAGCTATAGTCTCGGCATAGCTTGTTTGGGGGGGGGGTCTTATAATGGATATAATAGGCATTTTGCATTCAAGCTCGTCAGATAAAATGCCGGTTTTCACCAAAAAATTGATGCCCCTGATGGATTTCATGTAAGAAGGAAGTCTATGTTGCATCAGTGAAAGGTTTAAAATGTTGACGTTTATTGCCCAGTCAAATATCAATGTTACTTGTAGATTTATTTGCACGTAGTGTCAGTCTCAGTATGGCATACTTGTGACGTACGTGCAACGTGGAAAGCATACTAAGTAACGTGAAAATAATAACGGATTACAGCCCCTAACAGACCGCAGAATGAATGGGTGATGTGTATGTGGAAGTGCAGGTACATGTATGCAGATCTGCAACCATTGGAATATGTTGGTGTATATAATCGTCCGTAACGTATATCAGCATTGGTGACCCCAAAGACAATCTTTCCTCAGTACGAGGTTCACTCTCAATGCCGTCCCAGTCCTGTTTGCTGCGGCTCAGCTGCCAAACCTACTTGGACGCGATTGAGAGCCGAGGGTTTATAGAACCCTATCTTTAAATGGACGTTTGTAGTTAAACGTGCAACCGGAATGACATGCGCAGCTGACTGACTAATGCAGTTCAGGTACCGGCTTCTGCACTGTGCTGGCAGTTTGCATGACACACATACGCCGTTGGTTTTCTATAGGCTAAAATGTTGATATGTATATACGTATATACATATGTGTACGTTTACATAAATATAGACTAGTGGAGTCATACAAGGAAGTGTACTTGGTCCGCTATTTTTCTTACTTTATATTAACGACATTTTTTCGATTGTGCGACATGGCACACCTTTTCTCTTCGCCGACGACATCAAAATCGTGTATGATTTCCGCCATCAAGATTTGAGCACAGCACTGTCTAAAATAGGTAGTGATCTTGAGAAACTTGATCAATGGTGCACTTCATGGCAAATGTGCTTCTTGACATCTAAAAGCTTCTACACAACCTACAGATGTCAAGTCCCCCTCGGAACTCTGTCACTGAACCAAGTACCCATCGCCCCAAGCTCATCAGTGAAGGATCTTGGGCTTCGATACACTAACAATCTACAATTTTCGGAACATGTCTCATTTCAGACGGCCAGGGCCAGACAGATAATAGGCCTAGTTCTCAGATCATTTAAAATGAAACATAGTATCCTCCTTACATACCAATCCCATGCTAGACCCCACCTCGAATACTGCCCTATAATCTTCTCTGGAATGTCTAAATCTGACAGAATACGCCTGGAGAAAGTCCAGCGCACCTTCACCAAGAAGCTAATGGGATATTCCTCTCCATTGAGCTATAAAGAGCAATGCATTCTATTAAAACTTGACCCCGTATGGCATAGACATGTCAGGCTTAACTTGTGTTTTCTATACAGACTTATTCATTGCTCTGCGTTCACTTCTACCAACTCTATACAGTTTTCCCTGCCCTCATCTTACTCTCTGCGCCACAGAGACTTCAGTCTGACCATCCCACATTCCAGGCTGGCAATCAGATCCAACTTCTTTCTCATTAAATGTTCAAAGCTTTGGAATAAGCTCCCTCGGACCATTCGCAAATGTGCGTCAATTACCCAGTTCAGCCATGCCCTTAAATCACAACTTACCGTTAGTCATATGTTATCTTTGACTAACGCCAGCATATCTGAGGATCGAGCCTATGAAGAAGGCATCGAACTTTAGAACCCTAGCTTCAGTCTCTCCTCCCGCTCTCTGCTATCCGTCGAGCTGGCCTTCAAAAACGGGTTCAACTACTAGGATCACGGCACCATATTCCAAACCTACCATTTTCTGCCCAACGACAGACGATAGGCTTACCATTTATTATTATTTTTTACGTATAACCCACATTGCAGAAGGATAGTTTTTGTCGTTTACAACTATAAATATCTAGATGCCTGCCGGTTCTCGCTACTCACCCACGTTCACCTACCATCACCTAACCCTTATACATCCCTGCCTCATCTAATTCACTAGTCGGTTTCCACAACCATGTCTAAACAATTACTGCCTCCCTCGCCATATAGTACTAGGGCAGCCATGTAAAACAACTCTTCTCTAGCTGAAGGTTTTAGCCAATGATGTTTTCCCCCTGCACCAAATTACCCAGTTGTGCTGGATCCTGAGACATTAAGTCCCACCACCCACTAATTCACTCCTTGATCCTCTTATTTATCCTGGCTTCCGCTCCTCTCAGCTTTATACACTTATATATATACATATATATGCATATATATATATATATATATATACCTATTCATATATATACATATATGTGTAAATATATAACATTTTTATATACTATATATATATATACTCACTACTGTCCTATAATTATTAACACAAGCACGGTGAGTAACTCAACGCTCCTCGATATCTCTTAGCTTACAATGCCTCTCTTCCGCACCAGGTCCCACCACATATACTTCTTTCACCACCACTGCGATTTCGAACTGGAAAATCCAGTCTGATTCATCCCACTTAGCGTGACTCACTAACTGAACTCAACACCCAGTTATGACGTTACCATTTCTGCTCCCACCCTATCCACCAGCTAAGGTTCTTCTGTAATTTCATGCAGAACTTGGTCTTTACTCCTCCTCAATGACCACTCTAGGCGAAATACTAACTTTCCCATTGAAAGTTTTAGCCACACTTAGGCGTTTCCCTTTTAGTCTCACGTTTCATGGCCTCAATGTGCCTTTGGGATCCGCCGCACCGATGAGCCCGTGCTTAACTTTTGTTCTTCTTTCCGTTAACCGTTGATCCTTAGCTGCGTCACTCTATCTCACTTTCCTTGCCATAGTCTTTTGCGTCCAACCGCTTTCGCATGACCCGTCCGATGATCGCACCCACTTATACATCAATATATATATATATATATATATATATATATACCTTGGGTATGCTCCACTCACTTGTCCCCCTTCCTAACTAGATTGTGCCATTTTACAACACAATTTGCATATATATAAATAAAACCGCTCCGTCCTTTAGCGATGGGTGCTCGCTCTCACTTAATTCCTGGCTCAGGCTAGAACTCAGCCGTCCCATCCTGCTTTTTTGCGCCTTTCTCGTACACTGAAGCCTTGCCACACGGATTACCATTCCTTAGTAACTCGGCTTCACTTCTCTACGCATATGCCCATGGTAAGTTGGGACCCCATTCCAACCGGAATCCGTATGCCCCTGCCGAATACCAGCACGTTTGCCCCCACATGAAAAATCCTCATTTTTACACTCAGTATTTTTCTCCTTTTTTACTGTTTGTCGTCCTCGACCACAGCTGGTGAACTGACCAGACTGTTATCTTCCTATTCTCTCATTCTTCTTCCAGACTATACCCTCTACTATTGTTTTATTCCTGGTTCCCAAACGGACACCCTCTCCTCATCCACCGCCTACCTGATATCGCCCCAAATCTCTACTATCACCCAACTACCCTAGAAAGCTACCAGTCTCCGTCTAGGGATCCCTAATAGACCGGTCCACTAGCCAAACGATAACTAACTGTTCGGATAACAAAATTTTCATTTTCTTGCTTCCATAAAAACGATAATCATAACCAACAGCTGGAACACTCTCCAGACTGCCGCACTCCTGATCTCTTCCAGATTGCATTGGTTACTTGGGTAGCCATCGGCCGAATCGACGTTTATTCCGGATTACCGTAAGGACTGACGATTTGATCAATGGTTTAAACCTATACTCTCGCCCGCTGACGTTACATGGGGCACCGTACACGGATTAACAAAACCTCATGAAAGTCTCACCGGATCGCAGAGGTGATTCCTGACACCAACCATCAACACATCCGCTCAACGTCTATTACCAAATAATCCAACCCAACAGTTCAATTCTTCCCGTGTTGCAGTACGAAACCAATGGCCGGAACCCAGCCTTCGCAGCTGTCAACTTCGTCAAACCAGGCCTTTTTTACCTGCTTCCCTCAACATTCTACCTGCCACCACCTGCAACCAAGGTCTTCATGAAGCAGAATACCAGCCATCTGCAGCCAACCATAATTTGGTTAACAATTTTCTATCACATACAAAAAAAAATTTACACTCTTCCAAATTTTGCCTAGCCGAACCATTGACGTTTTGTCTTCACTAATCCGTTTCATTGACGGCTTTTCTTCTCTTTCAAAGTCCGTTATATGTCCATACACCATTCATGCTCTTCAAAAGTTCACTGAAGTCCCTGCGAAGCTTTTCGCCTTCATTTGAATTTCCATATGACACTGTAATCACCTGCACAAAAGGTCCGTTTTATTATCACCTTTGACTCACTTGTCTTTATTTCACATGCTTCCTCCACAATTAGTTACCCAATGCTGGATCAGTGTCCAATATTCCGCTGGTATCTCTCACTGCACTTTGAAAGCCCCACGCTTGCTTTACTTCTAACAATGTTCTTTGGCATCTCTTCCGCCCGGTTACTCGTTAGTGACCGTCCAATTGTCGCTTATATCAGCAATCCCACGACTGTTCAGCTATCTACACCGCCCTCCAGCGATTTCGAAACCGATTCGGAATTCCCGCCTCAACCATAACAACTTTTGTTCACTCAAACACTACATGACTTTACTGATGTATTTCGGTTGCTGTGTGATGTATAAATTTAGAATCTGTGAATACCTCACATTGACATGTACTGCTGTATAATCTGATCTTGCCTTGTGCATGCGTATTGACCACGGTCAAGAAATATACTATATATATATATTATATACATACATACATACGTATATATGTGCTGGTTCTATACAGATTCAGCAACTCTTTTTCTGGTGCAAATGCAGCGCACACATTACTGAACGCATCGTATGCCGTGTGTTATCTTATGGGAATTATCTATAAGTACGACGATTTTGATCGCATAACGTCTAGCTCGTGTCGAAAACAGTTTGTGTCTGTGTGCTAGGTCGCGCTTGTGGGTAGTATCAAGCAACTTCTGAATGGGAAAATGTTGCCCCGCACCATGGCTTCTCCCTTACTTAGCAGTTTAGTAGCCAGGGATGTATGCATAAACTGAAGTGAAAACAATCGGATGCGCCTTGTACGCGTCTCTTGCCCACTACTACAATGCTCACACGTTATCCTTGGCTGTTCGCTTGAATTGTGGCTAGTGTACGGGGTTATTTGTGCGCTGTGAGGTTTCTCGACACATTTATACGTGCAGGAATGTGCCTTGTTTATAAATAGACATCTGTAGTCAGGTGTGGTACCGGAGTGATACGCGCAACTCACGCGTGAGTCCGCGGACTTATGCGGTTCCGGTATCAATCTTTATACTATCTGTTGGTAGTTAGTGTGATACGTCTCCGTCAGGAGTTCATATTTCTGGCGTTTATTTCATCTCATTGGTATCCACGGGTGGGTACCTCAAATTAAACTTCTCTATATATGAAATTCTGTTGCGCTAATAAAAGCCACTGATTCCCAAATGAAAACAGAAGGCCGTACAAATATAAACACGTCTATATACGCAAATATACCGGTCCCACATGTATTCCGCAGTTCTATTTATTTTACTGCGCTCACACCAGTCCGTGACAAGCTTGCTAGTATTTTAAACATAAACATGACTGGTCCATCGGATGCTGCTAGCTTTCCATTCCCGCTTATTACGCATGTGAGTTAACTGGTAAAACACAGTATGCCATGGGGTACGAAGAAAATTAGGTAGACCCGCAGTTAGGCAGCTCTAGTACCTGTGATATACTGGTAACTGCACCCGTCGAACATTGATGTCTAAACGCTTAGGCACCAGTTTCCAGCTGACAGAACATCTTACGGCCAAATCTACCGGAAAGATAGTATGACCACTGAGGCCACATGGCAGTCATTTGTGTGGAGGACCCAGTGGCACCTACTTCGCAAATAGTGCGCCCCTCTACCCGTCATGAAAGTATACGTCCTTTCGGCTAAGTCCATCAACCATCACACTGCAAAGCCCCGTTTTTGCGCACGTGAAAAAGAATTACGTAGCAAAGTTCCTAGTGGAGGATGATGAAAGCACCTGAAGGAAGACGACACCTCTCGATATTAATCACAAACCGGCGGCCCAAGGAGGCCGGTGTCTCGTTCTCCCATTCTTCGGTCTTCAATCATGCGGCCAGAGATGACAAGCCCACGTAGTTCTCTAAAAGTTGCATTGCAAATTTGCCAAGCGCCTATAGGAATGGCACCTGATGAACTCGCTTTCCGGCTAACTCATTGGTCCGTGAACTGCAAAAGCTGAAACCGGAGCCGGTCGCAGAATCCGTAGATGGATGCTTCAAAAACAGGTACCATTGTCCGAGCTCCGGCTGCATCGCTCACGGAATGACTGACACCTCGGCAACCGGACTGCACAAGCCGCATCGCAAAAGTGGAGCGCTGCGCCTCCACTTCAGTTTATTTATGACAGCTGCTCCAATCAAATGTAACGAGGGGTCGACCAGTGACTTGGATGAAACTTACTGACATTTGATGAACACAAATAATTTTTGCCTAGTATTCATTAACTTTATGGTCATGAGTGGTGACAAAATCCCCATGCAGCTAGGGTCCTTATGAGCCACAAAGGGACTAGCGAGAAATCCATCAGTGCATAACGACTGCTCTACCCTAACCCAAGTAGGCACAATCCGTACTTTCGTGAAACCTCAAGGTGAGACCGCCATCTTGTTCTTCATTTAATAATACCAACAATAATAATGAAAGTGGTATGTTTCTCGGCCGTGGTCGAGAAGCACACGCAAGCGCATGATCATGGTGTAACGCGATGCTCAATAAGGCGAAATACTCACAAACTCTAAAGATGATAATCAAAAGTATCGGCCCCAGAAAAACAAGGCCGGCAGTAGCTTGAATGTATTATTCTTATAACGATTTGCGGGGCAATTTCAAACCAGTTTTGAATCTGAGCTGGGCGGTAGTATGGGGTGGGGATGTCGAAAAAATCGCTAATACAGTGCCAAAGACGCACCATGAACGACAATGAAGCACACCAAGGAAAACGAGGGCCTACTAATGTTCTGCAAACGGAGTTATTTCTGAACAAGAGGAAAAGAAGAGAATGAGAAAGGAGTGTAAAGAAGTGTACTCAAGAAAATCGATGCATGCGAAGAGAATAGCGATCCATGCAGATGATGCAAACCCTGAATGACGGATTTACCGGGGTTCAATAAACGGAATGAGTTTTGAAACTGGGAGACATGAGACCAATTTTGTGAAAGTGAACTTGAGAACACTGGTGGATGTGGGAAGAAAAACAGTCCATAATAAGGAGAGTTTAATTTCAGGATCAGTAACCTGCACCTTTCGGAAACGAGAAAGCGCAACTGGAGGGTCCTCGAGAAGTGAAGAGTCAGTTTCCAGCCGGCTACGGTTCGAGGGAAAGATAAACTGTGGTAGTGAATACTACGTTGGGGAATCTCCGCAGGGACTTGAGTGGTAATAAGCTAATTCATTGACAAAAATATATGTGAATGTGTACGTTGAAGCATATGGCTTCAGTGCTATTCAGCGTCATTTTGGGCAATGCGCAACATCTTATGGGTATGGTTCGCCTGGCAGGGTAATATATGTGGCGGTCAATCAGCCGAGTGTGGCTGAATATGATGGATTGAACCGATGACTGGTACTGACCGGTATATTAGCAGATGCGCGTGAACTGGATTATGTTTTTGCTGCAAGGGTGACATCGGCAGGATAGGCTTAGCTTTAGAAAATGCTGAACGATTTGATAACCGTTTGGGAGTATTTCTTGTCGAGTGGCTCGATTTCGGTCCCAGTTGCTGTGAAAGGCTCCACTTGGGTCTCTGTCGGTACGAATCAAAGTGGCTTCCTTGACTATCCAGTGTGGCGACTGGGATAGTGGGAGACGACGAACCTGAAAGAAATGGGGATTGCAGTCTGGACGTGGTTTCAGCTGTGGGTTATGTTAAAATGTGACCACGATAATAATGAACTAGTCAGGTTTATGGGAATGGTGCAAGGATAAAGTTTCACTTAAGCAGTCAGCCGCCCTTACACCACGTCCTGGGTAAAGCAGGCTCGCAGTTGATTTGCGCTATGCTGCCACAGGCTATCATAGTTGCGTACACCGACGAGGCAACTGTGTATGCATTCCAAAGGATTTACGGTTTGCACTTTTGCACGGCAGGACTCGGATAGTAATAAAAGACCTAGAGCTTCACGGCTTAGAACGGTTAGAAACGGTAACCCTCAATGCCGTTTGCTTAGGCAGAGCGCAGTTTGGCACCGAGGGGATAATATAGGTTTGAAACAACAGACTGTGAGCGAATGGGACTGGCGCACAGTTAAAGTAGCGCTATACTGTTACTGTCTCTTCCGGTGTAATGGTTATTCTATACTGAATAGTTACTGAGGGGCCTTGAAAAAAGAAATTATTGGGGTGACAGTGGTGATGCATTAGAAGAAATTGGTCACGTGCCGAGAAACGTTAACGTGAGTTCGTTTGTGCTGTTACTCGACGGTGCTATCCTACTGACATTTTACTCGAGTGCGAGCAAGAAAATCTGATGTGGCGTTGATTGCGTGGTAATCGTGGTATCTTTTTCGTCGTTATCGTATTGCAAAACAGGACAACACCGAAGTAAGACAGGTTTTGGAGAACCGTAAGAGGTGGGAATGAGATGGGTCCGAATTTTCGTCAGGGGAGCGAACTCTAACGGTCTACATTCGGTGCTCATGGTAGGCGGCACAAGGGCCTGCTTCAGGTAGGGAGGTAGCACGATACACATCCACTGGCATCCAGCACGTGGCGCCCCAAGAATGATTCACACTTTTGTAGACGTTCTTATTATTTTTTAACGGTTTTTTCACAGTCAGGTATCTGGCTGTCAGAGAAGGCGGAGCTGCTCCTGGTGGGCGACCATAGCTCCCACGCCCCGGCCGAAACATGGACCGCATGTAACAAGCCGCGTTGGGAATAGGTCAACCACACCAGTCAATCCGTGGCGACAATGCAACCCGGAGACATGGGTCACATGTGACAAGGCTGATGTGCCTGAAAGACGAAACATTGGGGTATTTTTTCTCACTTTTTTATGCCAATCTCTTACTTTTTGGTGTTCATGTCTCATTGGTGGTCAACTCTGTGCAGGGAGACCATCACGGCCCGGAATGTTTGCAGAAGTGCGGCGCTAACACTCACCTTATCCGTGAAGTCAGAACCCCGAGTCCGTTTACATGGGACGGAAAATGCAAGGGGAGGTAGAGTCAACCGCAGCCTGCGATTATTCGATGGGGTTTACGTTCAACAAAACACCAGTTTGCACAAAGATGGGGCACTATTTGTATCACTAACGGCGTGATTCGTCGGGAAGATCCACGGATGGTTTGTAGTTTTGTTGACTTAGTATCAAATGTTACAAAGGCCAATCATGGAGGATGCTAGGGTTGTCTGATAGGGGGGTGAATTTGAGCTGTGACTGTCTAATGGTTCGATATAGGGTGACTACTGGATGGAGGTTGGGGAGTCTGACAGATGCTGTCTCTTGGATTAGAGGCAGAGGCGGAGATTAAATAAAAATCATCACTGAGATTCTTTAAAAACTTTCTCTCATGCAACCTGTGGTATTGCATATAATCACGTACGACTTCAGAGGTACTGGCCTCGGTCATGTGAGTTAGTATGTTTAGGCATTGTAACCCGGTAGGTTTACGCTAAGGTGATGACATCGACGGTGAATGGTGCAACACATCCTAGAGATTATCGGGGGTTCTGGTTAGTATCCAACGCTTTACTCGTAAGCTCTATCAATTGTCACGTGAGGATTCATAAGAGCGATCGGTTTTCGGATGTCCAGCTCTACTTGCAGGCTAGACCTAAATATGATTTGGGAATCTATGGAACAGATATCAGCTGGGAGTTTAGTCCACAAAGTTGCACACTTAAGAAGGAATAAGTTTCGCCTCAAGGACTTCCGAGATGTAGGGATCGTTGTACGGTGCTCCCGTTTGCTCAGATGATGTGTCGAGTTTAAGCTGAACTGAAATTGGCTAGAGGATGCAGCTTGTTTGTGGTGAAAATTAAGCCACAGAGAGCCAAGCCGCAGAAGCGTACGCCGCTGTCTGTAGCTTATATTCGTAGAAGGCCCATACAGTTTTTTGATAAGTCGGTGCTGTGTATTTTCAATGTCGATGATGTCACGTTTTTGTACATTTGGGAACACAAATGTACAGTGCTCTAGGGTTGAGCGAACATGAGTTTTGCATACCTCCAACCTACTGTTCGTGGGAAAGAAATTTCTCTGCAAAAAGCCAAGAGACTTGTGTGCCCGTCCAATTATCTCGGTAGCGTGTTCACAGAAAAATGAAACGGTAAGAGTATTGTAGTTTAAGATCGCTTGTTGTTGGAGAGTATGGGAGTAAGATACTGCTCACTTTAGGCGTATCATGACGAATATTGCACTTCAGCGTTGAACAACTGCTTTCGTCCACTGGAAATTTCATTTTCCAGCCATCACACTAGGGGAATAAGGACTGTACGCCGACCATGATGCTATTTAGGGCTACAGGTAGGTTTCATCGTTCGAATTCGTAGACTATCTTCATATCGTCGGCAAGTGAAAAAATTTCGCCATAAGTGACGACTTTGAAAGTGTCATTTACATATAGTAAACCAACCGTGGTCCTAGAACATTTCCTTGGATAGCCCGGCTGCTTACCGGATGGAAGTCTGACATCTGGCCATCGACGCAGGTAACTTAGTGACGGTCTTGCAGGTAGGATTTAAACCAAACGAGTGGGGGTTTTCAATCCCGTTTCCTCTAATCTTGTTCAGTAACTTCAGATGCGGGACTCTGTCGAAGGCCTGTGTCACATAGAGACAGATGATGATGAGTGCTCTGTCTTTGTCGGCGGCTGTTGTTACCATGTACAAAAAGTGGAATTGGCAGCTTGAACACGACCGTGGTCTGAAAAATCCATGCTGTCTTGGGCTGATGAGTTCATGTGCGGAAAGGTAGTCGGTCAGGTAGTGTTTCACGACTTTTTCTAGTAGCCTCGAGATCAATGGCGTATGATTATTCGGGCGGTAATTGGTAGTGTTACGCTCCGCACCTTTCTAATGCCTGTGGATGATAACGGACTTCTTCCATTGGCTGGGGAAGGCTCTGGTTTGCAGAGATAGATTGTATGGGTTTAGTAGTAGAAGAGGAATATCCGGTCCGCCAAGAGCAAATACTGCTGATGGTAGGACTTTAGATCCGGAGTAGTAGGTCAGTTTGAAAATGTGGGTGTGGTTATTTATATCCGTAGTAGTAACCGTGATAGAACTGGGTGAGGAATTTGTGATAGACGGGGTGGCAATGTGGGTACGCGCTGGGCTGAGAGACGGTGGTTGCGAAGGATGTGGCAAACGTGTCAGCTTTCTTTCGAGGTGAGGTAATGAGATTATCCAAATGAATTATCTGTTCCGTGCATTGAGTTGGTTGTGGGGCACGAGCCCTGTGTAGCCGGGGTAGCTCTAGAGCTTTTGCTTTAGTTGTAGATCATAGGCCTTGCCGTGGATTTAAGTGTTGGTGCCTGTTGATAAACTCACTGGGCCCGGGCCCACGAAGGTTTTTCTTTTGTGCTCTTGCATATCACTCATGTGCTGCTCTTGTCGGAGAAGCTTTGCCCCTGCGTGTTTCACTAGCCCGCCGACTAGCTAGAGTGAGAAGTCAGACACGAACGGGGTACCACTCGTTTACTGGTGCCGATCAAGCCAAGTCAAACTGAGGAGTCAACTCTACCGTTTATATAGTCTGTATGAGCGACCTTGTAAAAACCATGTATGAACCAGTCACCGCAGTCACGTTAGCAGCGTAAAAATACAGTTAGAGTTGAGCATGAGAATATCCAACTGCTGGGGAAAAATTTCAGTTTTTGTACAAAAAATGAAAAGAAACTCATTCATAAACTAAACAACTTTATGGGAAGGTAGTGTCAGGGTTGAATTCTATGGGTTCGAATGTGTATAAAAAATATCTTCCTAGCTGGAATGTCGCCAGAAAAGACTTGCAGCTTTTTTGGATGTACTGGTCAAACTTTCTTTGTCGGCCGATTGGAGATGGGAGGAAGGTGGCAAATTTCGAGAATGACCATGAATGAGGTGGATTCAGCAAATAAACCTTCTTGGACGAACCGCGGCAGGGCTCGAGGATTTACGGTTTTTGCCTGGCTAACGGTCTCCGCTCCTGAGTGCCACGGATCTGATAGCACTGAGACGTAGTGAGGATAGCTCGAAATTATGTGAGGTCACAGCTCTCAGTATTTCACTTACCCGAAAACTAAGCGGTTTTATAAGACTAAAGGTAAAATGTAACCGAAAGCACACAAAATAAGTACTTACTCAAGATGGATGGCAAGCCACTTTTGACGTGCACAACTTCACGGTACAATCGAGGAGATTTGTAGCCATCGAACTAATCAAAACGAAATCAGAAGACACAAGAACTAGCACTAGAATGTATTAGTCAATGAGTATAAAAAATACGGCCTTTTTATAGATATATGTGAAGGAAAACATGCACGCAGTCATTGATCGATGAACAATGCCTTTGATAGGTATAAACTTGCCAAACAATGTCATGCAATGCGGAGGCAAACCTTGCTCGCGAGACTTGCATCCACGCGATCCAATTACCAAATGATTGGAGGCATTAAGTGATATGGTTGTGTATGGCGGCCAGTGGCGTGGTTGCTTTCACATTCTTTCTTTGTCCTCTTAATTTCCGCTCCTTACTTCGAATTTTTGGATCTTTAACTTTATGCTTCTGTTCTTTCGCCGTTTACTGGAAGATGCTGGAAGGTAGCAACCGAAACCAGAGCACAAAAGTGCGAGGCCAATGGCTGAAAGAACTGATTGAGTTGAAGTCGCCAGTAACCAACAGACGGATGAAGTCTGTGTAGCTCTGCAGGGGGTCTAATAAATCTATGAATCCCAGGCCAAATGTATGGTTGGTACTGTGTCTCTGCCTCATAATTCGCTCCTATTTCGTTTGTATCATCCAAAATTTCGCTTGTCTTCTGTTAGCCAGCACGCCTTGTTCTTGCTTGGGTAAAGCTTATCAGCCAGGCGTTGTCTTCTGAACTCTCATTCCTTTAGCAGTCTTAAGTTACTATCTAACAAAACAAAACAACGGGTTGACATCTGCTCACGGATTGTTTCGACGCAGACCCACACTTTTTGAAAAGTGCTGGCCCCTGGAAACACTGACAATATACTCTTACAAACTTTTTGGAATTAGTCAAAGAACACCAACCAAACAAACTCAGAACTTACATGCCTTTTTTACAGCCAGCCGTTTACAAATTCCCTTCCCGGTGCACTGATCACGACTCTGCCATCACCACTGTTTAACCTCTATACAAGCAAACTAAAAATAAAATCTTTGCGTGCTATCCTCTAACAGCTTCAAAGCAGAACACTCTAGAAGCTGCTGAACATTCCATGCAAGATCCTGGAAGCCTTGCCCAAAACTATGGTTTACAGGCTGTCAGCGCAAAGCAAAATGAGGAAGACGCCATCTACGACGCCTCTATCAGCGGATTCTTACCAAATTCTATTCTTCACCTACTTCTCGAGAACAAAACCCCGACATAGGTACTGCATATGACTCTAGCTCACCAGAGACTGCAGACCTTTGCTCAATGAAAACCTTCAGTATACACTACCGCTATGATAGATAGCTCCATCGCCCCCATTCACGTATCTGATAAAGGGGCCGAAGCAGCTCTGGCCGCATTCTAAACTGGCTTAATATTTTGTGGTTATGATCGTCATCCTCTCCACCAATGTCCCGCTAGAGATGGAATTTGCAAGTCCTGTGGTAAAAGGGGACAATTTCAGAGGGTCTGTCGAACTTCTGCGAGAACGAAACATACCACAACTTCCTCACTATTTCTGGTTCCCTCCATCACCAGTCACTTGTTGTGCCAATTTGGCATTTCGATGAACTTGAAAGGTCGTGTGCATTGTGCTATGGTGCGTCTAGTTCCGTGGTATAGTTGCGAGACTTGAGGTTTGCTTGCGGATATTCGTTGTCCTGAGGTTTTCGACAACTAGTGTTTGCGTAGTATCTCTGAGACTGGGTGGAATGACCGAGTAAGCAATACTAAAGTCAGAAATAGAGTATTGAGTGCCATTTCGGAGAACCATCTTGCACAGCTCATCCAGCTTGATAGGCTTCTTTGGTTGGGGCGCCTGTTACGTACGGTGAAGACACGTCTGCCAAGCCGAGCTCTATTTTTATGTTGCCCCTAGGGAGTGGAAGAAACCTTGTGGAGGTCAACAGACAGCTTGGTAACGGGGAATGAGAAAATGTGCAGCAAACGTAGGAAATGTAGGTGCTTCACGCATTCAATTTTGGGGTTTAGAAGATCCGTCTACCAATTGGCTGGAGACACTGAAGGATATGGCTGCAAACCGCGAACAATGGCGATCGTGTTGTCACTTTCTACCAAATCAGATGACTGATCGGTGTGCGCTTAACAGTCAGACCGTGTAATCCGTGTGTTGGTTACTACGGTTCTCTTCTCTTTTCTCACCCCTGTAGGTCCACTTCCTGTTCATCTTGTATATCCCTACTTTCTGAACGGCATTCTGCGCAGGCAAACGGCGTTGAAGGTTACCGCTTCTAATTCCCCCTAATCGTAAAGCTTAAGGTTCTGATTGGTATCTCAACACTGCCAAGTCAAAGCGCAAGCCATAAATCCTTTGGAATGCATACACAGTTGCCTCGTCGGTGTACGCAACTATGATAGCCTGTGGCAGCATAGCGCAAATCAACTGCGAGCCTGCTTTACCCAGGACGTGGTGTAAGGGCGGCTGACTGCTTAAGTGAAACTTTATCCTTGCACCATTCCCATAAACCTGACTAGTTCATTATTATCGTGGTCACATTTTAACATAACCCACAGCTGAAACCACGTCCAGACTGCAATCCCCATTTCTTTCAGGTTCGTCGTCTCCCACTATCCCAGTCGCCACACTGGATAGTCAAGGAAGCCACTTTGATTCGTACCGACAGAGACCCAAGTGGAGCCTTTCACAGCAACTGGGACCGAAATCGAGCCACTCGACAAGAAATACCCCCAACTGCCCATCAGATCGATTAGCCTTCTCTGACGCAAAGCCCCTTCTGCCTATATCACCATTGCAGGCAACACAAGTAACAACTCACCAGCAGCTTGCTGATATACCAATCATCAGTTAAGTCCATCATATCTCGTCACACTCGGCTGATTGACCGCCACATACTTTACTTTGCCAAGCGAACCATACCCATAGGATGTTGTACATTACCAGTAATGGAGCTGAATAACACTGAGACTCAATGCTTCAATATATACATAAATATATATTTGTCAGTGAATCAGCATAATAACGCTCAGGTCTATAGCTTGCGCCACTGTTGTTTATAATGCATCTTAAACATTTTGTATTAACGACCTTTTCCGTATCCCCACGGTGCGCTACCGCCCAGCTCGAACCCGAAACTGGTTCAGAATTGCCGCGTGAACCGTTATCATAGTGATATATATATAAAATATCGCTTGCTACGTTTTTCTATCACTGACACTTTTGATCTTTATATCTGAAATTTGTGGATACTTCATCTTACCGAGTAACGCTCTACACCACGATAATAAGCTTGCGCGTGAATCTCGACCATGGCCGAGAAATAAACCTTTATAGATAAATAAATCCTGTATATTCGTAATTTCTATTTCCATGTGCAACATGATGAGAGAGGCAGTGGCCAGTGGGGCTTGCCCTTCTGTTTGACGCCGTACCGTGATGATGATGATGATGATGAGGATTTCCTCCGTCATCACGGACTTGGCTGCAGGGGGCCTCATTAAGGTTATAACGGAAGTGCTAGTCAACGAAGTAGCGCTACAACCTCTAATGGACACAGGAAGCTTGGGGAGTTACGCCTTCGAGGAGACTGTGCTCCGGAACAAGTGGTCAACGATGGCTTCCACCAGTATGATCATCCTCGCTTCTGCCCGAATTATAAGCAGCACGAAAGGTCACTCTTTTTTCTCGTCGCTGCTCAAAGGTGTCCGGTGCCAAATTGTAAAGCTATCTACTCTACCTGGCTTATGTGCTGATGTACTGCTGGACTTGAAATTTTACCAACACACACCGGTAGATATACCAGCCCAAGGAACTCAGCCACCCTCCTCGCGTTGTGTTCTCTCCCCTGCCAAACTTCCAGTCCCATCTCTTATCACACATTTGGATCCCTCTTGCCTTCCCACTTCCGGAAAATCTAGGAGATACAGCTACATCGACTAGGCCTTCATTCATTGGAGATCGTCCGGTTATTGGACGATGGCGTAATCGAGCCTCCTCGGTCACCATAGCTGGCTCAAATCCTGGTTACTACCAACTAGCGTCAGAAACTGCGGATGGCTGTCGACTTTATTCAAACAAACTATCGATTCACCTTCCTAGATGTAAACTCACTACCCCGCACGAACGATTCAGTAGAGAAAATTTCACATTTAGACTTCTGCAGCTTTTTAGACTTACAGAGTGCATGCCACCAGATCCCCATAATGGAAAGCGAAAGACAGTGCACGACCTTCGAAGCGTACAACAGCCTCTGTTGGTTCTGCCGACTACCGTTTGAAGTAGCCAAATCTGTTGCCTGTTTCCAGCGCGGGGTAAGAGAGCTTGTTCAAAGGGAAGGAATTAAGGGGACGTTGATGTAAGTCGACAACATTACTATCTGTGGGAAAGACGTCGCCGACCATGAGGTTAATCTGAAATGGTTCCTGCAAACAGCTAAGAATTATGGTTTGACTCTAAATCACAACAAATGCTTCTTCGCCAGAACCTCAGCTCAACTGCTATACTAAAAACTATGTGAGAGGACGGTTAAGCCTGGCTCAGAAAGCTTCGGTGCTCTTCTCCAACCTCTTGCTCCCAAGGATTTGAAGGTGCAGTAGAGAGTCGTTGGAATGTTTTCACATCACTGCCGATGGTCTTCCCGTTTTTCGGATGGAATTCACCCACTTATTGTCAGCAAAACATCCCCCCCTCCCCAGGGAAGTACTTTGGTTTTACCAATGACTGACGTTGAAATTAATCCAATCACCACCATTCGGAGTCAATGAAGACAATACTAGTGGTCGAAGCCGACTCGTGGGACATAGTAATCTTCGCTACTCTTAATTGGAGTGGTCGTTCCGTGACTTTCTTCTGCGCACTCTGTCACTCACAGGGCAAAATCACTCAGCGCTGGAAAAAAAGTTTACACGTTAGTCGAAGCTGTTCAAAAGTGTTAGCGTTATCTTTTAGGCTCACACTTCAAACTTATTACAGACAAACTTTCTGTCGGTTTTATGTGAGACATGGAAATAAGCAGGATGACAAAATCCAAAGTTGGCTCAGTGAGCTTTTCCAGTTCTCCTGTGATTTGACATATCGCCCAGGTTCAGAGACTTCCGAAGGCGATACCTCATCACAAACATTCTGTGCAGACTCATATCCTATCAGTGAACTGAAGCGACCTCGTGAAAGCCTGCGTCACCCCGCTACCACTTGCCTATACCATTTTGTTTGAAAGAAAAACTTGCCTTTCTCTCGGTAATTTCAAGCGATAATTCAATAACGCGTAGTTTGTTCATACCTGAAACCGGAGTTCTACAAAGCCCTGTAACAGCCCACCCGTTAAAGCAGCGCAACCATTTAAAGTATTAGTGTTGACTCCGAAGGACCCATCCCTTCTTTTACTCGAGATCACTGCATGTTGACAATCGTTAATGAGTATTTTCGCTTACCATTTACCTTTCCTTGCTCTGTTGTAAATGCATCCACCTAAATTCTTCGCTTGTTGGAATTATTTGGCGTATTTGGCATGCCGTACTATCTATTTTCCGCACAAAGGGCCTCTCTTATGTCTGAAGAATTGAAGACATTTCTTCTTGGATGGGGTGTGGCTGCCAGCAGATCAAAGAGCTACAACCCTCAAGGCAATGGCCAAGTCAAATCGCTGAGAGAAGCAATATGGAAACCTGTACCCCACTGACTTCTTTCGAGGGGAGCTGCCATTTGTCAGTGGGAGTTAGTATTGCCTCAGGCACAGCATGCCACCAAGCCACTACCACGCACTTCTGTCAGTGCAATCCTCCAAGAACGAAGTTCTGCTGTTGGCACCAGTTTACCCTAATGGTTCTTAATGCCTGGGCCAGTGTCTTATCAAAAAAGCATTTTTTCGTCTATGTTTGATCCGGTAGTGGAGGAAGTCGAACTGCTGGACTGCAACCCGAGTACGCTCACAAGCTTTTCTTCAATGAGCGCCAAAAAACGGTATCACTTCATCTTGCTCCCGTGGAACGACCGACTACTGCATCATCCGACCCTCAGTCAGACTCCCCACCCCGGAGGCACGTGGCATATAATTATACGCTAAGTATCTCCAATTTGCAGACAGCTGAGTGTAAAGACAACCGACGAACAATTGATACATGAGATGTTGGGAGATTTTGATGTTTTAGGAGGGGACAGAACTATCGTGGTGTAGGAAAACCCAACCAGCAAGACCTCTGCCGGATCCAGCCTAACTATGGAGTATCCCGAAATGAATATTTTAGCGTCAAATATTAGAAGACAGGTTTCTGTGACAGTTAGGACCTGAGGCTCCTTATCCAATAAAAGCTGCCGAAGCTCCGGGATCTTATTAGGCAGACCCAGGCAGCCGCTGTTAAAAAAGCTTCAGCATGTGCTCAGGAGTTGTTGCAGAACCACAAAAGACAACAGATATGGGTTTGAGGAGGGGAAAAGAGGGAAATCTGGGGGGCGGAGGAGAGGCCCCGGTGGAGTCAGGAGCTGAGTGTTACGCAAACGTTTGAGGAGGTTTGTGAATTTTGACGTCCAGTAACCTGAGAGGCGGCACACCGGGCGAATGATCCAAATTTCGCAATTTCCGAGAAGAATGGGAGGCATTTTGCGGCTTGACTTTGTGCGCAATGCGGGAGTCACTGCTGAGGGTCTTATTATTCGTGATTCCGCTTTACATGACGGCATTAGCTGTCTTTTCTGTTGCGGTAACTTCCGCTGTTTGAAGTTCAGCAGAGGGGTTGAGGGTTGGTACTTAGGCTTGGGGGTGGGCAAATCATATCCACTATTACGGGCTGATAAGTTGTGGGGTCTGGGAAGCTTTCGTGGGCAAAAGGTGTTTTATTGCAATAAAACCTTTTGCCCACGAAAGCATCCCTGACCCACAGGGCATGAATACAGGGGCCGCACCCTGGCTTCTGTTGAGGAAGTGTCAGAAGTAGCGCTTGCGGTTGCCGAGTGCGCGAGACTTACAGGTAAACAAGTGGTAGAGAGAGTGCAATCGGCTGATCACTATAGAGGCCCACATTAAGAAGACTGCCCGCGGAAAGGGCTTCGATTCAGGAGTCTGGAGAGCAAGCGGGTAGGTCGCACGTGATAACACCAGTGGAATAAATAAATGTCGCTTTTATTTGTGACTTTGAAACCCTTCGTGCATTCGGACCGCAGCTCCAAAGTCCTCGGATCCAGTGATATTGCCTGTGTGCGACATCCGGTCGCCTGACGGGCAGAACAAACATGACTACGAAAGAAAAGTGGGGGATTGCTCCGAACTGAATGGATTAATTCGAGAAGCAAAAATAAACATATGACTGAAATCATGTTATTTGGGGTAAAAAGGAAATGACAACGTAGGTCCCCCAAGGAGCAAAAGAGAAATAAAACGGGAGAATAAAGGAGAACAGAAAGTTACACGCCGTAGAATGGGGCGGTTGGCACTCAAAGCGAGACACTGGGGGGGGCGCAGTAACTGGCTACCCAGCCCGATAAACCTCGTAGGTTCAAAGCCGGAGGTAGTGTTTTCAGGTGCTTGCGGCAAAGTTGTCTTAGAAATTTCCCCTAGGCTCACCCCAGTGAATGACCAAGTACAAGTTCGGCTTGGCAAAATGGAGGGGGAGTTGCGGTCGGTCTTTTCGGAACTTCGCGTATCCAGCTTGTGGGTCCCCAGCGCGGGCACGGTGGATGACGGATGCGAAAGCTTACCGGAGGGCAGTCAACATCCTGTCATAAGTCAAAGGGCATTTTTGAAGAAAGATGCGGGTTCCCTCTAGAACTACTGGCCTTTAGCGATGGTGCCCGGAAGTGATGGATGAGCAAAATATCAAAAAATATGTTGGGAGACAAAAAAGGAAATCATGAATGGCCTCAGTGTGGAAAACGAACCTCGAATTGGCAGCCACAACAGTGGGTAGGAAAAAATCTCTTTTGGTATTATTTTCATTATCATTATTATTATTTTGTTTATTTGTTTTCTTTTCATGGGATCCAACATACAGTATCTGGGAAACAAACGGATTTGTTGTTCACCCATCCGCGATTGGAAGTCAGTGGAGGCGGCTGTGTTTTGAGGGCTGTGCCAGGACGGCCGGGCAACTGGGTCATCAGATTTTGTACAGTCGGCTTATGGGATTCCGGAGACATAGGTGCTGGTCTTGAAGAATCCGATGGAACTACAGCAGAGGAAGTTGATTCAGTCGGAGAAGCTGGTTAAAGTCGGTCCACGGTAACCGTATTCTTTCTGCTGACGACGAACGTTTTCTTCAGGAGCAGTAGGTCTCTGTGGGGGCTAAAGTAGGTAGGTTGTAGAAGGGCACGTGCCTCTGTTTTAAGGAAAACTTGCCTACGGTCTTGGAGTTGTGCGTGTCTGCGGACCGCGGGAAGGGGTAGCTTACTCATCTGGTGCTTTAGCCTGGCGGCGTAATCAGCATGGTCAAAGGTGGCGATGGACTTTAGTTTGGTCGAAGCGCGTAACCGAATGCGGATTCAGCTGATGTGGTTTGTATATCGGCCTGGAGAGCGATGCCGCAACCTAAAAGTATCAGCGGTAGTGGTTCCAGCCAGTCTGGATTTTTGTGAACTGATAAGGCCGCCTTCATTTGCTGATGGAAGCCTTCCCTCAGTACGTTTACTGACGGGCAGTTGGCGGTGGTATGAATGCCACGGGTGCCTAAATAATGTGGAAGACTATTGAAGACTCCCTCGAAAAGCTAGCCGCCGTCTGTGGTAACCAAGACCGAACAACAAAATACTACCACCAGCTGTCCTAAGAAAGCCTGGGTGGCTGTTTTGCTAGCTGAATTGTGCTAAAGTACAGCTTACGGCCATCTGTTGGAATGATCTACACAAGTATGCGGATATATGCTACCCTTTGACGGGGGCAACAGCCCTACTAAGTCAACACGCACTCTTTGGAGGCGTGAATCGACAGCCGGAAAGTTTGATAATGGGCTTTTTGTGCGTCCATGCGCTTTCGTCTGTTGACTTTGGATGCAGGCACGGGCCCATGCAATGAAATCACGGTTCACCTTGGGCCGAACATTACGGTCGCCAGCAAGTTTGGTGGAAGCCATTATACCCGGGGGGGGGGGACAAACCGTGTTGTTGTTTGGGCGGACAAGGTTGAGATAATCGCTGAATTAACTACCGAATTCTGGTTCGGAATTGGGAATGGGCTCAAGGATCGTTGGCGGCTGGGCTTCAGTCAGGTAACCGTCAACGAAATTTGATGTGACTCAACCTACCAGCCGTCGCTTATCGGGATTGACTACTTGACCGTGACTTTTCAAAAAAATCTAAATCCGGAATAGCCCGATGTACTTGGGCGATGACGGAAACCCAGGGGAAATGACCACGCAAGCCAAGAACTAGGGTGAGAAATTGACTGCCGTATGTTGGGATCGGAATGCCGTTGGCGGCTTGCAGTGGGGAAGACACTGGACACTTTTGAAACCGGTGTTGGGCTAACCTGCGCTCCCGTGTCGATTGAGAAACTCAAACATGTAGTCTTGTCGTTCGCGTAAATGGGGCAACTAGAAGGCGGGACTCCCGAGGAGGTCGTCGCCTGCACCTGACGGCCTAGCAGTTTCCCTGGCCGGTGCTGTGAGTATAAGGCTGTTAGCATTTGCGCTCCCGGGACCCAAAACGGCGGATTGTGCGTTTGCTCTCAGGGCTTTCGGGGTAGAACGACTGCAGATTTTGCTTCGCAAAAGCAGACCTTTGATGGTGTTCTGGTGCTGTTCAACCACCTGCGTTAAACGGCGGACCTCGTTGCACTACAGCTGAATGTCAGGCTTGCTGCCCGGTGCTCTGTGATGGGCTGTTACTGACGCAGAGTTGACAGCGTGGTCTGGTGGAGTAACCGTGGTGTTGGCGAACGCATGGGAGTGCGGGCCAAAAGCACGTGCCCGCTCGAAGACTTTGTCTGCAGCCTTTACGCACTTATCCAGGATCCGACCTCAATTTTGAACGGCAACTGTGCCCTGAGCATATGTTGGGAGCCTTGGCATGAATACTTACCGCAAGCCCGCATCTTCCGTGGATGTGGTACCCACCAATGAACGCATTTTCCGTAGCAACGGCCATGGGGTGATATCTTCCGGTTGGATTTCGGATAGAACGATTGGGTACATTGCAGTTACACTGCAGTCAAACAAGTGGTAGACAGGTTGCAATCGGCTGATCACTATAGTACGTCTTGCCCCTTTGCCCTTCAACCACTCGCGTGGCGAGGTGTTGAATTTTCTCTCAGCAGGCGGAGTTCTTTTGTAAAAGAGCACCAAGGCCTGCACGCAAATGTTTGAGTAAGGTTTTACCACAGCCATGCAAACAGGTAAAAATCTTTCCTGCCGCCGGCAAGACAGTGCTGATTGCAGTCTAAAGGACTCACTACGAGCCTTTTGTGCAACAGCTTTGCACGGGTCCGACCATTCAAAGTCACTACTCAGGTCAGGTCAGGTCAGGTCGCAGGACTTGTGGCTCAGGCCAGCGGATCAGCCCAGATCCACGCCCCAGCAAGCCTCAGTTAAATCTCACCCAGCTACGACTTCCGTGTTTCCTTTTTGCCCCTTTTTCGTTTATCCTCAACCTCGGATCTGTGGTGAAACAGTGAAGGGACTCGGTTCGCTTTCAGGAACGCAGCTACCCCACGGTTACAAACTGGGTCCTTACCCAGGTCTACCCCCCAAACAAAAAGGTCATTTTTTAGCCGCTTTTAGCATAAGGGCTGTTGTGAGAAAATCAGACGTGAGGGGGAAATACGGAGGACCTTGAGGGGGGACGGAGTATAGATTTGGGAGCGAGGAGTGATAGATGTGAGGAAAACGGTCAGGGAAAAGGTAGGAAGAATGCTGCATCGAAATTTGTGTGTATTGGATCAGTTTATCTCGGAGAATACGGCCGACCAGCAACTTTACAGGCGGGCCTTGAGCTGAACCACTGCTTGCGCAGCCACCACTTCAGCCAGAAGATTGTTCCGCCCACTGGTGACCCGGCACGAAAACAATTGTGCCCGGACGGTCCTTAGCTCTCTCGGATTTGCTAGTTTTACCCACTCCCCCGGATTCGGGATCCCGGTACTATTTCTACAACCGGCCTTGTTAGTGTGGATAGCCCCCTGATCTGTTTGAGCTCTCCTATAAGTTCACTTCTGAGTCTTCCACCATTTAAGGAAAAAGGGTTCAGCACCAGGTGTCTCTGTATATGGCTTGTTTCTCAGTCTGTAACCAGTCCTTGGGAAATGACGCTGAAGGTTTCCAATACTGCAGCATTTCGCTTTAGATTGTACACGACATTCGGCGTGTGGTTTGGCTGTAGTCTTGTAATATGGTAGCAGCACATGATCCGCTCTCGGTACAGATTAGTGCATTGGCTTGTATAGCTCTGGTTTCACATTGGTCGCTACGGCTAGGCCCTGCTCAGATGGTTGTAAGCAGTCATTTATCCATTCTTCAGGGTTCGTGATATCCGTGGCTCGTGCATCCTTTTGTGGACTTCCTTGGACTGCCACCTCCAGGGACTGTTCACGTCCGTTTGCACGGGACAAAAGTTTCCGAGACCAAAAGTGCGCCCGCGTCTTTGTGTTGACGGCGAGCTTCTTTGGCTCCCAACACTGCGCATCGAACGGTGTGTCTGAAAGCCGGAATATTTTAGGCAGTGTCACCTACACGGATGTTAATTCATTGACGACAGTAAAAAGGGTTCAGTCCCTCACCCCTCGTTCATACGGCCAGTTCCGGGAATGCTGCACTACAGCTTGAGTGTGGGGCCTCCTTGAAAGTTGATACTCTGCTGCATCTAGCAACATCCTCAGACAGTCTGTTCCACAGAAGCGCACCCCTGCTTGCCAAAAATTAGCTCATAGGCCCAACCTTGAGTGCTCCCTTTGTAGCTTAAACCTATGTCGCCGGGAGCTGCACTCAGAGGCGAATGAGAAAAACCATCCACTTCTATACCTTCTAGGCTCTTTATAATCACAAGCACCTCTGCTGGGTCACCGCGGCCTCCACGACGCTCTCAAGAAAAGGGATTGCAATATTCCGGACCCCCTTTGACCGGTGGGCATTTTAGTTGCAGGTCACTGTAATCCTTCCATGCTTTCCTTTTACCTGCAATAACAAGAAGCTCACGCCTATAACCAGTACTCTGAAACAGGTCGCACCCTGTAAAAGGTGGCGAAGACCTCTTGTCTTTTTGCACGTGACAGTATAGCACACCCTCGTCGTTAACTCTCTGGCCATATTTGTAGCCCTCTGGCAGTGAAGCCCATGTTTAAAGCCTTGTATGACTATCGAACCTGGGTCTTTCACCTTAGACACTTCGAAACGGATCACGGCTCATTTCGTGTATGTTGATAGTCAGGATTTGACATTTAGCGAGATTCTAGTGTGAATCCCATCGATCTGCCCATCCGAGAACAGCATCTACATCCTGTGATAAGTAGCTGTCCGCTTTCTCCGCTTCGTGCACGGTTTGCTCAGTTATTTTTTAGGTCACCTTTGTAGACGGGGAAGAGCAACCGTCCAAGTACTCAACCGTAAGGCTATTTTTTACTTGCACCAACCTCGACAGATAATAACCCACGTTGACACAGAAACTACGATTTACAAGATGGCATGCCATTTGATCGCCTGCCACCTCGATTGTCCAGAAGGCCTGAAATTTAGTGCCCAGCGGGTGATGACTCAGGGTCAAGAGCCGTGAAGTGGTCCAAATAAAAATCAACACTGCTATGCCTTCATCCATCCGTCTTACGGTGTCGTCAAGGTCATCAGTGGGTTTGTCAAACATGATTCTTCTAACAAGCTCGTACTGTGCTGGCCTGAACAGTTCGTTGTCAACCAGATGCAAACAAAACTGTCTTCTGGTAGTACCTTGAAAGCACTTCTACCAAACTAATGTATGGATGACCGGTCACTAATCCTCTGCTTTCTGCCTGGATTCTGTGTTATTTATCTCTAAAGCAGTGGCTCTATGTCAGTTCTGGCACCCTACCCCTCATTACTGACGCATCGTGCAGACAGAAATCAGACCCTGCTAAGACACCGAAAAGAGGCAGGGTAGTGTCCGGAGAACCGAACCCGGTCTGGCTGCTTTGAGCATGCGCAGCGATTTAAGTTCTTGGCCCACATCGTCCTCAGTTACGGTAAATGTCAGCACATACAAAATCTGAGCTCATCACAGTAAGCATGTGGTCCCAACGATACATCATTTGAAGAAAGCTGCCAAGGTTTCTGTTTTCTCTTCACCACCGAGAGTGATGCTTCCGACGGGCATTCATGAGGTACATATGATCTAGCCTGCCGTTTTCCTGGAATGTGCATTTTAAGCAGCAAAACGCTCAAAGCTGTTGGGAGCACTTTGGGCCAACGTTTAACTAAGGTGGCTCCCGACATGTGCCTTTAAATCTTGCACAGAGGTAATTGAAATTTCACGGGGAACACAATAATAATAATAATGTTCGTGACATCTTTTGGAAGTGCGTAAAGCGTGCTGGAGCGTATGATCAGATGATTTAAGTGATGTCTGAGTCGAAGTTTACAAGATGATACAAGATATATGCACAGAGCATTGAAAGAATTGTTAGAGAAGACCGAAACTCTAATAAAGCCCGGCAAATTTGAAGGTTAGGGTCAAACGGTCGAATCGGCTGGATGTGTTTGTAGTCGGTTGAAAAGGGGGAGTATACGCACAAATAGCAATAAAATAATCATAACATTAGAAATTCTAGCTGATTCAAGGGACATCTGTTATAAAATACGAAAAACGAAGAAGAAAAAGGAGGGGTTTGTCAAGGGGAATTCAAAGGGCCGTTTGCACCTAGCAGAGTGTGAAAAGTATATGGAAAGAAAACTCGTGCATGTACAGGAATGGGTCTTTAGATATCAAATGCCATGAATCGAAGGCCAGTGTGGCGGTAGAATTCGATGGTGAGATACCGACATAGTGGATCACAAGGAAGGAGACCAACAAATCAGAAGGATAGACGGAGAGATTTCAAGAGCGGTGATGGAAGGAATGACCAGCTGTGAGCCGGTAAGTGTTCAGCAGTTCATTTTCATTGATAATAGTTTTGCCATGAAGTAACAACAATAATATAAAATTGCGGCAGTAAATCAACGCAAAATGCTCTTTGCGGCGATTGCAGGGGCAAAGCGAGTGCAGAAGCTTCAATGGGATAGAAGGCAGACAAGCAACCCGATGGTTGTTTTGATAGGCTGATCACTCTGCAACCGTAGGGCGATAGCTACGAGACCAATGCTTCTGGTACAAGGAACGAGAGAGAGACATCGGATTCAGAAGAAAATAAAGCAGCCGTCAGGGAAGGCAGCAGAAATAAAATATGAACGTCAGGAGGTAGCATAGCTCAGTGACAAGCGAAGTCAGCTTCGTAGCTGATATACCTGATCACGGGAGCAAGGAATGGAAGCAAAATGCCCAGGAATTCAGATATGATCGACAAGATTGCAAATGAGACTATGCCGACAAAAACCACTGAAAATTGCACAGATTAAAAGTTGAAATCCCTGATTTCACACTGCTAGCAAAGGCAATCCCAAGGATGGTGTACAACAGATCAGAATTAGGGCGGCAGAGAGAAGAGATCAGGTAGGCTTCGGGCAGATTATCCGTGGTAGTGCAGTTGTGTTGCGAAGTACCAACAAGGAGATGTAATAATGGCTGTGGGCCGATTTGAAGCACGATAGTGGAGGCGGATAGCGTGCAGAGGTGGAGAGGAAACGGGGAGTAGATAACTGTCCGGGTGGCCTTTATAAATAATAAATGATACGACAACGGTGAAGAAAACTATGGAATCAGTGGTTTTGACAGAAAAACGGGATCAAAACATAGGGTTTGAAGTAAAATAGGAACCGTCAGCGGACACGGCAGTTGAAATTGAATGTTTAATACCGGTGAACTCAGTTGTATGGTAGAAGAGCAAAAACTCCAGCGGGATTGGGGGACAACCGAGTATTGTTGATGGGAAGGCCAGAAGAACACATGCGATGGGACGCGAACTGTATGCGTAGGTTGTGTGGTCGATAAATAAAAAAGTGAAAATAGGAGATAAATCAGTATGAAGTGGGGAAATTTACAGCGATTACAAAGACGTATAGTTCGCCAAGGTGAAGGAATGGATGAATAGCAGGCACTTTTTTATTGAACATAGCAATAGGTGTGTCCTGTCGTAATGACGTGTAACTGAAGCCGCATGACATCTGAACGAGTCGGTTGTGGTGTAACAACAGAGAGTGTGGATGCTGACCACTTACGGAATTGTATATCTTTATACATATCATCAGGAGGAATGATTCAAAGAAATCGAACTAGCGGCACTTTTAGTAGAAGAGAGGGAATGCCATAGTGAGGAAAGAAGTGCCGACGGAGGACAGGCAAGCATTCAACGTGTGGACAATGCTTTATCAGCTTGGAGGTGGTGACTGGGCAGTGAACCAATCTTGGGTGCGTTGAAAAGGATTGCATTTATGAACAATATGAAATGGTGACATCATTGCAGGTGGACCGTAAGTGTAGAGCTTGTTGGCCATTTTGACAAATACGGTGAGCTGTGAAGCCGGTAAAACTGCATGAAAAGTATATCTGACAGGCACAAATATGAAGAGAGAGATCGATTGGCACTGTGAAAACAAGCATTTGGACTACTGGAGTCGGCAAAAGATTGCTATTCACAGGTTTAACTTCTAGAGAACTACGGAATATATTTCTGCAAAGTTCAGTTTCTGTTGAATTTTGGTGAGGAAATGAACAGTGACAGTAAAACTGCCAGCGAGTGGATAGTAGCCGCGAGTTCTGACATGATAACTTGGCAAGTTTGAGGAAAAGACTGGAGACTGAACATAGGTGAGATGCAGAGAATGTGGGCGGAGAGGCGCTTTCCAAAATGAATGGTTATTGTGTAGGCTGTCATGGGTTGCCAAGGAGAGGAGAGGGTTTATGGGTGGAAATGAAAGCTACAGACTTTTTAGGGCATAACTGGGGGGACGTTAATTCGCCTGGTTTGAACAGGTAGATGGCAATCCCAATAATGAGAGCGAGCTCGATGGAAGAACTGCCGTCGGAGGTGGCAGAGCAGATGACATGCCTGCGGCAGCAGTAGGACGGTGAAGATAAGGTTCCGTAATCCACAAGCGGAGCTAATGGATGGGATTGACCGTGAGCTCATCACCCAACCTGAAAACCGTTTTTTGTGACAGGAGGTGCGCCCCACCAACCTAGTTGCTCCAGGGCATCGTTGCAGACGTCCTGCGCGCCCGATGTGTACCGGCCAAAGCAGTGGACCCTACCGCGTCCCGCGCCGTTAGGATGAGGATGGGTTGTAGCAGTGCGTACAGTAGAGTGGTCAGAGATCCGGTAGTTGAGTTGCGGGAGTTCCAAAGATCAAAGCCAGTTAGACAGCAGTCGAGTGAGATGCGAACATCACACCGTGTCAACAGTTGAATTTTTATATCCAGCGAGAAAATGTACCAAGTTGGTGCTCGTGGGATAGGATAGGCAAACATTACCTGGTCGGCTAATTCTGAAATAAATGTAGAAAGTGGCTGCAGTCTGGCATTTGTGCCAGCTGTGGAGTTGGGGAGAGATGTAGCAACAATACATGATAGAACCTGGGTGGAGAGAAGAATGAGCAGGAGGAGAAATGTCCACTAAAACGATAAAGACTGGGTCTTAGGACCTAGAACCGGACTGATCTGAGCCTTAGAGTAAACTAGTAATGAGTCTAAAAATTGAAAATAAGCAAACCCGAGTGTGAATCGATATGCACAAATTAATAAGGGACGCCATGGAGCAGGTTCTAGGGAAGAGGGACAGTTATAGGCCGAACGGTAAGGACAGTGGTTAGGGCCGGACGACTGCTGGTAGCCACTGATTGGGTTGTTAAGAAAGCTTGTATGAGGCGGGAATTGTGAGGTTCAGTACTTTCCAGGGTGTGACAGGTTTTTAGGAAAAGAAACGCATATGGAAAGAGGTTTAAATATTGGCTAGAAGTGAGGTCCTACTTCAAAAGCATGAGTTCCAGACACGATAGCGTCAGCTGACATCAAGGTGTTATCGACGGTGAGGCAATGTGCTACTGATGTTTTGAAGTGAGTGGGGGAAACACATCGACGAATTTCCATGGGGAGTTTATTCCATAGTCTGAAATGTTTTAGCGGAAAGAAATCAAATCTCATGGATAGCCTAACATTCGGAATAAAAAGAAGCAGATCTCTGTGACGTAGGAAGTCGGGAGTAGGTGATTGGACACTTGGATTGTCAGTGGAAGAAAACGCCCGGCAATGAATAAGCCTATAGAGAAAGCAAAGGTTAAGCCTCACACAAGGTAGCCAATGAGGTTTAAAGTGAGGGACGTCCAAGAGCTTTTTATAACTCTGTGTGGTGGGACAACCAAGCAGCCTTTTCGTGAATGAGCTTCGTAAATTCTTCAAAGTTATTTTGTCGGTTTGGAGAGTCTTAGTGTAGATGATAGGGTAGTACCCTAGGCAAGGTCGGACATAGGACAGATACGATGAGAGTTTTGCATCGTTCAGGACGGCAGATCTGCTTAGAAATCCCAAGGATTTGTTTGCCTTGGCAGCTAGGAAAGCTAAATGTTCCGAGAAGTTTAGCGTACACGAGTAATGCAACCCAAGATCTCGTCAATAATGTACATTAAAAATTGAAGTGGTCCTGGAGCGCTTCTTTGAATGACACCACCGGTAACGGAGGAGGGTTGTGAGAGATGGCTTTTGACTGAGACAACTTGGTTGCAGTGGGAAAGTTAGGAGGAGAGCCAGATGAGAGTAAGGAATTTATGTCAAAAATCTTCGAGCTTTGTCGGGAGCCGCGAGTGAGAAACGTGGTCAAATGCCTCAGTCATGCCCAAGAAGATGACAATAAGGCAGATTCTACTGTCTGCGGCTGCAGCGAATATGTTGAAAAATTTGAATTTTCAGGGGTTACAAGTCCGAGTTTTAGGAAAGCCATGTTGGCCTCTGTGTACCAAGTTATTAGAAAATAAATACCCAGAGAGGCCCTTTTAACTAAGCGCTCAAATAATCTAGAAGCCAAGGGTGTGTGGTTAATCGATCAGTAATTCAAGGGGCCAAAGAAAGGACCTTTGTCTTGGCTAGGGATAATGGCGGATGTTTCCCATTGCGACGGGGAAATTCCAAATTTTAGGGACAAGTTGAAGATATTAAAAAATAGAACTGCTAAGTCAGACCCACCAAGTCAAGGCAAGGCTGGTGGAATTTTAACAAAGTTGGGGCGGTATGAGAGCTTTAAGTTGCGGGCTAAGTCGGGCATTCCGCTGAGCTGCAAAGGGAGCTGATGGAGTGTGAGCAGTTCTAGAGCCAAAAGTCATGAAAGAACGGAAGACCGAGTTAGAGGCCTCGGCTGCTGCAGCGGGATTATTGAATTTTTTTGCCGTTCAGTCACTGCAGGTATGAAATACTTGGACTGGAGTGTGTTTCCGGCAATACAAGTATTTCAGTATTTATTATTATGTATCTGCGTAACAAAAACAGCATATTTTGTTTTACTGAATGCTTTTGTGGCCAGGCGATGTCGTGCCGGTTTTCCATATTGCCTGATGATACGATTATCCGTTCGATGTTTCTACTTAGTAAGGTGATTCATCATCCATAGAGATCAATAATGCACATTTTCACCTTCTAGTTTAACTGCGGCTTATTGCTATCTCCGTACGTGCTATTCCGTCTGTATATATATATATATGCGATTATGCGCGCGTGTATGCATATATGTAGACATCCGGAAATTGAGTCAGCCTGTTTTATCGTTTTTATTCTGTGAAATTCATGAAGCATTAGGTGTTCATCGTCATGTAACTTCGGTCATTCATGTTCGGATTCTGGGAATCAGACTTCTTGCCATGATGTTCTGATCGCCGAGCTTGACAACCAACAACCTGAGCTACAACCAACACAAATATTTAAAACTGTTGAGTCAGACTTTTTTGATGTGCCTAAAGGGACGTGGTGGGAGAGTTAGTGGGGGCGTAAGAAGGTCCTCGGTGCAAAATGTCTCATTTTTGGTGAGGTGACTTTTTGATAGCACTGGAGTTTGCAACCTGAAACACATCCATAAATATGCTAAGAAAAATCGAACACTGCCAAGTATTTCTCAGATCCTAATTTGAAATAAATAGCAACTTCTGGTGCCCTTACCTTTAAAGTAGATCCACTAGAGTTTGGCAGTAGGCAGACGTAGCTTTTGTGTGGGCCTTTCAAACATCAGTCTGCTCACTACCAGAGCACTGAAGTTGATCATCCATACAGGGCAGTGCTTCCGTGTCATTCATATATTTGTCAGCTGGCCGAGCGACACAACTTGGAAGGGCCGCGTGTACCAAAACCAACTCGCATGCTAACTTACAGTTTTTTCCCGAAGATTTTATTATGAGTGGGTGCATAACTGTTGTGCATACCATCGAGGGAACTCTAGACGCTCCATTGGCCGTGGCCACTACCTGTCCTGTGCAAACTGAACCGAACTGAACTGAACGAGCCTTACTCCGGGAGACTGAGGTCGTTCATTAAGAGATCTAGAAGATCAACAGAATAGCTGTAACCAAGAATTCTGGAATTCAGCAAGGTAATTTCCGAAAGAAAGGTAATGTTTTTCCGGATGACGTTTCATTGCCTTTCATGCCACGCCTATTCATTCTAGGTTCTATAAGTGTTTCTCACTCTACTGTGCAAACAGGTGGAATTGCCGTCCTCATCAAGAGTCTCACTGACAATAATAATTGACCGATAGTTTGCTTTTTTGTTATTTCTATGGTCTGAGTAATTCTTCCACAACGTTTGTCATCAAGTCGTTTGTCCGCCGATGATATACAATGGAACACACTCACTGCACTCATTCAAACAATCACTTGTACATTTTATCAATTTTCGACGAAACTTATGAAACCATTGTTCCAATTTCTCCAACTTTCACACAAAATTATTGTTTTTATCCTTACTTTTCAGGTTTATGATTTTGTCTCTGTTTGTGACTAAACACGGTGCCCATTGGGTCCGGAGTGGCAATAGTCCGTTGCTGGCTTGTAAGTGAGCAAAGAAAATCTGTTCAACAACACCGGCTCCCTGTAGAGGTCAAGGGTGCGTCCGTGAATTCTGCTGTCTTTGAATAAACCTTGGACTCTGTTTGTTCCTTCTCAAAGCCCGCAGGAGAACGGATGTCCGAAGTTGGAGGACATATAGTGCTGCTTTACCAAGGCTGAAGATCAAGGCAAAGCAGGACGAGAAGGCGGATATTTAAGTTACAATGATAATAACAATAAGAATGTTTCAGAGGAAGCCCGAGCCATGCTTAATAGCAAAATCAAAGGGAGCACACAGGGTCGATATAGCTCAGCTAAAAGTAAGTGGATAAATGTGTGAAATGGTAGAATGAGTGGAAAATATGGTACATTCAATTGGTATGGTAATACCACCCGGCGAAAATGAAAATCGAGGTCAGGCGACATAGTACCCGGAGCGATTAGGGCTGCTGAAACTTCGGAATATAATGGTGAAGATGGTTTATTTAGAAGACACCCAAAGCACGCTCGGCTGCATGATCGAACGATACAAGTTAGTCCACAACAGGGATTCCTGGGAGTCAACTGGAATAATGTGGCACAGAGGTGTGTGGAGTTTTCAGTGGTCGCCTGAAGAAATGCCCGGCGAAATTGAATTTGAGGGTCGGATGGTAAAGTCGCTCATTGACGAGCGAAATCAGCTTTGTTCTCGAGATGAGTATCCAAGTACAGCAGGAATAGGAGCAAGGTGCCTAGGAATTCGGATGTGATCGACATAAAGTCGCAAGGAAGTGTACACCGACAAAAACTTTTGAAAAAAGTATTATTGAAAAAATTGGAAAAAATTAGTGGTTATGACGAGTAAACACTTGAACCCGTTGTTTTAATGGCCCATGGAAAAGAGGAGAGATTTTATCCCGGAGGAGTTGCAATGTCTCCCAAAATAGTCCTGCCAACACCTTTTTAGAAGTGAGCCTTCTCCCTAGTGGCTCGCCATTTTTGAAAAATGATTAACTGATCTACCATACTTATATTGAAATTTCGTCTTACAGATGGTATATTGTGCATTGTGCATTTTAATACGTCATTTAACGTGGAGTACTGCTTCCAGGAAATTGATGCTCGTGTTGAGTTGTATGTAACAACAACATTTATGTTGCACCTGTAGGAGAGTAAAAATGTGAACGGCAGATGCGCAGTCACTTATCAGTTTTGGTTGTAGATTTGAGTCCACCAAGTATGGCACACTTGGGAGGTATTCCCTTAAGCTACCTAATAATAAGCTTGTAAATAGGCTTACTTAATAGATAGAAGTTGCAGATGGGATTCCAGCCGGAACTTTTATCTGCTAATGGTAGTTTTATGCATAAAAATGTGTGCCCTGCATTGTCGTCTGGTGTGTAGTGACTTTTAACATTATTGCTTTTATCTAACGGACTTGGAGTGGCCTGTTAGTAGAATCAAAAGCTTTAATTCCTTCTACTTTGGGTGCAGTCGAAGTCCGTTTAACGTCCACCAGTTTTCGTTTTAGGACTTTAACTCGGGATAAAGATGGTATACGTCCTTCATGGGCACCATGGATACCATTGAAACACGTACTCTAAATAACGCGCGCTATGTACGAAGGATTACTTAAGTAACGGATTTGTGGCCACTGTTTACGTAAACCGTGATACACAAGGTTCACGAATTTGGTGAAAATGTGACTTTGGGGGTATATCGTATGACGAAGAATCAATGACGGACGACATCCCTCAACAGGCCATAGAGGGATAGGAAGATATATATCTCAAAGTACGGACACTCCTATAGAGGTGCAAACATTGGAGTGTACATGCATATAACTGTGTGTATCATGTCAGCAGGAGTGTTTCTAATGCTAATACTCCCTCATTACGAGGCTCACTCTCAGAGCCGCCGCCGTTGTGCTCGCTGATGCTCAACTGCCGAAATTGTTTGGGACGCAATTGGGAGCCGAATGTTTGGGTGTGCTCTGTTTCTGACCGGACCTTGGTAGTGAGGTTTGCAACCCTGATGACATACACACCTCGGGAACTTTTACAGTCCCAGTCACAGCGTTTGCACTACTTGATGGCAGTTTGCCATCTGATCCCTAGTACTCATGCAATTCCCGGTTCATGTGTCGTATAAAATTACGTATGACACTGCGGCTCCTGGGCCAGGGGCAACAAGTTCCAGATGTTGCTCGCGATTCCCGTTACTCCTGGAGCACTACATGTACTGACTGAAACAGCTTAGGGAATAGAATGGAAAAACAAATCGCCGTTCTCCGCACTGCCCCACCATCCAAGCACGACGGCGTTCTCTTGCGCCATGGTTTTGCGCTTTTGTAGCAGTTAAGTAGGCAGCTTAGTATGCGTAAACCTAACTCGAAACAATCTGGTACGCCACCACATCTCCAGCCTACTGCTCTGCTACCCACGAGTAATCCGTTGTCGTTCACTTGATTAGTAGCTGACGCACGCAGGCATTTATGGACTGCAAGGTTTCTTCACATACTTATACGTATGTTTGTGTACCTGGTTTATAAGCAGGCATCCACAGTTAGTTGTGATACTGGAATGATGTGCTAAACTCACTGACTCATGAAGTTCCGGTGGCAGCCTAAACATTATAATTTGGCTGTCGGTATGACACATCTCCTTCAGGAGCTCACGTTTCTGATGTTTATTTCCACCCACTGGTATCCACGGGTGGGTTACTCGAACGTATATATATATGTTCACTCAAACCTAATTTTAATCTTCTGGAGTGTGAATGGATACACTTCATTGAAGAGCCCACAAATGAATATATATATATATATATATATATATATATATATATATAATGGAACTAGTACGAAAAAGCGTGAACAAAAATACTCTGGAAGCACACGACCGGTTTGGCGGTTGCTGCCGTCCATCATGTATATATATACGCGGTACTCCCCTGCCCACTCGTCCTCATACTTGTACAACCCGATGTTATATGTTCACTAGGATCTAATTTGAGTCGTCTGGAGTGTGCATGGATACTCTTCACTGAAGAGCCCACAAATGAATCACAACTGTGATTTATCATAGTTATTCGTGTCTGGGTTACTGCCAACCCAACGAACAACGAGGCTGCGTGTGCAAGCGCTCATATTGATTGTAAGCAGTATGTTAACGTATGGACAAAATTTCCCCGGAAGCATACGACCCAGACATGAATAACTATGATAAATCACAGTTGTGATTCATTTGTGAGCTCTTCAATGAAGAGTATCCATTCACACTCCAGACGATTCAAATTAGATTCTAGTGAACACATAACATAGGGGTGTACAAGTATGAGGACGAGTGGGCAGAGGAGTACCGGGTATGCATACATGATGAACGACAGCAACGGCCAAACCGGTCTTTAGCTTTCGAGGAAATTTTTCGATACATTTACATACTACTTACTATCAATACGAGCGCTTGCACATGCACCCTTGTTGTTTGTTGGATTAGCAGTGGCCCAGATACGAGTGACTATGAGAAATTACAGTTGCGATTCATTTGTGGGCTCTTCAATGAAGTGTATCCATTCACACTCCAGAAGATTAAAATTAGGTTTGAGTGAACATATATATATACGTTCGAGTAACCCACCCGTGGATACCAGTGGGTGGAAATAAACATCAGAAACGTGAGCTCCTGAAGGAGATGTGTCATACCGACAGCCAAATTATAATGTTTAGGCTGCCACCGGAACTTCATGAGTCAGTGAGTTTAGCACATCATTCCAGTATCACAACTAACTGTGGATGCCTGCTTATAAACCAGGTACACAAACATACGTATAAGTATGTGAAGAAACCTTGCAGTCCATAAATGCCTGCGTGCGTCAGCTACTAATCAAGTGAACGACAACGGATTACTCGTGGGTAGCAGAGCAGTAGGCTGGAGATGTGGTGGCGTACCAGATTGTTTCGAGCCCATATAGGAACTTTCCATAGCCCCTCTGCCCGATCGTAATTTTATGCGTAATCGCCTTTTTTCGCAACTGCTAGGGGTGGTCTATTTTCCCCACATTCGGACGACACTATGGCATGGGTGCCGTTGACATCAGGGATTTCGCTAGCATGGGCTGGGAAAATGCAGAGCGGGACTATGCAAACGCACGGAGTAGGACAACGAACGTTGTAAAGCACAAGCTGGCATACGTGTATCAGTCTCATACAGCGCGAGACCATGCCTAAGACCATCAGAGACCATTCCGGGCTAGCTGGTGTAGATGAGTTTAGCTCAGCTGATGGGAAATGGAGTGGTCTATAAGAGAGAATGTGATAGCAGTTGGTGGATGGTAGGTACAGAGATAAGACGAGAGGAAAGGCCACCAAGTAGGTACTAGCAGGTGGGCTTCTGGGATGAGTGATTCTGGAATGAGATGATTAAGAAAGGCGAAATAAGGCCGGACATAAAACCCGGGCGGGTGGTGGCGGCAAAAATGAACGAAAAAGGAGTGAAAGATCAAGTAAAGTGGTAGACGGCGGAACTCAGTGTCCCAGGATACAAAGCCACATACCTATTTTCTGCAGAGATATCTAAGGCTAAGGAACTTTGGTTGGCAATAGAACATGGACATTGTCTAAAATTAAGAGAACCGGCAAGCATTAAACTTGGTATAGTTACAAAAGTCAAAAAACTGTGGCTACCGTAGTATAGATTGTATGCAATAAAGCGTAAAAAGGAATGGTTGCCCTGGCGTTTGTCATCGGGCGAGAAATGAAAGTTCTGGTGCAATAATCCTAGTAATCAAACCCATTTTCGTAAGCCACCTCTTCGGTGACAGTCTGGCCGGTAAGAAAGATCACATTGGGAACAGAGTTGCCTAATTACGGGTGGACTTAGTCGTCTTTGCGCCCCACTGTATGCTGTGTTGTATCTGCTGACTCACGTGTATATTGAAGAGAAATGGGAAACTTGCAACATACAACAAAGCGGTTATGTCTACTTTTAAAATACTAGCAGGTTTGTTGCTGGCTGGTATAAGCGCCAGAGAAAAGAAACAGAAGTACGGAATATGATACCGATAAATATGTAAATATATATGGCCAACAATAGTAACGCAGGATCCAGGTTTCAACAGGGAATTGACGGCTTTCATGCGCGTAAACGAAGTTATATATATATATATATATATATATATATATATGAAAGCCGTCAATTCCCTGTTGAAACCTGGATCCTGCGTTACTATTGTTGGCCATATATATTTACATATTTATCGGTATCATATTCCGTACTTCTGTTTCTTTTCTCTGGCGCTTATACCAGCCAGCAACAAACCTGCTAGTATTTTAAAAGTAGACATAACCGCTTTGTTGTATGTTGCAAGTTTCCCATTTCTCTTCAATATACACGTGAGTCAGCAGATACAACACAGCATACAGTGGGGCGCAAAGACGACTAAGTCCACCCGTAATTAGGCAACTCTGTTTTCAATGTGATCTTTCTTACCGGCCAGACTGTCACCGAAGAGGTGGCTTACGAAAATGGGTTTGATTACTAGGATTATTGCACCAGAACTTTCATTTCTCGCCCGATGACAAACGCCAGGGCAACCATTCCTTTTTACGCTTTATTGCATACAATCTATACTACGGTAGCCACAGTTTTTTGACTTTTGTAACTATACCAAGTTTAATGCTTGCCGGTTCTCTTAATTTTAGACAATGTCCATGTTCTATTGCCAACCAAAGTTCCTTAGCCTTAGATATCTCTGCAGAAAATAGGTATGTGGCCTTGTATCCTGGGACACTGAGTTCCGCCGTCTACCACTTTACTTGATCTTTCACTCCTTTTTCGTTCATTTTTGCCGCCACCACCCGCCCGGGTTTTATGTCCGGCCTTATTTCGCCTTTCTTAATCATCTCATTCCAGAATCACTCATCCCAGAAGCCCACCTGCTAGTACCTACTTGGTGGCCTTTCCTCTCGTCTTATCTCTGTACCTACCATCCACCAACTGCTATCACATTCTCTCTTATAGACCACTCCATTTCCCATCAGCTGAGCTAAACTCATCTACACCAGCTAGCCCGGAATGGTCTCTGATGGTCTTAGGCATGGTCTCGCGCTGTATGAGACTGATACACGTATGCCAGCTTGTGCTTTACAACGTTCGTTGTCCTACTCCGTGCGTTTGCATAGTCCCGCTCTGCATTTTCCCAGCCCATGCTAGCGAAATCCCTGATGTCAACGGCACCCATGCCATAGTGTCGTCCGAATGTGGGGAAAATAGACCACCCCTAGCAGTTGCGAAAAAAGGCGATTACGCATAAAATTACGATCGGGCAGAGGGGCTATGGAAAGTTCTTATATGGGCTCAACCACCCCTCTGTTAGGAAACAAAAAGAAAAGAAAAGAAAACTGGGGAAAAAGAACAGTGGAAACAAAAATGTCCTCGTGGGATCGACTCCGTCTCCAAATACTACTGACTTCTGGCTGCGAAGGAAATGGGCAACCTTCATCTATGGGTATGTCTCGCATCAGCTCAGACCTGATCCTGCAAAAGGGAAAACCCCACATCGCCCTTGTTCGCTTGATAAGCTTTTGGTTTTCACTCACGAGACTGACTGGGGTGACAGTGCTTTGGACTCTCCACACAAGCTTACCCACCCCCGCTCTTAGTTTCAACCACCCCGTACCCTCCCTAAGCGCACCTTGCGCACATATCGACGTCAAATATTATCGCTACCATAGCCGTGACTTTCAACCCATTGACCTGGACAGCGTGTACACGTACCTAACGAATAACGGCAACAGCTGTGAAGCCCAGAAAAGGAGAGAAAGAGAAAAGAACATAGTGGAAGCCAGTCACCTTTTCCATCCATACCCCTCCATCTTCCGTCATCTTTCTTAGAAAGCGGCTTTCTCGATATCCTAGCATCCAAACTACGTTTAGGTTTACAACCCTACCTAACAGTAACCACAGCCCCCTACCAACAGATGACCAACAACTGCCTCACTTGAGTCTACAAAAAATGAACACGGAGAACTGTTCATATTTTCCATTCCCTACTAACTATCTCTCCTCACTCTTATAAAAGATATGATATTCATGCAACCACCAAGTCATGAGATTTCCCTGCTCACACTCAAATTAAATCTCAGTAGGCCGGCACTATCGAGTAGGAGCACAGACTAACGTAGGTCCACGTTTCTGTGCATGATAACAGTGTTCTCTAACGCATCACCACCGATGCCCTAGTGGTTCTTTCTGCATTCCTACTTAATTGCTCTTCAGAACATTTAATTGCGTACAAAACATTTATTCTTTGGAATGCAGACGCAGCAGCCCACCCGGTTTACGCTATATTGCAAGCATGTAGTAGTACTCATCAACCCCTGCAAACCTAAATTACTTAAACTCTCGAATTAAAACCCAGACCAAGATATGAAATGTGCCACCGACCGTTCATATAAACCCAACCAGTTCATTATTAACTGTCACTATTTATTATCATAACTGACAGCTGGAGCCACTTCCAGACAGCTAACATCATTTATTTCAGGTTTGTCTTCGTCCACTTCCTCGGACTCCACTTTCGGTGACCAAGGTCCACACTTTGACCCATACCGATGGAGACCCAAATGGAACCTTTTATACCAAACGGGAATGCAATCGAGCCACATAACCTAAAACACTCCCAACTGCTTACCAGTAGATTGATAGGTTTCTTCCGACGCAACACCTCTACTACTGATGTCACCGTTGGAGTCTCCACAAATAGCAGTTTACAAGCTACCTTCTACTGATTGATTGACGCGTCCCTTACCCCGCCTGATGAACCATACCCACGGGAAGCTGCACATCCACTTGGTCTCCTGTGAAGCAATCCATTACCAGAACCAGAATACGCAAGGAGGGAATTTTTACTCAATAAATTTCGATACGCCATCCAAAAGCAAGTCCACTTATCCCCCCCCATCCGTGGTTCTCAACAATGACGCCGAATATCACTGAGAATCAATAATTCAACATAATTTTGTCAGCGTAACAGAAGAAAAAGGCGCGCGCCTATGCAGAGGTTGTTCACCCAGTTTTATCTTGCAAGATTTCATTTTTCTTTCGGTCGTTACCCATCTTGAAACTGATTCTTCACTACTTCAAGGCCTTCAAGTTGCGCTGCCTTTTTTTCGAATGATACCGGCTATTGATCCTGAACCTAAACTCATTTTTTATATGGATTGCCATTTCCTCCACATTCATCAACGTTTCCTGGTCCACTCTCACACAGTTTGTTCATGTCTCCCGATTGACGACGCACTCCATTTATTGAGACCGGGAATATCCGTCATTCCGGGCCATCATCGTCTTCATAGAGAGCCGTTTTACTCGTATTCACCAAAGTTCACGAGTGTACTCCCACTCATTTCTTTCATCTCTCGGTGTTCACAACTTATTCCGATCATAGAACCCCAATGGACCTCGGTTGTCCACAGCTTGCATTGTTTTGGTTTATAACGCATCATTAGCTCTATATTTTCACGACACATTTCGCATTCCCACGAGCCACCAGGAAACAACTCGGATCCGAAACCAGACCGTATTTGCCGCGCAAACCATGAACATTTCGGTCGAATAAAACTAACTCTAGCCATATTACTTTGCTTCTGAGGATTTTGACTCGCCTTCTTGAAATTCGTGTATAGTTAATGGTTTTCAGTAAAGTTGTACACCATGATCATGCGCTTGTGCGTGCGTCCCGACCATGGTCGAGAAATATACCATTATTGTTTAAAAAAACAATTCATACCTGGTATTCAGTAACCTAACAGTCACCAGTGGTAACAAAATCCTCACGCTGTCAAGGTACTTGTGAGCCTCAGAGGCGTTGGCGAAAAGTCCATCGGCATGCTTGGGCTTCTTTACCCAAAAACAGATAGAAAGCGTCCTCACTTTTGAGTCCTAAGGGGTCCTCCGGGGAGGGGAAGTCGCAAATGTACCAAAAAGTCCTATTCGTCGCAGCCTGGGTACTCGATATCCAGAGAGAGTTTGTGGGGAAAACTCAAATGTTGGGGTGTGGAGTGGATGCAGTTTGGTGGGGCAGAGTGATGAAGCTGACATTTGGGTTAAACAGGGTTCAAGTAAATGGGTTGTTTAGGTTAAAAGTAATAACTACGTCAGTGCATTTTGGGTGGGCCCGTCACATGCTGCGGAGCGTGTAAAAGTGGTGCAATTGATGAGGGAATTAGAGTTTACTACAGGATAAGGTAAGTACACACAGAAGTCTACGGCGGAACAGTGAAATGGATTGAAAAAAGAATAGCCCCCGGCCAATAGAAGACTCATGGCCAAGTAGTCGGCGCGGCTTTTTTAGTTGGGTTGGCTGAAAGTTTTGAGTACACGCATATGCGGTATAGGAAATAACTACGACTGGTAGAAATTCGAGGGCGCTTGAAGGGTATGCTGTTGACCTTTATAAAAAGAGGAAGTTATTAAGCGAATTACGAAGAGTTACTTGCAGACTGCGGAACATGAAAGGAAAATATTAATGGAAATCTCGTCCATGTAGCAGAGAAAAGCTTTCGGGAATCATTCACTTTATAACAGGTATATTAAGAGGTACCAACATGGAAATGTACCAGTCTGCGGAGGTAGTGGTATAGGGTGGTGTTTGGATACTGGCGGAATCAGATACATGGCAAACACTTCACGATGTCGAGAATGGGGGACCACCAGAGTGGTGGAGGGAGGAGACGGCCGGAGGAAGACTGGTAGGCGTACAGTGAATTGTTAACTTTGCATAGGGTCGGGCAGGAAACATCGAGGCGGAAGTGGAAGACATACCAAAGTGATTGAAGCGGAGGACTGTACTACACCGGGCTCCTACCGTTGTGCTCCATGGATGTATCGCCCTTTGGTTTTGGAGCATCTCGGCGGATGTATAAGAAGTGTGAGTTCAATCACCTCTGCGGATCAATATGCTCCTTTGGTGTGCAGGAAACGCATTGGCCCCGAGTCAAAGCAGTGATGTGCGATTATTTTGCTGGCTGGATTCACCTGGAGTGTACAAAATCAATATGAATAAATATGAGTTGCTGAGTCCTTGCGGCTTTCCATTCCTGCAAATTGCTTGCGCTGGCTGTACCAACAAAATAAAAGGAAACAGTTGAATGTGATGCTGGGGCGAACCAGGAACCCGCGGCTCCGTGTGCTGAGGGCCCCGGGTCTCACACCAAAGTTGCTCCAGCCACTACAAAAAGCCCATCGACGGCATCAGTGAAACAGAGTGGAAAGAAATCCGTGGTTAACGACAAACCCTGCCGTAGAGGTAAGTTCGGGAGGCAATACGGCTGTTTCGGAGGTGCCGAATGCAGCCGGCCGAGATGCGGACCCCTGTCCTGGATAGAAGAAAACCATAGGTCAGTGGAAAAGCAACTGTAGTCTGTATATTAGTGCATGCGGGGATTCGACGAAATACACTCGGCAGTGGTGGGTGCATAACTGGTGTGCATACCATCGAAGGAATTCTGGACGCTCGATTGGCCGTGGCCATTATCTGTCCTGTGCGAAATGAACTGAACTGAACTGAACTGCTGAAGTCGGTCTTGGGTTCCGACAAATAATGCCGTCCGATGATTCAGCGACCTTACAGAGTGAAAAGGAAGAGAGCGACTCCTTCAAGATATCGACCCCGAAGACAGAAAAAGGCTCCGGTGGGCGTCGCAGGAGCTCTGGGAAGGCCAGGCTATTAAAGAAACAAGTCCGTTTATCCAATATTTTTATGTTCCATGAAAGCATCTATGACTGAGAAGGAAACCGTTTACCCTCAACAGCATCTCCAACCAGGCGCTGCCTGCTGTGAAGAAACGATGAGGGTCTTCACGAGGAGGAAAGACGGAGGAGGACGAGCACTAATCATGTAGTCTAATTTCAGGGGTCTAATGAGCAAGCTAGACTAGCTCACGGCATGAGTGGTTCGCCACTCGACAACAATGGGGCCCCTGACGGAAACGTGGCTTACTAGTGCTGTGGTAGATCCCGAATGGGCTATCTCAGGATAAAACCTTACCGTGCTGATGGGAACCTAGATCGGGGAAGGGGAGGCTTGGCGATGTGACTCCGAGCCGACGTCCCTTCGTTACAACTGGATCACCAGATAGATCCAGAGGGCCCTCGAGGATCTTTTTGGGGTAGCATGAAGTTACCACCCAGTGAATTTGGGTCCGTCGCGGTCATTATTCGGTCCCCAGAAGGATATCTTCGAGAAGTACTAACAGGCGTGCGAAGCTGGGCTGTCAAACTTTGGGCTGCTTCAACTCGCCTAGTATGGACTCGGAGAACCTACGGTGCAATGCAAGAGCGGATTCATTTACCCATGAGTTCCTTTCAACTACACTGGGGCTTTCTTCGTACCAACAGGTCAAGGTACCGACCCGAACCCAATATCATCAAACGTCTACCCCAGATCTGGTGACATCTCTAAGGTTTTCCAACCTTGAGCTTATTGAGTACCTAACTCCACTAGGGAGCAGTGATCACGCGGTGTTGACCATCAGACGGAAGAGAGGAGCCATGTTCTTTCCACCACAGGGTAGGTTCACAGCCTGGCAAATGATGTCCCCACAAGCCAGGGAGGCCACATCCTCAGTGATATGGAGTCCACCAGGACGGTACGAAATAGACAATGCTTGTGGAGTAATTCGGAGTGAGGTGCTTTAGTTATACAAAGCGTCCACTCAACCATTCAGAAAGGAACCGCATGCAAATGGCTTACCTCGGTGTAACAAACGTTTGGGCGATGCGTAGCCAAATTCACAACGGATCCCGAAATCAAAAGGCGATTATCCTTCGTATTCTACGATACTAGATTATTGAGTGAACAGTGACACGAAACAGATAAAAACCTCAATTATGAGATCACAAGGGCTCAACAAACGAGAACCGAATTGCGGCGTGTGAACTAGGAGGACATGCGTCACGCAGGTCTAGGACAAGGATAGGACAAAGTGGCGCTCTGGGAGCAAACAGACGCGAGTTGGTCCATAAAAACAAACAGTACGTAAAGATACGTCAGTGGTGTGGGCAAGTGAGTGACGTTAAGAAAAACGTGGAACTGCAACGGTTTTGGTGGGATTTTCCACGACCGGTCATTATACTCGGTTTGACTCACAACTTAGGCGTCTTTTGAAGCATTGCGCTCGTGCGCAGAGGCAATGCCATGCAAACGGAGAGGGATATGACCGATGTCACACCACCCATAATTAGTGCACCCAACTGAAGCGAGAGAAGCAACTTATCTTCAAGGAGACGTTAGCAGTGGACTCGGTTGGTGCGCCCAAATATCTGTTCGTGTGTCTGTGAAGGGGGAAAGGAGCCACAACGGCAATTCCAGCCCCACAAGACAGGCACTCTCTGGGTGTTATAGATGGACACAACGCAGAGATACTGGCGAGGCTGTGTTTGTCTGCCGTGCTCCTGACAAAAGCACAACCATCCCTTACGCATTGCAGCGGACTCTCGGTGAGTCCTGCCGGGAAATCACCTAGGGAGTGGCGGCACGCACGCGTACCATCAAAGTTAACCGATCCAGATGTTGTGTTTTCTTTTGCGGTAAAGGAGCTGGTCGGTTTTTCAACTCAACCGGTCGCAAGATTGTTCATCGCATCATTAGCCGCGGAAAAGCGCCCCCAGGAATGGGAGAAACCTGTCTTTGTGCCGCTAAACAAAGGTGGGGCGAAGGTCGCGGCTCTCAACTATAGACCTGTCAGTCGAACACCTGTGGTGGGAAAGGTTATGGGGCGCCTGCTTGCCATGCGGTTCCAGGAGCATTTTGTGGTTAACGACCTACCGTTCAGACGACAACGTTTTTGGAAAATTAGGTTGTGTCTGACAAACTTGGAGATTACACGAGAGCACTGGGCAACTGCCATGGCCAAAGGCCATCCTGAGGACGTAACCTTCATGGAATTTGGTAAAGCTTTTGGCAAAATCCCTCATGACAGTCTGTTGTGTAAGCCCAAAGCCCTCTTTGTTGTAGATCGCTTGATTCTCTGGATAGAGGACTTTTTGAAAGAGAGAACCTTTGCAGCACGTGTGGCATAGTTGATGTCAACTTGGCTAGTGGCTGCTAGTGGCGCTACCCAAGGATCGGTTCTGGGTCTGCTCCTCTTCTCGGCTTATGTCGGCTAACTGCTACCAACTTTTCAGTGGCCCTGCTTCGTCTACGCAGACGATCTCAAGACCCGGCGTACGATCGCAGTTGATGTGCGATGAGGTTTTCTGTTTCCCTCTCATTTTTAGCTGGGATTCGACGAAATACACTCGGCAGTGGTGGGTGCATAACTGGTGTGCATACCATCGAAGGAATTCTGGACGCTCGATTGGCCGTGGCCATTACCTGTCCTGTGCAAACTGAACTGAACTGAACTGAGATTCGGATAAGCTCTCTCCTTAGGAAGACATCAAGATCCTTAGAAGATGATCAGAACTGTGGTCACTGACAGTCAACACCGACAAATGTACACACATGCGAGTAGGGGCAACTTCCAGCAACGGGATGGACTACGTACACTAGGCTCCCTTTCGCCGTTCTGCCTGCGAAAAAGATCCGGTAGAGAGGGTGGCCTCGTCACTAAAAACTAACAACGACATTGACAGAATTTGTGCTTCAGCATGGACTATCTTTGGGCCGATTACCCGACCGCTCGACCGACCTCGCTAAAAACTTTCAAGGTGCTGTATCCAGCCAATGTACGCCCCGGGTTAGAATACAGAGGGGGGGGGGGGCAGTGGGATTCTCTTGTACGGTGGCAGAAGTGGCAAGGTTGAAAAGTGTGCAGGGAGGCTCTTCCCGCGTCGATGAAGAGCTACCAAGAGTCAGCTACTAAGAGCTGCTGAAGATTACGGGGTTCTTACTAAAAGCCCATCGGAAAGCCCGAGAGGGCTAACTCCTCACCAGGTGTATAATTAGAGGCGTCATTAGCCCAGAACTACCTGTAGGGCTTCCTTTTTCCGGACATGACCATACAAGGGGACCGCCGCTAACTCTAAGGAAGCTGCAGCTTGTTGGCCTTCCTCTGGTGTGCCGTCTATCCTGAAGGGTGACCAGTCTAAGGAATTCGCCGTCGGCTTAAGTGGTAGACGTGATCAACGGCACATTTATCAAGGGAGGTCTTGATGTATTCATGAAGAGGAAATGGTGTGATACTCAAGCCTGAGTCTGCTCCGCTGTGCTTTGGTGAGGAAGATTGCACAGATGAGATTGCCACTGATCCTATTACGAAGAATGAAGAATACATGATGAATATGGACTGTATGGCCACAGTGTTTGCACAAGTGTTTAGTTTTGCAGGGTAGATGGGGGAGTTGTTCACAGGTGAGAGTTCATCAATAGGTGAGCGCTGTATAATGTGTGCCGTGCAAAGAACGCAGATGAATAAAGCTGAGCCACGTAAATAGTGGAAGGCGGCGGTGGATCAACGGCTGTAGAATAAAATATATCTACAGGTGAAGTTAGTGGAGGAATTAAGAGGCTGGATACGAGGTCAGTTTCGGCAGTATAACGTTCGAATACCACATCTGAAGGGAAATGGGAACTGACAGATCGAGGGTGCAAGAAAAGTGGCGTTGTAGTAGGTGGAAGATTAGCGTACCTTTTCCAACGACTGTTTTGACAGGTGTGACAAAAGATGGTGATGGAGCGGTGAAGCTGCATGAGAAGTGTGTCAGAGACGTTCACACACGGAGGAAACGCGGTGATCTGTGAGATCAGAATAATTCAAAGAAATAGCACTATGGAGACGACCGGATAGACTGACGAAGAAAGCAGGTAATCATCGCTCACCTAACCGACCACTAGAGAAATACGGGGAGATATTTTGGCGCAGGACGTCTTTCGGTGACCGGTGAGGGGATGAACAGTGGCAATGAATACTCCAATAGTTGAGCAGCACTAGCGAGTTTGAGCATAGGGGAAGGACACAATCAAGTATGAGACAGGAGAGTAGACAGAAGTGCAACTCAGGAAAGATGGGCAGAGAAATACCCACTAAGACTGATGATTACTTGCATAAGCAACCACTTTGTGCAGAGCACAAGATGGATAGTAGGTAGAGGTGAAAGCCATTCACTGTTGCGTACATAGATTGTGATAAATAGTGCCGGGCATGAAAATGGCAAGGTAAACCGTCAACATAAAGAGCAAGCTCGAAAGGAAGCCTGTGATTGCCGGAGAGGAATGGAGTGAGTGTTTGCAGCAGCAGTGCAAGCATAAAGATAGAACCTTTTAGTCCACAATCGACGCTTGTGGATGGGACAGACCGTGTGCTGGACACCCAACCTGAAAACCATTTCCGGAGGCAGAAGGGGCGATTGACTTATTCAGTTGCTCCCGAGCGTTGTTGCAGATATCCTGCACCGCAGGTGCGCACCAGCCAAAGCGGTGGATCCGACCGCTTCCCACGCAGATGGGATTAGAATGAGTTGTGTCAATGCAGTGAGATCAGTCAGCCCAGGTTCCGGTAGCCGGGTTGTGGGAACCCCGGGGGAAGCTGTCGTGTGACGGACGAAAAACAAATTGCGTGTAAATCTCAGTTGTAGTATCCAGCGAGAAAAGTTCCAAGTTGTTCGTGGGATGAAGGAGGCAATTACCATCACTGGGGGGCAGGTTCTGAAAACAAGACTGCAAGGCTGCGTTCTGGAAATTCAACTCGATGTGGGCCAAGGGAGAGACAGAACAACGGCATCACACCAGGAATATAGCTGTTACAGAATTGGGCAGTACCAACATTAGGGTCTGGTTTTTTGAATTAAAAGACATACGGAAAGCAAAATATAACAAAACTGGCGACGAACTATCGTGAGGCTCAGTGAGACTTACCAGTAAGACAAGGAGTAGAGGGTAGGCCATAACTGGGGCGAATATTTATGTGTGGTCCGATGGATGGTGGGCGGAAGAGTGCATGAAATGTGGAGGTCTGTTCACAAGAAAGAGGTATGAAAACTTACTTGGTGAAGTGGGATATCAGTGAGTAATTGGTTGATGCATGGATGGAGCAGGTACCTTAAGGGCACAATACCATAGATGTTACCACATGTTCTCTAGCTTTAGCGATATGCTCATACTTGATAGCCGCGGATTAAAAAGTATCTTACCCACTACCGTAAAATCAAACAGTTTAAATCGAGGAATCAACGGATAACCAGTGGCCAGTAGGTGGTCTTGGTCTGGAGCTTTGGAAACAAGAAGTGGGTGAACAAACACAGAAGGTATTGTCGACAATCGTAGGGTACGGGGTTGACTGCCTTTATCTGCCTCCTACAACTCAGAATGAGTCCACATGCTTCCGGGCATCTATCGTTAATAACAGTCTACTTGACAAAAGTTGTTAAATTTCTAATCATTATCCCAGGCCAAATTCTCACGCCGGAGTAATAATCATGTTGAAATCAGGCATCAGAATGAGTTTTTATACGGTCAGATGCTTGCAGCTCTCGTTACTAAAAGATAAAGAGGCTGAAGATAGCGACTTGATGCGCCGTGGGATCCAGCTCCAAAAAGGAGTATACTTAATGATGAAGAATTTAGACCACGTCGCAGTCCTGAGAACTGGAATCGAGGCCGTAGGGGGAATAGCTAGAGGAGTTCTGACCTGTGCGGCTGAATTGCTAGGTGTACTTCTATTATCGCAAAAGAAAGACAGGTTCATTCGTAGAAGGCATAGCCTTGGGGGCCCCAGTTTCAACATTTTGTACCTTTCCATACAATTTAGGGGCGAGTAATATCCGAGTTAGTTTTTGGTGAATCCACATCTTACATTCTCGACTGTTATTATACCAAACTGCCGCATTTTAGAAGAGGTGACAGTGCCGTATTTCAAAAGTGGCCACTCATGAGTTCTAAAAATGCTTAGCTTGCTCTTCGGGGGACCGAATTTTATATTATTCAGACCAATTAGCAGTCTAGCTTTAGCAACCTGCACAGCCGAGTGTTCGGGGAAATTAAATGTGTATGAACATCGTAATCCCAGATCCCCACTTCGGACCGTTGGGGATGGACTGATAATCAATTCTAAGTGTTCCTGCCGAAGCCTGACACAAGGATGCAGTTTTTGGCATCGGAGAATTTCATCAACCACTGGTTGCTCCATGAATCCAGCTATTGTAAATTGCATGCTGTGTCAGCAATGGTAGAAGCTAAGGCACCACTTTTGGAGTACGTTAGTCTAATGTCACCTGTAGAGAGAAAGGCAGCACTGTGTGATGATGTTGGAAAAGTCTTTAACACATATAAGAGAAAGTAAGGAACCCAGTGCTTCACCCTAAATAACTCCACTAGTTACCTGTCGTGGTGATGATAAACTGCCGTCTACTTTATCACCTGTTTTCGAGATGTTAGATATAACAAAAACAAACTCTGTATCTGGTTGCCAAACCCGTAGGTTTTTACCTTAGCCAGTGGCCTATTATGGGATACATGACCAAAAACCTCGGCCAAGTGAAGGAGACTTGCGATCGGCGGCTTGCCGCTGTTGGTAGCAGTAGTTATCAAGGTTAGTAAGTCACTCATACAAGTAACACAGGATCTTTTCCGAACCAAACCTCACTGTCCACAGTTACGGGGTTATCTCTCGGTAGATGAGCTGTCGGCTTATTTCTATTCAGCCGTTGCATAGTTTGGGAAACTATAATGGTATGTTTCAGTGATCTATATTTGGTCGTGGACCTTTGTTAGCAATTAGTTTGGTTCATGGACGGTTCGTGTTGACACCGAAACCTCACTCTTCTTCGGTGAGCAGTCACACTCCTGGGTGCTCTTCATGACCGACTTAAGCATACGAGATGAGCCCAAGGCAAAAATGAGTTCAAGAATGTTGCTACCTCTAGTTGGGCACATCATACGTTGGGTCCTTCCTCCCAAACGAATGCTAGTCAGAAACATTAGTGGGTAGTGTGGGGCATCCAATGCGGACCAACGAATGCCTGGTGCTTTAAAGTCACCGGCTGCCAGTTTGGGTCCGGGTTTGTCGGCTACAACTTTCAACGCTTTCGTGATAGGCAAGAAGTCATTCTGATTAGTATTGGGGGGAAGGGCAACTAACAATAAAGTCAGAACATCCTGCGTTGACCTGTATCCAAACTGAATCCAGTGCGTTTTCCACTATGGAATGCCGATATATTTTCGCTCACATGGTTTATCTTACATGAACAAGACAACCTCCCTCTTGCAGGGTTAGTCTCTTTTCACAAAATGCTTGGCACCCGGTGATAGAGATATCCTCGCTGGAGGTGTCTTCTGTTACCCAGGTCTCAGTAATTAAAATAAAGCCGTAATCAGAAGTGAATGGTAATATAAGCAGCATTTGCTTCTTGTTCACTACTGAGCTTCCATCCACAACAAACAGTGACAGCCAGTTGGTGCAGTCAAATAACTTTTAAGATCTTTATAGGACTCCGGCATGAAGTTTGCTGAGGGAGGGTCAGATAACGCCGTCAGTGTTCGCTTGAAATGGACTGGTCGGTAACGTGGATGAGGGGATATGACACACAATGCATGGGAAAGTAAGCCGAGTTGCCGTGTCTGGCGGGGAAGTCAGATTGTTTGTTAGGTTGGGCTGAATATGGCTGGCACTGATTAGGGCCTTTAAACGGGAAGGAGGTCGGTGGTTAGCGGGCCTACATAGAGCGGGACAACACCGTGAAAGACCGCTAACGAGAGCCTTGCTACTGGTAGGTACTGGTGGCTCAGACATAGAAATGTGAGGTGCGGGGGATAATTAGCCGCTGAGTGGGAGAGAAAAGGGTAGTGTAGTAGCATCAGGTATTATGGCACCTTAATACGGATGGCGGCACAGGTGCTCTCGCCACATAAATAAGTTGACGGGCTGTACCCTGTAGGAGGATAGTGAAATACAAGTAGGATATGGAGGTGCTGGTTGGGGCAGGGATTGGAAGGTCGCAGGTATTGCTGCAAGTGGCCTGCAGTAGGAGAGCGATTCGTGGTGGGCGAGATACATGAATGATAAAAGGCCAGTGATTCTTAGGGGAAGATATTACCGGGGTTACGACAGAGGTTACGTAAAACACTACAGAAATCTTTTGGTATGAGGGGTGGCATCATTGAAAAGGCGCAGGGGTTAGTTGTAGTGATTTGATTAGAGGGACCACCGGAAAATGTGGAAAGCTCATGACTGGAGGTATGTACAGTGCGACTAATGGAGGTTGGTTTTGAGTGGGAAGGTTTGTTTTGTTCCGTCCAGTTTCCACGGGACGAAAGTGGCCGGGGCCAGTCGAGGGTCCTGATTGCTGTGTCGCAGGCGGGTTTCTTTCTCTTCTAAAACTGAGCTTCAAATGTTTTGTCCAGAACTTCGAATTTGCTAGGGCTCATCACTTTCACAGACAAACTCATTGACAAAAATACAAGGGGCTCATTACCTCACCACTCGTTCACACGGCTAGCCCTGGGGAAGCTGCACTCCAACTTGAGTCTGGGGCCTTCTTGAAAGTTGGTACACTGCTGCATCCAGCAACCTTCTCCGACAGCTTATTCCACATGGGCACAACTTCATTTGTGAAAATGGTTAGCCCGTATGTCCAGCCTTGAGTGTGCCATCTGTAGCTTAAGACTGTGTCCACTGATGCCGCACTCAGGATTATAAACGAACAAGTTACGCTTGTCTATACCCGAGAGACCCCTTATGATCTTGAACATTTTTTTTAGGTCACCTCGCCCTCTAGGCCGCCCTAAAAAAGAGAGATTAAGACCTTCTAGACGCTGGGCTTAAGGTTTCCCCCTCTGACCGTTGACCATTCTGGTTGCAAGTCGCTGCATCCCATCAGGGCACTCCTTATCCTTGAGATAAACGGGAACCCATGCCTGTACACAATACTGCAGAAGAGGTTGCACCAAAACCTCGTAAAAAGGAGTGAGCACTTCTGGTTTTTTGGTTTGTGATAGTGCTGGATACCCTAGAGCATGCTCCTCTGGCCATATTAGCAGCTCCATGGCACTGCCTCAGGAGCTTGAATCTTTGTGTGACTATCACACCTCGGTCTTCTACCTCCGATTCTCTTTAAAATGGAATAATGCGCTTTTCGTCTATGTTAATGGTCAGGACTTGGCAATTGGCGAGATTCAGCGGGAAACCCCGCCGTTTTGCCTATCTGAGCACCGCATTCATATCCTGCGCTGAATTTCTCCCCGCTCTCTTCACATCATCCGCAAAGATAAGGCGCGTGTTGCCTAATTCCCCGCCAGGTCACTCATATACAAGAAGAGCGAAACCCCAGTACCAAACCCAGCGGTACACTACTAGTAGTCCTCTCCGGTCTGGATAGATAATCTCCCACCTTTACGCAGAAGCGACGGTTCCTTAGAAAGTGCGCTACTCAATCTCTAGCTTTCCCCCCATATACCAAAGGTCTGCAATTTTTGGCCCAGCAGGCATTGAATCGCAGAGTCGGAGGCCTTACTGAAATCCAAACAGCACCTATTCACCCTCGTACCTTCATATATTCTTGTTGTGGTCTCGTCTAACAGCGTCAGTAGGTTTGTCAAACAGGATCTTTTTTAAACAAACCCGTGTTATGCAGACATCAGTAGATCATGCAGGCACAATTGCATTCCGATCATACTTTCCGAGCTCTTGCACAACCCTGACGTCAGGCTGACCGGATTATGATTATCAGCCTTCTGCCTGGATCCTGCCTTATGCATCGCTGCGACAATGGCCTAAAGCCAATCCTCTGCCATCTCACCCTCCCTAGAAGATGCATCGTACAGCCGGGTAATAGCCCTTGATGAGATACCGGAGGGGGGTTGAACAACCGCCGGATAGATTGCATCCGGTCCTGCTGCTTTGTGCTTGCACAAATATCTGAGTTCATGGAGCATCTCGTCGTTACTTGCAGCGGGCTCCTGAAGCACTTGTTTACTCCCTATATCTGATCCCACCGCACTAAGCAAATGGTCCTGACCATATGCTTTCTCAAAGAAAGCACGTGAGGTTCCTGCCCTGTCTTTATCATCGAGGGCAATGCTTCCGTCGGACACCTTCATAGTGCCTACTCTCTCAGGGGACGTCTTCGTGGACTGCACATAAGCGAAGAAATGTTTTGGGTCTGCCTTCAAACTGTTGCCGAATTTCCTTTCATACTTAATTATTGCTTCTCGTTGCAAGGCTTGCGCCTTGTTTCTGTCTTTCTCGTGAGAGTCCCATGCGTAGTGCTTGCTGTGAGGTTTGTTGAGAGCCCATAGCCATCTACGAACAGTAAATGCTCCTGCAATCCTGGGCTTCTACCAAGGTGACGGGCTTTTATTTCTTTGTTGTGGTAACAAAGAACTCCTCTGTCAAGCTTATTAGCCCGGTCCTTATTGCCCTCCGTCTATCCTCCTTAGATATCTCAAGGACTTTTGGGTACCAACGTATGCTTCGCACTCTTATCCTCAGTTGATCCTCATCCACTCTGGCGTGGTTCCGGGCCAACCTAGGTTCTGTTTGTTGTGTCTTACAGTGAACTTCGTACACAGGAATCAGTGATCGCTCTTCCCCACTCGCTCCTCCATCACCGAAGAGGTGACATCAGATCGATACCTGGTTACAAGCAGATTCAGTGTAGATGAAATTTGTCCTTCGCGGAAGTGCTTTGCTTCTCTCATTTGTTGTGTGAGGGCGTATGTGCGAAGCTACATCACCAGAGTCTTCCTGGTGGTTCCCTAAGGGGCACATTTATGGCTTCAATTTTTTTTCTGGGAGGTTCATTCCTCACAACAAGATAAAGCGCTGTGACCAACTCAAAGCCACCTGTAGAAGCTGGAATAGTTCAGAGCCTGTTTCCCCATCCGCTTGCGGAGCCCTACGAACACAGGCTTCCCCTTCCGGCCATCGGCCTAGGGGAACACAACATGCAGTGTCTTGCATGTTGGGTGTGATAAGTGTACAGGGGACCTCCCACTGGTTATAATCGGATCCCACGAGAAGTAGTGCCTCTCCACACAGCCTACCGTCCATTCTATTTTGTCTGTAGGCGTTGAAGCCACGAGGTTGCATGAAGCCCTGGTTCATTTTCAGTCATGTCTCCATGATAGCTGTAATCACCAATCCGTTCCTTCTGGTCAATGGTTATTCAATTTACTTCCTAGGCCACAGGCATTTATGTACCACACGGCGGCACCATCTGCCAGGTCATCTTCTTTGGTTATTTCCTTTTGGGCGGTTGAACCCTCGGGCGCATGTCCCGGGGGTCACTCCGTTTTTTGCAAGAACAACCACCAGGCCCGTATTCTCCTGAACCTTCAAGGCCATGTCGTGCATGATAACTAAAGTACTGTCAGGGGAAACTCCTGCGGCTTTTTCCGTACCATTACTTGACATGCTGTTGCCTCTTGGGGGAGCCACGGACCTACTCCTGCACTCCTGTGGGTATTCGTGCAATGACTGTTGACCAGCTTTCATCCGTATTAGTGACGTTCCGTTTGATCTGGATTGGCGTCGCCACCACTTACTTCTCCACTTCGGTCACCCCCCTCTCGTGTTGGTAAGCAGCAGCTGAGTGTTCACTTGACTTATACATTCTGCAAGTACTTTTGCACCTGCTGTAGGACGCCTTTGAGCAATGCGTAGCCAAATTCGATACTGATCCCGAAATCAGAATGCGATTACCCGTGAAATTGTACGATACTAGATTATCAAGTGAACGATGACATGAAACAGATACGAACCTCAGCTGTGCGATCACGGGGGCTCAGAAAAAGCGAACCGAATTGCGGCCTGCGAGAAAGGAGCACGCGCGTCAAGCAGGTCCAAAATAAGGGTATGGCAGAGTGGCTTGCTGGATGCAAGCAAACAAACATTGGTTCATGAGAACATGCAGTTCATAAAAACAAGCCAATAGTGTAAATGAGTGAGTGGTGCTAAGGAAACACGAAATTGCTGTGTTTCTGGGGGATGTTCCACGACCGGTCGTTACGCCTACTGCCCCACTCGCCTCATTTTTTAGGTGGCAAGTTCACTGTTGGCTGTCCAGCTTGGCTGTTACCAATGACTGCTGCTTTAGGTGTAGATTTGCTTAGGGGACTGACGTCATCTTCAGCTGTCATGAGAGCCGGTTGTTTGAGTTCCGGTTTTGACGGATGCCATGGATTTTGTGTACGGGCCACTTTTCCACTGAAGGGAGTGTCATGTGTGATCCTTATGAACCCCTGTGGCGTGATCAGCTCTTGATTGCTGACCTGCAGTATATGCTGGCAAAGACGATAAGCACTGGCCTCGGCTTTAGCGAGCTGTTTACCTTCCGAAGCCCCACTCTGAACACGCCTAGTGCATGTGTCTTGTCCACGATCAAGAAATATACCATTATTATTATTATTATTATTATTATTATTATTACTTCAAGTCAGCGAGTAGCCCCGCCTTTCTCATTGCGCTTACAAAGTGCCGTGTTCGGCCCTCCCTTTGATCCGCGCTTTTTTATTCACCGATTCCGAACAATTATGCAGAAGGAGCTTATCTATTTGAGGAATTCCCTCCTAGAGGACCTTAATTTTTGAGCTCATCTTCAATTCTCTCTACCCTCTGTTTAAACACCTCCACCTCTACCAATTCACTGAGTTTGTTCTGTATCTTGTTACTGTCCGGCCCGTCTTTTTTCCCTGCCACTCGTTTTTCCTAGTACCAGTGCTTGTTGCCATTACCGGGCTCTGTTATAACCCTTACCCCAAGCTTCCTGCTGTGGCACCGTTTTTCCTGTCTAGCGACCCCCGAAGAATACGTAAGAATCCCTCTGTCAGAGCAACACAGCTAACACGTCCATTTCGAGGATTCCTGTTTCCTGAGCAGCTCATAGTTTTCCTTGTACAGAGCAGAGCCGCTCTGGTCGTACTATTCATTGCACCGATCAAACCGTGTACTTGCCCCAACATATTGTTCGCAACTACTAACCCCACATGATTTTTCGCTGCAAATGATCGTCATGATAATAATAATAGTAACAACAATAATAATGGTTTATTTCGGGTAACCCCGAGGTATGCTGTAACGCAAGATCAAACGGTGCAGGTGGACGCAAAGTTCGAATTCCAAGAGGATGATTCAGGTATATGCACTCGATATTTTACAGGAGAAAGTATTTAGTTTACTCTTTAAGGCGGAGCCCAGCACATATGAGCTCAAGGTCGGGTGGCCAACCCAGCCAAGTCAGGGTGGAGCTGGTCGGACGTAGTAGAATCTTTCTGAAATAGTACAAAAAGAGAAGCTATGCGACGAGAGAATCAAACGGAATTGACGAAAGTTTTGTTCACCTTGAGGAGAAAGAAGCTCCCAAGGGAGACATGAACCAGCTATAGCGCTCCGCGGAGTATGGCACGGCTTTGGATTGAAATCAGACGATAAAAGGAATGAATTGTCAGACGAAAAACAATCGAAGTCTTTCGCGGATTTCCCTTGTAACGTTCAGCGACCAAATATCGGCTGAGTCCATCAAATCGTTGTGTACATTGTTTACTTTCATAAAGATGTAATGTGAAGCGCCAAAACGGAAACGAGAACTGGGCGACAAATCAATTTGTGATACGTAGCCATGAGGGACGGAAAACATGTAACCCTGGAACAAAATTTCACAGTATATTCCAAATATAATAAACCGTTGTGATAATTATGTGAACAAACACGATTGTCAAGAGCACAGCGAACAAAACTCTGCCAAAAAGACAGTACCTTAGCAAAGACGAACCAACCGGAGTGAAATTTCCCCGAATAAAAAACTTACTTCAGTAAAAACTGCAATAGGTAGTTTTTGTGAAACGACTGTTGTTACTCCACTACTATGGGAACAAACTGGGACAGAACAGAGCACTTCAAAAATTCAAAACGCGCGACAGCTCACAAGGTCAGTATGACGTTCTTTTCTCCATTGTTGCACTCTGCATTGCTCCGCTTGTGGCTCTTAGCAGTGGGAGGTGCGGCTTGATGAGTGAGTAAGAACTCGTCCTAATGTCAACAATGTGCATTTTACCTGGTAATGACGCTTCCGCTGGTCTGTGAAATGGCCCAGGCAAAGCTTATTTGTGCCCACCAGGCTATCGAGTGGGCAGTGGAACCAAGTGACGAGATGGATAGAAGGAATATGGGGTGCCTTCGTTGATGGAGTGAGGGTTTCTGGGAATGTACGGTGAGCTGTTTGGGTAAGCCGTACCGTCAATGGTCTTGGCCAATATTCCGGTGATAGTTAATTGCAGATTGCGGTTGGCAAGCCCAAGGGGGGACGGCTTTCAAGGGGTTGATTCTATGCCTCTTGGATTCTTGGGCTTTGATTGGCGAGGAGAGGCTAAGGTGGATATACCCAAGTCGATTTCAAACGTATGGAATCCATGCTGTGGTGAGTGCGAAGTCGAACTAATGTTGCATGTACGTCTAGTCATCAGGTGGTGAAGTAGCAGAAAGCTGGGCTGAACAGGTGCTGGCGGACCTGGCGAATCTCGTTTGCAGTAGGGTTTTGTCTGCAGCGATCATGACATTCTTAAGAAGAGTTCTAGAAGCGATGGTGGACTGGTTTTTGTTTGATTATTTGGCATATTTTTCGCCAAGGAATTTGAACAACAGTGGACAAGATTTGCTTGGAATCATCTTTCGTAGCCAAAAGCACTGGCAGAGATGATGTGTCGTTATTAGCACTTAAAAGGCTGTTTTACTTCTTCAACCGGGATTCTGTCGGGTATATCGAATACAGCGGCTTTTTGGATCGCTGTACCTTTGCACAATATTCCAGGCGATGGCGTCTACGAAACCCTCAGCCTTGACTAGGTCTTAGGCTAACAGATTTGTTGGGGATCAGAGATGTGCTTAGGTGGAATCAACTTGGACAGGGTTTTATTACCCGGAGACATCCGTCTGTTGAAATTAGGAAGGTTTCGTTCTATTGCCCCGGCCCTTTTGTTTGCCCCACTAAAACACCAGCTAGGTCGACAGAACACGGATTCAGTGAAGGTTTTGGAACTTCTGACTTGACGAGTAATTTTGTTCAAGCTTCGGCACTACCAACCACTGAGAGGGTGTCTATTTTTTCTGTGATATATTCGGCATTGCAACATCGAGAACGATTGCTGTTAGGAGCTGAACGCACTGAATAGTCCCAGTCAGCACCAGCGGGGTCAAAACCCCTGAATTGGCCCCTGTTTTCACGGGGCAAAAAGAGGGTTCTATTGGAATTTTCATCCCAGCCTTTGCCCCAGTTGCCGTGGATCGGTCGGCCTGAAGGGGGCTTAAATTCCCTGTGCCCTCGTGCAAGGCAACCCCTACTCCCTCGACCAATCAAGTGTCAAAGCTGCATGTGAGCGTGGTCGCCCCACATCCCTGGATGCATCTGTTTTCCTCCTCTGAACTAACAGAATAACACCGCAAAGTAAACGTGTTACCTGCGTTAGTCCGCCAAAACGTTGAATTATTTTTTGGGGGGACTCCTTTTTTGGCTTAGGCCTTCACTGTAAAATGCAGGGGCCGTATCTGTTGGTGTAAACAACCATTTAACTGGACCTACCTTGAACAGTTTTCACGAAACCCATCCACTTCCGAAGCGTAGTTATTCGGAAAATACCTACTAGATATATCACCGTAAGCAAAACTAATTAACTCAAGGTTTGTTGGTACGGTCAACCAAATATTGCAGCTTTAGCTGCATGCTCGCCAAAGCTACTGTGAATACTACTGAGTCAAAGTCGTTCTTGAAACCTTATCAACGTATAATACGGACTGTTTTCCACTGCAACCTTTATCAGCGTGACAGATTTAAAGGACAGTTAAGTGTCCATATCCACTTTTCCCGATGGAGCTGTATATTCTCCCTCATGAATTGTTCGCTGTGAAGCAAAAAAGTAGCTACTGGTCACTGAAGTACTCATACCTCCGATAGTGGACCGCTCCCCTTTGTGTTCATTGCCGTATCATGCAGCTGTCCTTGCATGGCAAAGTTTATATCGTCCTTACCACTGCGAGAAATTTTCCTTTTGCAAGTGTCATCTGTAGCATCAATGGAATAAAGCTCAGTCTACCGACCGCTTTTCTGTGCATGGAAGTTCTTTTAAAAGCCAACTTTCCATTAGCTTCTGCACAGTTGACTTCCGTAGATCTGCCGATGGATGTGTCGTCTACTCTTGCTATCATACAGACGGGCTCCTAGAGTTCCGGCTCCAATGGATGCGGTGGGTTTCCTTCCGGTAATCTCAGAACCAAGAGAAGTGTCCGGCGCTGTCCTCATGTACCCCCCTGCTGTGTGTGGGTGGAAGTTCGTGTCACGTGACATTTGTTGGACCACCGTCGGAAACAGCAGCAACAGCAACATCTCGATGGAGTGAAGCCCCGGCTACTGGCGCTCTCACTCTTTGCACGAAAGCCTAATGAACCAAATGCCAGCCGCTGTAAACAAAGAAACTTAGAGGGGCTAATGAGCATCAAGAATGTATGAGTGGAAGGTCATTGGGCAAAGAATGAAAGAAGGAGGGACAGAAAAGCAAGCTGCATGAGGGCTCTTCTGAATGCTCTCAACTATCCCAAATGGCAATCTTGAAAACATGCTTTCAAGCCGAGTTCAAATTCCTTTAAGAAAACTATGACTTCATCTGCCGCCACGACGTACGCGGGAAGTTTATTCCGTTCGCCTAACACTCTACACGAAAAGAACCGGGCTATGACATTACTGCCGACCCTTGGCTTAACAAGCTTCAGCCCATGCTTGGAGAACTGAGTCTCCGCCACAGACAAAAGTTAGCCTTTTTCTTTCTGGACGAACCTTTTTTTCTTCACGGCTTCTGTCAAGTCTCCCATTGAGCTTCTGCATTTGAGCAAGGGCAAATCTGGCCTGCCTCCGTACGGTAGTCCTTCTAGATCGTAGAACATTGTTGTTAGCCTCTTTTGAACCTTTCCAGGGTGCGGATGCCTCTAATTAACTGCGGAGCCCGGGCCTGGACCACGTTTCCCACTCCGGGTCCCACCAAGGAGAGATGAAAGAGTGGCACGACCCCAGGGTTCCTCGAATTCACTGGTGTGTGCAGCTGGCACATGACTCCGTCCAACCTGTTTGCCACTGAAAGACTGCTCTGACTGCTTGAAGCTGTTGGCTACAACGGCCCTCGATTCGCAAAACTCCGTCTCCTGCCTACTTGGTTCCGAGTTCCCCGGGTTTCAGTAGCAACTGCTGCCTGACGAATCTGCTAAAAACTTTGTAGCTTTCTCCAGGTCCAAGTGTAGGCCCCACGCTGCAGTTCAGTCGTGGATAACGTCTATGTCCCCCAAACCTGGGAGATACGGGAGATCCCAAAATTTTTACGTCATCTGTTAACAGAAAACATGGTACCAAAGGACACCTGAAGGACATTTCGCGTGAACCAGGAAGAGTACTGGTCCCATTCCCTATCCATAAGGTACCCCATTAGTTGCCGTGACCATTACTGACTTAGCATCCTCATCTACGACGTAGAACAGACGGTTGAACAGACAGGCCTGCGCCAAATCCGGCAGCCATACAGCGACAATAAGCCCCTTAGTTTGTGCGAAAGCAGCCTGTGGTTCTGACCATCGGGACTTTGCAAAGGTCGAGGTAGCACACATCAGCTCTCTCACCCCAGTCCAGTGTCTTGATTGCCGCATCGTGGAGGCTTGGTAGCTTACTGAATCAGGGATTTTCTTTCGTTAGGCCTTGATGGTCTCCCTCAGGCAGGTTCTTTGTCTCCAGGTACCTCACCAACGCAGTTATAATGGCTCTGTCCAATACTTTCAGTATCAACGACAGCAAGATAACAGGCCCGAATTAGGCCACTTCATCTCTTCAAACTACTGCTGAAGTGGAACTACTTTCGCTGTCTTCGATTCGGCAGGCAGTCTTGCTTCCCCGAGGGATTTGTTGAACAACTTAGCCAGAGGCCCTGCAAGTATCTCGCCCAGCCTCTTCAGGATGGGGATGGGGTATGCCTTTTGGTCGTGAGGATTTCCCAATCAAGTGCTTCTTACTCAGGTGAAGCAACCTCCGGTGGTACTCCAAGCTGCTCCATCGACCTGAGCTCAGACTACCCGGGAGGCAGCGGCGGACCTCCTTTGTTTACCCTATGGTCCTCTTCGAAGCACTTTCTGGGTACTCCTGCCCCCTGCTTGTGGTTCTGCGCTCGTTCCCTATTCCCACTGCTCACCTTATTCATTGCAGCCCACACAGCCGCCTTCGTCTGGACGCAATTAGGGAACCCTTTTGAGTGTTTACTTCGCTGCCTTAGAGGCGGAAATTCCGTAGACTTCTGTTGATTCCTACCCTTTTGTCCATTCTTTTATACTGGATGAAGCTCTCATGTTCACCAGTTTCCTAAACTCTTTACCGCGCCTAGCGTTAACCTCGCAAGGCTTGGGTCGTACTAGTCTTTCACCGCGGTCTAAGGCCTCTTCTCCTAAACCTGCGCATCGGAGCCACTTCATCTGCTCCGCGTAGAAAGTTGTTTCCTATAACTCACCCACGTTTTTTCCGCGCTACCCTCGGTATCCCAAACTGGCTACTCTGCCGTCGCTGCCAGACCCCCTCTCCTTATGGAATCATCTGAAGGACCTTTGCTACTCGTCCGTTAGTTACTCCAGCTGACTGAGATACCAGAATCTGAGGGTCCAATGGCCACGTTTCCCTGGTGTTCTGGATCCAAGAACCTCGGAGTCTGACCCTGCACTCAACCGACATGTTGGCGGACGTGCTGCACTAGCGAGTTGTGTGATCAAGTGACCTTTGTCCGAAAGATCCAGTTGGAGCCCAACTTCTTATTCAGTCTACCTATGTTGCACCTAAAACCCCGGGACTAAACACCCGCGTTTCCTATTGATATGGGTTAACGCTATAACAGACCCTCATCTTCTCCGACGTCAGGTGGGCTCCTACACCCATCAAATTCCTCCACCAGCCTCAGTTTTTCATCTTCACTGCCACTGCCAGTACACTGAGTGTCACGTACTCGATACTCTCCTTTTGTGTTGCCTTGGGCCACCAACCATGGTACCCCCTTCTATTTTTCCGTCCTGTCCGTTGGCTCTGTACACTTCTTATCCCCCTGGGCAGGCTGGAAAGAATCTATCACTCGGACGCAGTGATCCGGTGATGGCTGTTCAACCCACTACTTTACACTGGACTGCAAGTTCTCCCGTTCATTTCCGGTACTGCAAATATTACACTGCCCAGCTGCGTCCGCTTTCTTGTCCTTGCTTTTCCTGAGCATCGATGCGTCTACTTTCGCACTCAAGCTCTACGCCTTAGTGTTCCCTTCGTTTTTGTTTCACTGGAGCTCCTAGGTTACGTTCCACCAAAAGCTCCACTTGCCACAGTGACCCAACGGGGCACCTTCTAACACATGATCACTTTTCGAGGGCAGCTTTCCAAGTGCAACTCTCATTGCCGCTGCATTATACGAGATGACTAGTATGAAGAAGGTGCCTCATTCTTGGTGTTATTATTATTGGTATACTTCTCGAACTTGGTCAAGACACCTAAGTAAGGCACAGCTGTAGGACACAGCGGTACACCATCGTATGAGCTACTCAACACTTTGAAAAGGGGCTCAAACATTTGCGGTGATTAAACAATGAAGCTGGGCAGTATTAAATTAGGCTAAAATAGAGATGGTTACAGCAGCCATTATAAATCAGTCTGTGGTGCCGGAAATGGACTTTTTGGATAGCTAGCTATAAGTGGAAATACACACAAAAGCAAGAGTGCAGTATTTGCAAGAAACAGTAAATCACTAGGATTTGGACATGGCAGAGTGGACAGGGAGGTGAGGCAGGAGTAAAACAAAATATGCATTATGGGGCTTCGAAATTGGCTGCTGCTGAACCAGTGATCGCGGCAGGTTCACATTTATCTGTGGAATTCGGTGTGCAATGGATTGGTATGTAAAAAGAGAGGGAGTGAGGGACTTAAGGAGAGATTCAAAGAATGGCCGGGACTTGCAGAAAGAGACTTGAGGATGAGCAAGCTCGACGAACATCGAGAAACTGGATGAAAGTGTTACCAAAAGGCGTGGTTGAAAATAAGGCCCACGTGGAGTTTTGAAGTGCAGTTTTAGGTTTCAGACGGATATATAGAAGATTGGATAACTAATTGTTGAGGAAGCCCGTGAGGTGAATACAAGTAGGTCGGATGTGATGATGACTTAATCCCTTTTTGTATGGGTAATTTCAGTGCCTTATGGATATACGCGTGAAAATAAACACTTTGCGAAAGCAGAGTGCTGTTGAAGAGCGTGAATGGTAAACGGAAGCCCAGCAGGTAATTCCAAAGGGAAGTGGTTTAGGAAACAGTTCGTTGGAGAAAAAAGGTGCTGCAGATGGAACCAAGCAAATATGCCGAGATAAAGAGAGGAGGAAACAGCAGCGATTTGTAGAAGACATGCCAAAATTGACAGCACAAGTTAGAATTGTAAGGATTGACTTTCCTATACACGTGATAAAACAATGAATAACAAAGTTCTGATCGGCGACAGGTGTTTTGTATTTTGATTCATGATGGAAGCCGTTGATGGTTGATGGCCAGTGATGGGGGTGGCAGGCCGAAGGTAGCTAGGTTGACTTTGGTTGAAGAACTGGAGCAAGTACTTTTGGGAATTCAGCGGAGCGGGCTTGATTCCGGTCGATGTTTTCGGTACTGCAACGCAGAATGAATTCAACTGCTTATATGGAGTAAGGGAAATAGATATTGAGGCTGTGTGGAGGGCTGATTTGTGTCAGGAATCCACCCTGCTATCCGACGAGACTATAGTGATGAACTGCAACCTTGGTTGTAGGGCAGCAATCACTGGACAGTCATGTAAGGTATCCCACAGCTTCAGCGAGCGTGAGTATGAATTCAAAGCATGGCCAATCCCATTGAGCAAATCGCTTAGTCCGTACAGCAATTTCTGGGGAGGCGTCCAGCTGGCCGATGGTTACCCTAGTAACCAGCGCGATCCAAAAGAGATCTAGAGAAAGGCAGTCTGGAGAATGCTGCAGCTGGGGATCATGATCTGACTTTCAACACAAAAAAATTATTGATGCAGTGACATCTGTTTCTCGAGAGCTTGCTTCGAACCTTCGGGATGCTGCACTTGATTCCATTCTGATACCCTTCAGAAGTGCAGGCTAACTCTGCCCACCAGTAAAAGGAAAGCTTCCAGAGTTTTGGAGTCTCCAATTTCTAACAAGGCATATTTTCCTGGTGCTTGCATTTCAGCATTTAGTCTTCATCTCTTTAAGTTCGGTTATCTCAACAAAAGCACTACACGGCACTCCAGACTGTCTAAGCAAATGAAGAATCCTTTGTCTCAGTGGTGATTTCCTTGTCGAGTCTCCCTACAAAACGGTTCGCCGAGGCTCTCTACAACCGAATTTTCTGTGACCTTTCAGTGCTACTTCCGTGTTTTCCTGCATTGTCCTTATTATGCCTGTCACAAAAGTGATTAGAGTTCGTAGGTTTTCCTTTCCAGTGGTCCGACACTGAATCAGGCCAGACGAAATTGACAATTTGACTTTTACCCGTTTTTGGAAGGCCTTGCTTGACTTTGCATTCGGGAGACTTACCCCTCCCTCTAACAGCAAAAGGAAGTTGCGTCGCTCTTTAGCCTAAGGAAAGACACCTCAGACGTGCTATCTCAAGAAATAGGGTAAGCTCGGTTCTCGCGCTCGTCTAGGTGCGGGGCGTTTTTCTCTATTTCTTTCGCCACCACTTCAGGGGCCTAGTATGAGACGACCTTGGCAAGTCCCTGCTCCTTGCTGTACACCCCAAGCACACAGAATTGAGAAAGTCGTGACTATTATAGAGCACATAAGCCTCTTTCGGTATTCTTCCACGCTCAAATTGGAATCCGAGCAAGCAAATCTCGCAGCGCATGCCATCCTGGAAGTCGAAGGAATTTCGCCCTTTACCTCACTGAAACTTCACCTCAACCTTGGTCTTTGTAGCTTTTGAGGGCCTTGCTGTTGATTTCCCGGTGCCAGGCCTGCGCTCTTTCAACCTCGCAGAATTGCAGTTTGCTAGTGCCGTTGGAGCGGAAAAGGCCGTAAGTCAAAAGAATGGCGATTCGAGCGACGCGTAGCCGATTCACACGAACCACCAAGCCACGACAAGATCTGTTCTTTGCTTCTTCGGAACTAATTCTGAAAGTATAGAGACGGCAGGTATACACCGACCTTAAAGAAGCTAAACTTTCAAACCCAAAAGGAAAACACAAATTTTCGACGTCCCGTGGCTGAAGCACTGCTGCAGAAACGGTTCGCGGTCGTGTTTAGATGTCTTACGAAAAAGCAATAACTTGCGTAGGTGTTTCGCATGGACCGGTTTAGTTAAGTAATTTCCAATATGCTCACATTTACAATGCATGTAGAATATTTGGGAGGACTATCAATATACATCACACCTACCAGCTACTTGGACAGGCAACTACAGAAATAGTAACAGCGCAGCAGATAAGAATAAAGGTAGATTTAAATGACACCTTCTGACGGTAGACTCAGCAGTTACAACAGCGCAAACAAGCTTGCACTAAGGCCAGCTTTTCCTCAGTGTCGCAGATCGCTTGCCCACTAGTAAAGTCCACCGAGTATACGCCCGTTTTTCTGGCTATTTGAGCTTAATTAAGTTGAGTTTTAGCCGTCTGAGTTCTAGTCGATGACTCCTGCCTCGCAGACTGATTTGGGTCTAATGGTGCAGCAGAGGTTCATATACCGTAGGACTATCTAGATCTCAATTAGTCCGTAAATGTTTTCCTTTTCTTAAGTTTCCTCTTTCCTCTGTTTTTTTCTTTCAGTCTCTGCCTTTTAAGTTTCTCCATTCTTTTACATAGCTTTCTGACTTCATTTCCTTTATGCTGATTTCCTTCTTTCCTTCACCCCACTCATTTTTTTCTTCTCTCCCTGCAGGCCTTTCACTGACTGTGCTGTTTTATATTTGGGATTTTGAATGATCCCTCTTGTCCGAGTTGGGTTGTCCGGCACTAGAGATGGATGAAAAATATACAGGCTCTGTCCTCCCCTTTGCATATGCTGATCAGGCAACTGGATAGATTCCTGATGCGTATCAATTGACATGTTGGCCCTGCGGCTTCGTGCAGGATAAGTTGAGATTTTTTGCACTTGCAGATATTCGTGTGCTGCCTCGGCTCCACCTCCTGCTATTTCTTTTGGGTGAGTTTATTTTGAGTCTCTCTTCTTGATGAAATCGTTGGACAGCTGTCCGATGCACCGAGCCAAGGCAAGATTATTGGTAGTGCTGGGGAGGGGCTGGAGTGGATACGCCAAACAAAACAAAATATACTTGACACCAAGCAATGGTCCCTGCCTTAATGGGAACGATCGTGTGATATTCATGGGCATAAGGCGGAAGGGGGAAGCGGTAAAAGACATCGGCTTCCCCTCCGTATTTGTTCTTTGTTCTCGAATGAGGAACTTCTGGAAGAGAACAACGTGTGGGTCCAACACTTTTCCAAAGGTAGCTCTGTTCTGTAAAAACCATATCTCCCGGAAGAGTGCTCCACAGGGCAATAACCAAGAAACCAAAAAAGGTTACTCTTAGGGAGGTACTTATTCTCGGCTTCAAAACCTTTTCGCTGCGGCCACAAAGAAGAAGGATGAACGGATAAAGATGTGATAGTTTTTACCTGATCCAATAAGATGAGGTACCAAAAACGGGTCATGTTCCATGCGTCTCAAGCCAAGGGGGAAGAGATTGACGAGCTAGATGAGGACAGGATAAGGTAGGTGGGACGAGCCTAGTACTGCTTTGGTGGAAGCCCGCTCCACCATTTCTGGGATCCCGTGCTCTCGGGCAAGACCAGAGCACACCACCTGGCCACTACACCCAAGCAAAGAACGGAAGTACGCATCGAGATTATAGGAGAATCATTCCCAGAGACGCGCGGAGCTGGTGATGCCAGTCAGACGTATGAGTCTATAACTAGAAGCAAGATTTCTACTACCTTTCTCGCAAATGAGCGCGATGGCCGCGTTTTCGAGCTGCTGGAAAGATTCCGTTGTAAACAAGCCGCTGATGAAGAAACGCACAAGGAGCTGCTCATGTGTCCGCCCTCTCCTTGGGAACGTGGCGATGGATCAGGTTGAAAACGATAGAGCAATAGTCGTTGGACAAAAGGAAACCTTGCGCAACTGCACAAGTAAAAGTAGTGATATGGCTAGGGGTATAGATGATAGTTATCGGGTTATGGAAGGTCGGGACGTTATTGGTTTGGGGCCATAAACTGTGCGAAACTGATGGCTGATAACCTCGGCGGTTTGGCTGGGAGACATGGTTGACGATCCGGCATTGTCTTAAGAGCAAGCGGCGTCAGGCTGTGCTCCTTAGACGATGAATAAACCGGAACAAAAACGCCTCCTTGGTCCGAGTTCTAGCGAGAGCTGATGGTTGGGCTGGCCTCCGATATAACCCAATCTTGTATGTGCGCGTGTTACGAATAAACCTGAAGTTTCCTGCGTCAAGAGCAAGACCCGTGGCTGAAAACCTAGCAAGGGGGCTTGCGCGTTTGACAAAAATGCGTCTGAGGGCAGATTAAGGGGCAATCTCTGTTCTGAGGCTGACCGAGGGTAGCGTATTGATCATCCCATCTCTCCTTGTCCACAGGTGTTCACGTACGTAGCAAGCGGCTGCATTACTTCAGAGACTTCTCTCCGGAACAAGCCAGAGCATGCCCCCCCTACTCGAGTGCAGTGAGAATACGCGCTGCTGGTAGTCCACGGTTCTTTGTCGAATATTTCCCCGAAGGAGAGAGGCCGAGTGTGTGACCCATTTTAACTGGTAGGTTCGTCTCATCGTCCTAAGTTAATTCCGCTCATGTCGTCTAGCCGAGTCAGGTTTACAGTGATGTCTTTTTCTTCCGTGATACATTTCTTCTGAAGCGGGTTTTTTGCTTTTGCCAGGTATATAAATATATATTTATTTTCATTAAAAACCCCCATCTTGCGCTTTTCTGAAGGAGAAAATATACTTTCTTCGTTTGTTTGTCATCACTGCTCCAGCCAATTTTCACTCCCATTCCACCAATTTTTTGCATGTCAAGCGCAGCCGGATATTCTGCCTTCAAAACGGCGAAGGCTGAAAAGTTTCTTGGTCTTCTGTCCAGGTCCTTTCAGATCGGGGCGAGCATCCTTCTCATGAAGAAAGTACGTGTCAGGCCCCTTCTCGAATACTGTCCCCTAATCTTCTCTGTGCAAGAAACCAAAAGAGGTATAACTGAATGTATTCAGATAAGTTTCACAAAGCAGCTTGTCGGTTGGTCGTCAAACTTAAACCACAGTTAACCATCTTTGTCTCTCAAAGTCGAACCATTGTATCTTTATCGAATCAGGCTGAACCTGGTATTTCTTTATAAACTATTGACTTAGCGATCTTATCCATCCAAAAAGTTATGCTCCTCCAGGGATAATGGATATTCACTCCTTAATAGACAGTTTACTGTTACCACACCCTCAGTGAGGACTAATCAATGCTCCAAGTTCTTTCTCTTCATGGACTCCAGAATCTGGAATAAAATTCCTTTACACTTCAGGTCTTCTCAGTCGCGCTACTTGTTCGTGCTTGCCTCGACCTTTGAACAATTACTCTGCTTTCTCGCATAGCCTTGACTTCTGAAATAATTTCACCCCTTTTGAATTTTAAGTGCTTAGTTTGACCTTTTTTCCTTAGAACACGCCATTAACATATCTAGAACACTTCCGTGTCCACTAATTTTTTTCATGCCGACTTATCGAATCCTGCCAATTTCACTTTGAAATAAATCCTTCCGAAGCCGTTCCTTTTTAAAGGAAGGCCGCCGCAATACTTCAAACAGATTGTAAATATGCCTCATATGCTCCACGATATATTACCACAATTTAGTCATACCAAGTCAGCAGCCTTGAAACCTACCTCAAAGAGGCTATAGCAACTGCATCAGTAACTATACACGCGTTAGTATATATATATATATATACAAATACACATAAATATATATTACTGTCCTGAAATTATGAGAACAGTTAGGGTAAGTAACCCAGAGTTCCTCGATATTCATTTGCCTACGTTGCCCCTTTTCCCCGTCAGGTCCCACCACATATACTTCCATCACTACCTCTGCGATTTTGGAACGGAAAATTCAGTGTCATCTCTCCCACTTAAGGTGGCCCAATAGCTAAACTGAACGTTCACTTGAGACGTCACCGATTCTGCCCTCACCCTCTTCCCCAGCTCAGTTTCATCCATAGTTTCATACAGAATTCAGTTTTTTGCTACCTCTGCAAGACTATTCTAGGTCAAATATTTACCCGCTCACTGAATCCTTTGGCTCTCACTTACCCGCTTACATTTTTGGTCTTACTTTCCTTGGCATCAATTTGACTTAGAGATCCGCTGCACCGATGATCCCATGATTCACTTTTGTCCTCCCTTCCGTTACAAGTTTATCCTTAGCTGGGTCATAACCAGACTGCCTGTTTCTATCACGTTTCTCTTTCCGGTGATCCTGAGTGCAGGTCAACCACCTCAGACACTATACTGAATATGTCCTCTGCTGGTGCACCTGGTTAATAATGCTGCAGGGTCGTCCACTACACGCTGGTCCCGTTGGCATTGTTGCCCAAGTTCTCGAAACCTGACTAATCGATCCTGGATTATATACCATTATTTTGGTGTCAGCCCCCCGAACAGCCATCAATGACCACTCGCACCAGTCCAGCGGTGCGGGGCACAGTGGGATTCCTCTCTTTGGCCGGCGCACACCGGGCTTGCAGGACATGGCCAACTGCAACCATGCTTGAGTTCAATTAGGCTGGCGGATCACACCTTCTGTGTTCTTTTCACGAAGTGCATTTTAGGTTGGGTGTCCAGCGCACGGTCAGCCCCATCCACTAACAGCGGTTGCGGATTGCACGCCCCAACTCTCCTTGCCCCACCGCATCCATCGTTGTTGGTTGCAGATGGCATGCTCCTACCACTCTTTCTCCGCTGAGGTTCGCTTATTTACCGTTCTTATCAGCACTAATATCACCTCCCTTTTCGTGTCGTTCCATCTTTGTATGCATACCTATCCATTCTGTTTTTGTTCCTATCATTTTCCACCAGGACGATTCTCACTGCACGACGCCACTCTCGCCCTATCCATTTTACTCTACCCAAGCCCGAAATATTTCCTTTTCCACTTTGCTCTTGTCGGCTCCTAATCTGTGTTTACTTGGTTCTTTCATATACTTATAAAGCTTACTGATCGCATATCTCACTAGCTACTACTTTACAGCATCCTTTTTTGTCCATCTTACACCTCAGACCGGTACGCATCAGGCACATCCGTAACCATGACCAATCACAATATATGAACTCGCCGTTTTAACCCTTGCATTTTTACGACCAAATGTGTTCTTTTCACTTTCGCCATATTTTCCGTGTTTGCCTTCGCCATTCTACCGTGGATCCCCTTTCAGGCAGTTCACCGATTAGCAGCTCCCGGCCCAATCCATTTGTGTAATCGCCTGCAAGCACAGAGCCCCCCCCCACGTTGAGTTCTCCCAACTCGGAATCACACACATTTTTCGTGCCTTTCGTTCCATCACAGCTTTTCCGTCCGGGTACGTTTCCATTTTTTGTTCTCGGTCTTCATTCTGCGTCATCTGTAGTTAAACAATCCGATTGGTCATCTCTTACCTGGTTTTCTTCGGTCAGCGCTCTAATCTCCCTAGTATGTTGCTCGCCACAAGCATCTTCAGTGTGCCTTTCAGACTGCGCTGCTTTTCCGCATTTTACCTAGTGTAAAGTCATCGTAACGTGATCATTTTCACCCACAGTTACAAAACATTGGATCTGCTAATGCCTGAACTTTCTGATTCTCCACTTCCTTATTTCCCTCCTATGTTACTCGCTGTGATAACTGCTGCATCTTTGCATCACAGTTCCTCCAACCTCCAAGTTGCCGTTCTCTAGGGACCCTTCACACTTCTCCAGCCACCCTGTACTTTCGCTCTGCCTTTCCCAACCATTTTCACGGCCACCTTCTTGTTGCATAATGCACGTTCATTTATTGAGGCTTTACCCATTTCCGACCGCCACAAAATGTCATACATGCGCTAATCAGATTATTAGATACACTGTGACCTGTTTTCAACGATCCTCTTCCCATTTTTACCTCGTTTATCAACTTCCGCTTACAGCCAGCACTTCTGTGCATCCGAAGTCGTTTCTCTGTCTCTCTTAGTTGGTCCTTCTTGTTTGCCTGTCATAGACAAATTCATCAAGGTTTGTCCAAGTTGCTTTCGTACCATCTGATCCAACCTCACGTGTCACTTTCAAGCACTGCTACTTCCATGTTCCGTCCATTCACTGCTATTGCTCCTGCTCTGCCGTGTATATATGTATATATACATATATATACATAAATGTACATATATATATGTATCCACGTACTTCCTCTGCTCTCTTCAGTTCCTAGCTGACCAGTTTCTTTGCCACAGGGCCTCCACCCCCGATGATATAGGTCCTTGTTTGTCTTTACCTGTGCCTCAAATTTATCGTATCCCGATCCTTCCAAACCACTTTTGCCACCTGACCCACTCTCTAACTCTTGTACTGCTCGCCCACTGTTTCCAAGCTGACACAGTACATTTATTGCAGGAAGGCATAGCTCAGGGCTACCTAATCCTAAGCCACACAACTCAATTTTTCTGTTCTTCATTTCTTTCCTTCTTTTCCAGTTTTTATCTCCTTAGTCGTTTCTCTCCACCGTAGTTTCCCGTGCCGCTTCTCCGTCCTCCCCAAGCATAACCTACGAGCCCCCATCTCTCCCGCTTGACTCAGCCAGGTCCTCTACTTACCCGCAACTTTCAACTTCGTCGGCGCAGGTTTAAATCCATCTTCATGTTCACTTAGGCTCCGTTTATTGTTCCTTGGCGTACGTTCTTTCTGCTCCCTCTCATCTCCCCTTTAGTTTTAACTGTCCGTAGTTTGTCTTGCGTATTTCTAAACTTTTCACGAGTTTTGTCAATTCTTCATTTTCGCTGGTGACAAATCTAATCCTGCTACGGTATGCTATGGGTTCTCCGAAATAAACCAATATTATTATTATTAGTATTTCAGGATACCAGCCTAGCTTGCTTCCGCCCGCAAAACCCTGCTGGTGATGAGCATGGAGCTTCAGCCTGATTATAAGCTGGGCTGCCAAGCAAAGCCAATGAAAATCCTCGGCTTCATACAAACGGTCCAGTTGTCCTCATCACCATTTCAGCGTATTGCTTCAGGAGGCTTACACTCTATAGCCAACTACCCGCGCACAATAAACTGCTCCTGGTGAACCCAGCCAAGGTGACACCACCAGGCAGGGTAATGGCTATTAACTCAGGGAACACAACCGATGCGGTACACGCTGAAGGTTGTTTTTATTGTGATTAGCAAGTGGCCCTTTCAAAGAATTCTTAATTCAGAAAAAGTTTGATTCGCAGATCCTACGTTACTGGTTTAGCACATTATGGGTGTGTGAAATATGTACAGTCTCAACTGCGTGGCTGAAACGTTTACCAATGAGAACCAGGGTCCGGCAGAAGTCACCGTCATAAGCGACCGTCACGGCAGTCAGTGGCCGAATAAAAAGGATGTCGCGGCCCAAGTGAGCGAAGTGGAAACAAGTGTTCAAAAGTGGTCGATGATGTGTGCCGTGTTTTTTCGAGAACCACTGGGAATATATCGCAGTTTTAACAGTGCAAGCTTGCTGCAATATTTGGGCAGATTTATACAACTGTAAGTTACAATGCTCTGGGGAGCCTTGCTCAAAAGAGCTGTTTCATAGAAAGGAGAACTCATCCGCCACATTCTCTCCGAATTTCATCTTCGAGGTGGGATACCCTCTGAGTTACCACAGAAAACGGGTTTGACATAATCCTGTGTCAAATATGAAAGCAGTCACCACCTTCGTATGCTCAAAGCAAAGTAGTCTTCTAACAGAAACTGAGAAATCAAAAAGGAGCGCAGAGGCTGCAAGCAAAGTTCTTGATCAAGCAGACCGTCTGCTTTGCAGTCCTACACGTCAGCCAAAGCCGAAGCTGTTCCGCTTTGTGCTGTGTTTAAGCCCGCATCGGCAATCATACATCACAGCTTACCCGGTTGCTTTTCCAACATTCAGAAGTTTTGTCAGGAGGTTTGGTTTTTGAAGCAGGTAGCTAAACAGCAGGAGCAAGCTCTCAAAATATTTCGTAGGCAACACTCAACCCGCCGGTCTTTCATAACCTGCTCTTCTGAACCAAATTACTAAACAGGCAGGTGTTATTTTTGTCACATTTTCGGACCCCGAGCTCACAAATCCAAGGAGCCATTAGAAGTTTCCGACCCAATCAAATAGTGGCGACAGGCTCCACTGGCACCAGCCTATTGGTCGCCTCATTTAAGTGAAAGACAGATCTGCTGGAATCTATTTCCTATTCGACATGAGAGCGCAGGTCAGAGTGGTACTAGTTTTAAAACGATCCACTTCCTCTCCCACCGCCCTGAAACTGCAGGCTGCTGGAGGCACTCCACTCCTGATATGCGGTAGTCAGTTTCCTACCAATGATCTCGTTTTGCGTAGTCGTTTCCCGTGGGATTTTTTGTGCTCCGGGGGAACGAGGATATCCCGGGCTTAGACGTTTTGGAAGGTCATTGCATGGCTGTTGATTACGGTAAGCGACGGCTCGTAGGTTGGACTACACCTAATTTTCATCTTTGGTTGCCTGACTCAAGCCCAATCACCACCAACCCTGATGCCAATTCTTACGTCCAAACACGGATTCGACGGCCTATCCAGTGAGTAACCTAACCGCGTCTGTTTGAAAAACAGCCTGCCTCAAATCCTAACTGGCGTGGCCCAACACGTTGTCACACAGGGGCCTCCGATTTGCCCTTGTCCTCGCGGGATAGCCCCAGACAAGCTCCGTGTAGCTGGCTATAACTTCCAACGTGAGCTGAAACTAGAAATTGTCCGGCTTTCTAAAAGTCCGTGGGCATCACTCTGCGTGCCTGAGCCATATTGATACCCCTTTTCGCAAATCATGGACCTCACTGATGGTTTAGTGGGTAAGATAATTTCCGCTTGGTTGGGCATGTTGCCGGCTTATAACCACACACCGGAAGCAGAAGCAGATATCCTCCAAGTAGCCGAGGCGACTTCTCCCAGTCTTCTCCAGTTTTTACAAGTGCAACTTGCACTCAGCAGTGCCGCGCAAACCTTCCAGCTTTTCACTGATACTGTATGGAGTGCCTTGCATCCAGCTTTTGATTATCTAAACGACATCCAGGATGCGAGCTGGTCTGAGACTGGATATTTAGCTTTTCTAATTCATTTTTGCGACCACCTGTAGCAACACGAAGTCACGGTCGGCGCGAAGAAATACGTAGTGGGAGCTGGCGCAATCGAAATTCCAGGCCACAGGAATCCTTCCACGGGGATCATACCATTACAGGACTGGGTACAGGCTATCCTTGACTACCCAGAACCTGTCATTCAAGCAACGAAGGAGGTTAGATGGTTTGCCCAACTTATGCCGGTTTTTCCTCCCACAATGCTCTCACCTAAGGCAGCAGCCCAAAAATGCAATAAGGGAAAAGCTGACCGGCTGGCTTTCACAAAACCCGCACGAAAAGCATTTGCCATGCAAAGGCAAGCTATCAGCAACATAGCCTCGCTATCACACTTTGAACAAACAACCCCGGTCACATTAGTCAACAAAGCATCAGACAAAGCCGTGGGCGCGGTAAGGGAACAATGTTTAGCCGACACTTGGCAACGCGTTGCTTTTTTTCCAAAAACAAAACCAGCTGAACCCAAGTACAACATCTTTGGCCACGAAATTCTCGCCATCTACATGGGCTTCAGTCATTTTAAATTCATTTGAAGGGACGAGAAATAACGATTTACGCGGACGACAAACCGGTCATCCAAGCACTACATGCCACTATGAACTGGTACTCCCTCAGAGAGCCTTAATATCTGGATCACACCACCCGGTACACGAGGGGTGTACATCATACCTCAGGTGTTGACAGTTCTGTCACGAATGCGCTGTCTTGCGTTCACCACCTGCATCTAATCACTTCCGGTCCGATCCACCTGGAAGTAGTAACACCCAAACGAACAATGGATCCTGAGGTTTAGCAACTCATTAGCGTTTCATAGCTGTACCTTCAGTCGGTTCTCATTTCTTCAGCCGAAGTCATGTCTGTGTGGCACGCCCAAAGACCAATCAAAACTGGTGGCGCAGTCGGCTTTAAGGCTACAAGTTTTCGACACCTTGCAAGGTTACTCCAATCCGGGAACGGCGACCTTTTCGTTTGGCACAAAACGGACCGTGACATCAATGCATGTGCTCCCCTCTGAATCCGGTGCCAGTATTCTAAGGTGTGTAGACACACATGGAGCCAGCTGTCCAAATTTCCAGCGGATGACTCACGTTTCCAACACGTGCAAGTTGACCTAGTAGGGCAGTTGCCTCCGACAAAGCGTGGCACATATCTCCTGGCTTGCACAGACAGTTTCACCAGGTGGCTGTTAGCAGTACCTCTACACAATGAGGCTAGTAAGACAGCAGCTTAAGCTCTTTTAGAACATCGGGTCGCAGCGTTTATTTGTCTGATCATGGTTAAAACAGACCACGGCTCACTTTTCGAGGCAGCTTGCAGTGGGCTTCTTCAACTTTTTAAAGCCCTTTGAGCTTACATATCAGCCAACCCCCGTTAGCAAGCGGAAGGGCCGAATTCTTTTTTGCAACCGAGGGCAGCCTTAGAAGCCCACAGCAACTTAGACGGGTGAGATCGCTGCCGCTAGTACTCTCAGGATGCACTGATCTTGAGGCCGATCTACAAGTCACGTCGGCCAGACTAACGCCCGATTGCGAGCTTTGAGTTCCTGGTGATACTTTAGATTCAGAACACGCAGTCCCTTCTGACGGCACCGATTACCTCCCCCAGGCTATCGCATTTGGTGCATTAGATGCACCTTCCCATGCCTCGTGAACAAAACACGACGGTTTACTTACTCCTACACCTCCAAGACTGTACGCACCTTTTCCTCAGGGCAGGGGGACGCGCTTCACTACATCCTGCCTACTTTGGCCCCTACAAGGTTTTACGCAGCTCGCAAAAGGTGCCGATCGCCGACCTTAACGGCAGAAGGGATATGGCTAGCATGGATTAACTTGAACCGGGTTTTCTGGTCGAATCCAGTTCGTCAGGTTTTGCTTCATCGAACTCATCGGGACCAGCATTCTTTCCCCAGCCTTCAGCGCACCGACCATACCGAAGCCGGTGACTCAGTGGCCTGGTGGTCCCGAAGTAAAACTCAACACAAGGCCGCCTTCACTGGCTTCCAACTGTGGCTGAGCTATCAGGAATCCCGTTGGCTTTGAAGATACGGTATTTTGTTACTCCGCAAGGTAAAGGAACCCTACACTTGCAGACAATTTCTCCCCCCAAGTTTGATGCTCCTTATTGGAAGTTTGCTCCTATACTGCTTCCGTCTCTCACTTCTTTTTCATTGCTAGACACCTTTTTAGATGTCCTGCTAACCCGTCTTCCCCCGATACTGCCGCTGAAAGCCTGCAGTTCTACGGAAAACTTCCACGGATTTCCGGATACCCCTTCCCTAGCAAAACAAGTCCGACAGCCATCCGGCAAGTATTTACAATAATCCTCCACTAAGCACACTGTAGATACCCACACGCGGGATACATGATTCACCGAAAAGACCGACCACGACACCCCTTTACCAAGTTTAGCCAGCGCAGGCTCATTCATTTGAGTGAGCGGAGGTAAGCTCCAAGTGTACATCGCCGTAAGCACCCGAAATTCCTACCTCCAGCTTTGGACCAGCAAGGGTTTTCAGGTTGGCTAGCCGGCTGCTGCGGGCCTCCCCGGTTTCTTGCTTCAAGTGTTGATCACCACATTCTACCGCGTGTGAACATACCTCCTTCCTTTTGTGTTCTCTTTGCTTTCATCCTTAAGGGATCCGTGCCAATAATCCGTTTTGAACTCCAAAGAAATGGCTTCATGCAGTATTTTTACTTTATTCCTCAAGGAATATTCATTCACTTTGAAGTACCCTGACATCCTGCCTTCTTTACCGTGAATTTTTGGCCCGTCGTCTGACCGGGTGTCATCCTCAGAAGGTACAGCAGGAAAGTTGAAAACTTTGGCGCGGCGGCCCAAACCCATGGAAAGTTTCAAGGTTTGCAAAATCTCTAACACTATTCCCTTCATTGGTGACATCGCTCGTGCTGTACTCATTCACTCACCGGGCTCACAGATCGAATCTTACCCTGTCAAGACTCTTCTAAGAGGGGCACTTTTGATGGTCAGTTGGCCACGCTTTATCTATAGTTTATTTGACGGCTTTTTTCGTGCACGCGACAACTGCCAGCCCTGATCCGGTACACCTCCTCGGTAAAGGCAACCTTGCGGTCTTTATGCTCCAGAGCAGTGATAATACACGCGGCCATTCATCAGTGATTTCCTCGACTAAAGCGGCGGTAGAAGCTGAGGGAGTGTGCTCTCCTACTGTGGATATCAAAGATATAGTGTGCACGGCAGAGTGATATATCAGTGCCGGGCCAAAAAGCGTATAAAAATTATGGCTGAGAACCTCGGCGGTTTGGCTGGGCGACGTAATGAGGATCCAGCATTGTCTTAAAGAGCAAGCGGCTTCGGGTTGTGCCCCTTAGACGATGAATAAACCGGAACAAAAACGCCCCATTGGTCCGTGTTCTAACGAGTGCTGATGGTTGGGCTGGTCTTCGATAGGACCTAATGTTGTCTGTGCGCGTGTTATAGATAACCCTGAAGTTGCCTGCGTCAAGCGCGAGACCCGTGGCTGAAAACCTAGCAAAAGGGCTTGCGGGTTCGTCAAGAGTGCTTCTGATTGTACGGGGGAGCGACTGCGTACCGGTCTGAGTGAGACGCAGTCTGAGGACGAATAGCCTATCTGCTAAGAAGACCACATTTCCAAGATTTTCTATCATCTCATCAACAGAGTTAACTTAGCCGGCTGAGTTCATTTGAAAGTGAAGGAATGCTCTGACCTCGGGAAAAGTATTATTTTTGAAGGATCTTGAAATTCTGACTTCTGAGGGAAGAGGAAGCCAACTCACGATATAATCGAACCCGATGACAATGTGACCACTTTCACCGACGGGTGGCATATAGTGCACCACATCTATTTGGAACTATTCATTGGTGGTGGCCAAATCGGGTGAGGGTCGAGTACATCCTGTACGATATCTTGTCAGGTGTCTTTAGTTCTGTACTCATCGGAAAGGGTGTACCAAAGGTGACGTCAGGGCATCAGCTCTTTGCCAGTCGATGCTGGGTGAGTCGACGTCACCAGTGATCAACAGACGGTTGAAGTTCGTGTAACTTTTCGGGGAGCCTGGTAAGTTAGTGAGTCTCGAGTTATCGGTAGAATGGCATGCCTGAAAGCGATAGGCTACACTGCGCAGCGATGTCTCTCCTGAAGTGCGTAAACATAACCCACAGACTACCAATACACGAGAGGGCGGGAGTTTTTAATATTGCTGGATTAGGGAATCTAGCACTACCTCTGTCAGAGCTCTTCTTTGACGTCAGTTTGTCTATCTCTGAAGCCTCCCTTCAGGTTTCATTGTTTGTGCATCTGTTGACAGTATGTTACGAAGAACGGTCTCGTCTGGATTAAGGACAGAGCAGCTGTTCGCAGGGGACGGACTGCAGCGCCCGATGGAGAGTATAGTCTCGTCTGGCTTACGTGATGTGGTCGTTATATCCATGGTCAGATGCAGCTGTACGCTGCCAAGGTTTCGCCTTTTTGGTATCCGTCTCATATTGTGGTCCGTAGAATGAACGAGCATAAGACCTCAGCCTAAAAACCGGCATTATTTTGAGACCGGCAGCAACATTTCTCAAAGTAACAGGCATATCGTCTCCACCTTGATGCTTTTTCCCGCGGGAAAGCCTACCATCAGCACCAGTCTCCTATAGGCTACGTAGAATTTTCTTCCTCCGAAACTCCATTTCAACATATGGGAGTGTGGACCACAATTTTTGTGAACCCTCAGCATCATAAGAAAAGTGCTCCAGGCCTCGAGAGGGAAGAGGTTTTGTCTGTCATAGGCTGTTTATCGATAGTGGCAAAAAAACGTTCCTAGAAGGAAGACGTACTCATTGAAGGCGCCTCAGTATCCTTTATTTCGAAGGCCGACTGTACTATTAGGGAGTTATCTTGTGTGGTCGCAGGAGATAAGGCCTTCAATTTAGAGCTGTCAGAAACCAAAGGTCAAAGGGAAAGTCGTAAGGCCACCTCAAAGGAAACAGCTATCATCAGAGGCTTAATGCTGCTCCATGGCAAAATGGTCTAGATCACCTGAATGGGTGCTGCAAGGTCAACTGGACTACGATATATACTCTCTAAGAGACTTCTTTGCTAAGACATCCTTTCCGGAAAAAGCTTGACAAGCAATTTGCGGATCAGTGCCAATTTACCCTTAGATGAAACAAAAGAATATGGTAGCCCTCGACAGCTAATGATGGTCACGGGCTCCGATGAAGAATAGTTTTCTGTGCTACAGAAAAGAAGAAGAAGCAAGGCATTATCGGGACCCAGACCTGGTGGACAGAGAAAGACGAGTTAGCATTGCGAAGGAAGCAGGAGGGCTAAGCCAGTAAGGAAACAGGATTTTTCGCCCAGGATTTTCGTGCACCAAGGAGGTGGGGAAGCCGTTCAGTACCAGCTGCTGCTCCGCCAACCAGGCTTTTTTGGTAGTTGACTCTTAGTAATGACTGCAACTAGGTAGAGGATGGATAAAGATTGGCTCTTACTGCATCCTTTTTTGTCATAAGCCGGCTTAACTAATTGGATAAGCTCAAGACATCCATGAATCTCCACTCATCAACCCTGGCTGCTTCGACGGGGAATGCAAGTTGCTGAGGGTATTGTGGATTCAAAAGTGACCCTTCCCGGGCACATGTATTGCTGTACTGATTTAAGACAAGCGCGAGGAAGGCCGAGCTTAGTGATTCATATCCAAGCTGAAGTCCATTGTCTATTGTTGAGTCAACGGGGTAGGCCTGGAATACTGTGGAGGATGTTTTTGGTGTTGTGTGGAAGCAACCGGTAGATGTCATTTATCTGTCCCCGTTATCAGACGCTGTGGACAAACTGACTGGAATTGAGCGGTGGCCTAGCCATCGTTGTTTCTTAATCTTAGGTGACTTTATCCAGCTGAGCTTAGATTAGGAGAACTAGGGTTGAAACTCTGGGGAGGACTGATCAGTGCGAGAAGTCCTGTCAACGGTGTCGGAGCTTTCCCGGTACCAACTTATCAATGCGTCTACGGGGACTCAAGATACTTCCGAATATGTTCTAGACTTAGTAATGTCCTCAAGGTATTCCGTCGTGGTGAAGACACGCACCAACCTCCACTAGGGAGTAGTGTCCACGCAGTATCGATAAGAGGCCGGAAGAGAGCAGCGATGTACGTACCTGCCGGGGGAGTGGAATTGAAGTTCAGCGAAAGCCATTTTAAGGGATCGGAGAGGCCACATCCTCAGAGATTCGACTTTCCTAGGATTATCATGACGTAGACAAGACTTGGGGTCTAATCAGGGATGAAATCCTCCAAAATTGCGGGATGTTCGCACTACGGTTCAAAAGCAGACCGCATGCAAAAGGTCCGCCGTCATTTAACTGGCAACTGAGACGTCTTTTAAAGCGTGAAAGTCGTGCACCGAGAGGGAGATGACGACCATCGCGGCATCTGAAGTCTGTGCATCTGACTGGAACTAGAACAGCGACACTTACTTGAGGACGGGCCAGCAGTAAACTGGGTTCGTGCACGCAAAAGTTTCGTCGCTCACCTGCGTAAGAGGACAGGAGCAACAAAGGCCATTCCAGCCCAGCGGGATCGACACAATAAGAGTTACAGGCGAAAATAGCGCAAAGGATTTGGCAACGTATTGCATGCCACCCTAAGTTCATGAATGTGAAAGATGAACATTTTTGTTGTTTTAAGATTAGCGTGTCCTCCAAAGCAGGTCTTCTGAGGTTTAGCCGATCCCATCGTATAGAAGTGAAATTGTGTTTGTCCACGTATATATATCAGCTAACGGCTTTCTGACTCACTGGCGGAGGCAGCTGAGACAGCGACGAGGTGCACAACCGTTTTTGCGGATTTCAATTACATACCATATAGGACACGCTTAGCTTCAAGTGAGCACACAAACATACCACTAAACGTCATATAATTCCGCCTCTCCAATTCTTACCCAGGCATCGCCTGGTCTATGTGTCTACATCCCATCTTCGGAAATCTTTCCCTGCCAAACATCGTTCTAACGAGCGATTCGAGAAATCTGTGGAAATTACCTCGGTTTGGAGCGGTGGAAAAGGCCCACAACCCCTCTTCGCAAAAAAGGGTTCCTGGCGTGAATTCGGAAATTATTTTCCCGTGAATAGTGCGCCATTTGCCTCGAACAGCGTGGAGATGATCAAAAAATGTGATAACGGCTCATCTTTTATTTAAGAAACCGTGGGATGGTAACCAACGTGGTTTACTGAAAGTCCTTCGTGCTCCATCCACAAAGCTAACTTCTCTGGCTTTGGTTTTAGAGAAGGTCCATAATAGAAACCCATGATTTTCGTGCTTTTATCCGTAAAAGGCTTTTGACCGGGTTTCGCACTCCCTCAAACCTTTAGGAGTGACTGGTTTTGGCTTCATTGAATAACTACCAAGCTGGCTGCTACCATTTCTCTTAAACGGCTACCAAGTGGTCAGTGTAGAAAGGGCAATATCCAAACTAAAGTCCGATACCATCGGATTTGTGCAAAGAAGAGTTTTGGGCCCCATGCTTTTCTTATAGTGAATTTTTTGATGTTTTCAAAAACGTTATGCACGGTAGTCTTTACCTGCTTGGGGATGATATGAAAGTCTGAAGCGCACTTAGTCCTGGTCATCTTGATTTTGTTGTGATCAACATCTCCCCGGATATGAACTCCAGTTTCAAGTGCGGCTCCACTATGAGGAATTCGTCCGCTAGGAAAACACAGCTTCCTAACATTCAAATGCAGCAGCCCTCCAGGTGTTTTTTGCATAGACAGGCAGCCAGCCCCCAAAATATTGTGAATGAAGAATTCAGAATGGCAGCACCCAGCTTTTACACTTTTGGAGCTCACGACTAGCGAAGTAGCGAGGGCAAGAAGGCTAAGCGGCCTAAGATATCAAAAATCTTGCCTGTCTGGAAGATTAGTATACCTGAGACTCATGCCAGGTCCATGCCAGAATAGCTTTCTAAGATATACAGAAATACGCATCAATGTGACAGAATAGCCAAAACCTGCTGCAGCCTACCAGAATCAAGCACTCAACGAAACTAATTTTTCGGGAGGTTCCAGCTAGACGGGCGCTCAAGAAACTTCATCAGAGAAGACGTGTACAGGACGATAGGGAAATAAATCGAGAAACAACCGGGTAGAAAAATCACTCTTCCACAAGTCAAAAACATTTTTTAAGCAACTGCAAGTTTGATTCCGTATCAAGTCATCAAAGTTGCCCACAGACCAACCAAAACCTTAAGAAGAATCGTCAAAAGTGAAGGAACAAGGCAAAACCGGAGAAAGGAGAAACGTTGTGTTTAGGGTAGACGGCGTAGACTACAACAGATGCCACCTCTGTCAAACCGGGAGAAAAAATGCATCAGCGTGTAATGGCCACAAGGATACCTGACCGATTACATCTGATATCCGCCTATATGGATCGGAAAGGAAATAAGTTCAACCTGGGTGCTTGCAAAATCCTGAAGCAAGCAACCACGGGGCACGCAAGGGAGCAATTGAAAGCACGGCATATTTCAAAAGAACTCAATTATTAGACATACTGGATTGGAACACGTATACAATTGCATGAGTGACAGATTTCTGAACTAATCAATGAAGCTAGAAGCGGAATCAAAGCACCAAAATCATTCAGCCAGTATTATTAAAACTGATTTTTTTCACTCTCACAAAACCTTCGGAACTAGATCACCGAGAGTTCTGTTATGAACGTCGGAAACAGTGGCAAAAAAGCAGGAGGCTAAGCCCTCCAAGTGGAACATCAACCACCATGGTTAGAAGGCAAAGTTAACCGAGGTTGTGTTATGCAAAGATCAGTGTTCTCCGTAAAGTTCGCTCTCGTTCAACCTACTGAGTAACAAAGACAGAAATCTCCATGAGGAAAAGGCTCAGCATGTGCAGGAACAGAATCCTACACCTGCCTAATTCTAACACCATTAAGGCTGCTATCGGCTAGTTCGCCGCAGGCCCAGCCGAAAAAAATGTTGGGCTTTGGGCACAATGTCTTCTACTAGGATCAGGGTCAGTAACAATGGCAAACCCATAAATACAAAAGATCACCTCCGAAAAAGCACATGCACTGACGACGTCACCTTGACTGACGAAGAATCACTTGCGATCTAAATGTCAAGCTTAGCCGTCAGAAAGCCATGACTACCAACAAACTGAACTACAACCAACACAAATACTCAGAACCGTTGAAGCTGTTGAGAACGTTTATTGCTTGCTGAGAAGTCAACTCGGTTGCTGAACCCAGCCTAATTTAGCCAAACGATACATCCTGCTGAATGTCGAACCCCTTTCGGCGAACAAGGGTTGGGTTGAATTCAATTGGTAAAAATTCGGAACCTTTTGTCAGCGATTCAGTCTGGAAAACAGAGAGCTCGCAGTTCTGCTTGAGACTTACAGATGAAGCCATGATTTTTCCTCCTACAAAAAAGGCCTCTAACTGGTAAGATAAGCCGTCCTTGGGAACACGCTGGAGCAATTTTCGTGGTCCGTCGAGTCTGAAATTGAGTTCAGGACCCACCCAGGTATGTATGTTTAAAACCAGCTGTGGTAAAATGGCTGTCTTCTTGGACTTCGGACAATGACGGCTCGGGTTTGATTCCCAACGCCGCCGCCACTTCCCCCATTAATCACCTTTCATGAGCCGCGGCCTCTACCTGAACCACTTTACTTCTTTGTGTAGTAAATATAAAAGGGGGAAAAAGAGTACTTCAAAGCTTAGTATTTATTTTTAATGCTCCTTACATTAGCAGGCGTATTAGCATGGACCCAATTAAGACTGGGGACTTTGAACCTTGCTCTGGATTCTATTTGCCCATAGATGAGAGCCCATAGTTGAAATTTCAATTCAGCGCTTTGCTGGAACAACGGCTTACAGTTGGAAATCTCTTGACTTCTACCCGTGCTTTTTTGTCGGTGCCTTGTGGTTTTGAAACAGTCCTGCACCATCAGTCTGTTATTCATCCTGAACTCCAACCTCCTAAACAGCACTCATTGGTGGCTGCACGCGAAGGTGCATCATCACCACCTAAAACCGAATTCCTGCTGATCCAAACCTTCCTTCAGCTATCAATTTTCCGTTAAGTGGACCTTAAGATCTTTACAGTCTATCAGTTTTCACCTTCAGCCTGAAAGTTTACCCCGGCACTCACCGATATATCAAACCTGTTCTCTCACTACTAGAGCACCGGCTAGAGGTTAGCCTCTGCCAAGCCGGCGGCGATATATTTTAACTGAAGCCGCCGTGCCTGTGAAGTTGCCCCGTATATCAAAACCAGCGGCGCAGTAATCAGAAGACCTAAATACATACCGGGACCCGACCGACTGTTACCGACAGAAGCAGGCCATTGGGTGGCAGCCTCAGGAATGCTGTATCACCCTAATCTCTTGCCTAGCTTGAGGCCGAGATACTTACGAAGGCAGTGGCGTCTGGTCGGCAGCAGTATCTCTATCAGAGGGAAAAACCACCCCCAGCAGCTGCGGAACACGTGGGCCAAGAGTGAAAAAAGGCAGGTAGAGGAGATATGGACACTACATCCTGCGGGCTAAGCATGTTCTCCAGCTGTTTTGTAATTAAAAACAAAGGAAAGAAAGGCCTGCGGTCGAGGAAGCCTTGAGCCGATGACCTCCGCCTCCTCAGTAACAGGTAAACTCCTGGTAATGGCCCAGATTCGACCACAAATACGGGAAACCCAAACTATTTGGGCATTTGACCTAATATTCAATCTTTTTCTGAATTTGTGCAGGATGGTGGAATGTCTGTCAAGCTCCCAGAGTACACTTGCTGCTGAGCGGGGCTTAAGTGAACGAGAGTTTTCCACAGGCTGTGAAGTTACGGTGACCTGGAATCCATCACACTACACAGATACTAAATCAAGAATGACGAAAATGGAAGGAAAGCCGGAAAATTTAGAGCAGTCCTCAGTAGACCAATATCCGGGCCCCAGAATAAGGTACATAAACGGACCGTGAATCAAAAACTTCAGGGACCCAGCCGCCTTTTTGGCGCAAAAACTGACAAAATTTGAGTATGCGGCAGAAATGTTCACCAGTAGGCGGAGAAAAGTTGCCATAAAAGGGACACCTGAGCCGTTCTGCTTGTCAGCTAGGCAAACATTCAGGGAGATAAGGTACCGGGTCGCAAACCTGCCGAGAGAGACTGGTGTGCCCGGGCGTGCTCCTCTGAAGACGATGTGTAGACTGGCGGCTGGTCAGCCAACCCAAGAGAAAGCCGGGCCCCTGACCTATGTTAGTGGAGTTTGGAAACCGAATCTTCCAAGGGAGGTTGTTAGCAGCAGCTGACCAAATTGGTAAGCAAACGAATAGAGTAATGCTGGTGGAACCCTATCACCCGTGAAAAAACTTCAGATACACTTCTGGTGGAGACCTCACACACAAAGGAACCACATTTATCCCTTTATTGAGCGCAAGACCAATGGTTGTAGCCCATCGTCTGCCCCAAACAGTACCCTCAGCGACTGGCACTTCCATGGCGGGACAGGAAAAACGCAGCAGGGACAGTGGAAACACCATTGGTCCGGCTCCCCTCCCCAAGTACCCCAATCCGGTGACTACCGACGGGGAGAGCTCTCGGACGATAAGTCAGGCAGCCAGAAAGGGAGAGATAGATCGATAATGTCCGACAGGTGAGCGGAAGCTTACCTCCCACGGATGGCTCAGAATGGTGTGCACAAAAGCTCACAGCGTACCAAAAGAGGGGAAGGAACTCAAGGTTGAAACTCTAGAAGCCGACCGCCTCTTGATGACAGAGATATGGTTACAACAAAGTGCAGCCACGGTGTAACGTACATGCGTGGAAATACTCCCTAGCCATTGTCATACACTTGTATTGTTGAGACCATCCTCTTTATTTTATTGACCCTGGCAAAAATACAACATGCGTCAATCACTACACTTCAACATTTGTTCATATTTTGCTCACGTGAAGTGGCATAATTTTGACTCGAACTTGGACTGCCGTGACGGTGGTACCTGACATTGGCATTTGTTGAACTCTGGTCCTCTTTGTTAGACGTTGTGGCCGTACAGTTGAGGTTTGTATATATTTGTATGCGTATAGCTTGATAGTCTAGTACCGTAGAAACTACGAATCAATCTTGTTCTGGTTTGGGACTCGTGCTGAATTGGCTACGCTTTGCTCACAGTCGGAATAATCGTTACAGTACTCGACTTGAAATCACCAGGAGGAATTCAATCAAAAATGCCAAGAAATGGACACAGAAAAACCGAAGCTGGACAGAAAGTTACCCGGCAAGTCCCTGGGGTGTTTTTGGGTGATACTGGTTCCTTAGACATTGCTAGGTCCACTAGTCCTTTCAGTGTTACTTCATGTACCTCAGCTAGTGGTACAGAATATAGAGGTGATGATATCTATCGACTGAGAATAGCTGAATTAGAAACCCAGCTTATTCAGGCTAGGGAAGAAGCGGAATCTGCCGGGAAATATCAACTCCAGAGACGGGAGCGAGAGGGGACTTTGGAGACCACAGAGCATAGAGCCAGTCAGCCCGGAAATTCCGTGTAACGATCAAAGTCGAATTGTACCACTGTGAACCACGCTATTGACTTACCAAGAGTGGAATTATCCCCATCCGACGGGAGCGCAGAACAGTACTGTAAGTTCGTTAAACAGTATGAGAACTTTGTGGAAAGGAGAGTAACCGATCCAGGACAGAGATTCTTGTATTAACTACATTACTGTCGTGGAAGGGCCAGGGAAGCAATGGACGGGTGCTTGATACTGGATCCCGAGAAGGTTACACTCGGGCACGTGAAATTTTGAAAAACCTATTTGGGTCTCTATTTAAAGTCGCCCGGAATTTGTTCGATGGTTTACTATCAGAGGCAAAACGTTCCAAAGGCGAGTCGGGCTCTCTAGCCAGCCTGGTGATAAAAATGCAGAACTACAGCATCGCACTGAATCACCTAGATTACCGATCAGACCTAGACGCACTGCATACACTAAAGACCGTAGTGCGCAGTTTACCCACAGAACTACAGGATATATGGGCCGAGGAGGCCGAAGGGATCAGTAGGTTTGGGCGAAAATCCACTTTCAAGGACCTGACGCAGTTTATAGACCGTCATGCCCGAATAGCAAATAGTCGTTTTGGCCAACTTGTCCGCTAGTCCAGCAAGTTACTTAGAAATACGACGACGCAAACCTGGACCCGTAGAATCAAGTAGAAGCCAGCCATGGGCAAAGACACATGCATTATCTAGCAAAGGTGAAAACTTTCCAGTGTGTAATGTTTGTGAGCTCCTCATCGCCTAGCGGAAAGCCCTCGCTTCCGCAAAGCAGACGTCGAAGAACGATGTGAAATGGCTAAGAGACTGGGTGCTTGCTTTGTCAGTCTCAACGATTCACATCGAGCAGCGATATGCCGAACGAAACCCAATTGTAGTCAAGATGGATGCCATGGGAAGCTCCATTACCTACTTCACAAAGGCCAGAATTTGGATGCCAAAGAAACCCCGAAGCCAAGTATGGTCTGATCAGTGTCTCGCTCCACTAACAAGCCCATTTGCCTGGGAGTAATGGCAGTCGGCGTAGAAACCCCAATTGGGTTGAAGAGCGTTGGCCTTCGTAGATAATGGCTCGGATACCACGCTAGTAAGGAAAACGTTTGCAGAGGGATATGGGATTAGAGGGGATCAATCTTCATTGGCAGTGAGCACGGTGAGTGGCACCCAGGTCTTCCAGTCGACCAAACTGCACCTACAACTCGCTTCCTTGGTCAACAACGATAGAAAAGAAACCCTAGAGGCATTCACCATAAAAGACCTGCCGATGAGAACACCTCAATCAGTGCAATCGATTCTGACTCAGTGGCGGCATCTCGACGGGGTTACGATCGAGGAGTGGCAGGATAACGAAATTGACCTGCTGATCGGCTGTAATATACCGGAAGCGCATTGGGTCATGGATCAAAGGATAGGAAGCCGCAAAGCACTCTATGCCGTGCGCACTATATTTGGCTGGGCTTTATATGGCAATACAGACGGAAGATGCAGCAAACAAATCCAAATCAACTGCACTTCGGTGGAAACGGCGAACATTGAACAGGCATTCCAACAATTGCATAACACCGAATTCGCTGACCTGGCCATTGATAGCGATGCCCCATCACGAGAAGATAGAGCGGCTTTGAAAATAGTAGCCGAGAACACCAAGTATGTAACAGATCGTTTCGAGGTTACTGTCCCGTGGAGACACAACAGGGAACCTATGTCAAACAGCCGAGAAATGGCTCCGAAGAGATTACACCTCCTTAAAACCAGGCTGATTCGAGAACCACAATTAAAGATAGAATACACGCGAGCCGTGCAACATAACATCGACTCGGGTCATATAGAAAGAGTGGATACAGCGGTTATCAACGCAAATTGGAGGTGGTACCTACCTCATCACCCGGTCGTGAACCCAAAGAAACCGGGGAAGGTCAGAGTGGTTTTCAACTGTGCCGCGAAATGTCAGGATGTGTTACTCAACGACCATACACTACAGAGCCCAGACTAGACATCACCACTAGTTAAGGTTTTATGTCGTTTTCCGCTAGGAAAAGTAGCCGTCTTTGCGGACATACGTGGAATGTTTCTACAAGTGAAGATGCCCGTTATAATTGGGACGCCTTTCGTCTTCTCTGGTGGCCTGAAAACGACACAAATCGCGCACCTGACGCGTACAGGCTGACCGTGCACCCCTTTGGGACGGTATCATCCCTCTTCTGTGCCAGTTTTGCCCTCCGGGAAACCCTCAAGCTTTTCGACGGCTCCAGCAACTTGTTAGAAAGAGCTATGGACCACTTCTACGTGGACGATCTTCTGTGCTCCTTTGACGACCCAAATACTGCCATTCCTTATATGACCGAACTGATCGCCACTCCAAAGGCCGGGGAATTCAACCTCACTAAATGGACTAGAAACAGCCGGGAAATGCTCAATATTATCCCGAAGTCTGAGAAAAATGGAGTGTACGAGAGAGCTTTTGGGATCCTCCTCACAAACGGAGCGCACGCTTGGGCTTCAGTGGAAACAGAGAGGGGACGAATTCACTTTCACTCTGGACCTGCCCAAACGACCAGTCACACGGAGAGGAATCCTATCATCAGTTTGAAGCCTATATGACCCTTCAGTTTCTTTTCGCTATGGTTGTTACCGGGAAAGTGCTTGCTGCAATCGCTGTGCCAGAGAGGGACGGGTTGGAACGAACCTCTCCAGGGTGACGACGATAAGCGATGGCGCGATTGGCTACACAGCCTGGAGCTACTTGGTGAGATCAAAATACAAAGATGCTTAACAGGAATCAAGTGCGCAAACGACGCCCAAATCCACCTATTTTTCAAAGCATCAGAAATAGGATGCGGGCTATTTGCTTACGGCTTCTGGATGGACGCAAATGGTGGGCGGCACAGCCAGATACTATTCGCAAAGGCGAGAGTGGCTCCACTGAAAACGGTGTCCATTCCAAGGCTGGAACTGACGGCAGCAGTACTGGCCGTGAAAGCAGCGACGGTGATTAAGAGATGCTTCGATCGGATAAACTGGGAACCAAACTTTTGGACGGACTCAACCACGGTACTTCATTACATAAACAACATTACCACTCGTTTTACCACTTTCGTGGCCAACAGACTCTTTATAATGCCCGAGTCGACTGAAACCGATCAATGGCACTATGTGAAATCCGCCAGTAACCCGGCCGACTTCTGCTCCAGGGGCCTGAAAACACTAGAGAGGTTACGGATGTGGACGATGGGACCGGACTTTCTAACTGCAGCTAAACAGATGTGGCCAACGCTATTAATACCCAAGGCTGATGATGACTATATCGGGACTGAAGGACTGATACTGGCTACAAACTTCAAGGGAAGCGTAAGCCTAATGAAAAATCTGTGCCAATTTCCCAACTGGACAAAAATGTTAAGAGCCCTGGTCTGATGGACACGATACAAAGTACTCTTATTCATTATGGAAGGCGCAAGACCACAAAACACATTGAATGAGGGACGATACTACTGGGCGAGCTGAATCAACCCGAACTCGACGTTCTACGCCTACTGCAACTAGGTGCTTTCCCGTCCGAGGCCCGCGGGCTAGCCAGGATAGATGGTAACACCAAATGAAGCAGGCTGTTGCACAGCATTGTCCAAAGACTAAACCCCATGCGAACCAACGGACTAATGAGAGTTGGAGGGCGGCTTACAAATTCAAATCTAAAGTACGAAAAAAACACCCCATAATAATCCCTGGTGACCACCACATAACGAGATGCCTGATAGACCATTTACATCGGTAAGAGGGACAGGCAGGTTTGAATCACTTATTGAACAATATACGCCGACGATTTTGGGTGACAAAGGGACCAGCGACGGCCAAGCGAGTCATAGGCAACTGCTTCACTTGTAGTCGCCGGAGAGCGGTAGCAGACCAACAAATGATGGCCCCCCTTCCAGCCGTAAGAGTTCAACCGGGATGGTGGCCGTTCGGAAATTGGCGTCGACTGCTTTGGCCCGTTACTTTTACGACAGCAAAGAAGCACCCAGATGGGGTATGGCTGCCTGATAATCTGTTTGCAATCCACAGCAGTCCACCATGAGGTAGTGTATGATATGATCGCCGATTCATTTCTAATGGCCTTTCAAAGTTTCTTCGCGAGGCAGGGCGTCCCCAAGAATGTATACTCAGACAAAGGCCCAAACTTCGTTGGGGCTCATAAGGAGTTAGAAAAATGGTGGAACCACCTGGATCACGCCAAAATACAGAACAAGACCGTAGCAAAGGGTATAGAATGGCACTTCAACCCACCTTAAGCCAGTCATCGTGGTGGCGTTTTGGAAAGGCTGATACGATCGACTGGGAAAATACTCACAGCCCTGACCTCACAACAAACATCCGATGACGAGACGCTGACTACTTTACTAACAGAAGTAGAACGCATATTGAACAACAGACCTCTGGTGCCGATCGTCCCAGACCCGGAAGGCGAACCGGCTCTCACCCTCAACGACCTGTCGATACTTCGGTCAAAGGTAGGGGCAACCACACCGAAAACCCTGTGTGCAGCGTATATCGTTGGATGGAAACAAGTGAACCACCTGGCACAGGCTTTCTGGAAACGATGGACGAGGGAGTACTTACCGATACTGCAACTTCAGCAAAAGTGGATCTCCAAAGAGAGGTCGTTCAGTCGTGGCGATGTGGTCATCCTCGTGGAGAGCCACTTACATAAAGACGATTGGCCGGTTGGAGTTATCAAGGACTGCCGTACGGAAATCGATGGCCTCGTGCGCACGGTGGTGGTGAGGACAAACAAAGGAGACGTACTGCGAGATATTCGTAAGATATGTCTGCTCGAAGGTGACAGTGGCGAGGGCGAGGTCGACGCCACGGATTAAGCTTAGTCCATGTCTGCTGATACCGGATGAAGCAGAATTCATTTATTTATTCCTCATGGATTCTCCCGCAGGACCCAACTCTTCACACAGTCTTTGAAGAATATTTCTGTTTAATTTCATGCGGTGTTCACGATTTACTATGGAGTTAGTCGCCCAAACCTTAGTTTATCACTCGACACTAAATTGTTTGTGAAGTTGCAAAGACTCTTGAACAAACATTTACTGACCGTTTGTAAAATTATCTCTTCTCCCGTGCCTCATTTGTATTATTATCCAACCCGTGTGCGAGTGTATATAAGTTGTGAGTCGAACACACTTCTTATTTGATAACAACACACTTTGACCCCTGATGTTCGAGTAACCTGTAACCATCTCTATTTTTCATCACGAATCCTCAGTCTTCATCCTGCCACGTACTTCTCTCTGGTTCAGGCAGCCTCTTCATCCACATTCCGTAATCTGTCTACGCATCCCAATCACATCGAAGCCCCCTTTTGTATACAGCTGATGTCATGCCATTCTTAGAAGAAACCCTGAGACGTCGAGAGATGGCGCATAACCTCAAGAAGCCTGCAAGCGTGTCTGCGACTGGCAGACGATAGACGAAATCCATAGCGGCATGCGTATGCATTGACTTAGGGCCTAGGTAGGTCAGGGCTAATCAGTACCTTTATTTACTCCTTGGATGTTGACCGTTTCATGGGAGGATTTGGTGGGCGATGTAACGTACATGCGTGGAAATACTCCCTAGCCATTGTCATACACTTGTATTGTTGAGACCATCCTCTTTATTTTATTGACCCTGGCAAAAATACAACATGCGTCAATCACTACACTTCAACATTTGTTCATATTTTGCTCACGTGAAGTGGCATAATTTTGACTCGAACTTGGACTGCCGTGACGGTGGTACCTGACATTGGCATTTGTTGAACTCTGGTCCTCTTTGTTAGACGTTGTGGCCGTACAGTTGAGGTTTGTATATATTTGTATGCGTATAGCTTGATAGTCTAGTACCGTAGAAACTACGAATCAATCTTGTTCTGGTTTGGGATTCGTGCTGAATTGGCTACGCTTTGCTCACAGTCGGCATAATCGTTACACACGGAGCTGCTACCCACCGATGGATTCTGTGCCTGCTGGAAGGACAGCAAAGACCTTAGGGTAGGCAATGGAACGGTACCGTTGGTAAACAAAGACCTTGAACAGCAAAATGTAGAAGCCCTGCATGCCCTAAATATACAAGCTTCATTAAGTTGCCCACCGTTTTCGAGATCTCCTAATGATATAGCTCGCTTACGCTGAAGCCGAAATGCTAGTCGAGTAGAGGACATTTTATTGGTCACGTACTTAACCACAGTAGTCTCGCAGGCATTCCGGATTTTGAAAGTGAAGACTTCGACTCGCCCAAAACAAGTTATGAGAGTCTGTCTTCAACTGCTACTACACAACAATATATATAAATCCCTAGCAATGGATCCCTCTTTTTTCTCTACCGTCTCCCGCTACCACCTTTTCCCATATCAATTTCTAGCTCCCTCCATGCATGCCTGACAGTTTCCAGATATTCCTAATTAGGCCACAGGCATTTCTTGTGTGCCTTTCAGTTTGATCTGCTTTTCCTTGTTCCACCAATTGTAAAGACAACGTTACGTCATGATTTTCTTTTACAATTCCAAATTGTTTGATCTGTCACTACTCGATTCCTCTGGTCCGTCAACACATGTCGCACCTGCAATGATCAAATGATTAGACCCATTCTTACGTATTTTCTTCAATCCTATCCTTTATTTTCACTCTTCCATGAACTGCTCCTCCATTTGATCTAACCTTACTTACCCCTCCCAATGAAGGATAATTTCTTTCTAGGACCTCACTTTTATTGCTCCCGCTCCTCTCATATCCATATATATATATATATATATATATATATATATATATATATATATATGATACACATATATATATATATGTATAAACTTGCGCATATATGTATGTGTGCACGCGCTTTGCATCTTGCAGTTCCTCATCGGTCATTTCTCTCGCTGTCATCCCACCGACCATCATGATATGCATCCATCAGATCTAAATCTGTGCCTCGAATCTACCGTATCCAATCCTTCTAAATCGTTTTTTCATCTGATCCGCCCTGTACGTCTTGTATTGCTTGCTCCCTGTTTTACGATGCGTTTTGTGCCTTGTCCGTCAACCATTCCCTGCAGAGTACCAATGCTTCATTGTTATCAAATCCACTGCGATGCACCTCACTTTTTTCTCTATCGTCCCCTGCTACTGCAGTTTTTTGCACCGATTTCTAGCCTTTCTCATGTATATCAGTCGGCCTGCAGATGTTTCCACCCGGACCATTCACACTCCCCATCTAACCTTGACTTTTAAACTCAACGGGCGTTCATTCAAATCCGCCCTTGGGTTCATTTAAACTCCTGTTAATCTGTATGGTGGGCATACATTTATCCTATTTTCATCCCACTTTATTTCCCTTCTAAGCCCTTCTATCCTATATTTTCATGCACGTTTCCACTTTTTCATGAATTTTATTTGTCCATTCCATCACCTGTATTAACAAGATCATGCACATGGCGTGCTTTGGGAGTCCCTGAACTAAACCAATATTATTATTATATTATATTCCAGCCGGTGGGCGGCATACCACACTTTCAGCAAGCTAACCAACCGTCCAAGGTGAAGGAAGGGCGGACCCCGAGTGTACTTGATTTGGTGTTTACCAGACACTCGGAGGAAGCAAGCCGACTAGAGTTCACCGCACCGCTTGGAAGAAATGTCCATCCTGTAACGACGGAAACGCTCAAGTCCTGGTCCGGATGGGGCCTGACCAACGATTCAATGCTCAAATTACCGACTAATAAGCTTCGCTCTTTCTAGATAGCACCTTGGAGTCTCAAAGCAACGCATAGCTGAAATCAATGCAGAACCCAAATCAAGAATACGGTTGCTCTGCAAATTCTACGGTGCTAATAACGGGTAAAAATCTAAGTATAAACACGATCGTGCCTTTGACATCGAGCCTCAGTCACTATCCAGCCAAAAAGGCAGTCAAAAATATAACAAAATTCTGTAAAGAGGAAATAGTCGGCCAAAAAGAGTAAATAATAAGTTCCTGTCCCGAAGTCCAAACACATAGAACAAATTCTTCACGCCTATTCAGGCCCAAAGAACAACTTTGTGAGCCTGGCAGCCAAAAATCAGTGTGAACGAGCTGAAATTCTACGATGAGCCGACGTGAGCGAGAAAGCGAAACCTAGTGGCAATGAAGAAACTCTGTTGAATCAGTGCGACTCACTACGGTACCAAATGTCTGCAAAGTAGTCTCAGTGAGAAAGCACAACCATAAAAAGAAAAAGTGAGTGCACCAAGCGTAAATAAACTGTCCACCACAAAACAGTGTCAGCATGAATTAGGTTAGAGAAAGCTGTCCAAAATTGGTCATAGAGTATAGGACGTTAAGCAGAAGAGGAATTTTCCAACCAACATGGACATTAAGCATGTGGTCATCAAATTCCGATCCAATGGGCTCTCCCCGTTCCGAACTTACCTGGAATTACCCTCATCGGCTCCGTCTACAAAGTTTTTACTGATTCTCGACTGGGTCACGTCACTTAGGTATCTACCCGTACCTCGCTGTTAGTCGTTATCTCTTCGGTCTTATAAGTTATTCATTGCTTAGTTTGGCTTTTCTACTTTTAAGCTTAATCTAGATACCGAGAAAAATCCAATAACTGTTTTGACTCCCGAAATCTCACAAGGATTCTGCTGGAGCAATCCCTGACATTTCGGTCAACTTGGATATTCAAGTATTCTGGCTCTCGGCTGCCCTGCTTACACACAGTTGCATATCGCGAACATCGGCCTCGATGGATCCGAGCAAACATATCTATTGCCTAAGTGACTTGGTGATCTGTCTAAACACTTTTCTTTCTGAAGTGTAGCAGCTCGCTAAAACCTTTGAACTGCTGAAATTTTACTTCCACCTCTACAAACAACGCTGCTCCTTTCTGGGCTTAAAAGAATGTCCAAGTCTGTACTTAAATGTCACTGTCCGCCTGGTCCTAAACGAATCACCAGGGACTCCAGAGTGAAAAGAAACACCGGCTGCCGTGGTCGAGACATATTCTGTATTACTGCCTGATATATACATTGGTGCCCGAAATAAAGTCAATGATTTGGATTAGAAGATAAACTACTTACATGGTGTATGTCAATCAAATGAGTGTGCCTTATTCGGGGTTACTCCACTGACAACCACTACTGAACCAACAGATCAGGCTAACCCTGAAATCTTATCCAAAGCCGGCCGTTATGTGGATACAATCGCCTCGGAAACTAACAGAAGAATAAAGAGTGCTTACAGCGCTATAGTGGTAAATGTCCCGACCAGGCCACCAACACAGTTTGTCAAAGCCACTATACTGAATGCATGTAACACGGCGCATCACATATGCCGTTGTACCAGGTTGAGGAAACTGTCACCACGATACCCTCGCCCACCTCTCCTTCAATTTCCCAACCAATTACCGGCCTTTGAGTTTATCAGTAGCTGTCATACGACTCCCAAGTAGCACGCCCCAAGTTCGCCCGTGAGGCACGCAATGAACGAACTTGGGTCAGACTTGAAGCTGCCTCAAGCTTGCTGTTGAAAATTTCGGGCAGCACTACGGTTGCCCCAAGATTGCCACATAGGGCCAGCCCCAAGCGATGAGGCAAACTTGGGGCTAGCTCCAATCTAAGGCTGCCCGATGGGGCGAACCTGGGGCAAAAATGAGGCTAGATCCAACCTTTGTGATAATTTAAACGAAACCAGTTCTAACTGTTGCTTCATAGACTACTACAACTATAGTGTTTGTTTCTAATTTGGCCGTTTGCGCACGCATCAGACATAAAAACTTCTGAGGAAATAATGATTGATAATTGAAAGCAAACTCCCTGATACGAAAAATATAATTACTCTTACTGAGTGTGTGTTTTGTACAAATTCGCAATAACCCATCGAACTACATTCTCGTTGAACCTTAGATCCAGCTGTCTGTGGTCACCATATCTGAAGAAATAAGGGTAAAATACTAAACAGTAATCAAAAAGCTGCCGGTAAATCATTTCAGTGTTATGCAGTACGTGATAATCGCACCAGATATAAGTATTCATTTTTGATAAGCGGATAGGAATTTATTACCAACGCTTGCAAAATCAACAGAAAGAGAGAACCTTCTCTGATATTTCGTAATGAAGCGGTCTGTCCAAGTATACCGAGCAACACACGTTTGCATATGATTTTTCCCTTTTCATATTGACATACCTGAATCGGATAGGGAGAATGGCGCACGGAAAAAACACAGAACCTCAATGTAATTCAATAACCGGGTAACGTACTTCAGCTTTAAGTTTCACAGTAAAAGTATTTCTGATAACGGAAGATGTGAAATGAGGCAACTCAGTTCCATTCTACCAACCCGTTAAATTTGCTATCTGCTCCACGATTACGAGCCATGCGGAACCAATTTCTGATGTTCTTGTCGATGTTGATGTTGAGTTTCTAGGCAAAAGCGGTCTGAACCTGGTAGCTTCTAGTAGGCGGTGGAACCACCAATTAATTGGTATATAATAATACTGGTATATTTCTCAGCCATGGTCGAGATGCACGCGTTACGGCATGATCATGGTGTAACACGTTACTCAATAGGATGAAATATTCACAAATTCTAAATATGAAAGTCGAGAGTATCAGAGATGGAAAAACAAAGCCAGCAAACAGTTTTAATGGGTCATTCTGATAATCCTTCGCGAGGCAGTTTTGAACCGGTTTCGAATCCAGGCTGAACACGGATGCTGGGTGAGGATATCGAAACATCGTTCACGCAGTGCCAAGGACGCATTATGAACGAGGATGATGCAAGCCAAGGAAACCGGAGGCCCACTAAGGTTCTGAAGAAGGAGTAAATTTAGAGCAAAAGGAATAGGGAGGAAAAATTGTAAAGAAGTGTATTCGGGAAAGTCAACGCTTGCGAAGACAATGCAAACCCCGAATGACGGATTTACCGGAGTTCTGTCAACGGAATGAGTTTTGAAGCAGGGGGGCATGAGACCAATTTTGAGAGTGAACACTGATAGATGTGGGAGAAACAGCAGACCATAAAAAGGTGAGTTTAGGTTCAGGATCAGTAACATGTACCATTCAGAAATAAGAAAGCACAACTGGAAGGTCCTCGAGAAGTGGAGAGTGAATTTCCAGCCGGCTACGGGTCAGAGGAAGAATAAACAGTGGTAACGGATAATAAAGTGGGAAATCTCCGCATGGACTTCAGAGTTATTATGCTGTTTTACTGACAGATATGTATGTATGTGTGGACATATTTGTCTTCAGTGTTATTCAGCGTCATTTCTGGTAACGTACGATGTCGAGTGCGTACGTTTCGTCTGGCAGGGCAAAGTATGTGTCGGTCAATCAGCCGAGTTTGGCCGTATATAAGCGGCATGCGCGTGAACTGGAATTCGTGTTGGTTGCTTCAGAAAAGGCTGAACGTTCTGATAAGCAATTAGGAGTGTTCCCTGTTGTGTGGTTTGATTTCGGTCCCAGTTGCTATGGTAGGTTCCACTGGAGTCTCTGTCCGTACGAGTCAAAGTGACATCCTTGGTTAGCCAGTTTGGCGACTAAGGTAGTGGGAGACAACGAACCTGAAATAAAGGGGTATTGCAGTCTGAACGTGGTTCCAGCTGTGGGTTATGATAGGGTAATAATGAATAATAATAACGGTTTATTACGGAGACGTCCGAGGCATGCTAAGTGCATGGTCATCCGTTTGCAACTGATGGAATAAACAGACAAAACCTATGAAAATATGGAAATTAACATGACAGGAGTTGAAAAAAGGGCTAAGAAGAGGGAGTTACGCGGACAAGGAGAGCAGATAAAAAGCAGCAGTCAGGGTGTGCCCTTGCTGTGGATCAACGGTTAATAAAGGCATATAAAAACCAGTAAAGGACAAGGCATAAGAGTGACAGAAACTACGGGGGTAGGTGGAAGCAAAGTGGCTGAAATTAGTGGCTTTTTAATTTGTTTGGTTCACTAGGGAAATGGCCGTAGGTAGTCTGACGTTGGGAACTCAGTCAGATAGATGAAACTTTATCGTTGATTATGTCCTTAATTGAAGGGAGCAGGGTCGGATGAGGGGTTGGTCTCAGAAGTCGAGGCCCCTTTCGTAAGCTATATTTTCTGCCATGCACATATTAGATAACTGTAGTGCGCGGGTGACGTTAAAATATGGGGTGAGTGCCGACAGAAATTGGGACTTGGTTTGTGAAGCTCGAATGGTGATGGGCAACTTGTTCCAGACTTTGGAGTAGACAAGAAGGAAAAAACGTGACCGTATGGCCGACTTAGCTATACTAGAAGGGACGGTAAAAGGCCGTATAGCTTTGATGAGTCGATGATCGCCGATGGCAATCCTCTAGCTGTGACCCCACCGCGTTCAGCACACTCCTGCCTTGCAGCATCTTTAGTCTACGGTTATGATAATATTAATTATATTAATAATATTATTATTCAATAATAAAAATTATAATAATATTGGTTAATTTCGGATAAACGCCACGCATGTTGAAACGCAAAACTAAACGGCATAATTTGGGGCGGAATCAGAATTCCAAGAATTTGATTCAAGTATGTGTGCTCGATATAGTATAGGAGAAAGAATTTAAGTTAATCTCCATGGTAGAGCCCGGCAAATTTGGAACCAAGGTCGCGTGGCCAGGCCGGTAGCGTCTAGGTGTAGCTGGTTGGAAGACTTTTACTCAAATATTCCAAAGAGGAGGGCTGTGTAACGACAGAATCCAATGGAATTGAAGGAGATTTTGTTTGGTTTGAGGAAGAAGACTCCGAGGGATAAGCAAGCCAGCCATGGCACTACGCGGTGTATGGAACGGCTTAGAATTGGATATCAGACAATGAAAAAGTGAAATAACTGACAGACAACAAGAAAAATCCTTCGTAGACTACATTCATAACGTTCAGCGACCGAATATCGGCTACGTCAGTTAAGTACCCAGTGAAAGACACATCTGTAGAGGGAAATTGCGTAGGTGGTGTTGAAAGAAGTAGCTGCACGTAAACAGGTAATCGTTGAGCTGGTCGTTTACTTTCAGAAAAATGGAATAAGATGCAACAACACGGAAGTGAAAACTGGGCGACAGATCAACTTTTGATGCGTAGCCATGACAGTTGAAGAGACACGGTTTGTAAAAGTGATGAGTATTCAAATGGCAAGTGTTCACGTAAAGATTGGCCTTATCTGAGGGCTAAACATGGTGACCAAGAGTTACAAGGATCAAAATTGTCTGAGAGGAAATACAAAGATAGCATACCGGATATGACGAAACACCAGACAACAGATGAATACCGTTGCGAATTTGGAGGGTGAAGTAATTGACGTGGAAAAATACCTTCCATTGATGTTCTTCGTGAAAAATGGATCACGTGATGGCTACAAATCAAAGTGCTGCGATGCAGGTGTCTCCTAGACTTAAATTTATGGGGAGGGCATGACTCCTCGCAAGGTTGAGATATTGCAACTCCACGACCATGCGCGGGGGAACGGTAGCATTGATGGAGCGAGCGAACTGTTTTATTGTCGTCGGCTGTAGAGATGCTCCGGAGACAAATATTCCTCGGTGAAATATAATGTTTGGACATTGTGGATCGGAAGTGCATGACAACATTGTGTGACCTTTATCAAATATATCGGTAACTGTGATAAAAAGGGCTAGTTTTATCTTGGGGATTGGTTTAGTTTACGAATGGGACAAGCGGGTGGTTTGGCACGAATCCTTGGGAAAAAGGCTCATGAACGGAAAACCGAGTATGGTAACGGTCTTCTAAATATGTGATAATTATGCGCTGATAAAAGTAAATTTTAGCCGGGAGCGAGAAGCGGTAGGTTAAGATTGCAAAGATGGAGACGAGTACGATGGAAAACCGGTGACAATTGAATGAGGTCGTGGCATATTTGCGGCACTTCGGGTGTATAAAAGGCATTTTTACGCAACTAGAGACGGCGGGTTGAGCTGGCCGTCCGCTAGGCACTCAACCCGAAAAGCATTTTTGGTGACAGGAAAAGCGATCCGCCATCCTAGTCGGGCCCGCATATCGTTGCAGACCTACTGAATGCCCGATGTGCGCCGCCAAGGCGGGGGACTTTACCGCGCCCGCACTGGAGGGTTTGCGTGAGTGATATTGGCGTTGTCACATGGCTGTAGAGACCGAATAGTTCAGGAGCTTGCAACCTGGCCGCGAGGGTTCCTGGAGAGCACGACCAACGGGGCAGTAAAGGAATGACGGGCAGGTATCGAATTTTTAGCCGGGGATGTGAGGCAAGTTTTATGCCGGGCCACCAAATGGAAGACGCACCTCAGCCTGGGATGCTCCCAGCAGGGGATCAATGGTCAGCAGCAAAAAGAAACCTATTGTATCTAAAAACCTGAATTTCTTTTCAAGAATGCGGGCTACGAACGGATGAGAGAAGACAGGAATGCAAAAAAGGCGAAGACAACGAAGGGGGATAAAGATGACCTGGAAGATAATGGTGGTTGTCGGAATGGGATTCTGGGTTGAAGTGCCAGGGCAAACTGAGAGAAGGAGAATGAGCCCAGTTTTGATCAAATAAAGTGGGTTTGGTATGATGTAGATAAGGGATAAGGATTGAGGCTGAGTTTGCTCCAACGGACAACCTAGTACATAGGGCTGGCGAGAAGAAAGCTCCAGGCCTAGGGTTATAGTTGCCACATTGGGTGAGTGTAACTAAGGCGGAATATTACTACAGAAAATGATGGAATAAATGAACCTGAATAATAATATTTTTAATAAATAGTTTATTTCGGACAAGATCGAAGGAGGCTGTATGCATGATCCAAATTTTTTACAAGCTATTAAATGACAAAATTCGTGAAAAATTTAGAAATACGCAGGACCAGGGAGGGGTAGGAAAAAATAAAGGGGAAACATGAGACAGATGAAAAATGCACACCAAGGAATAATGGAGAGATTTTAAGTGAACCTGAAGGGTGGATTCAAATGTGCGCCGGCAAACTTGAAAGTCAAGATCAGAAGGAATAGCTGGGTGAGCAAAGTTTGGGAGATCGGATCATGGGAGTTTTACCTGAGAAGGACTGAAAACAGGCATGAGAAACTGGCGGTCAAATATAGAAGCTGGCTGAGTCAAGCGGGAGAGATGGGGACTCGTGGGTTATGCTTGGGGAGGACGGAGAAGCGGCACGGGAAACTACGGTGGAGAGAAACGATTAAGGAGATAAAAACTGAAAAAGAAGGAAGGAAATGAAGAACAGAAAAATTGAGTTGTGTGGCTTAGGATTAGGTAGCCCTGAGCTATGCCTTCCTGCAATAAATGGACGGTGTCAGCTTGGAAACAGTGGGCGAGCAGTACAAGAGTTAGAGAGTGGGTCAGGTGGCAAAAGTGGTTTGGAAGGATCGGGATACGATAAATTTGAGGCACAGGTAAAGACAAACAAGGACCTATATCATCGGGGGTGGAGGCCCTGTGGCAAAGAAACTGGTCAGCTAGGAACTGAAGAGAGCAGAGGAAGTACGTGGATACATATATATATGTACATTTATGTATATATATGTATATATACATATATACACGGCAGAGCAGGAGCAATAGCAGTGAATGGACGGACATGGAAGTAGCAGTGCTTGAAAGTGACATGTGGGGTTGGATCAGATGGTACGGAAGCAACTTGGACAAACCTTGATGAACTTGTCTATGACAGGCAAACAAGAAGGACCAACTAAGAGAGACAGAGAAACGACTTTGGATGCACAGAAGTGCTGGCTGTAAGCGGAAGTTGATAAACGAGGTAAAAATGGGAAGAGGATCGTTGAAAACAAGTCGGAGTGTATCTAATAATCTGATTAGCGCATGTATGACATTTTGTGGCGGTCGGAAATGGGTAAAGCCTCAATAAATGAACGTGCATTATGCAACAAGAAGGTGGCCGTGAAAATGGTTGGGAAAGGCAGAGCGAAAGTACAGGGTGGCTGGAGAAGTGTGAAGGGTCCCTAGAGAACGGCAACTTGGAGGTTGGAGGAACTGTGATGCAAAGATGCAGCAGTTATCACAGCGAGTAACATAGGAGGGAAATAAGGAAGTGGAGAATCAGAAAGTTCAGGCATTAGCAGATCCAATGTTTTGTAACTGTGGGTGAAAATGATCACGTTACGATGACTTTACACTAGGTAAAATGCGGAAAAGCAGCGCAGTCTGAAAGGCACACTGAAGATGCTTGTGGCGAGCAACATACTAGGGAGATTAGAGCGCTGACCGAAGAAAACCAGGTAAGAGATGACCAATCGGATTGTTTAACTACAGATGACGCAGAATGAAGACCGAGAACAAAAAATGGAAACGTACCCGGACGGAAAAGCTGTGATGGAACGAAAGGCACGAAAAATGTGTGTGATTCCGAGTTGGGAGAACTCAACGTGGGGGGGGGCTCTGTGCTTGCAGGCGATTACACAAATGGATTGGGCCGGGAGCTGCTAATCGGTGAACTGCCTGAAAGGGGATCCACGGTAGAATGGCGAAGGCAAACACGGAAAATATGGCGAAAGTGAAAAGAACACATTTGGTCGTAAAAATGCAAGGGTTAAAACGGCGAGTTCATATATTGTGATTGGTCATGGTTACGGATGTGCCTGATGCGTACCGGTCTGAGGTGTAAGATGGACAAAAAAGGATGCTGTAAAGTAGTAGCTAGTGAGATATGCGATCAGTAAGCTTTATAAGTATATGAAAGAACCAAGTAAACACAGATTAGGAGCCGACAAGAGCAAAGTGGAAAAGGAAATATTTCGGGCTTGGGTAGAGTAAAATGGATAGGGCGAGAGTGGCGTCGTGCAGTGAGAATCGTCCTGGTGGAAAATGATAGGAACAAAAACAGAATGGATAGGTATGCATACAAAGATGGAACGACACGAAAAGGGAGGTAATATTAGTGCTGATAAGAACGGTAAATAAGCGAACCTCAGCGGAGAAAGAGTGGTAGGAGCATGCCATCTGCAACCAACAACGATGGATGCGGTGGGGCAAGGAGAGTTGGGGCGTGCAATCCGCAACCGCTGTTAGTGGATGGGGCTGACCGTGCGCTGGACACCCAACCTAAAATGCACTTCGTGAAAAGAACACAGAAGGTGTGATCCGCCAGCCTAATTGAACTCAAGCATGGTTGCAGTTGGCCATGTCCTGCAAGCCCGGTGTGCGCCGGCCAAAGAGAGGAATCCCACTGTGCCCCGCACCGCTGGACTGGTGCGAGTGGTCATTGATGGCTGTTCGGGGGGCTGACACCAAAATAATGGTATATAATCCAGGATCAATTTGTCATGTTTTGGCAACTTGGACAAAAGTTTCTATAAGTGGGCTAATTAAGTTAATACTGAGGCTATGGCAGGTAAGACGCAAAAAATGAACGGTGGAACTTTGGAGAGACAAGAGCTACTATATTCAGAGATGAGTTTGAGAATGGATTTGGGTAACCACTCTGTAGAGTGTAAAAAGCAGTTCTGCTTGAAGACGTGTAATCAAATGAGCTGGGGGTAGTATGTGAGTAGTTAGTGGGATCAGTATACGTGACGTCATAACTGGAGGTTGAATAACCTTGACTAGCCGCTCCAAGTATGAGAGTTGTGAATTAGATTCCTCCAATGGAGAATATATTAAATGGAATGGGCAAGAAGGTAGCTCTAGACCCAGGGCTAAAATTGCCCCTTTGACTGGGTGTTTCCTCGGTGGATGACTTGACTTTGCAAAACACAAGGTTGTGCATGAAATAACAATAGGATTTGAGTGATTTACCGCACCTTGTGTTCTACGAAGGTCTCCTGATCCGTGACTCAGACCAGTGTGTTAGTAACCCAAGCAAACTTCGTACTCTAGTTCCTCCGAAATGTACAGACCATTTTTGGATAGGAGTGACAGTACTTCAAGCAATTTGTTTAATCCCTCTTTAAGTCTCGGTAAGTGTCGTATTAAGCGGACCTTTCGTGGAGGCTTATTTCACATTTGTAAATATTTAACAACGAGGAAGTCAGACCGTAGGCCGATTCTCGAAAACGGCGCGATGGCCGAATGACTGCTTTGTCGTAACGAGTGCCTCAAGCCTAATGGGTTTGGCACCACAGGGGAGGCTTCGCATGATCCGTATTTTATTAATTAACGGAAAAAGGACAAGTTGTTCTTTATTCATCGGGACCAGAGAGGTTCGAACTGTAACAAGTCGCAGCGCTGTTCGTAGATGAGAATAGACGAATAGCCAACTATTCATTTGGTAAAGGTGCGCTGAACATTTTCGTTGGCAATCCTGTCAATCCGGCGAATATCTGAGCCAACTACTGAACTATACTCTAGCAATGGTCTAACGTACGTCATGTAGACACTGGGTTTACTTTCAAGCAAATGGAATGTTTTGCGAACCAGTCCTATCAAACTGCGGCTATCAGCAATCTGAGTGTCTGTTTTTCCCTAAATGTTGAACGAACAGGAGTTTTATGTGTCCACGCTACGTATTGATGGTTTGTTGAGGATGAGATGACCACCTACACCAAAGGTTTCGGGAGGAACATGGCCCTTGTATATGAGAATGCTGCCTTCGTCCACCAATAACTTCACTACCCAATGGGCATACTACAAAATGAGCATCCGTAAGCTCTCCGGCATATCAGCAATCGAATGTAACGGCTCGTCGATGTTGATCTTTCTGAACGTAATTTTTCCCAGCTCAATGACGACACCTGCGAAGAACACTTTTATAAGGTCCCACAGAAAGTAAACTCACCGACACCAGCCGTCATATCTGATGTTGACTCTTGTAAATTCATTGCCGGTGAGGAGTGGTGAAGGTTTGGTTGATGTCCATCCAAAAGCTCGTCAATGGGAGACACAGTCACAGTAGGCTCTAGACGTGATAAAAGCCCGATTATGCTGCAAATATTTATGCACCCGTTAACGTCTTTTCCAGACATCGCTATCGATGGCCCCACAAAGACGCTTTGTCGCTTTTGGCACATGGTAGAGTACTCAAGGCCAGCTTAGGCCCACGGTAACTTTCCACTAGATTAGGGGGTCCTTGATAGTTAGCTGTCCTTTTTAAACACAGAAAAATGGTAAACACCAAACCACCTTTTTCTTCATAGTTCACCCAAAAATGATAACGAATAAAAACAAATATCCATCTACTTTGAAACTGGGTATGCCAGGTACCCACTGTTCTAGCAGAAACAACGCATTCATATATAAATATACGCATATATATATATATATATTCATACATACAGGGGCATAAGTAAGCACATGTTTAAGCTCATTCAGCTGCTGTTCAAAAACTTGTGAGGAATTCTATTCTCTGTCACTGACTGGAGACTGACAAATCAGTCAACATGAAGACCACATGTGAAAAGTGCTCCAAGGGGCACTAATCTTAGGGATCACCCCAGGTTTGCTTAATGGGGTTGCCCAAGCCTCGGGCCATCCTCAGGCTTGCTGCCTAGAGCAAACCGAAACAGGTGTAGCAGATGTGTTTGACACAGTTTGTACGAATTTCATGCTGAACACGTGGGAAACCTGTTAGCAAAGCTGAACTTACGGCCACTTGACGGACGAAACCAAGATTGCACTAGATTGCGTGAAGGTCACCACTACTGGTGACATAATAAAACAAAACAAGTTACCAAAAGTGTGCCAACAGATGACAAAATATGTACTTGTGGGCATAACCCTAGCAATTTCATTACCAAATAGCACCTTTCTTCCTTAGAAACTAATCTTGGAGCATGTCCCAGGTTAGCCCCAAAAGTTGGGGTAACGTGCTGCCTGAGATTGCCGCAGCTTTGCCATTTAAAAACATTGAAATATACGCTGATAAATCTCCTCTACAAAAAGAGCTGTTCCGCTTGCTGAAAGGCAAGCCAGCGCCTTCCACTGGCCCTGACCCAACAGGACCCACAGATGCCTTACCGCACACTCCCATTACTAGGACCTCAGTCAGAACACTCACTACTTCCGTGGCCGTTTCAGCAGCAGGGGACATTCTTTGGTCCATCCCAGAGGATACCAAGCAGATTCTGTTCAATTTACCCCAGGAAGCACAGCTTTCTGCTTCCAACAAGCCGGAGAGTTGATCATAAAAGATCCTGTAAATCCCATTAGGCGCAGGTGACCGTGGCATAAACCCAGAACAGCAAGTCTAAGGTAAAAAAGATGCGTCGGCATTCCCATCGGAGCACATGACGCCAATAGCCACCGCAGACATAGACATATCGCGGTCTTTGTCACCGACTCATCCGCCAGGAAAACGTCAGCTTTCTGCCTCCTCATCTATTACGTCCGCTAGAATAAATAGGAAAATCGGCTTCATCAAAACTGCCACCCCACATTTTCAGAGCTATCCATAAATTTAGGCAACAGTGTTCTCTCCCCGTTTAGTCACAAGGCGAGCAATCTACCAGTAAAACCATTCCTACAGTCTAGTATGTCTATCTAGAGGCCTCATAATATTACTGCGACAATAGGACGGCTGAGTGTAATTGGAAATATGGTGGCCAAGCCCGGTCAGCACAGTTCAACAAGCATGCAACCACCTAACCCCCTCAGCCACTACCAACAACTACCGCCCCTCCCCTCAAGCCAGCTACCAAGCCATCGCACCAATTCATAAACCCCCCTACTTGAATGCCGGTCATGGATTTCAGGCGGGCATCGGGCCAAACAGCTACGATACAGGCTCCTTGCCTGAGCCCCACCTAACTAACGAGCCCGTGACCCGTATGAGCCTACAGACCCCTTTCACACTAGAGCAGCTATCGAATCCACCAAAGCCAAATCAACCCTAAACTAGGTATGGTAAGCCCCAACCATTCCTTGGACCCCCTCGCCCATGAACAAATCCTCTAAATCCCCAGGATAATAGCGAGCCGAATAATGGCCACTGTTTCATTAGGCACATTTTATCGCCTTTTGCAACCCACCTTTGACAAATCCGCAACTCCCAATTGCCCGTTGCCCAATAATTACCCCCACTTTCGTGTGGAGGTCGGTATCACAAACCCGGGCTGTTATTGGACCACACTGCTATGGAGCCTCGCATCTTTAGCCCCCTTGGACAGTTGGAAATGTAAGTAACCCAGTTATTCCAGCTGGGCTCATCCCTGGGGGTTCATCTACAGTGCGCCCTATAGCCGCCTGACACCATAGCGTCACCAGCCCTTCCGCTTTCCGTAGCGCACCATACCACCAAACAGCTCACAGATGAAACCCTCCAATTCTTGGTGCTGATTTGCCACCTGCATATGGACCTTCCAGTTAGGCCACGAATCTAGACTATTCCGCAACAAGCAACCTACTTGACCAACCGAATTCCTCAAAACCAGATAACGGTAACAGTATCTTGCTGGTTCTTTTTAGTGGCCGACCCATCATAAACAAAATCCAGCACTTACGATATCTGGCTACTGGTTCTAATTATGATATAATCTTGATTACTGAAACTTGGTTATCCAAATACACTCCGAGGGACCAGATTTCTCCTGTAGGCTGTAACATCTTCCGAGTGAATAGGGAAACCCGGCGCGGTGGAGGTTGTTCGGCATTAGTCACGCAGACCTTTATCACAACAACCCTTCGTCACTCTCTACTAGACTCCATTCCTCACTCACTTTGACTTACTGTTCACATCCCTGGCTCCCAGCTTCGTGTTGGATGTTTACCATCGACGGAGCGGAAATTTTTCTGGACTTCTCTACATAACGGCGGCTTTTGAATACCTATCTTTAAAACCCCCAGGTGTGAACATTATTGCTAGTGACTTCAGCCCACCTAAGAAAGCTTGACCATTTTTACCTGCCCCTGCTAACTTCTTACCAGCTGTACCAAGCATTACCGAAGGAGGTTCGGTTCAGTAAATCCGCTCTCCTACGGGAAAGACAGAGTTTTGGGTTTCGTTTTCACCCATGGCGTCCCTCACAGTTGTTTTACCGAAAGTTTGAGCAATGCGTAGCCAAATTCGCAACGGATCCCGAAATCAAAAGACGATTATCCACGATATTCTACGATACCAGATTATTACATGAACAGTGACATCAAAAATATACAAACCTCAATAATACTATCAGAGGGACTCAACAACGGGAAACCGAATAGCAGCGTGTGAGAAAACAGCACGTGCGTCACGCAGGCCCTGAACAAGTATGTGCCAAAGTAACGCTCTGGGCGCGAACAAACAACAATTGGTCCACAGAAACAACCAGTTCGTCAAGACAAGTCAATAATGTAGGCAAGTGAGTGATGTTGGGAAAAACACTGAATCGCGAGGGTTAAATGGGGATTTTCCACGACCGGCTGTTACACCGCCCACCAAAATCCTCCTGGATCCTTAGCAGAGTCAAAGGTTCGGTATAAAGGTACTGACTCTTTCTACCTGCCTAGGCCTTGCTGTCAGTGCGCGCGCCTAATGCTCGTCGTCAACTTTCTACTACTGGTCGCACCTAACCCATTGGCTACATAGACGTGAGGCTAGTCTACATCTTCCACAAGACCAGACGATTGATGGCGGGCGTGAAGGGGCCACATAGATGCTGTCCTTGTAAAGGGCCGTCCTGTCCTGGATGTTTGTGGTTGGGTGAGTGTGTGTGAGTGTGTGTGCGTGCCGGGTTGTACAATGGAATCACAGGTATGACTACACATCAAAGGAGGACTTTCTGCAATGTCAACAAAGGACTGTGTTGCAAGAAAAAACGAGTAAAATGTAGCATGTGTATGTAACCTAAGCTCCGCTACTTCTACATATGCAAGGGGCATTCGGTAACGTCAACAAAAAGCAAACATTGAACATTGTCAGATGTTTGATGGGGTTACGGGATGTAGAGTGCGTTGGGCATGTGTTTATGTGTCGGGATGTACAATGGAATCGCATCATATATCGGAAAGAACCTTCTGTAATGTCAACGAAAGACCGCGAGCACTGTAACGTGTTTGACGGAGACCGTTTAGTAGATATGATGTCGTTTTATCCACCTCGATGACACGTGTGAAAATGTCTACTGGGCCTCGGGGTTATCAGCTCCTCCGCCTTCGCTCTCAAGTAGGTTAATACTGCGTATGTCACGAATGAGCACTCCGTTAGCTGTCTTCACCTTCACCGTTCTTATCATTTCGTCAGTGCTTTTGATGGTTTCCGTAACTACTCCCAAAGACCAAGCGCTGAAATGTGCGCGTTCGTCGGCGATCATCACCACATCTCCAACCTTGAATGGTCTTGTTTTGGCCAGCCACTTCCATCGAGTCTGCAGAGCCGGTAGGTACTCCCGCAGCTAGCGCCTCCAGAAGACCTTGGCCATATAGTTCGCCTGCTCCCATCCGTGGAGGTAGCACCCACGAAGGTTTACCGGCCCTTGGTAACCCTCGTTCGACCTTAACGTCAATAAGTCGTTCGGGGTGATGGCCAGGTGGGTGGGGTCGCCGTTCATTACTGAAGCCAGGGGACGGTTGTTCAGGATTCTCTCCACCTCAGTAATGACGGTGTTCAGCGTCTCGTCGTCCGGCGGCTGTTGCTCCATGATCAACAGCAATATCCGTCTGGCGGACCCAACCATGCTTTCCCATACGCCGCCTTGGTGACTGGCCTCCGAAGGATTAAAATGCTATCGTATGCCGAGGCCAGGGTTCGATCCTGCAGTTCGTTCCTGTTTATGTTTTTGTGCCAACTCTGCAATTCCCGGTGAGCGCCCACAAAGTTCGACCCATTATCTGAGTATATATCGGCCGGTACGCCTCTTCGGTTGATGAATCTTTGCAAGGCCCGTAGAAACGAATCGGTCGTCATCGAATGTGCGACTTCTAGGTGTACCGCACGTGACTTCATGCACCTCCTGATACATCCGTATCGCTTTTCTAATCCTTTCCCACACTTGATCCACAAGGGCCCGAAATAGTCCAACCCAGTGTCACTGAACGGCCACCAGCCCGTAGTCACCCTGCATTCTAGTAGTGGGGCCATGAGTTGTTTGCCCGCCGTGGCATTGCGTCTCCTGCATTGCACACACCGTCGGATTACGCGTTTTACAGTCTCTCGTCCTCTCAACAATCAAAGGCGCTTTCGGATGACGCTCGTCACGTGACTTTCCTCGGCATGTCCCTCCACGGCGTGGACGTGTTGAATCATTAGCTCTACTACAGGTTATCTCGCAGGCAGCAGTATTCGATTATTTGCGTCGAAGCTCAGGTGGGCATTGGTCAGCCTACCATCCATCCTCAGCAGTCCGTCGATGAGTTTGGGGTTTATAAGCTTCAGTTTGCCCCTTGGAGATGGTATGTCTTTATTGTTCGGTCCCATTTCTTCCGCCCTCTCGAGTTCCCAGGAGAAAGCCTCGAGTTGTATCATTCGGAAAATATCGTATTCTGCAGCTTGTAGCTCATCGGGACTTATCGGGCCGACCCATATCCGGCCTGAAGGGCGTAGCCTTTTCATGACTAGCAAGTTCCTCTTGAACCTGGTGAACCAACCTAGCAAACGAAGCGTCTTCATCCAGGGATAAAACCTGACCAGTCTCAATGAAAAGGATGTCGCTCCGACAACGTTGGCCGCTATCACTACGCCTTTGATTTCCAGGCCTACTTCCGTAGAGGGTTTTAATTCGAACACGAGCCAGCCCTGTTTGGGCAAGTGCAGGAAGTTTGGCCCTCTCGTCCACGTGTCTAGTTGCCTGAAGTTGGTCGCACCTTGGGAGCACAGGTCGGCTAGATTATCGCCAGACCTGACATGCTTCCACTGGTTCATGGGTGATTCATCGTGGATAATTGTGAGTCGGTTAGCAACGAAGGTACTGAACCGACTTCGGACGCTGTTGATATATTAGGGTACTATCGCTGGGTCCGTCCAAAGGCTAGCCGACCAAATGTAGAAGTCGAAACGTCTCTTCACCGCTTGTACCGCCGTGACTGCTAACATGGCTGCGCTGAGATCAAGGCGTAGGATCGAGACCGACTTCTGTGGAGCGATGCAGGCTTTGGCGAACAGGATCCTCGTAGTATTTTGTCCACCTCCTGTGCCCCACCGTCCGTAAACCAAAGCCCCATAACCAACTTTGGATGCATCGGAAAAAGCATGTAGTTCTCCAGTCCGCGTCGTATGGCCAGGAGTCAAACAGCGTAGGATCCTTATGTCCCCTAATTTCTCAAAGTGTTCAAAAATTCTTCTCAGTACAGCCGGTTCTCTTGGTCCAGAGACTAGTCCCAATCAACTGTCTTACGGCACAGCCGCTGCAGCAAGATCTTTCCGGGTAGCAGCCAGGGAGGGACGAAACCGAGCGGGTCGAACAAACTTGAGGCAGCAGATAGTATGCCACGACGGGTTATTGGCAGCTCGGAAAAGTTTAGCTCGAAAGCAAAGTTGTCCGTTTCGGCGTCCCATTTTATTCCTAAATTGCGCTCGATAAGAGGTGGATAGCAGTCCAAATCTCTTACCCTTTCGGCCTTTTCGTGATACGGGATGAGCTTCAGCACTTCTGAAGCGTTCGACATCCATTTAGTTAGATGGAAGCTGCCCTCTTCCAGAAATCTTGTCAGACCCCTGAACTGCTCTAGAGCTGATTCCACATCATCGAATGACCTAAGGTAGCCGTCGACGAAGAGGCTCCTGTCGACGCTATCTGCCACCGTCCGATGGACTAGATCGCCATGTTTGTTCGCTGATTCTCGGAGGGCGTAGTTCGCACAAAATGGTGACGATATGGCTCCGAATGGGTGAACGGTCATCCTATAATTCACCACTGCGTTATCCCGGTCGTTCTTTTCCCACCACAGGAAACGCAACGTATGTCGTCCTCCTACCGCTATTTTCACCTGATGAAACGTTTCCCTAATGTCGGCAGACAAAGCCACTTTACCCACTCTGAAACGGCACAAAACGTCAATTAGTGGCGTGGTCCTTTCAGGCCCCTGTAGTGGGCGATCGTTTAACGACTTGCCCTGGAACTTGGCCGCACAGTCGAAAACCACTAGCAGTATTTTGGGTTTCTTGGGGTTGATAACCCTGTGGTGAGGCAGGTACCAGATACCCTTCCGGCCGTCGGTGTTGGCAGGCACCTTTTCAACGTAACCGAGGTCTTCGTTTCGCTTCACCAAATCCGCGTATCGTTCCCACAGATTCTGGTCTCGAATGAAGCGTTCTTTTAGTCGTAGTAATCGTTGGAGAACATAATTTCTGTTGTCACTCCACGGGTCAGCAGATGTGCGCCATGGGAGGGTAACCTCGAACTGTTTTTTGAGGCCTCTAGTGCCTTGCCGCACCGTTTGTAGAGCGAAGTGATCCTCTTGAGACAACGTTGGTCTTTCTTCTCCAATGTCATGAAACTCCTTTTCATACAGCCGCTGCAGATGGTACTCTATATGGTCCGTTTCGGCGGATAAGTAATTCACGGAACCACGTAACACTATTGGACCGTATAACATCCATCCCAGAGCCGTGCGTACGGCATAAGGTGCCTGGCGGTCGCCCACTCCCTGGTCAAGCACCCAATGCGCCTCTGGCACATCGCATCCGACGAGGAGATCCACCTCATCATCTTCCCAGTCTACAACCGTTATATCCTGCAGGTGGGGCCACTTGGTCAAGATTGCGTTGACCGACCTTGGTGCTCGCATGGGGAGATCCGCTAACATGAATGTCTCCGTCGGTTCAATTTCCTCGTTAATGTCTAGAGAGATGAGTTGCAGCCTCAACATACCGGCAGTCATTACCTGTGTTCCGCCCACCGTGCTCACTGCCAACGACGTCGCACCTTTACCGAGTTGGTGTTTGTCGGCAAACTGCTCTTTCGCTAGAGTAGTGTCGGATCCACCATCGACGAAAGCCAACGCTTTGACCACCCTAGTTTGGGTCACTATTCCCACGGTCACTACGCCTAAACGTACCAGTGACGTTGAACAAATAACGCTGGGTTTGGTACTCGTCTCGGGTAAGGTTACTCTCGCCTGATGCAGCAGCCGATGGTGTCTTCCCGTGCAGCCCTCGTAACCACATCGGTTCCTTGTCCTACAGGCTGCCGCCCGGTGTGTGGTGTTGAGACAAATAAAACACGCTCCTGCAATCCTTGCTATTCCCCACTTTTTGTCTATTGTGTTGTTAGCGAACTAGGCCAGGGCTAGTACCACAGGATCTGAAATTGGGTTGCGCAGTAGCATCGCGTGAAATGGCATGTGTATTGGTCCAAGGCTGGTATTTTGGATGTTCCCGTGCGGGGGTTTGGGCTTGGCTAGTACTGGGCTTGTTTGCCTGGTTGCTGTCCCGGATGAGTCGGCCGAACCTGCTGTCAGCTATCTTCGTTCGCCTGCCTGGGTATTCGGTCAGGTCTTCGAAGTTAGCTTCCCTGTCGCTTCGGCTTATCCGTTCTGCTTCTTCCGCCCATCGACCCTGTAGTTCGGGGGAAAGGTGACGGACTATGTTTTCCAAATTTTGTATGGCATTTAGGTCAGCCCTGTCACCTAAACGGTCGAGGGCTATTGAGCAGTTTTGCATCTTAATCACCAGGTCGGCCATTGTGTAGACGCCGCCCTCGGTTCTCTTTGCCTCTAGCATTGCGCCCTCTATTAGGTTACGGACTACTTTGAACGGCTGGCCACACAAGTCCCTTAAAACCTTCATTGCCCTTGTGTAGCCTTGTTCCGGGTCGAGCATAGTACACCCGTCGATAGCTTCTCATGCTCGGCCTCGGCAGTAGTGAGTAAGGTAGATAAGCCTTAGCCTAGGGTCGGTTACCTTATGTTCAGTGAACGTCTCGAACTGCTTGACAAACTTGCAGTATTGCTCAGCTCACTCGTCGGAAACCGTTAGTCTCACTCTAGGCAAATCGATCGATCGTGGTTTGTAGTCGGCGACCCGCGTGGGGTTCCCCATCTTGTTTCATCCTGATCTATCGGAAGTGTCTGAGTCGTTGGTCTCTGGCTCACGCTCTTTCTGTGTTCACTTCTTTTCTGCTTCCTGTGCATGTAGTTTAGCCGATAGTAACTGTTGTTCTAGGTCCAGTATTCTCAGCGTATATAAATCAACATCCTTACGTTCCATATTGCTTTCATTAACACATGAACTAGCACTGACAAGACTAGGCGATCTAACATTAACTAAAGAATCAAATGTACCCGAAACCTCCCCAGAGACTTTCAGTTTTACTCCCTGTCCGGATTCCAATGTTTTCGATCCTTTTCTTGACATTTTGCATGTTTTTCTTTGTTCCAAATCGATCTATTGATTATTGTAACGAACGTTTGAGCAGTGCGTAGCCAAATTCTCAACGGATCCCGAAATCAAAAGACGATTATCCGCGTTATTCTACGATACCAGATTATTACATGAACAGTGACATCAAAAATATACAAACCTCAAAATTACGATCAGAGGGACTCAACAACGAGAAACCGAATAGCAGCGTGTGAGTGAACAGCACGTGCGTCACGCAGGTCCTGAACAAGTATGTGCCAAAGTAACGCTCTGGGCGCGAACAAACAACAATTAATAATAATAATAATGGTTTATTTCGGGGATACCCGAAGCATGCTTGATTGCATGATCTGGTGGTCCACAACACTTTACCTATGTTTTCTATGTACAATTCTCCGGATGTTTTGAGAAGATTACCTACCTCCACCAGCGAATAAATAACGAGAAATCCTATATCGCTTCTCTTCAAGCAAAGTATGACAGAGTTCAAAAATCTTTTGAACTGTGCACGACTTCCCAATTCTCATTTGACTTTCCGCCTCAGTTCTACTATCCAAAGGCTTGGAGAAGGTACATTGAGTAACCAGGAACTGAAGGCTCCGCAACACACAGAAAGATCCCGTCGACTTTCATAACTGCACAAGACCAGAACCTCTGATGGCCATAAAGATAACACGCACTTGGTTTCAACGGGCAATGTTTCCGTCTCTTTGCCTCAACTTTGGCCCCTATTACCAATATTGACCCTCCTCGTCTTACATCAGTCATCGCTTCAACTCTGCTCACAGTGGAATTCGAAGCTTCAGTTATCCCCCAATTACTGACCACTTTCAAGCCATCATCTAACCCAGGACCTGACAGTTTGCCACCAGCTGCAGTAGGTAAATGCGGACCTGACTTACCTTACTTACTACTCAATCTATTTTCCCCATCAATGAACTCCAATCTGGTGCCGGCAAACTGGAAATGTTCCCATGAATCGGATAAAGGAGACCCAATATTTCAAGCTGGAAATGCTCATTCCTAATCCCGCTTCACAAGAAAGGCCCATTGAATGTGGCAACAAACTACCGTCCAATTAACCAAATACCTTTCTCTCCTGGCTAACAACAAAAATCGCAAAAGAACATCGTAAAGTACCTCTTAAACTTGGACAATAATAATCTTCGACAACATGGCTCCTTTCGCTTAAGACCTTGCGCATCCTGCCAACTTGATTTTTTGAGTTCCACTGCTAAGACGGTAGGCAAAGGAAAGTCTCTTTTATTGCTTTACTTGGATATGCAGAAGGCATTTGGCCGCGTGAAGCTCACTCATAGTCTGGAAAAAATCCGATCCTTTGGAAATACAAACCCCTTACTATCTTGGATCAATTCTTACCGTTTTAATCATCGCCAGGTTGTCTAAAAAAATTGATATGGTTGCAGGCCCAAACCGGTTGCAATTGGCGTAATGCAGGGTAGAGTTCTTGGCCCTCTACAGTAACCCATGTATATAAACGGCATGTTCCTTTCAGTGAGTCGTGGCCTCCATTTCTTTTGCTTAGGACATTAAGATTGTCTAATCATCGAAGCCTGTTTGTCTGGCCTCGGTTGTCTTAAACACCTCCGAATGCATATCTGCACTCGATGGATTTTGCCCAACCTTGCGGATGAAATTTTCTCCTGACGAATGTGAGAAACTCACATATAAATTCGACCTATCTCCGGGGTCTCTAGCCGTTTGTAATTCAGCCACTGCTAGCAAACAAGTTGATCGGGACCTTGACTTAAGCTATTCTTGCACATTTGATTTCTCGGAATATTAGGCCCTCCAAGTCGCCAAGGCCAGAAAGTGCCTAGGACTGATACTTAGCTCCTTTCGACTTTGAGACTGTGTTCCTTTCCCCTATAAATACCATGCCGGGACTTCATTAGAATACTGCCCGCTGAAATTTTCTAGTGTGCGCAAATCAGACAGAATTGGTATCGAATCAGTTCAGCGTAGTTTTATTGAGCGACATATTGGATGAAGCCCAACCCTGATTTATGAAGAAAGCCGCTCATTTTTTAAACTAAACCTTCTATGGCTTCGCCGTATGAAACCGAACCCTACCTTTTTGTGTAACATCCTTCACAGCCGGACATATACTTCTGATCCATTGCATTTCGCGCCTGTTTCTATCTACTCACTACGTTCCAGAATTCTTACCCTTTCAAACCCCACTACCAATACCAGCTTACGTTTACGCTTCTTCACCACAATGTACTCTAACTTATGGAATAAGCCCGTCAGATGTACGCAGTTCTACATCAAACCGTTGATTTAGAGGTGCATTGGATAAATTCCTCAAGGTTGTCCAAACCTTTCAGCCCCTCAATGTAGATATACTCGATGACCAAGCCCATGAGAAGGGTCTAGGCTTTTGAATTGTGCAAACACCGACAATCCATGGCAGACGAAGTTGAGGAAAAGCTCCCGTTTTTATGCCCTCGGCAATCAAAGGGCCAGTTACAGAGAGTCAGTGTCTATTATTGTTGTCTCTTTGTATCGTCTCCAATTTATTCTCAGCTGGGTGCATCCAAGGCCGCGCTCCCACACTTTTGCTCTATTTCCAGACCTTCATTGTTGCACACCTTTCGCTCGATGACTTTTATTACTCTGGAGACTACACCGGTCACTAACCTGGCCCGTATACCTACCTGACGGTCCGTTATTCGTACGCTACCCGACCGATGCTCCCTTGGTTACATTTCGGTATCCCTTGGTGCCTGGTCGCGGACTACTTGATACCTACAGCCTTTTGGACCCACCAAGAAAACTCATGTCAGTCCCAACGTCGCGGGTCGCCGTCAGATCCACCGCTTTGGCCGGCGCATATCGGGCGTGAAGGCCGTCTGCAACAATGTTCGGGCGCAACTAGGCTAGCGGATTGCACCTCCGGCCAACAGAAGTGGTTTTCAGGTTGGGTGTCCAGCACACGGCCAGCCTCACCCACTAGCACCAGTTGCGGACGGAGAAGTAACCCCCTGCATGGTATTGCTGCCACCCGTTGCCTCCTCAAAAGTTCACGAATAAAATGCCTCGTACATCTGATGAAGCCCCAGATCGATGTGCGCACACGCATTTGCTCGGCTCATAGATGTGCCCTAGTGTTTGATACTACTGACATTTAGCTCCATCGACTTGCTCTCTACCTATCTGAATTGACTATAGGTTTACCCCCATTCTACCTCGTCCAGTCACCGGACTTTGTTCCCCGAAACGTGGAGCGGTTTCATTGTTCCGATATTTTTCTTGTGAACGCCACAATTCCCGATAACTCTTGGAAGCACCATTCATCCACAGGGCAGTTGGTCTGTTACCACTCCATTTGCCTAAACAAAACCATCATTTAGTTATCGCCCCTCATCTGCCAGCAATAATGCAAGGCATGAATTGCTCATTCTTCCAGAGCTTCATCTGCCCAACATCAGCTCTCTGTTCCATGTATCCTTCCCCTGCATCTCCTGTCTTTCGGTCATTTGCATTTCCTGGCAGTCTCATTGGTAACGAAGTATCCACCACCCAGGATATCAATCGTTCCGTTTCTTTCTCAGCTTCCCATATCATACTTTCTTCGGCATATCCAGATACGCAATCATCTGCGCTTTCCGATAGCTTTTCATATGAACTTCTATACTATTCTGTCAGTCCACTATATGTCCACCTACCGCATCAGCTTTGTTACCAACTGTATATGCTGCCATCCCATTCACAAATAAACCCAAACAAGTTCAAGATTGCATCAAATTCCACTCACCTATGGACCTCTGTCGCCACTCTATCAAATTGCCATGATCAACCACCTGCGCCGCAATCCACTGAGAGCTTTTTCTGTATCTTCCGCTGGAAATCAACTACCCATTGTTCGTGCTGCCGTTATTCTGTTTGTCCCCCCAGAGTCTCAGGTTGGACTTTACTCAGCATACCCTGCCACACAATTATCTGCCCTTTTTGACGGTTTAAGTGATGTATTTCTGTTGGCCCTTCCACGTACCAGTGTTTCCAATTGCCCTTTCATAAAAATTATCCCATGTCCCGCTGTTCCAAAATACATCCCGTTTATTAAACACCGATAAATCCGTCATTCAAGGTTCCCACCATTCTCGTGGATTGCTATTCTAATTGCATGCTTCGACCTTCCAGACTTTACCTCCGTACAACGTTTTTTCTTTTTCTTCTTGTTTACAACTCACCCTGTTCGCAGAACCCCAGTAAGTCTCCGTTTTCCTTGGCTTGCATCACTTCCGTTTAACATGCATCTTTAGCACAATCTATTACCGATCTTCTTGGTATCCCTATGGTGCACCACTGCCTAGCTCGAACTCGAGGTAGGTTCGAAATTGCCGCGCAAACCATTGCTAGTGTGATCCAATAAAACTATTGCTGGCTAAGTTTTTCTATCGCTGACGCTTCTGACTTTTAGTCTAGACATTTATGAATATTTCATAATACTGAGTAATGCGTTACGTCATGATCATGATCTTGCGCGTGCATCTCGGCCATCGCCGAGAAATATGCCGGTAATACTATTACACGTTTATCCCGTCAGATATCAAACACATACACCACCATTATGCTCGTTTTATTGTATATCTGTATTTCTTACCTGTCAGTCTCAGAGTAACCTCTGACAAACCAATGGATGAATGGCATGTCACTCACGTTTTAACTGCTGCCACTTTTTTCATCAATCTTCCAACATTGGGCTCATGCCCCGAATAACATTCTGAGGGCAACTTCTCCAGTACTTTGCTGGAAATGAACTATGCTTATACCAGGTTACTGACCATTCGAGTGTTTTCCAAATGTTCCATGTCAGACTCCCACCAGCATATCCCTCTGGGCGATCGTCTGCATGTTACGATAGTATCACTTGCGCGCCACCCACATATGACCCCATATGTTCATCGTATATCGACTTCTCCGTCCACCCTTTTGTCAGATTGTGTTCACTGATTAAACTTAACAGACCCGTCATTCACATCGTATTTTACCCACCCTTCAACTTTTGTCACTCTGTTTCACCAAATTACCAGGCTCGAGCATCCACGTATACCCATTCATGAGTGCATCTTCCAAAACCTCTCGAAGGATAGTGAGCGCTAATTCCGTGGTAAATCGAAATCTCATTAACGTACACAATTTCGCTTTTTAGAACAAATTCTGCCACTCCTCCGGTATTAAATTTCTGCTATTTTCTGGGGAATTCGAGCTATTGGTTCAAGTGCATGTCCTTCATCACCAAAAACTTTTCAGTTTTTCATCAGTGCTTTTTCAAAGGTTTTCTATCAGTTTATTCTCTTCCGCGATTTAACATCAATGCTATCCGTATAACAGCGTTGTTTTGCACCGTCCCCGCTTTGCTTGACTACAAGTCTCAACGGAAGACCTTATTTCACTCACCACTGGGTGATGTGTCCATCTGACCTTCAAGTTCAAATTTTCCGGGAGTTCATCCATACGACTACCCAAAACCTCTACACTCTTTTGTGTTGCATATACTCGGTTAAATATCACAAAATCCCTTTTGTTGCTTCACTTGTACCGTATGATTATGCAATCAAGCGTGCTTCGGGTGTTCCCGAAATAAACCATCATTATTATCTACGGACTCACCGGCTTATTGCTAATCAGCAACACGGGTTTGTTGGAGGAAGATCTCGCTCCACTAACCTGCCATCAATTTGAGTTAGAATAACTCGCAGATTAGATCAAGAGGAAAGAATGCAGGTATATTACCTGGACCTGCTAGAGGCCTTTGATTTGGTCCACCACCGTTTCTTGTCGAACGAATCGGAGGCACTTGGAGTGGCCACACAGACCGTAAGGTGGATCAATGCTTACCTAAGCAACAGAGCCTTCTTTGTACAGGTCGAGGACACCAGGTCCGCACTAGCACTTGCATACAGAGGTGTATCGAAAAGTTTCCTGCTGCCACCACCGTTGTTTTTACTATTCGTGAGCAATCTGCTAACCACACCTAAATGCTCAGGGTTTCCGTTAGCAGACGGTATCAAAATAGTAGGTGAGCTGGCCTCAATGCACTTGCAAACGGACTTGAACAGAACTAGATCATGGGCTGGAAAGTGGGAGTCGCCACTGAATGCGGCCAAATACATATACCTGCTGACAGGCAGGAAAAGCAACAATAACAGGCGCGTAGGGCTGTCTCTCTCAGTCGAGATTGTGTCCGCTGCTTTGGCAAGATACCTGGGTGTGCTTGTGCACGAGAGCTTCAAACCCACTGAAAAATGCACGTCGACAGCGGTTGGGTCAAACAGGGTGCTCTTTAACTTAGGAGGAACGTTGGCGTTTAGAGAGGCCGGAGTGATTCCTCCTATATACAAGGTGGCCGTGGGGCATCACTCGGAGACTTTTGTTCAGGCGTAGGTATCGAGCCGATTTGGGGGCAAAAAGGTGTTGGAGAACGTTCACAGGAGGTTTACTCGGATGATAAAATGGGTGGTAGAGAAGAAATTTATTGGACTTGGCCGGTGTTTACTGTCGAATGATGGCTCTAGGCTCCACACTAACCTCGAACGAAGAGTTCATGAGTGATACATTTCTTCTTAGTATATGGGGTGCAAATGAAGAGAAAGCGTGCTAAGGTCAGTAGTCTAGTCCGACTTTCGCCGAGGGTGCCAACTGATTTTGCTCTCATCTCATGCTCCGCGCTGTCGTGTTTATACAGTCAACTTTCGTTCCCTGAAGATACTCTGGATGGTGCTAGAGTGGCGCTTTAATGCCAATGCGTCCTCAGTACGTCGGGCTGGAAGGGTGTTCGGAGTGCTTTTTCACTACCTGGAATACATATCGTGTAATCCACTGATCCGCTGCCAGTGAGAACGAGAAAGCGATCGAGAGAGATGCTGGTTAGCGTGCCTTTGAGAGCGTACACAAAAGCAACGGATGAATGGCCACTGCTTTTGGCGGCCAACTTTCAGTTAAACAATAGACGAGTGAGAAGCAAGAACGAAGATGGCTGTTGCCACAGCATGGTGGTGATCACAAAGTCTCAGCCACTTTTACAGAAAGTTCTCTGGGGTATGGTTCCGTCGCTTAGCTTTTATTCCTCATAAAGTTTCCTTTTTGAAGTCCAATTTAGAGATCAGTGGGCAGTTTATGGACTGATCTTTTCTCTTTCATCATTTAGTCGCTATCCGCCTTACAAAAGGTACATGTTCGTATCACTCGCGCATTGTGTTAGCTCAGCTCGAGTTTCGCCGCAAGGCTTTTCTGATCATACCTAAAAGGATCACGAGGAAGTAAGCGTGATCCCTAAAGTCCAACAAATATGGTCAGTAGGGTACACCACGATTCTCAATGAGTGGTTAGGGCACTATTTCACCCTAAGTGCAGGCTTTTGGTGATGTGAGTCCAACTGGCTATTGGACACAACAATATTGTCCACAGTGCAACAATGATAAAGCTTTACGGTCGGGGTAGGGTCTAGGAGACTAACACAGCCACGAAACGAATAATCGCTGAAGGAGGACCGTGAAACAAATGTTGTGAGAGATCTATGTAGGGGGACGCATTATTGGCTGCGAAGGTATTGTTTTGGTATTACGCATGTTTCATAGGTAGGTGATGAATACATCCTCAACCTCGCTAGTGGCGGCTAATGATGCAGATCTGCATCGTGCTCTCTGGTTCAGTAGGTGGCCACCGTTGAACCCTCACTGAGCACCATGCTCACAAGTGCATCTGTTGAGTCTCTTTAGTGACTCGTCGGCCCTATATTCCAAACGACATGGTGATAATGTCATCTTACCACGTGATGACGTGAATGACCATGGATCAAGAATATCACCACCCTATCCTCCTAATTCCCGAGAGACCTGTCCATGGGGCGTCAAGTGACAAAGTTATTACTGCCTGGCCCCGATAAAAGCTTTAGCCATAACCTCCAGCTAGAATTTCCTGCAGACTGCTGCATTCCTGATCCTTTCCAGATTATTAGGGTTACATAATTTGTAATCAGCCAACTGGACGCTGCCCCCGAATATTGTACTGCTTTACCGATTGCATCGATCGGATTGGGCTACACTCAACCTGGGATATCCATGGCCCAAACCTTTACTCAAGCCAACCAACGCATTACGGACTACCTCGAATCGCTCGCTACTGTGACCAAAATCATTTACCTGGGTTACAACTCATTGGGATAGTCTCACCGGACTACGTGGCAGATTCCTGACGCCAATCGACACCATGGGTCGTCACGACATTTATTACCTGTATTGTTTCCAACTGGTTCGGTTCGTTTTGCGTTGCTGTAACAGAAACAGTGACCGGACTCCAGCCCACACAGCTGGGTCCTCAACCTCCACTCCTCATTTCGTCAACCAACTCAAACCTGGCCATTTTTGCCCGCTAGCCCAATAATTCTCCACCTGATATCAGCGGCCACCAAGATCATTATGATATAAAATACCAGCCATCTGCATTTGGCCTAAATTCAACAGCTTGTTCTTCTGTCACGTACATGGAAAAGCCTATTCCCAACCTCATTTTACTTTTGTTGTCTGTTAGGGCCTGCCTTCTCCAAATCACTGCTACTTTTTCCTCTGCTCATCATCTCTGCTTGTTTGCTTGGTCGCATCTGCAGCACTTCCTGTCTCCAATAGACTGTTTCTTTAACCCCTTCTCTTTGCTTCCCTCTGCTCGGCGTCCATTTACCTTTCACGCTCTTCAAAGGCATTCTGCACCTCTGGTGAAATTAATTTCCCTTCAGGTCGACTTTTATATGAAGCCCCATATAACACTGGTAACAGCCTGTATTAAAAAAGGGAAGGCATATTTTGATATCCGACACACTTTCTTTCATATCACAAGATTCCTCCACTATCAGTTATTCAGAGTGGGATCAATCTTTAGTAAAAGACGCTGGCATCTCCAATAACCTCAAGTGGGATTCATTTTTAGCCGTGCCATGTGGTAGCACTCCCCCCAAGTCTCTCACGGGTGATCCCTCACATATCCAGTTGGCGAACCCTGGAGTCGTTTTCTACGCCTCCTGATTCCATTTTTGGATTTCTGTTTCACTCACTGACTCTCTCACTGCTTTCTTACTAATCCACTGCGCACCAAATCGAAAGATTGGCTTGATCCATCCTCGACTGCCGGATCCGCCGCAGGTATTTTTCGATACCCTATGGGGCACGTTGTGGGTTATTCTCGCCTTGACTCCCAGTCCATACTGCAATGCTCACCACCAGTCACTGCACTGGTTTCTTGTAAAAACGGCGCCTTTAGCTTTCTTAAGTGTCGCTTTCATCTGTGTTATCACGCTTGGCTACCTGTCCCTAAAAGTCCTCTTCCTGAATTGTGGACTGATTCATGATTTCCTTTTGACCATCTCTACTTTGGTTCACTCAAACACTGCCCAGCTTCATTGTGCTGTCACTGCAGTTGTGCAAACCTTACATTTCAAATTTGTTAACATCTCAAATTTATGTGTATTACTGTACTCGAGGGTCATACCTTGTACATGTGTCTTGACCATGGTCCAGGAATATACCACCACCAATAATAATAATAATAATGATAATAATAATAATAATAATAATAATATATCATCAAGCAGTCGTGGCTTTATTTTGTGACAGACATAGACAAGGCTGGATGGACGAACCCCGTTGTATGCCACAGCAGCCTCTTTTTCACGTGAACAAAGTAGTCTCCGGTCTTCAGGCCACCGCACACACTCACCCCGAAGCGCAGTTGTTTTCCTGGCCAAACGTACCCACGCCTTCCTGTGCTCCAGACTCTTCCATGGATCGGGTTCAGCTGGTTATCCTCAGGAGTATTTCCCAGCCTTCTATGTGTCATAGCTAGCTCCAACATGTGCAAGCACATTGATGCGCCCACTTATCCACACAACAAAAATACGCTTGTGGTCTGTGCTTTTAATGTCTTAAACGCGGCTAACCATTGGGGGATACCAGGGCACTAGCAGTCCCTGGAAGAATTTTGCGCACAGGAGAGCTTCGGTGTGTACAGCCAAAAAACTAACCGTGCCTGGACACTATGAGTATTACCACACCGATGGACTCAGTTATGCGAAGGTCAAATAAATTGATCTCTTCCACCTGAATTCAATTTTTCCTACAAAGTGCCTCACTTTCAAAGGCGCTCACTTGGCACTGATGGCGATTCTGTTTGTTGACATTCATGGCATCTGTTGACACCGCACGTGTATTGTGTGCGTCTTTCACATGGTTTGGTCTGTCAGCAAAATGGTCGAGGGGAAAATGACGACCCAGAACTACATTGCTCTGGGTCGCACACGACTCGTCTGGACCTGTATCATGTTTGAGGTGAGTAAGGCTGCACTGACGGATAAAATGAGTGGTTGTTTTTCAGCTTCCCCAAGGCCCACCATGTGCTAAGTTGACTGCATAGCTGAGGAAAGAAAACTACAAGCCGGATCTGAAAGTCAGTAAAAGGAAAAGGTGACCCGAAAGCACAATGAAATCCAAATTTCTTTGAGACTACCACCAAACAAATTCCTCGACTGAAAGTTGAGAAAATTAAAAGTGGTGTATCTGTGGGAGAGCTATATACTGGAACTGCTGGAGAGAGGGAATGAACTCTAGGTATCGCACCAAAGTAAAGTGAAGGTTAAGTGGTGCAAAAGTAATGGTAGTCAAGCTGAGCACGACGTTTTACCTAGTGGATCTTTATTTAATATGTGCTTTTGCGATTACAGGACAATGAACGAGTGAATGTTACGAGGACTCAAATTTCCCTCACTTACTTTTTTTGCAAGTAGGCACTGAGGAACTAGCTTGCTTATTTCAGCTAGGATTGCAATACCGTGGATAATCAAAACTGACAACAGACTGTGGACCTGTTATCTCGCATGATCTGCGGCGGAGCTTTGCCTCTAACTGGTTAAGTGCTGTACAGGCAGGGATACTTATCTTTACCACGTATATTATCAGAAGAATGGGTATGGATGATAGCTTATTCGACAAAGTTAGTTAACCTTCTATCAGTGTCTTTTTATCAAACGTATTTTATGTTTTTATGTGTGCCGTGCTATTACTGATATGATCAAACCACAGGGCGAGATGAAGTTCTCTTTCAGGAGCCCAGGCAACTATGCGGTTCAGCAGAACAGCTTGCTCTCATCACTAGATTACCAATTTCTAATTCCCTCAAGGTAATTAAATTTGTGACAATCCTGCAGTGGGTCACATGGAGCAAAATCTTCCCTGTTGGAAAACTGATTGGTTTAGGGCGAGAGATCCATTGGAATATGGTGTGACTTCGACTGACCTTCACAAAAAGGCGTCTTCCACTAGAAGACCACCAACAGTGATGGGGAAGAGTAGAGCCAGATTGAATTCGCCAAACTGTCCAAGATTCTCCAAGGCCCCCGATGTACTTTGCCATAGAAATCGGAGAACTACGGGATTATAGGGTTACACGGACTACGACCAAAATACTCCACACGCGTGAGTGATCACATACATATCATTCGTGGTTATAATGCATTCCGCCAGAACAAACTACGTTCATTCCTACTTGACAGCTTAAATCAAACTATTGCAATCAATAAACCAAACGCCACAGGAGCTAACCCGCATTGGGGTTGTCGGCTTTTTGATTGATTAGTTGTATGCCACCTACCAGATGCAATATTAAACTTGACAGTCCGTAGAGTGGAAGGAAGGTATTAGCCTTAAAAACTAACTTTATCAAGCATGGTCACTGGTTGCCCAACTGTTGGTGGTGATGGCCAATCATCGTTGCCGGACCAATGTACATAGCCATTCAGTGTTGCGCTTCCACAATAGGTTACATAACGATGAGATCCATCCAGTCTGTGATCATATGCAGGAAGATATGACTTAGTGGCATGAAAAGTGACACTTGTAATTGCCCGACTTACCAGTCGAAATGGTAATGTTATTTGTAGTTTTTTCCTAATTTCCAATCCCCGTGGTTATTTTGATATTCCAATGGGGCTGCTGCTGGAACGTAGGAGTCAGTGAACCCCAGCAACAAAGGATCCGGTAGACGCTATCATAATGAAATGGGATTCATTGAATCGTCTCGAATCCAGGAGACATAAACTTACACGAACAAACCGCGAACAGGTTAAATATAAATAAAGTGCAGGTGTTTGAAGTACGGCAGAGCAAAAACTACTCAAATTGTGATTTCTCACGAATTTTTCATACAGAGCACTTCAAGATTGACCTAAGTGGTGGGAGCATTTACAGTGGGCGTGAGCATACCGGCTGATACAAATGACAGTGTCAGACGACTGCGTCGTCGTTTGATGCGATCACTCCACGATAACACGAACCACTCTTGTACATTCCTTGTCATATCTCGTGATCGACTGAAGCGGACCATCAGAAGTTTTGCCCTAGCTGGACGATGAAATAGGAATGCCGTAGTTTTCGGAAGCACGCACAAACATGCCGTTAACCCGTGCCGGTTCCCTTTCCAAAGAACGCGCGGCAGAAGCATGGAAACGCTGCGAATAAAATGGGAGCAAAATCAGTTGGCACCCTCGGCGAAAGTCGGACTAGACTACTGACCTTAGCACGCTTTCTCTTCATTTGCACCCCATATACTAAGAAGAAATGTATCACTCATGAACTCTTCGTTCGAGGTTAGTGTGGAGCCTAGAGCCATCATTCGACAGTAAACACCGGCCAAGTCCAATAAATTTCTTCTCTACCACCCATTTTATCATCCGAGTAAACCTCCTGTGAACGTTCTCCAACACCTTTTTGCCTCCAAATCGGCTCGATACCTACGCCTGAACAAAAGTCTCCGAGTGATGCCCCACGGCCACCTTGTATATAGGAGGAATCACTCCGGCCTCTCTAAACGCCAACGTTCCTCCTAAGTTAAAGAGCACCCTGTTTGACCCAACCGCTGTCGACGTGCATTTTTCAGTGGGTTTGAAGCTCTCGTGCACAAGCACACCCAGGTATCTTGCCAAAGCAGCGGACACAATCTCGACTGAGAGAGACAGCCCTACGCGCCTGTTATCGTTGCTTTTCCTGCCTGTCAGCAGGTATATGTATTTGGCCGCATTCAGTGGCGACTCCCACTTTCCAGCCCATGATCTAGTTCTGTTCAAGTCCGTTTGCAAGTGCATTGAGGCCAGCTCACCTACTATTTTGATACCGTCTGCTAACGGAAACCCTGAGCATTTAGGTGTGGTTAGCAGATTGCTCACGAATAGCAAAAACAACGGTGGTGGCAGCAGGAAACTTTTCGATACACCTCTGTATGCAAGTGCTAGTGCGGACCTGGTGTCCTCGACCTGTACAAAGAAGGCTCTGTTGCTTAGGTAAGCATTGATCCACCTTACGGTCTGTGTGGCCACTCCAAGTGCCTCCGATTCGTTCGACAAGAAACGGTGGTGGACCAAATCAAAGGCCTCTAGCAGGTCCAGGTAATATACCTGCATTCTTTCCTCTTGATCTAATCTGCGAGTTATTCTAACTCAAATTGATGGCAGGTTAGTGGAGCGAGATCTTCCTCCAACAAACCCGTGTTGCTGATTAGCAATAAGCCGGTGAGTCCGTAGATAATAATGATGGTTTATTTCGGGAACACCCGAAGCACGCTTGATTGCATAATCATACGGTACAAGTGAAGCAACAAAAGGGATTTTGTGATATTTAACCGAGTATATGCAACACAAAAGAGTGTAGAGGTTTTGGGTAGTCGTATGGATGAACTCCCGGAAAATTTGAACTTGAAGGTCAGATGGACACATCACCCAGTGGTGAGTGAAATAAGGTCTTCCGTTGAGACTTGTAGTCAAGCAAAGCGGGGACGGTGCAAAACAACGCTGTTATACGGATAGCATTGATGTTAAATCGCGGAAGAGAATAAACTGATAGAAAACCTTTGAAAAAGCACTGATGAAAAACTGAAAAGTTTTTGGTGATGAAGGACATGCACTTGAACCAATAGCTCGAATTCCCCAGAAAATAGCAGAAATTTAATACCGGAGGAGTGGCAGAATTTGTTCTAAAAAGCGAAATTGTGTACGTTAATGAGATTTCGATTTACCACGGAATTAGCGCTCACTATCCTTCGAGAGGTTTTGGAAGATGCACTCATGAATGGGTATACGTGGATGCTCGAGCCTGGTAATTTGGTGAAACAGAGTGACAAAAGTTGAAGGGTGGGTAAAATACGATGTGAATGACGGGTCTGTTAAGTTTAATCAGTGAACACAATCTGACAAAAGGGTGGACGGAGAAGTCGATATACGATGAACATATGGGGTCATATGTGGGTGGCGCGCAAGTGATACTATCGTAACATGCAGACGATCGCCCAGAGGGATATGCTGGTGGGAGTCTGACATGGAACATTTGGAAAACACTCGAATGGTCAGTAACCTGGTATAAGCATAGTTCATTTCCAGCAAAGTACTGGAGAAGTTGCCCTCAGAATGTTATTCGGGGCATGAGCCCAATGTTGGAAGATTGATGAAAAAAGTGGCAGCAGTTAAAACGTGAGTGACATGCCATTCATCCATTGGTTTGTCAGAGGTTACTCTGAGACTGACAGGTAAGAAATACAGATATACAATAAAACGAGCATAATGGTGGTGTATGTGTTTGATATCTGACGGGATAAACGTGTAATAGTATTACCGGCATATTTCTCGGCGATGGCCGAGATGCACGCGCAAGATCATGATCATGACGTAACGCATTACTCAGTATTATGAAATATTCATAAATGTCTAGACTAAAAGTCAGAAGCGTCAGCGATAGAAAAACTTAGCCAGCAATAGTTTTATTGGATCACACTAGCAATGGTTTGCGCGGCAATTTCGAACCTACCTCGAGTTCGAGCTAGGCAGTGGTGCACCATAGGGATACCAAGAAGATCGGTAATAGATTGTGCTAAAGATGCATGTTAAACGGAAGTGATGCAAGCCAAGGAAAACGGAGACTTACTGGGGTTCTGCGAACAGGGTGAGTTGTAAACAAGAAGAAAAAGAAAAAACGTTGTACGGAGGTAAAGTCTGGAAGGTCGAAGCATGCAATTAGAATAGCAATCCACGAGAATGGTGGGAACCTTGAATGACGGATTTATCGGTGTTTAATAAACGGGATGTATTTTGGAACAGCGGGACATGGGATAATTTTTATGAAAGGGCAATTGGAAACACTGGTACGTGGAAGGGCCAACAGAAATACATCACTTAAACCGTCAAAAAGGGCAGATAATTGTGTGGCAGGGTATGCTGAGTAAAGTCCAACCTGAGACTCTGGGGGGACAAACAGAATAACGGCAGCACGAACAATGGGTAGTTGATTTCCAGCGGAAGATACAGAAAAAGCTCTCAGTGGATTGCGGCGCAGGTGGTTGATCATGGCAATTTGATAGAGTGGCGACAGAGGTCCATAGGTGAGTGGAATTTGATGCAATCTTGAACTTGTTTGGGTTTATTTGTGAATGGGATGGCAGCATATACAGTTGGTAACAAAGCTGATGCGGTAGGTGGACATATAGTGGACTGACAGAATAGTATAGAAGTTCATATGAAAAGCTATCGGAAAGCGCAGATGATTGCGTATCTGGATATGCCGAAGAAAGTATGATATGGGAAGCTGAGAAAGAAACGGAACGATTGATATCCTGGGTGGTGGATACTTCGTTACCAATGAGACTGACAGGAAATGCAAATGACCGAAAGACAGGAGATGCAGGGGAAGGATACATGGAACAGAGAGCTGATGTTGGGCAGATGAAGCTCTGGAAGAATGAGCAATTCATGCCTTGCATTATTGCTGGCAGATGAGGGGCGATAACTAAATGATGGTTTTGTTTAGGCAAATGGAGTGGTAACAGACCAACTGCCCTGTGGATGAATGGTGCTTCCAAGAGTTATCGGGAATTGTGGCGTTCACAAGAAAAATATCGGAACAATGAAACCGCTCCACGTTTCGGGGAACAAAGTCCGGTGACTGGACGAGGTAGAATGGGGGTAAACCTATAGTCAATTCAGATAGGTAGAGAGCAAGTCGATGGAGCTAAATGTCAGTAGTATCAAACACTAGGGCACATCTATGAGCCGAGCAAATGCGTGTGCGCACATCGATCTGGGGCTTCATCAGATGTACGAGGCATTTTATTCGTGAACTTTTGAGGAGGCAACGGGTGGCAGCAATACCATGCAGGGGGTTACTTCTCCGTCCGCAACTGGTGCTAGTGGGTGAGGCTGGCCGTGTGCTGGACACCCAACCTGAAAACCACTTCTGTTGGCCGGAGGTGCAATCCGCTAGCCTAGTTGCGCCCGAACATTGTTGCAGACGGCCTTCACGCCCGATATGCGCCGGCCAAAGCGGTGGATCTGACGGCGACCCGCGACGTTGGGACTGACATGAGTTTTCTTGGTGGGGCCAAAAGGCTGTAGGTATCAAGTAGTCCGCGACCAGGCACCAAGGGATACCGAAATGTAACCAAGGGAGCATCGGTCGGGTAGCGTACGAATAACGGACCGTCAGGTAGGTATACGGGCCAGGTTAGTGACCGGTGTAGTCTCCAGAGTAATAAAAGTCATCGAGCGAAAGGTGTGCAACAATGAAGGTCTGGAAATAGAGCAAAAGTGTGGGAGCGCGGCCTTGGATGCACCCAGCTGAGAATAAATTGGAGACGATACAAAGAGACAACAATAATAGACACTGACTCTCTGTAACTGGCCCTTTGATTGCCGAGGGCATAAAAACGGGAGCTTTTCCTCAACTTCGTCTGCCATGGATTGTCGGTGTTTGCACAATTCAAAAGCCTAGACCCTTCTCATGGGCTTGGTCATCGAGTATATCTACATTGAGGGGCTGAAAGGTTTGGACAACCTTGAGGAATTTATCCAATGCACCTCTAAATCAACGGTTTGATGTAGAACTGCGTACATCTGACGGGCTTATTCCATAAGTTAGAGTACATTGTGGTGAAGAAGCGTAAACGTAAGCTGGTATTGGTAGTGGGGTTTGAAAGGGTAAGAATTCTGGAACGTAGTGAGTAGATAGAAACAGGCGCGAAATGCAATGGATCAGAAGTATATGTCCGGCTGTGAAGGATGTTACACAAAAAGGTAGGGTTCGGTTTCATACGGCGAAGCCATAGAAGGTTTAGTTTAAAAAATGAGCGGCTTTCTTCATAAATCAGGGTTGGGCTTCATCCAATATGTCGCTCAATAAAACTACGCTGAACTGATTCGATACCAATTCTGTCTGATTTGCGCACACTAGAAAATTTCAGCGGGCAGTATTCTAATGAAGTCCCGGCATGGTATTTATAGGGGAAAGGAACACAGTCTCAAAGTCGAAAGGAGCTAAGTATCAGTCCTAGGCACTTTCTGGCCTTGGCGACTTGGAGGGCCTAATATTCCGAGAAATTAAATGTGCAAGAATAGCTTAAGTCAAGGTCCCGATCAACTTGTTTGCTAGCAGTGGCTGAATTACAAACGGCTAGAGACCCCGGAGATAGGTCGAATTTATATGTGAGTTCCTCACATTCGTCAGGAGAAAATTTCATCCGCAAGGTTGGGCAAAATCCATCGAGTGCAGATGTGCATTCGGAGGTGTTTAAGACAACCGAGGCCAGACAAACAGGCTTCGATGATTAGACAATCTTAATGTCCTAAGCAAAAGAAATGGAGGCCACGACTCACTGAAAGGAACATGCCCCCATTTACAACCGACCAAGTGTGCAGTTCCCTTTGCGTACAGCTCCATCAGTGCAGTGTTTTCAACTTTCCATTCACTGTGTACGGGTATAGCATATTCAGATACCCAGTGACGTTCTTGGAGCATCCTTCACTGCCTACTTTCCAGAGGACTCCTCCGAAATTCTCACCAGTCCTCTTCATAAACATATCCCTTCTCCTTCACATAGTACCTTCCACTTTCATCGGTCCTAAGTGTAAATTTTCCCTTTAGCACATTTACTGTGGCTGGCCACTTTCGTACCATAATCTACAGACGAAGTCCTCCTGTGAAATACTTTTGTCCGCAATGCTCTAGCGGTAAATAGTTTGGTGGTTTTTTCTCCATCTATCAGTTTCACTTATCGTCGTGTGACGTTCTCGCCCTGCGAAGTCCTCATCTTGCAAAGCATCATGCTTTCACCCTATTTGCACATCTAATGGCGCTTGTCACGAAGCATCCAGCTTCGTCCTCATTGCGTAATCCATCCTTGGAAAGGAACCACGACAAATAGTCATTTGCTTTTCATTTACTTCATCATCTCTTTCGCGGGGTACTTGCCTCTGCTATCACCACGAATGGATCTATCACCAAGTCTCAGTTTTGATATTGATACATCAAGACCAACCCATAGTAAAAAAACGATTTTCTCAAATTTTGCGTATTTCTCTACAGTCACTTTTTTCATCATCACCCTGGCAATCTCTCTTCAGATGCGTTGTTCCCTCGGCATATAACTGACACCGCCACGTATAGAACTACCGGAATTTGAAGCTGTACTTAAGAACTGATATACTTTTTTCATATTTGATAATAATTTCCCGTTTATCGTCGGATTTTCAATCTTGGTCACTCTCATATATTCCAACTAGTCGTTGCTTATTTATGAGACACAAGGAAAATTCCATTTCTTCGACAGATGGACAAACTTGCCGTCAGTCCTTAACTATCCAGTCTATACAGGCTGTCTTTCGCAAAATTATTGTGTGTTCCTACAGTTTAGCTAGACTTACCTGATACTGTTCGGCTGGACCACCTAGTCTTGAGTTTGGGTTCACCGCGCCACAGTGTTGCTCCAAGTTAAAACCATCACCAGCCATATGTCGCGTGTCAGCATTTGTCTTATGATCCTAACATTCGGATTATGCCTTGAGGTGCAACATTTGTTCTTGAACTGCGGCATTCCTGGTGACTATCTGACATAAACCAGTATTATTGATAATCTTATACAGCCCCTGAAATATTCACAGTCCACTGCTGTATTGGCTATCTCCGTGTTTGACACTGATCGGTGTTCATCCCTATATTCCACGACTTATCTACGCAAGGAGGCTATTATTTGCCCCCAGCTGCGAAGCAGTGTTCTACGTTCACAGTAGTCTCTAACACACGATAACGAATTGTTCGTGTAGGACATCATGACTTACAGTCCCAATCTGCCTATCATGTGAAAATTGTACGCGATTTTCAAACTGCGCGTGTTACAGCTCCCACTGAACTCGGTGGTTAAACAATTTGAATGCCTCGAGGTCCACGTGACTTCTACGTATGAGTGACTCAGGTTTTTCCCATCCCATGTTATAGACGTAGAAATGTGTTCATTCTAATTTATATCACCTCATGGCCTGAAGACCTGACCTAATAGCAAAACCGACTGAGACACACGGTGATGGGGTGGTCAGATATTTCCGCGAAATACGTATACGTAACGCGTAACATACTCAGCTTCAAATAGACATATGAACATTCTACACGAAGTTACATAGCATATCGGACCTGGTTCTAGCCCAATGAACGTACCACGACCATACGCAATTCACGGAGAGCTGCGAGCTTCTCTCCAAAACCACACATCAAGATGGACAAGCGCACCAGGGGTTCTAAAATTCCGTTCAGTAGAAAAATCTATCGTGACTACCTGGAGATAAAGACTCCAGACGCGTTGTTACTTACTATCACCATCTGTCATGTCCGATTATGCTACAGACGTCCTGCATCAGGTTCCATGAGACATAATATGATCGCTGGTTTAACAGAACTGTCGGGCTCAAGCCACGACAAAATATTTAGCGCTCCGCTTCACCTTGACACTGTATTACACTTGATCAATAATGCTTTGTATTCTGTGACCCCACCATTCTTTGACCGGCTGCGACTTGTCATCCGTAGATAACTATTGATTTTCATTCTGACAATTGTCTCACCTTTACAGGGACACTGTATATTAACGCGTTCATAACATTTTTCGGTTTTATACGATCTACGCCGGTTTGCGTGCCGCGTAAAACTTGCCACTTTCGGTGGTCGCGGGTAAACACCCGCCGATGATTTTCCGCACCGCCCTCGAGCATAGTGTACTTTCCATACTCCATCAGAACGTTCCTTCCAGCAATTTCATATCTGACACGTCCGTCGTGCCGCCATCAATCGATTCAAAACTGATTTGTGTCTGCCGCACAAATTGCTTTTTGCTTCGCTCCATCGAAATCCCATGCAGCTTTGTTTTACTGTCGCCGAAATGTGAGACCCGACATTCAATATTTGTGAGTATTCTATCGCAACAAGTACTACTGTTCACTCTGGTCATGCTTTTAGGCGTGTACCTCACTCACGGCCGAGAGATATATCATTATCTTTGTTACCATTATTCTCATATAATAATAACCATAATAATGGTTTATTTCGGAAGCGCCCGAAGCATGCCATGTGCATGATCATGTAGATACAGGTGATGGAATGGACAGATATAATTCATGGAAATATGGATATTCTCATGGAAATATTGGGTAAAAGGCTCAGAAGGGGGAATAAGGTAGGATGAAAATAGTATAAACGTATGCACACCATAGAGATTGTGTGGAGTTTAAATGAGCTCAAGAGCGGATTTGAATGGACGCCCGGTGAGTTTGAAATTCAAGGTCAGGTGGACTGAATGGCTGGTCCCGGGCAATTACATATGGAGGCAGACTGGTAAACATGAGAAAGGCTGGAAATCGGTATAAAGAACTGCAGTAGCGAGGAACGATGGAGAAAAAGGTGAGGTGCGCTGCAGTGGATTAGATGACAATGAAGCATTGGTACTTTGCAGTGAATTGTCGGCGGACAGGACACAAAACTCACCGTAAAATAGGCAGCGAGCAATGCAAGACGTAGAGGGATGATCAGATGACAAAAACGATTTAGAAGGATTGGATACGGTGGATGTGAGGCACAGATGTAGAGTTGATGGATGCCTATGATGACGGTCGTTGGGATGATAGCAAGAGAAATGGCAGGTGAGGAACTGCAAGATGCAGAGAGCGTGCACATAGATATATATGCGTAAGTTTATATATATATATATAGATTTATTACATATATATATGTATAGGTTTAAGAGAAGCAGGAGCAATAACAATGGGGTCCTAGAAAGAAATTATCAGTCAATAAGAGGAGTAGGTAATGTTAGATCAATTGGTTGTAGGATTAACTTTGGAATTTCGTGGTGGATTCATTTCATGACAAGTGCACGTGGCAGCCCAACGGAGAGAAAAATAGAATGTGGAAGCACAGAAGTGATGAAGACTGTTAGGAGCAGTTCATGGAAGAGTGAAGATGAAAGACAGGATCAAGGAAAACAGGTAAGAATGGGTCTAATTATTTGATCAGTGCAGGTGCGAGATGTAGTGACGGACCAGAGGAATCGGGTAGTGACAGGTCAAACAATTTGGAACTGTAAAAGAACGTCACGACGTAACGTTGTCATTACAATGGTGGAACATGGAAAAGCGGACCACACTGGAAGGTACAGAAAAATGCCTGTAGCGAGCAATAAACGGATCAAGGGATGAAAGCAATGACCGAGGAGACACAGGTAAGAAATCACCAATCAGATCATTTTACTGCAGATGAAACACGAAGGAGGCGGACAAGGAAGCGGGAAGCCCCGAGATAAGTGGACCAGTAATAGAGCAAAAAGGCCACAAAAAATGAATGCGCAAAGGAGTTGGGGCAATGGAGCTGGAGAGCTGTGTGCCGGCAGACAATTGAACAGGTGGATACTAATCAGGACACTGGAAAGAACCGCAGAGGAATCGCGGGGCCAAGTGAGGAAGATATGGTGGTGGTGATTAGATAATAAATACGACTGTAAAAGATGCGAAGTTTGGAGCGGCAATTTCTAATATGCGGATTGGGCATGGGTGCGGGTGCGGTTGGTGCATCATGTCATGGGGCACGAGGAGGGATTAACAGGGCGACAGGTTTAAGGAAGCTATCAATGGGCGTTCTGAGCAGAGGGTAACACCAAACGCATAGATGATAGAAGCCGGCAATGACGGCAGGTGGGAAAAGAGTTATTGGCGAGCGTCGACAGAGAAGAGTGGTTAGGACGATAGTGACTCAAAGCAGTGAAAGTTGATGTAGAGAGAGGCAATAGGAGGGAGGACAAAACGGGAAGATGTGCATACCGTGGTAGGGCGACAAAAACGGGAAGTGGAAACAGATGATAAGAGCTATAGGTGAACAAGCTGTGGCGGAAAAACGATGAGGAGCATGCAATTTTCAACCGACAGCATTGGATTCGGTAGTTCAAGAAAAGTTAGGGCATACCATCCGCAACCGGTGCTAGTGGGTGGGACTGGCCGTGCGCTGGGCACCCAACCTGAAAAACACTTCGTGAAGTGAACGCAGGAGGTGTGATCCACCAGTCCAGTTGCGCTCGCACATCGTTGCAGACGGCCTGCACGCCCGATGTGCGCCGGCCATAGCGGTGGATCTGACCGCGCCCCGCACTGTTGGGAGTGGCACGAGTGATCATGGATAATTGTACAGGGGACAAAACGACCGCGATGGGGGTGCGTGAACCAGGAACAATTGACCAAGCCGTGAGACCATGGACAGGAGAGCCAACGGAAACAGCAAGTGGTAGACGACCGTGTGGCAATATTATCCAGGTGCACCTGCCAGGGAGATGGTAAGTACAGTGCCCGAAAGTGGTTGGCCGTCAGCGGGGATCACTGGAGAGGGAAAAGGGATAGAGAAGCGCAGTCTGGGTGTGCCCCAGCTGAGAATCAACGGATACTGAGGAGAAAAAAAGTGAATATGATGGATAAGAGATGAACGTAGGTGAGCAATTGGGTTACCTTATGATGACAGGCGGTAGGTTCGCTGTGGATTAGTGAAGGCAATGGCCTTAGTTCGCGGGGTGTACCTAGTGGCTTGTGACGCAGAGGTAGTAGAGTTACAGTGTGAGACCTCTTTCAAAGGCCAGGTCGGCGGAGACGAGCTCATTGGTGAGAAATATAGCATTGCGGACTGTTAAGTATGACAAAAGTGCGCGCCTAAAAGCGAACATTGAGGAGGCACTGCGTAAGCTAAGGGGCAGCTTATTCCAGATTTTGGAATAGGCTGACAGAAAGAATCGGGACTTCAGACAGAGATTAGAATGAGGGACAGTGAGAGAGAAGGCACGGTGCCGGATGGGGTAGGAGCAGGGCGCAGCGAATGAGATGGGATAAGAGGTGTAGGCCAGGTTATGGATTAGCTTAAAGAGAAAAATCAGGTTGAGCCTCATGCGACGAATCCAAAGATATATCATTATCTTTGTTACCATTATTCTCATATCTATCGTACATTAAAGAAGCAACCATTTCACGCCTACCGAGCGCCCCACTTGAATCCGTCAATGTGTCCGGTTAAACCCTCTCCCCTACTCTAGTATGTTTACATTTTCAACGCACTGATGATACATTCACCAAACATCTGCCTTACGTCTGTAGTACGTCTGCCAACGTTGCGACTGAATACCTGATTATATTGTCACTTGTAATTTGATCGTGTCTACTGAACCTAACGCGCCCCGCAAAAATATACCGATAACATTATCAGTATTCTTACTACGTTTACTCACGTAGCCGTATCCCCCAAAGCTTTTGTCCTACTTCGTGTGATACCCTATCTAAATAGCCTCATTCTATTCACCCTATCCTACGCCCATCTAACCATTCCCCCCCCCCCTTTGTCTGTTGCCTCGATTATCCGGGGCGTGGAACTCAGCATCTAAGTTGAATAGTCGTTCAACTTTCCGGTCGCTCTCTCTGTGCCATCACTTCTCAATTTGCTTGTTCATCTCTACATTCTGCCTTATTCCGAATGGTTGACCACTCACTCCTTCAACAACACAACCAAAATTACATCTTCCACCATCCCATCTAAGGCCACTGTCAGCACCCGCGATCGCAAGACCTCATATTTCTATAACGCACAAAATTACTGTTCGGTATTCCTGGTAGATGTACTAATAGGTGCTGACAAAAAAGTGGTAGAAATAAGCAAAACGGTGAGTAGTCTCTCCTTCCGATTTGACGCTACGGAACAACCCATTGGTCAGGTGCATGTCAGGTGTATATTTTGGGGAAGAGTTGTTCATAGTTCACTGTTGTTTCCGCTGTACAGTAACAAATATTTGCTCTAGCACGTCGTAGCACCCCTTTTACAATTGGCATTTGAAATAAAACTTGTATGTTAGTAAAAACCACAAATTACTCAGGTCTCTGCTGGGAACACAACCAATGACCTAGAACGTCTCGGCGGCTGATTTCAAGCCGGAGGGATGGATGCCTCAGAAAATGAAGCTCACACATGCATCTCAAATGCCAGGTACCCCAAGAAATCCTACCAGCCTACAAACTTATAACTTATTGTTTCAGACCCCGGTCTGAATTAATCTAGCGTCTTTGAGTTCTTTTTCAGGTTCCTCTCCAGATGGCTAAGGCAAGAAGTACCATTGGTTTGTTCGCCGGAGGGTTTCGGCTACAAGGCTGAAAAATGACTGCCCACCTGTCTCGCGCTAGGCCTTCCATGAATTATTGTTCCGTTACGCTCACCAATGTGACGAATGTCAACGGCAATTCTCCGGAAAATGTGTCGTACTCCTTCATCAGCCAGTGGGATCCTCCCTCAGTTTTGCTGAAGGCATTGATTTATCCTGCCCAAGCTTGGCTCCTCACGGTTGTGAGGCATAAATCTCAATCTACGCTCTCTGTTTAAGTCATACCACAGCCCGGCCTTCTCAAATTCTGAAACTGAGCCCAATCCCCTCCACGACGTACCCCGTGCCCCTGCTCACTGTATTTTTTATTTTTGGTCGAGATTAGCACTTTCATCTAACCTTTTCTGTTTAGTCAATCTATGTGTTTGGCGAACGAGTTGAATAAACGAAAAATTGCTAAAATAGGGCTGATGTCAAGCAAAAAGCAGTGAGAGGTTTTCAAAGGCTTTAACCAGGATACATATGAGATTTGGCTAGGGGATTTACGGTCGGAACATCTGGGCAACGTAAAATAGATTATGCGGATGGGAATCAACAACTTGCCTTGGTTGCCGAACACTGTTCGGCCACTCTAATTCTGATGGCCTATAAGCTCACAGATGTGATTTAATTGTAACACTGATTCTCACGGTAAAGGTTCCATAAGACAAAACTTTGGGTAAACAAAGAAAGGACGAAAGGTTTATGTCCAAACTACTCGCTTTCCATAATAACGTTCAAAAGTAAAAAGAGGATAAATGGGGCTAACTTGGCAGCTGGTCTTCTCAGGCAACGAAGAATAATTCTTTTAATTTAAAGAGAAATTCCCCTTTCCAAGCGAAAAATATAATAGAGCGACCATGCATGTGTCCCCCGAACCAAATTTGGATCAGAGTTTCCTAGGGGTAGGATCAACTCAACATCAGTAATGGTAGGAAGAAGAGATTGCTAGTGTCACTCACGACGAAAGTCTTCCATGCAACTCAGGATTATTTCCCAAGTACACTCATGAGACACCGGGGTTCACAGGACACGGCAACAGCCATACTTGCTCCTTTCCCTGTGGAGTACACTGGACTACCTGCTGTACTCCTAAGTGCCCCTTGCTTAATACGTGTAGCTTGTCGGTAACCCGCAGAACAACGTCCTCTACAAAACCCCCATTTTATTTAGTCATCTATGAGCACTACGGCCGTTCTTGCGGGTCAAGTGGCATCAAGTTTTCCCTCAAAGCTGCATCCACGGGTCACTTGACTCCAACCAGTTCACCTGCAGAAATCAGCCTTGAGTAGCCCTTCCTAATTTGTTTTTGCTTCGGCGGTCATTTTTGAGCGGTCTGGAAGGATGGGACTTGTCCATTATCCATCGACTCCAGACGTTGCCTAGAATTTGAACTACCCGACTCCAAGGTCCACATTAGATGCCTAATCCTGGCACTTTGCCAATGTATCACGGCTACTCCTCGGCAAAAGCAGACCGCCTGAGGCCAACACTTACCTGCTTCGGTCTCCAGACAACAGAAGAAATAACATCAGAATTTTGTAAATCTCTCATCTGAGAGATAGCAAGTGCACATCCTCTCCTCGTCCGTAGTCAGCTTCCTGGAAAGCGTCAAAAACCACCTGCGCACCGAATACACTGTCCTCCCCCGGCACACCACCCTGGCGGATGAATGCTTGGAGTTAGGATTCTAGGTTTTGCCCCGCCCAGCAAGATGGCTGCTTTAAACGAACTATTCTTCGTTGCCTGAGAAGACCAGCTGCCAAGTTAGCCCCATTTATCCTCTTTTTACTTTTGAACGTTATTATGGAAAGCGAGTAGTTTGGACATAAACCTTTCGTCCTTTCTTTGTTTACCCAAAGTTTTGTCTTATGGAACCTTTACCGTGAGAATCAGTGTTACAATTAAATCACATCTGTGAGCTTATAGGCCATCAGAATTAGAGTGGCCGAACAGTGTTCGGCAACCAAGGCAAGTTGTTGATTCCCATCCGCATAATCTATTTTACGTTGCCCAGATGTTCCGACCGTAAATCCCCTAGCCAAATCTCATATGTATCCTGGTTAAAGCCTTTGAAAACCTCTCACTGCTTTTTGCTTGACATCAGCCCTATTTTAGCAATTTTTCGTTTATTCAACTCGTTCGCCAAACACATAGATTAACTAAACAGAAAAGGTTAGATGAAAGTGCTAATCTCGACCAAAAATAAAAAATACAGTGAGCAGGGGCACGGGGTACGTCGTGGAGGGGATTGGGCTCAGTTTCAGAATTTGAGAAGGCCGGGCTGTGGTATGACTTAAACAGAGAGCGTAGATTGAGATTTATGCCTCACAACCGTGAGGAGCCAAGCTTGGGCAGGATAAATCAATGCCTTCAGCAAAACTGAGGGAGGATCCCACTGGCTGATGAAGGAGTACGACACATTTTCCGGAGAATTGCCGTTGACATTCGTCACATTGGTGAGCGTAACGGAACAATAATTCATGGAAGGCCTAGCGCGAGACAGGTGGGCAGTCATTTTTCAGCCTTGTAGCCGAAACCCTCCGGCGAACAAACCAATGGTACTTCTTGCCTTAGCCATCTGGAGAGGAACCTGAAAAAGAACTCAAAGACGCTAGATTAATTCAGACCGGGGTCTGAAACAATAAGTTATAAGTTTGTAGGCTGGTAGGATTTCTTGGGGTACCTGGCATTTGAGATGCATGTGTGAGCTTCATTTTCTGAGGCATCCATCCCTCCGGCTTGAAATCAGCCGCCGAGACGTTCTAGGTCATTGGTTGTGTTCCCAGCAGAGACCTGAGTAATTTGTGGTTTTTACTAACATACAAGTTTTATTTCAAATGCCAATTGTAAAAGGGGTGCTACGACGTGCTAGAGCAAATATTTGTTACTGTACAGCGGAAACAACAGTGAACTATGAACAACTCTTCCCCAAAATATACACCTGACATGCACCTGACCAATGGGTTGTTCCGTAGCGTCAAATCGGAAGGAGAGACTACTCACCGTTTTGCTTATTTCTACCACTTTTTTGTCAGCACCTATTAGTACATCTACCAGGAATACCGAACAGTAATTTTGTGCGTTATAGAAATATGAGGTCTTGCGATCGCGGGTGCTGACAGTGGCCTTAGATGGGATGGTGGAAGATGTAATTTTGGTTGTGTTGTTGAAGGAGTGAGTGGTCAACCATTCGGAATAAGGCAGAATGTAGAGATGAACAAGCAAATTGAGAAGTGATGGCACAGAGAGAGCGACCGGAAAGTTGAACGACTATTCAACTTAGATGCTGAGTTCCACGCCCCGGATAATCGAGGCAACAGACAAAGGGGGGGGGGAATGGTTAGATGGGCGTAGGATAGGGTGAATAGAATGAGGCTATTTAGATAGGGTATCACACGAAGTAGGACAAAAGCTTTGGGGGATACGGCTACGTGAGTAAACGTAGTAAGAATACTGATAATGTTATCGGTATATTTTTGCGGGGCGCGTTAGGTTCAGTAGACACGATCAAATTACAAGTGACAATATAATCAGGTATTCAGTCGCAACGTTGGCAGACGTACTACAGACGTAAGGCAGATGTTTGGTGAATGTATCATCAGTGCGTTGAAAATGTAAACATACTAGAGTAGGGGAGAGGGTTTAACCGGACACATTGACGGATTCAAGTGGGGCGCTCGGTAGGCGTGAAATGGTTGCTTCTTTAATGTACGATAGATATGAGAATAATGGTAACAAAGATAATGATATATCTTTGGATTCGTCGCATGAGGCTCAACCTGATTTTTCTCTTTAAGCTAATCCATAACCTGGCCTACACCTCTTATCCCATCTCATTCGCTGCGCCCTGCTCCTACCCCATCCGGCACCGTGCCTTCTCTCTCACTGTCCCTCATTCTAATCTCTGTCTGAAGTCCCGATTCTTTCTGTCAGCCTATTCCAAAATCTGGAATAAGCTGCCCCTTAGCTTACGCAGTGCCTCCTCAATGTTCGCTTTTAGGCGCGCACTTTTGTCATACTTAACAGTCCGCAATGCTATATTTCTCACCAATGAGCTCGTCTCCGCCGACCTGGCCTTTGAAAGAGGTCTCACACTGTAACTCTACTACCTCTGCGTCACAAGCCACTAGGTACACCCCGCGAACTAAGGCCATTGCCTTCACTAATCCACAGCGAACCTACCGCCTGTCATCATAAGGTAACCCAATTGCTCACCTACGTTCATCTCTTATCCATCATATTCACTTTTTTTCTCCTCAGTATCCGTTGATTCTCAGCTGGGGCACACCCAGACTGCGCTTCTCTATCCCTTTTCCCTCTCCAGTGATCCCCGCTGACGGCCAACCACTTTCGGGCACTGTACTTACCATCTCCCTGGCAGGTGCACCTGGATAATATTGCCACACGGTCGTCTACCACTTGCTGTTTCCGTTGGCTCTCCTGTCCATGGTCTCACGGCTTGGTCAATTGTTCCTGGTTCACGCACCCCCATCGCGGTCGTTTTGTCCCCTGTACAATTATCCATGATCACTCGTGCCACTCCCAACAGTGCGGGGCGCGGTCAGATCCACCGCTATGGCCGGCGCACATCGGGCGTGCAGGCCGTCTGCAACGATGTGCGAGCGCAACTGGACTGGTGGATCACACCTCCTGCGTTCACTTCACGAAGTGTTTTTCAGGTTGGGTGCCCAGCGCACGGCCAGTCCCACCCACTAGCACCGGTTGCGGATGGTATGCCCTAACTTTTCTTGAACTACCGAATCCAATGCTGTCGGTTGAAAATTGCATGCTCCTCATCGTTTTTCCGCCACAGCTTGTTCACCTATAGCTCTTATCATCTGTTTCCACTTCCCGTTTTTGTCGCCCTACCACGGTATGCACATCTTCCCGTTTTGTCCTCCCTCCTATTGCCTCTCTCTACATCAACTTTCACTGCTTTGAGTCACTATCGTCCTAACCACTCTTCTCTGTCGACGCTCGCCAATAACTCTTTTCCCACCTGCCGTCATTGCCGGCTTCTATCATCTATGCGTTTGGTGTTACCCTCTGCTCAGAACGCCCATTGATAGCTTCCTTAAACCTGTCGCCCTGTTAATCCCTCCTCGTGCCCCATGACATGATGCACCAACCGCACCCGCACCCATGCCCAATCCGCATATTAGAAATTGCCGCTCCAAACTTCGCATCTTTTACAGTCGTATTTATTATCTAATCACCACCACCATATCTTCCTCACTTGGCCCCGCGATTCCTCTGCGGTTCTTTCCAGTGTCCTGATTAGTATCCACCTGTTCAATTGTCTGCCGGCACACAGCTCTCCAGCTCCATTGCCCCAACTCCTTTGCGCATTCATTTTTTGTGGCCTTTTTGCTCTATTACTGGTCCACTTATCTCGGGGCTTCCCGCTTCCTTGTCCGCCTCCTTCGTGTTTCATCTGCAGTAAAATGATCTGATTGGTGATTTCTTACCTGTGTCTCCTCGGTCATTGCTTTCATCCCTTGATCCGTTTATTGCTCGCTACAGGCATTTTTCTGTACCTTCCAGTGTGGTCCGCTTTTCCATGTTCCACCATTGTAATGACAACGTTACGTCGTGACGTTCTTTTACAGTTCCAAATTGTTTGACCTGTCACTACCCGATTCCTCTGGTCCGTCACTACATCTCGCACCTGCACTGATCAAATAATTAGACCCATTCTTACCTGTTTTCCTTGATCCTGTCTTTCATCTTCACTCTTCCATGAACTGCTCCTAACAGTCTTCATCACTTCTGTGCTTCCACATTCTATTTTTCTCTCCGTTGGGCTGCCACGTGCACTTGTCATGAAATGAATCCACCACGAAATTCCAAAGTTAATCCTACAACCAATTGATCTAACATTACCTACTCCTCTTATTGACTGATAATTTCTTTCTAGGACCCCATTGTTATTGCTCCTGCTTCTCTTAAACCTATACATATATATATGTAATAAATCTATATATATATATATAAACTTACGCATATATATCTATGTGCACGCTCTCTGCATCTTGCAGTTCCTCACCTGCCATTTCTTTTGCTATCATCCCAACGACCGTCATCATAGGCATCCATCAACTCTACATCTGTGCCTCACATCCACCGTATCCAATCCTTCTAAATCGTTTTTGTCATCTGATCATCCCTCTACGTCTTGCATTGCTCGCTGCCTATTTTACGGTGAGTTTTGTGTCCTGTCCGCCGACAATTCACTGCAAAGTACCAATGCTTCATTGTCATCTAATCCACTGCAGCGCACCTCACCTTTTTCTCCATCGTTCCTCGCTACTGCAGTTCTTTATACCGATTTCCAGCCTTTCTCATGTTTACCAGTCTGCCTCCATATGTAATTGCCCGGGACCAGCCATTCAGTCCACCTGACCTTGAATTTCAAACTCACCGGGCGTCCATTCAAATCCGCTCTTGAGCTCATTTAAACTCCACACAATCTCTATGGTGTGCATACGTTTATACTATTTTCATCCTACCTTATTCCCCCTTCTGAGCCTTTTACCCAATATTTCCATGAGAATATCCATATTTCCATGAATTATATCTGTCCATTCCATCACCTGTATCTACATGATCATGCACATGGCATGCTTCGGGCGCTTCCGAAATAAACCATTATTATGGTTATTATTATATGAGAATAATGGTAACAAAGATAATGATATATCTCTCGGCCGTGAGTGAGGTACACGCCTAAAAGCATGACCAGAGTGAACAGTAGTACTTGTTGCGATAGAATACTCACAAATATTGAATGTCGGGTCTCACATTTCGGCGACAGTAAAACAAAGCTGCATGGGATTTCGATGGAGCGAAGCAAAAAGCAATTTGTGCGGCAGACACAAATCAGTTTTGAATCGATTGATGGCGGCACGACGGACGTGTCAGATATGAAATTGCTGGAAGGAACGTTCTGATGGAGTATGGAAAGTACACTATGCTCGAGGGCGGTGCGGAAAATCATCGGCGGGTGTTTACCCGCGACCACCGAAAGTGGCAAGTTTTACGCGGCACGCAAACCGGCGTAGATCGTATAAAACCGAAAAATGTTATGAACGCGTTAATATACAGTGTCCCTGTAAAGGTGAGACAATTGTCAGAATGAAAATCAATAGTTATCTACGGATGACAAGTCGCAGCCGGTCAAAGAATGGTGGGGTCACAGAATACAAAGCATTATTGATCAAGTGTAATACAGTGTCAAGGTGAAGCGGAGCGCTAAATATTTTGTCGTGGCTTGAGCCCGACAGTTCTGTTAAACCAGCGATCATATTATGTCTCATGGAACCTGATGCAGGACGTCTGTAGCATAATCGGACATGACAGATGGTGATAGTAAGTAACAACGCGTCTGGAGTCTTTATCTCCAGGTAGTCACGATAGATTTTTCTACTGAACGGAATTTTAGAACCCCTGGTGCGCTTGTCCATCTTGATGTGTGGTTTTGGAGAGAAGCTCGCAGCTCTCCGTGAATTGCGTATGGTCGTGGTACGTTCATTGGGCTAGAACCAGGTCCGATATGCTATGTAACTTCGTGTAGAATGTTCATATGTCTATTTGAAGCTGAGTATGTTACGCGTTACGTATACGTATTTCGCGGAAATATCTGACCACCCCATCACCGTGTGTCTCAGTCGGTTTTGCTATTAGGTCAGGTCTTCAGGCCATGAGGTGATATAAATTAGAATGAACACATTTCTACGTCTATAACATGGGATGGGAAAAACCTGAGTCACTCATACGTAGAAGTCACGTGGACCTCGAGGCATTCAAATTGTTTAACCACCGAGTTCAGTGGGAGCTGTAACACGCGCAGTTTGAAAATCGCGTACAATTTTCACATGATAGGCAGATTGGGACTGTAAGTCATGATGTCCTACACGAACAATTCGTTATCGTGTGTTAGAGACTACTGTGAACGTAGAACACTGCTTCGCAGCTGGGGGCAAATAATAGCCTCCTTGCGTAGATAAGTCGTGGAATATAGGGATGAACACCGATCAGTGTCAAACACGGAGATAGCCAATACAGCAGTGGACTGTGAATATTTCAGGGGCTGTATAAGATTATCAATAATACTGGTTTATGTCAGATAGTCACCAGGAATGCCGCAGTTCAAGAACAAATGTTGCACCTCAAGGCATAATCCGAATGTTAGGATCATAAGACAAATGCTGACACGCGACATATGGCTGGTGATGGTTTTAACTTGGAGCAACACTGTGGCGCGGTGAACCCAAACTCAAGACTAGGTGGTCCAGCCGAACAGTATCAGGTAAGTCTAGCTAAACTGTAGGAACACACAATAATTTTGCGAAAGACAGCCTGTATAGACTGGATAGTTAAGGACTGACGGCAAGTTTGTCCATCTGTCGAAGAAATGGAATTTTCCTTGTGTCTCATAAATAAGCAACGACTAGTTGGAATATATGAGAGTGACCAAGATTGAAAATCCGACGATAAACGGGAAATTATTATCAAATATGAAAAAAGTATATCAGTTCTTAAGTACAGCTTCAAATTCCGGTAGTTCTATACGTGGCGGTGTCAGTTATATGCCGAGGGAACAACGCATCTGAAGAGAGATTGCCAGGGTGATGATGAAAAAAGTGACTGTAGAGAAATACGCAAAATTTGAGAAAATCGTTTTTTTACTATGGGTTGGTCTTGATGTATCAATATCAAAACTGAGACTTGGTGATAGATCCATTCGTGGTGATAGCAGAGGCAAGTACCCCGCGAAAGAGATGATGAAGTAAATGAAAAGCAAATGACTATTTGTCGTGGTTCCTTTCCAAGGATGGATTACGCAATGAGGACGAAGCTGGATGCTTCGTGACAAGCGCCATTAGATGTGCAAATAGGGTGAAAGCATGATGCTTTGCAAGATGAGGACTTCGCAGGGCGAGAACGTCACACGACGATAAGTGAAACTGATAGATGGAGAAAAAACCACCAAACTATTTACCGCTAGAGCATTGCGGACAAAAGTATTTCACAGGAGGACTTCGTCTGTAGATTATGGTACGAAAGTGGCCAGCCACAGTAAATGTGCTAAAGGGAAAATTTACACTTAGGACCGATGAAAGTGGAAGGTACTATGTGAAGGAGAAGGGATATGTTTATGAAGAGGACTGGTGAGAATTTCGGAGGAGTCCTCTGGAAAGTAGGCAGTGAAGGATGCTCCAAGAACGTCACTGGGTATCTGAATATGCTATACCCGTACACAGTGAATGGAAAGTTGAAAACACTGCACTGATGGAGCTGTACGCAAAGGGAACTGCACACTTGGTCGGTTGTAAAAGGGGACAGGTTGTAAAGTCGATAATGAAGGCGAACATAGGGGAATCCATGGTAGCTGACGGAGACAGGGCCAAGTTTATAACAATATGACCGGATGAGGGAGCTTCCGAAAACTCCACGTGACTAAAAACACATCAAGAAGGCGGCATAAACCGAAGTGTGTGAGTGCGGAGCTTACGAGGTCCCCAGACTCCTGTCTTCGTGTAGGGTATCAGAAGCGAGTAGACCGGATCCAGCTGCAGTGAAACCATTGGATGATCTAATGAGGAAGCCTAAATTGCATCTGTTTCGAGCACCGATGGAAGGCGGTGGCTACTGACAGGACCGGCTTACATGCGCTGTCACTCTATTCCAATAAAGGGGCAACAGAGATGCACTTGCGAATTACAGGCCAATAAACCTGAGGTCAACCTTGCTGAGCGTTATTGAACACCTTGTGTAGAACTGCTTCATCAAGCACTTGGGAAGCCAGTGTTTGACGTCAACGCATCAGCCCGGACTCCCTTGAAGTGCTTCCAACTTGATGCTATTTCGACGAGTTAAACAAGAAGAAGCCGGAGGACAGAGTTGAAGTAAGTTTAGTAAATTTCAGGAAGCATTCAAATGCTTTATTCATAGGATTTTGGAGACGAAGTTGTAGATTTTAGGTGGAGCCCACTGGTAAAGAGCCGTACTGTCAGAAGGGCAAATCGAAGGCATTTTCGGCTGCGGATGAAAGAGACGGTTCCAGCATGGGAGGATTGCATAGTGTTGTACGGCGCGGGTTGATACCGGGAAACTTGATGTTACTTCTTATCAATAATGAATAACAAGATAAACTCGATGACAACTTCAGTAGGCTGACGGTGTAAAAGTGCTTCAGACAGTTGCAGGTGCAATAGGATAGATAAGAGCGACTAAGCTGAGTGTACCAGGGCTCTCAGTTCGTGGTTACGCGGTCTAGTCTTTTCAAGTCTCTGAATGGTGGAAGAGATGCAAACGATTTAAATAAGAAATGATGTGTCTCATGAGGCTTGATGAACTTCTGGAGGTGGGCCCATTTCGTCTGCAAAGAGAGAGGATATTAGACCTTCCGTTATTCTGTTGCTTGGGGAGGCATGTAGTCATCCCACAGCACCCAGATGACTGTGGATAGAAAAATAACTGTAGACTGTTGTGGGTCAGCCAGAGAAAATTCCATCCGAACTGGATTGCCGGATTCTTGTGGGGAGAAGCTTCCAGTTGGGAAGCAAAGTGCGGTAGTACAAGGCGAACTCGGACTGGGCTGCAGGTGGGTGGGAATGCGACAGTCAACCACATTGTGGTGGATACCACGAAAGTTCTGACAGATTGAGACAACTACGTGGGGGATGTGGTGGGTGGAAACCAAGCCAAAATAGTACTTCCTGTCGTAGAATAGCGGACACGCTGTACCCACCCTTTCACGTTACTACTTATTGCAAATGGTGAAAGGTTATCGGATACGGACAAAGTGGCCAAGCTTCCTTATGTAAGATAAAGTCACCGGCAATGATCCTCACACTCGACGGCAGTGAGGAGGGATATTTAAACTCATCGATTAGATGAAGGAATCCAGAAAAAGTTCCGCTTCGTGAACGGCAAATGCAACTAATATGAAGTTGAGAGCTGGAAATGTAAGCCAGAATGAGTCGGGGGTGGAGTAAAGCAAAAGGTACAAGAGCGTTGCCGCAGTGGAGGTCCGCCTGACAAATGCCAATCAACGTCCAACACGCCGGGTTTCCCCACCCACTCTGAAGACATTGTATGTTGGGAGGCAAATCCGGTCAGTTGGAGTGTAATCCGTTAGCAACGTTTCCGTAGTTAGAAAAATATCATACTTAGAACTTTTGACCGGATAATGTATTTGAAAAATTTTGTTTGCGACTGATTGGCTAGTATAAAGAATTGACGAGACACTTTTGTTAGTGTTTGATGTTTGGGCTCCTGTTGGTCAAGTAGGCCGTGTCGTGGAGAACATTTTTGCACGTGATCCAACGTAAAGATCCGTACGACAGTGGTCAGTGGATATTGATGATTTGGGATCTTCTCCATAATCTGTATGGCTGTGCGGTGCGCAATGGAAAAAGAAGGGTCGGTAAAGCGGTAGTGCCTGGCTATGCTATGATGCTATGTGGGTGAATTCTTTGGGACCGGAAGGATTGGTTGGTAAGGGTGCTATTGGTTTCAGCTGCGTGTGAAGGGCCACTAGATTGAGTATCCAGCGCCGCCGGCAGTTCGCCGCCTCCGCTGAGTCTTCGCACTAGTGGGTCGTTTGGAGTCAGAGCAATCTCATCTGAGTTATCAGAAGTAGTAAATAACAACGATCCATAGGTTAAAATTCTTTTTACTTCAAAGAGCAATATACCGGTGTTCTTTTCTCCGAAGTCGGTTTTTCTATCACTATTATTAGTTTTTTCTTGGTATTCCTTCCAATCTGAAACCGAAGTTTATTCAGACATCACCACCAACTCCCAAGTTCCTTCTGCACTAGGAAGAAATTTAGTCCGTGTTACGAATGAATGTTGGCTGGCTTACTTCTGCCGACAAGGCACTGCAACGCCACCAAAAACGATTCAGTGTTGTTCGTGTGCACCACCTCCAGATGAACCGCTTTTGTCTGGAAGCAGGTCATTGGGCCACCGTACCCCCTCCCGGTAGTCTAACGGCTTGTTACTTTAAGAACACCAAAGTAGTCAATACCCGCCTTTGAGAAAGGCCACTACGCCCCCGTTACTTCGGCCACGGGTGGCGGCGACATTAGCCGCCTTCCTGCCACCGAACTTTGTAGTTTCATCCAGTACAGCCAGTGATGACCTCCTCTGACGTGTCTTTTTCGGCTGTTATCGAAAACCGCTTGCAAATACTTCGCCACAATTAAGTTTCGCCGTCTTGTCATTCTATAGCGTGGCAGTTCCGGGTTAAGAGGGCAGTTGCATGACGTCTACCGGGCAATAATTTTGGGTGTTTGACGTTGAAACGCAAATGTGCGTCATTCAACTTTTAACCTATTCTCACTAGCCCATCGAACAAAATGATACCGATAACAGTAATAATAGTTTATCTCCTGACAACTCGGGGCACGCCTAGCGCATGGTCGAATGAGACAAATTGCAAAATGGTCTTATGATTAGTGAAAATATGAACAGATCCATGCACACCCGGAGGTGTTGTAAAGAGTTACATTTTGCACAACGATAGATATGAATAGGGCATCCGGCAGTTTTGAACGTCAAGGTCTGATGGTGGAACCTAACTGGACCGACTGCATGTTGCTGAAAACAGGGGGAAATACATGAATAATACTGAAAATGCAATAAAACAACCGAGGGGGCGAAAGAGAATACGGAGTAAACTGTTTACCATAAAAAAGGGAATAGAATAGTGGTGAGGGCTATGTGAGGCCGCAATACACTAGGGGGGAAGATAGGGATTAGAATACGGAGCTCGAGGTGGAACAAGGATAGGGCATGACAGATTGAGGAAGACGGATCAGTTATCAAAATTGCTCGGAAAATTTAGTGTGTGGTAGCTGGGAGATACAGACATTGGAAATGGACGCTTGGCAGGACGCAGGCGGAGGGATTGTGGCAAAGTATATGGCCGGAGAAAGGCTGGGAAACGCAGAGTGAACAACATCTCAGTGTAATCACTGGGACGTGAACCATCAACCAAGGGGTAGTTAGCGAATGAAACAGACTGGGGCGTAGAAATACGGCAGTCGCGTGGCGAGTCATTCGAAGACGACGAATATAAAAGTATCCAAAGAGCGCGGATAAGGGTAGACCTGGTGGGGGTAGAACAAAGTCTGCGATTCATGATGTAACGTCTTCTTCAGCCATTTGAACTTGATGCGTCACCAGGTAAAAAGAAGAGGGGAAAACCACTCTGCAAGGCACAAATATTGACAGCCGTAGTAGGTGGTATATATGGGAGGGAAATTGAAAGAAATGATCGAATAAAACACGAGGGAGTAAATCGAGTGATTCGTTCCAATGCGGGAGCATCATACGATGGTGGTGCCTGAACAGAGGAGCGTCCTGTAGTGAACGTGCATTAAACGAGACTCAGTAGGACAATGGTGGAGGAGGTAGCTGGAAGTAACCAGGGGGCGCAGAAGGATGAGGGTTCTGTGCAAACGATGAAGCGTTAGATGGTGGCCGGGAGATGAAAGTGGAGGGCGAAGCGGAGTTGGGTGCGAATTTGCGGCGACAGCAGTTTTGATTTATATAAAAAAGAGATGTGAACAAGAGTATCATGTTACGGCGGTCGAGTGACAGGAAAGGAACATCAGGAAAAGTGCACCCATGATGAAACAGTGGAAAAGGGAGGTATGCGTGTCAGATTTGGAACGGCGGATCTGGGGAACATTATGCTCACCGGCAATTGGACCGGTGGGGCCAGCCGAAAGACTCCAAACAAGATCCAAGCTGCAGGTAGGCTCCAGAGGGTTTGACAAAGCCGAGCAAAGAGTACTTGGTAGAGATGCGTGTCGGTAAAAATCGTGGTTGTGAGGGGATAAGAAATGCGGAGACGGTTATTTCTTATATGATAAACATGATTACGTATGGGTTGATGGGTGTCCTCGTGAGACATCAGGAGAGAGCACAAGGAGAGACGTGCCAGGGAGTTAGATGGCGGTAATATAAGAACACGATCAATAAGCTGTACGAACAAAGGGTAACAGCTGTGGATTATTGATAGGTAGTGAGAAAGACGGGGATGAAAGCGGAAATCAGTAATTCCAGGCGCGGGAAGAATAAGTGAATGAGGCGTCTGAGACATAAATTGGCCAGAACTATCAGGATGAAAAACAATGGGAATAAGAACAAAAAGGGTAATTGGGCATACGGCGGAAAAGCGAAGACGGTGGGAAGCGATAATAGTAGCGATGAAATGGTACAATAATAATAGTGAACGCGTGCGATCCGCAGCCGGGGCCGGTGAAAGGGACCGACCGCGTGCTGGATACTCAACCTGAAAAACACATCATGATGTGAACACAGGTGTCCCATTGCAGACAACCTGCAGGCTCGATATGTGCTGCAAAAGCGGTGAATATCAATGCGCCCCGCACCGTTGGGAGAAAAACGGATGAATGGTGGCTGGTTTGCATCGGAGGAACGAAGAAAAAGACGAGATCGTGATATTCCAGAACGAGTTGGGAGATAGTGAAGAATCCCAGAGGACAAAGCCAGATAGGCACACGGTGAATTGATGGCCAGATGCGAGAAGCAGGGCGAAGGCGGACGCGGGACCCTGGTAGGCGGAATTAAAGCACGTTTTAAACGCAAAGTCAGCGAACTAGAAAGGGAAAACAGGAAGAGAAAAGCAGTCTGATAGCTTGCCAGCTAGAGAAGAATAGTTAGCGGGAATAGAGGAGCAACGAACCTCCTAAGCAGCGGAGTCATTAAGCTATTTGGGAGGAAGTGAAACAGGCCAGCAGGAGAGAATAAACCATGCAGCAAGTGGAGGTCAGCAAAAGTATGACTGCCAGATATAGCGTTCAAATGGGGGGAGAGCCGCGGAGAAGATAAGACTCGGGGCCATTTTCCGTTTCAATCCGGAGCATAAATGGGCACATGAGTGGGTGAATGTGTGTGACGGTACGAATATAGATGGAGAGGAGAGAACGGAGCCTGATGCCACTCCCAAGTGCTAGGTCGAAGGAGACGACTTCATTGGCCAAAATTATGGCATTAGAGACGGTAAATCCGATCAGAAGTGCGTGCTTGAAGGATTGCCACAAGAACATATTACAAATGGTGAAAAAGGATGCGCATTGTCAGTGGGGCAGGAGTGGAGGGCAGTGAATGGGATAGTTGGAAGTATAGGCTCGAATATAGATCATCTAGGAAAGAAAGACTAGTCTTGGCCTCAAGCGGCAGTTCCGTAAAGACCCAATGCGAGAGAGTTCGCAACGTTAAGCCAATGGTGTGAATGGACCCAGAAGCTACGTGCAGAAAGCGCGATGGACGTTCTCAGGGGCTACAATGAATTTGCATGTCCAATGAGCCAAGATGGGCGAGCAACACTAGCAGTGGTTCTAAACGAGATAGATATTTATGCATAGGTGTCTCTTGTATTAAGGAGGATCGATTTCGACTGATGCCTGTTCAGAGAGGTCAAAAGAGCACAAGTAATTTATCCTGAGGTCTTTGACGATGAGGTTCACGGAGATGAGACTGCCGTGCAAAGTAAATTGACAGGTCCGTTGGGTGCTCTTGAAGGATAGAAGAAAAAAGTTTTCAGTAGAGAATTTCATCACTTTCGAGAAGACCCAACTGCTAAGAGAAGATTGACCGTGAAAAAGTTTTAAAGGGTGGATGATAGGTGGTTATGATGGAACAATTAGGCCACTTAACATCATCCTCCGAGGATGATAAGGTGCATTGGTAGACGGCGGAGAGGTGGTTGACATGCACAAGAAGCAGAAATGAGCCTAGGGCGCTACCTCGGATAACCCCATCAATAATGGGTTTGGCTAAAATCAGGCGGACATTGACCATCCCAAATCGAGACCCGTTGTACAGGTATGATGATATCAATGCCGGAATAGTATCCGTGAGGCCGAAAGATTGAATCTCGTCTATCAGTTTCTCATGGGGAACCCGGTTTAAGGTCTTAGAAAGCTCCGGATGAAGGACAAAAACAGAATTGCCAGCATCGGTGTTGGGCCATAAAATGCTAGGAAGCCCAGCTGGGAAGAGGAGCAAAGCTATGGTTCAGGAAACTATGTTGACCAAGGCTCAGAAGACTGCTGGTCAGGAGACAGGCGACAATGTATTCTGACTATTCTGTACGATTTTGCAGACACTGTGGATGTGGTTGATGAGCGGATAGTTATCACGGTCATATTGCGGGCACTTTTTGCCGCAAGGGATTTTAACGGTTTACATTAGGGGAAGCGGAAACACATTGTATACAGATTTCGGATTGATTGGGCAAAGGTCAGGGCAGGTCAGGTCCGCCCAAGTGGAGAAGGGTGGGTAGGAGGCTACTGAACCTGGTTTAGATGAAGATTTGAATAAGGAGACCAATTAGTGTAAATCCGAGTGAGAGAAGCTGATCGAGGAAAGCGGAGCTGAGTTGATAGGAGGAATAATAGGAGCAGATGTAACCGAGCGGGAAATGAGTGAAAAGGTGAAATGAGCCTTAAAGTCTCCAGAAGCTAACGCAGGGTTAATATCGGTAGATGCGTCGAAGATGAGTGATTTCGGCAAGGCAACGGTGTGACTGTTAGACCATTTACCAAGAAGGTTGGACAAGCAACCAGTTTTTGCTCAGATGTAACGAGCAATAAGTTCTCTACGCCTCTGATAAAGTTCGGACTTGCAGTTTGAACTTAGCTGGTTGGTGCGCAGGAAGATTGTGAAGGTACACAGTCGGGTTACTGTGGGCTTTGGGCTTGCCAGCTTGCGCCCTGATAGAGGAAATGGTGGATTACGAGGCCGAGGACATGGATCAAAGCACGGGTTAGCCGTGTTTAAACAATGTAAAAATACCAGCGGAGTGGGTAGGACGCAATAAGCAATACCACTATCCCGGTCGGGAAAACGGAACAGACGAAACGGAGGACCAGTTGCAGAAGCGATGGAAAATGGACGCACGGGAGTATGAGGGGCTGCGGAGGAGGTGGATGAAAAGGTATAAACGATTTGGAGTTCAGTACCGGGGAAGTGGTTGGTCATTTAAGTAGTAATGTCAGGTAGGTCGAACATGGGGGCTAAGTCCAAGATTATGATTTCCTTGACGGGGCCGGAAATTTGCTCGGTCCGCCAGCCAATGAGAACAAAGGAGCAGAAGTATAGAGCAAGACGGCCATTATACAACGACTGGCAGACTTAAGAAAGGTTGAAAGGGTCCGCAGCGAGTTAAGCACGAGCTTACGTGTGCGAGTGACACACCCGACGTCATCGAGTGCTCGGATATTGAGAAGGCCCAAACTACAATCCACACCGACTTTCAGGATATCAAACACCGTGAGTAGGTGGAAAAGTGCGGCCAACCAGCACTTCTGCCCTCACCCGTTAGAAGAACCAATGGAGACTAACTGGAGACACCTAGTTCCGTAAGCAAACACACATGGAACAAAGGGGCAGATCACACAAAAATCGTCCAAATGACCCCTAAAATTCTCGCATAATACCTAACTCTCATAAAGCAGAAACACGTTGCACTTACAAGGAACTGGAGAACAAGTAAACAACTATGATTCAAGACGCCGCAAATTATGAACGCTATATCTGGCAGTCATACTTTTGCTGACCTCCACTTGCTGCATGGTTTATTCTCTCCTGCTGGCCTGTTTCACTTCCTCCCAAATAGCTTATTGACTCCGCTGCTTAGGAGGTTCGTTGCTCCTCTATTCCCGCTAACTATTCTTCTCTAGCTGGCAAGCTATCAGACTGCTTTTCTCTTCCTGTTTTCCCTTTCTAGTTCGCTGACTTTGCGTTTAAAACGTGCTTTAATTCCGCCTACCAGGGTCCCGCGTCCGCTCTCGCCCTGCTTCTCGCATCTGGCCATCAATTCACCGTGTGCCTATCTGGCTTTGTCCTCTGGGATTCTTCACTATCTCCCAACTCGTTCTGGAATATCACGATCTCGTCTTTTTCTTCGTTCCTCCGATGCAAACCAGCCACCATTCATCCGTTTTTCTCCCAACGGTGCGGGGCGCATTGATATTCACCGCTTTTGCAGCACATATCGAGCCTGCAGGTTGTCTGCAATGGGACGTGTGCACAATGAAACCCATGGATCACACCTGTGTTCACATCATGATGTGTTTTTCAGGTTGAGTATCCAGCACGCGGTCGGTCCCTTTCACCGGCCCCGGCTGCGGATCGCACGCGTTCACTATTATTATTGTACCATTTCATCGCTACTATTATTGCTTTCGTCCAATAAGCTAAAAGAAACAGCCGTCACAATTCCATAGGGTTAAAAATTTCGAGCTACGCGAGAGACGGGAAACTACAGATGGTGGCAGGACATCCATGAAGATAAGTTGAATACAGGGGAGAAAAACGGGTTCTCTATAATAAGTATTCTACCTCGACTTAAGTGCATCTTAAGGTCATGGGTAAAAGTGCAAGCGCTGCTTTATTTTCGGTCACCATGTGGGTTTTAGCCCGTAAGTTGGAAATCCCCATCTTGTGCGGTATCGAAGCTGATGCAGTCAATGTATAGAGTGGTGGTATTGGGAACTGTGGGGCAGTCTTGGAGTACATGCTTGGATGTAACAGGGAGGTAGTACCAAGCGTAATTGGAGACGATTTGTTCCAGGTACTGCTTTACTCTTCTAGAAGGCGTCGAAATTTTCAAGGAGAGTAAGGGAGTGTGACTGGGGGGGGAGTAGACTTTATTTCGAGGAGGATAAGAACTCGGAGGGTTGAGACGATCGGCCAGCTGTTTATACTAGGCGGTGAATCATTTTGAACAGGGATGTTAAGATCCAGTGAATTCAATGGATCCATGGTGGTTCAAGCTCAAGTAGCCCACAAAGCTCACTTTAGGCTTAGGAAGAAGCAAACTCTGGGCAAGTTTGACCTCAGAGCCAAGTCCAGGAATTCCTGTCCTCTAGTGGCCGTGTATATAGATCGAATGAATACTCTACTCACAGCACGTGGTGGAAAGTCGGAATAACGGAGGGGGCATATGTTGGAATCCTGGGGCGTCCTTGAACATTTGAATTCACCCACAAAGATGTTGGCATCCACAGGGCAGTCTAAGGCTGCAACAAACACATCACCTACGGTAATAAGCGTAGTTATGGCTTTACCAGGGGAATGCTAAACAAAACGTAATGAGACCGGGTGACCGGGTGAGTGACTATTAGTGGGAATAAGGCAGCTGGTTGGGCGGGAGAGGCGGTGCCAGAGCTGCGAATCCCAAAGTCTAAACAAAATGGATTCGTAAATTTCACGGAGCTGGATTAGCAAAGTATAAACATGCAAACCATACACAAACCCCAACTGTACGGCCAAAGCGATCAGAAACTGAAACCGAAGTTCAATATCGTTTATGGCCGAATAAGATGGCCACGGCTGCCAAAGGCTAAACCAGAGAGGTGTACGGCACACACCAGCGAAGTATAACAAGCTTGCAAGTGTATTGACCGATGTGTGATGTAGGTTGTGAGGATCACTAAAAATCGCAATGTCTAAACAGTGCATGTGACAGTGATTGGGTTAAGTTTCCATTAAGGTACATTACACCAAATGTGAGGCGGCCAGGTAAAGCTTCGAAGCCACCTGCAGTGCAAAAATCCTGGCATTCATATTAGCCGAGTATGGCGCCGGGAAGATGTCGCTTAGTCCGGTCAGCCCGTATTCTACAGGCTACTTCCTCCGAAATACCTTATTCAAACAAACTAGTTCTGCAATGTAATTAGCATGCCACTTTGTGGAATAGTTCTTCCACAAGAAATAATAGAGGCACCGCCCAAAGCTCTTTTGGATCGTCACCCGGGGTAAAGTTCTGGCCTACTCCCAAACCAGTCCACCCCTCTTATGAGTCATGTTTTCGGTTTTTTCTCTTTCCTTCCTACCAGCCCATAAGAAGAATCGAAAGATGAATAAATTAGTAAAATAGCATAAATCATAGAACATTAGTGATTGGGAAAAGTAACAACCAAATTACTAAACTAAATAAATAAATAAATCAGTGATAGATGAAAGATAGGAAAAACCACTTCCATTTTCGTTTCTTTTAAATGTTGATTCCCAATCCATTTTCCAAGTTCTTTCCCTCTCTATTCCGCCTCCCCCCTATGTATTCAGAAGGAAAGAGCTAGTTCATCTGAGTACCTATTTGGATCAGTCATTAGTGGAGGTGAACTTATTAATTTTCCCGTTTTCTAATGCAGGGATTCATCTTTCTTGCGTTTGCCTACCATTCCGTATTGCTTATTCCCTTACTGTTCTGTATCCAAAAAAGAAGATAACAAAAGATCTAAGGATATTTGGGCTCGAGCTCCGTACTCACGAACTACTTCAAGACTTCAAGACAGGACCTTGCGCTACTGTTATTCCGATAAGAGTAGCGACGGGCTGGAGTGGTTTCGTTACTTCGTATTAGTTTGGGCTTTGCGGGCGTTACAACAACCTCAAAAAGCTGGCAATTATAGAGGAAACCAGGGTCTTGCTGACATTTGTACCGAGCAGAAGCACCTAACCAGGCAAACAGAGCCATGTAACATGCGCTCAGAAGAGTGACTTCACTGGACCAGGGTTCTCCTCCTCGTTTACCAAGCCTTGAGTAGACCTAACCTAGAGTGCGAAGTCAAGTCCCGGGCCCGAAACTAGTTGACGTCCTTCATACACTGCAGGAAGTCGGAAGAAGATCCGTAAGAACGACCCCTGGTCTAAAGGGACTACCGTACGAAGAAAAGCTAGCACCTACGCGTTTAGTCTTGCTAAAAAGCAGGTGCTTAAATGGAGGCTTGGCAGAGACGAAAAGCAACTAAAAGGGCTGTCGAACACTAATACTCCACTGTTCCTGCACGGCAGGAACTTCATCATGTAAGGGAGAGAGCTGGGGCCAGTTAAACCGTGGGCAAGAATGACTACAGAGCCTGTGGTGGGCTTCTTATTCTGTATTAGTCTTGCCATAAAGGCCGAGCAGTCGACTGGACCCCCGAGTCTGTTCACAATGGTCTGAGGTATTAAAAAGAAAAGTGTAACCCGTCTATTTGCGCGAAAGTGCTTGGGTTAAGATCTTGTGTGCGAGTATTTATGTGTGCGATACGGTTTGAACATGTGCGTGATTGCTTGACCAAACACCACAGAGTAAGATCAGAAAGGATTCTTGCAACTGCTGAGTACTCTGGGTTGTGCGTTTACTGCTCAAAGTTTCTGCCTTTCAGGAAAAAAGTCGCACAGTGTTGGGAGCTACGGAAACGCGCCGACAACACAACTATTTGGACATACGATTGGCTCTAGTCACACCAAGTCCTCTGCAAACTGAACTGAACGGAAATGAACTACCACGGACTTGTTTTTGATAGAAGTGTAGTAATGAAGGGCTTTTCTGGCCTTAGACCAGATAGTCGCATTAGATTCCAGAACAAGGGGACATGAAAAGAAGCTGATAAAAGCCCGAGCTAGGTTGATGACTAAATCACACTTCTTCAGAAACAGGGTGGTGACCAGTTGGAACGGTCTGCTGGTAGAATGATAGATTTGCAGACAGTCCAATCCTTCAAGGATGCCCTAGGTAGCAAGTGGTACGAGATATTTCCTCGTAGTGAGCCTTGAGTATGTTAACTAGCACTGTGATCCTTCTGGAGTATGTTTTAGCAGACTTTTTCCTCATTGCATACTGTCTCAGTGAACGCTCACGATGCATAACGTGTCTCACAGTTGATGTGCGATGAGGCTTTCCGTTTCCTTCTCATTTTTAGCTGGGATTCGACGAAATACACTCGCAGTGGTGGGTGTATAGCTGGTGTGCATACCATCGAAGGAATTCTGGACGCTCGATTGACCGTGGCCATTACCTGTCCTGTGCAAACTGAACTGAACTGAACTGAACTTGACAGTCCCACAAGGACATCGCTGTAGCGGTCGTAAACAGCGGATGACCAAGTCAGTTGACTGAATTTCAAAGGATAAGATGGTTGAGACTGTGGCAAAAACAATGCCCACAATACAACCCAGTCCCCTTCACATGTTGTGATAAACTAGTGCGAGCATTTCCTGCAGATATGATGGCGGCAAACACTGTCACGGCCTTAAAACAGAAAGCGAGCTTGGCTTGGCCATATGTTTTACCGGACTGACGGTGTGACAGTGAGAAGCTCTTGGAATTTACTACCGCTCTGACCTTTATCCTTTCAACCACTCTCCAAAATGCATCTTGGTCCCTTTGGTACACACGGCTGAAAGAGACTACCTTTACGCGTACATTTCAACCAAACAATTTCATGGACTCAAATTAGGAGGTTTCGGATTATTATTTAACCGACGACTTGCGAACTCCAACCCACACTAGGATTAAAAGGAAAATCGACGAGTCGGAAACAAGTATTTTACCTTACCTGGAATGTGCAGTAACATATCAAAGCAACAAATCTCAAAGTCATACGTGACCATAGTCCCTCTTAGGCAAACGGTACGCAGAAATACCACCAGAAACGTAATGGCT